>CM024760.1:164573191-165298505 GCA_014218235.1 Colocasia esculenta | reverse complement strand
CTGTAGGGTCTGTATTGTAACAACTTAACATGGCTACTGTAAGGTATAAGGACAAGTACTGTAACCATCTTACATACATGTATAATCATTTGAATAGACATGGTGGGGCAAAGAGGTTGCTGTCAGTTTCACTATACGGTGATTTTAGAACAAGCTATCATATGTTGAACTGGTACAGCGAACGTGCATTACAGTCAACTCGGGATCGATCTTGTCTCTAGAAGTGGACCCGGAGACTCAACGTTTCAAACGGTTTTTCATATGCTTCGAGGCGTCTGCATATGGGTCAAATTGGTTGTCGACCTATGCTCTTTTTGGAGGAACTCAATATCAAATAGCATAGAGTGCAAGGGTTATACTTGCTGCAAGTGCCTTAAACGGTAAACAAGAGTTATTCACTGTAGCATACTCCATCGCAGATTCGGAAACATATGACAACTGAGTCTGATTTCTACAAAATTTGAAAAAGGTATTGCTATCAGATAGAAGGATCGCGTTCCTATCTGACAGAGGAGAGGTCTGAAGGAGCGATTCTGACATATTTCCAGGAAGATCACGGCTACTGTTTCAGCACATCATGCAGAACTTCAACGACCAATGTGCGGGGAAATATGCCGCCCCTTTCAAAAAATTACTTAGAAAAATTCTCCAGCGCATTGCCTATGTTGTTACTGAACAAGAGTACGAAGACGCAATGATGGCAATGGAGCTTAATTCTGTTGATGCCAAAGAATGGGTGCTCCGAAATGATGTCGAACACTGGTCCCATGCTGGTTTCCCGGGACAAAGGTTCGGCTCTTTAAATACACAAGCGATATGTTCGATTACATTCTACCATTTATGGGCTTACAGTTATAGGGATAATCTATTACAGAACGTGTTAAATAAGGTTACAATATGTAGCAGACACTTGTTACAGATATTTGATGTTAACCTAATTTCCTTCACATTGCCATACAGGTTTGGAGAGTTATACTCTAATTTGGCAAGTCATTCAACAATTGGATACATGACGCGCGAAGTCTACCAATACTACAGATGGTTGACAAAATTAGAGTGCAAATGATGGAAATGGCTGCAAAGAGAAAATGATGGCCTTGTGGGATACACCATACTGTCCTAAAGTACAAAAAATCATCGAAAAAAAACTTCAAGAAAGGAGAAGCTTAGCAATCCGTCATTCAGATGGAATCAAATTTGAGGTTGTTGAAAGTATGAAGACGTACGCGTAGACCTCCATCTACAAACATGCTCCTGTGGACACTGGCAACTTGTCAAGATCCTTGCAAGCATGCATGCGCAGCAATTGGCAGTAACAAGAAGGCCGTTACTCAATATGTTTCGGCATTTTACAGCACAGAAGGTATAGGGCTGCATATGAAAGAAACATTCAACCTATCCCAACATTTGACATGCCGGATCCGCCTCAACCATCAGAAGTTCTAATCAAGCCACGACAACAAAAAGGTTGCCAGGAAGACGAGAAAGGAGAATACATTCAAGAGGAGAAGTAGATCATGCATATATTTGTTCACGGTGCAAACAAACAGGTCACAACCGAAGAACTTGTAGCAACCCACCCCACAATCCTGACGGAGTTTAAATGTTGTATATTAGTTACAACAGAACGTCGTCCTGATATTCCAATATTACAGTGTATGTAATACATTATTACAGTCTACGCACTACGATGTTACAATTCCACTACTACGCTATTACAGTTTCAGTAATACACTTGCACAGTTCGCGCACTTACAATTACGTTGTTGTGTACAGTGTACGTAACGAAGTGTTACAGTTTAACTCTAATACTCTTACAGTTGACCTGTGTACCGTATGTTAGATGAAGACATCTCAGAATAAAGAGGAAGAAGATGAGCAAGAAAGATAGGAGTAAGAAGAGCACTGTCTCCTCACGATTTCTGTTACAGTATATGTAATAAGATGTTGCAGTTTAAGCACTAGACTCTTACATTTTCAGCACTACACTCTTGCAGTTCGCGCACTACACTCTTACAGTTCGAGCACTTACGTATTCTGTTATATTATACGTAATAAAATGTTACAGTTTAAGTACTAGACTGTTACAGTTCGAGCACTACAGTGTTACACCTAAAGAACAGACTGTTACAGTTTGAGCACTACACTCTTACAGTTCAAGCACTACAGTCTAGCATACAGTTTTACATTATATGTTATAATCTCTTACAGTCGTTGGTCATGTTGATTATACTATATATGAGGGGATGTTACAGTGTGTTATTGGTAACATGTTGAGTTTGCATGATACAGAGCACATACATAAGCACCAGAAGACTGCATCAAACGAAAATGCTTATCATAAACAAGCCATGTTACAATAACTCTCTACCTCTCTCTACCGACCACTCGGTAAGCACGGAGGGGAGTAGGCGGAACAGTCAGGGAGGGATGGGAGGAAGGGGAGGTGCCGGAACGGTCAGGGGAGGAAGGGGAGGAAGGGATGTGTTCTAACCTAGGCCGATGTCTGGGAGGATGTTATGAGGCCCTTGTCGCCATAATGCGGGAGGCTTTCTGTAAAGCCATCTTCCAGCCCATGTAAAAACTGTCCTAGTAGTCGGCGCTGAAGGTGGACTGTCGCAACGGGGGAGCCGGGGGCGACGGTGGCACCGATGAGGCAGGTGCCTTGCCATCCCTCTGGGGAGCACGGTTAGATGAAGAATATGCAAATAAAGATGAAGAAGACGAGCAAGAAAGATAGGAAGAAGAAGAGCGTTAGAAGCTTGTGAAGGATAAGTATGGGGCCCTGTGTTCTTTTCTAGTTGTGAAGAACGTTCACGGGCCTTCGAAAGGAGCTGTGTAAGTGATGTCAATGGTTGTTGTATCAGTTCTTGGCACGTTATGTAACTTCCCATCAGTTAGAGTTCACGGGCCATCGAAGCGTCAGCGTCGTTTGGGGAACAGGCGATGGAAAAAAGGAGGGAAGGGTAAGACGGGAATGGGAAAAAGAGACGGAAGCGAAGGAGACGGAAACCGTACGTGGAGGGTCGAAATGGTGACGTGCGAAAAGTAGGGATTGTAAATTAAACCTTGAGAAAAGGAGGGACTTTACGTCTACCGGTATTCTGACAGGGACCAGGAAAAAGTAGAAGGCTCTGACACCCCAATTAATTTTCCCTATAAAATATTTATTTACTTTGACATAAAAAATATACTAAAATAAATAAAAACTAAAAATTATATGCAAATGTTAAATACGAAGAGTATATTTTTATAAAAAATTATAAGATTCATCTTGACCATCCGAAACCATTGAACGGTTGGATACCCTTCCCCCGTGTAGTCTAATCCCATCTGACGCGCCGGCCCCCCCCGTCCAATCCATCTCTCGCCCATCGCCTCCCATCTCTCGCCCATCGGCCATCGCTTCGTTGGAGGGAGGAGAGCCCCGAGTCCCGACGCCCTCCCCCCATCTCTCGCCCCTTCCTGGCACAATAGCAGCGAAGCTCCTATCTGCGACACTGCGTCCAGGATCTCCTTCCTTCCTGGCACAGTAGCGGCGGAACCCATCTCTCCGCGTCCGGCGTCTCCTTCTTCCTTCCTGGCACGGCAGTGGCGGAGCCCCTCTCCGCGTCCGGCGTCTGCGGTAGAGCCCCTCTCCGCGTCCGGCGTCTCCTTCCTCCTTCCTGGCATAGCAGCGGCGGAGCCCCTCTCCGCGTCTGGCATCTCCTTCCTTCTAGGCACAGAGGCGCTAGGCAAGTCCCCTCTCTTGATCCCTCTCTCTCACACAGTCACACAGGCCGATGGAAGGCCTCCCTCTCTCCCTCTTCCTCTCTGCTTCATCTCTCTCTCTCTCTCTCTCTCTCTCTCTCTCTCTCTCTCTCTCTCACACACACACACACAACCCACACCACACACACACACACACACACACACAACACAAACAGGCCGGCCTCACTCTCTCGCTCTTCCTCTCCCTCCCTCTGGCTTCATCTCTCTCACACACATACAGGTGGACCGACAGCCGCCGGCCTCCTCTCTCCCTCTTCCTGTCCCTCCCTCTGGCTCATCTCTCTCTCTCTCTCTCTCTCTCTCACAGGCTGGCTCCGGCCTCTGGCCTCACTCTCTGGCTCTTCCTTCTCCCTCCCTCTGGCTTCATCTCTCTCTCTCCCACAGGCCGGCCTCCGGTGAGTCCGGTCTCACTCTCTCGTTCTTCCTCTCTCTCCCCCTGGCTTCATCTCTCTCTCACACCGACAGCCACCGGCCTCCCTCTCTCCCTCTTCCTCTCCCTCCCTCTGGCTTCATCTCTCTCTCTCTCTCTCTCACAGGCCTGCCTCCATCCTCACTATCTCGCTCTTCCTCTCCCTCCCTGTCTTCATCTCTCTCTCACACACATACAGCAGACCGACAGCCGCCGGCCTCCCTCTCTCCCTCTTCCTCTCCCTCCCTTAGGCTTCATCTCGCGCTCACAAACACACAGGCCGACCGACGGCCTCCGACCTCCCTCTCTCCTTCTTCCTCTCCCTCCCTCCCTCTGGAATCCCGTTTAATTATATGAAGCTATTCTTTGCTCACTTGATTCCCAAAAGAATTTACACACCTCCCTCTGTCTCTGTCTTTTTTAATGAGGAACTGCAGGGACACATAGTCACACACACTGTCACACAGTCACTCCATCCCTCTCAGCCTCTCTTACTGCCTCTCTTACACACACGGTAACACAGTGGTATACTCATTGAGTCATTGTATTTGTAGGAAAATAGAAATTATACTTCACTTTCTTTGTCTCACTTTCTCATGGTTTTTTTTTTTTTTTTCAGTTTTGCAGCTACATATCTCTACCTCCCATCGCCCTTGTAGCGGCTCATGGCTCATCTCCCTCGAACTCTCCCGCACAGTCAAGTTTCAGGTATTCAAGCTACTATCCATTGTTCTAATTTTTTTTTTGGAAATTTTATGCATCAACGTCTAGCTCCACAGCCTCCACTGTTCTGGCATCTAACGTCATTAATATATACAGTGGCTGGTTGTGAGATATAACTCAATTCAATTTGGAGGCGATTCATGCGGCCATAAAGATGGCCAAACAAGGTATCTCCATCTATACAAATTATATCTTGGAATAACAACTGTTGTGAGGCATTAGTATCTCTTGAACTCTTATTGCTTAGCATTTATTTTCTACACGGAGGCATTATTTAATCTTCCTCTTTTATCTTTTGTTGACAGGTTATACAAGACCACTTTATCTAATAAAGTAGTTTATCTCTGGATGATAATGAGTCTGGCCATGTTAAAAAAATTAGATATGGCAGAAAACCAAGGTATACATTTAAAAAATTATCCCTGATTATTTGGCTATTCACTGTCTTTTTTCCCTTTTAGTTGATGAAATTGAGTTTCAAATTTGCAACAGATTCATTTTTTATATGATGGTTTCTCATAGCAGTGAAGATAACTAGTGCTTGTGGCAATGGGGAAATAGAAATGAGAAGTTCTCTGTCAATGAGGTGATCAAGGCGCAAAGAGCTAATGCTTGTGTTTGGACCATCATAGGTATTCTATATTCTATCTATTAGTGTTCACAGTGCAACTAATAGATTGTGAACTCTTTGCAATTATAACTAGCTTGAATTTTTACCTATTTTTGTGAGTTTCACAGTATGTTCACATGATTTTTTGAATTTTTTTGTTTTTGTCAAATCTCCATGTTATAGCACTAGCAGCTTATAATGTTTCATTCATATAATGAAAGAAGAGTAAACTTCCTGGATATCATGATGTGCAATAAGTGCCTAGTCATCTTCCACATCCATGTGAGTGGTTCATATGAGATGACACAGAAATTGGTTGACTTGTATAGGTTTTGAATATATAGTTTGAGTTCTTGTATCTGTGGATCTCCCAGGAAGGTTTGGAAACCAGATCGGAGCTGGAAATGGTGATGGCTGGAACTGCAGCAAGTTGGTTATGTCCTGTCATTACAAATTTGGCCCTGTTCCACTATAGAAAGGTATAAACTATTAATAATTTATGGAATAATGTTGGATTAAAATGAATGAAAAGCATGAATTAAGCAAGGTAGGAACTGGCTGTTGTAGCATCTCAATGGCTGCATCTGACTTGTTAATTTTTAAGTCTTATTGGTTTTGACCTTTGTTTTTTCCCTGTCCAGTCTGTCACTAGAACTGGGGAACCTACCAGATCATGCTGCTTCCAGTCGAGTCTCCTACTTCTGGTCTGGATTAACCTATTTTACTCTATGGTTCCATCATCTAATTCTGAGCATAACCTGTAACTTTGATGTTGTGCAGATAGCTTGAGATTTCAAGAAATCCCTTCCAGATGTATTTCTTATTGATCTTTGTTTTACAAATGAGGATGAAGCAAGAGAGTTTCTGAAGTTTTTGAGAATCCAGTTCTGCTCTTATTAAACCAGTATTTGTTGTCTCTTCATGTATATATATTTTTTTGTTGTCTTGGACAGTTGTACACTTGTGTTTATGTTTTTGTTATTGTTATGTAAACATTTTTTTTGAATTATCTGGATCACCTTTGGTTTAACCCCACTCAAAAAAAAAAAGTATTGGTGTAGAGATGCCCAACAGGGAATGAATGATGGAAGTCTCTTCTTTAGCAAAATGTGAATGGAATTTTTTTGGTTGTCTTGGACAGTTGTACATTGAGTTTATGTTTTTGTTGTTGTTACGTAAATTTTATTTTGAATTATCTGAATCATCTTGGTTGACTCACTTAAAAAAAAAACATTAGTGTAGAGATGCTCAACAGGGAATGAATGATGGAAGTTTCTTCTTTAGTGAATGTGAATGGAATTTTTTTGGTTTTTTGGACAGTTGTACATTTGCGTTTATGTTTTTTTTTGTTATGTAATTTTTTATTTTGAATTATCTGATCATCTTTGGTTTAACCCCACTAAAAAAAAAGTATTGGTGTAGAGATGCTCAACAGGGAATGAATGATGGAAGTCTCTTCTTTAGCACATGTGATATGTGAATGGAAATGCCCCACTCAATGATACGAGTCCGAGTTCGAGCCCCCAAATGTGTAAACGTTCGAGCCCCCAAATGTGTAAACGAGTCTGTATTCGAGTCTGAAACGAGTCGAGCTCTAAACGGGTGTGCAATCGAGTGTCAGTTCTGAACGGGTTTTTAAACGAGTCGAGTTCAAATATGAAAAGATTTAAGGCGAGTTCGAGCTTGAGCTCGTTTAAATGTTCAGATAATGTTCGATTAAAGCTTGAGCTCGTTTATTTAATCGAGCCGTTCGTCGAGTCGAGTTCGAATACTAAAAAAATGAAACGAGTCGAGTTTGAACGGTGATAAAAAAGCTCGACGAGTATCGAGCCGAGTTCGAGCTCAAATTTTAGTGACCGAGCCGAGTTCGAGCAGAACATTATTCGATTCGACTCGAATTGTTTACACCCCTAGCCAGGGGTGGGGGAGGGGGCTGCCGAAAGACGGGGGAGCTGTCGGAAATGGGGAAAAGGGGGGGAGGGAGCGGGCAAGGGGCTATCGAGAAGGGGTGACCGGCCCGATCGTGTCAGACACCATCTTTTTTCTGGCATAGTTCGGTACGTCCGAATCACGGTGGCACAATGAATCCTACTTTAGGTGACAAAAGAATTACAACACAATGGCACGGTGAATCCTACTTTAAGATGACAAAAGAATTACAATCCTAGGGAATAAGTTGATGTCAAATTGCCAATATAGGATACAAATTAATGTTGTGATTATTGGCAAATTATGTGATTTCAACTCCAAAACGTGGTCAACATTAATGGCATCCATGGTAATCATTCAATTAATGCCATCAATATTCATTTGCAAAAATACTGAGCATGAGCATAAGTGTGAATAGAAGCTACAAATTTCGATTCTATGAATAATTGAGTGGTGAGAAGGCCACCTTGTCTCACTATGAGAACATATTAATATTTCAAGAGTTTGGTATTACAATGTTTTGTAGCAAAGTATGACCAACAATTGGATAAACAAAGGATAAAAATACTGCAGAGAATGACCATGGACGTGTGCTCCTTCGACCGCTAATATTTCCTCCATTGCCGCTGTTGCCAGAGCTAAAGCAACCAAGATATATATAGGAATACTGCTGCATGCATGCACGCAGTGGTAACACCAGAAAGACGGAGGGATGCGGGCGGAAGAAGAGCCTCGGGTAGTCGGGTGTCTGGTTTTCCGAGCACACCGGCATTCTTGGTGATACTGCCGACCAAGGCCGCGGGGAAGGCCTTAATGCTGGTTGCCTTCTGATAGAAAGCGTCGTTCGAATCACCGGAGGCGGTGAAGATGGCCCCGTTTTGCAGGAGGTCCCCCTGGCTTCTCCAGTCCCACCGTCGCCACTCGCTCTCCCCCGCATGCATCCTCCTTGTCACCTGCATGGTGCACCCAAGAAAATTAATTAACTGCCAACATGCACTCGCATACACACATGCATGGAGAGGAACGCACGCGCGCATGCATATATCTATCTGTAGTACATATCTATGCCTACCTCCTTCTGGTCGGCACCGGCGAGGGCGGCGAAGCGGTTTCCTTGGCTGTTGATGGTGGGGTTGGAGCTGCCGCCAACGGCGTACAGCGTCCACCCTACATAATCGTTGTTCACCACGTGGAAGAAGCCGAATCGGCATCGGGGCATCCGCTCCGCCAACTCCTCCCCGAAGCGGTTGAAGGCCACCGTCACCTGCATGTCGGCGTCCTCAGGGAACCTGTCGCTGTGTCCCAGCAGCATCACCTTCACGTGGTGGTGGAAGTGATTGTTGGAGATGGTAACCCCCGTCGACGCGTGCGTGACGTCGATGAGCCCATCGTGGCAGCTCCACAGCGTGCAGTGGTCGATCCACACGTCCCTCGATGCCCGCACCGTGATGCCGTCGCCATCCTGCTTCGACTTGACGCAGTCGTGGATGTGGATGTTGTGGATGATCACGTTGTTCACTTTCTTGAGGTAGAAGCAGCCGGCGCCGGTGACGTACACGTCGGCTCCGCGGCCGTCGATGGTCTTGAAACTGCTGACTAGGAGGTCCTCCGACAGGGTGATCGTCATGTTGCTGGCGAAGACGATCCACAGGGGCTGCGTCTGCATGGCGGCGTGCCGGAGCGTGCCGGGCTTGGGGTCGCTCGGGCTGTCGTCCGACGAATCGTTCACCACATACTCCTGGCCGTCCCTGCCGCCGACCGCGTTGTGGCCGAAGCCGACGACGCAGTCGGCCAAGCGCTTCCTGTTGCTCCGCCAGTCGGCATCGCAGAGCCAGCAATCGTCGATGGGGTTTCCAGTGTAGCAGGTGGAATGCGAGGTATCGCCGCCGACGCCGCTAGCAACCTGCAAGGCGCGCTCCATCGTCGACTTCTCCACTTTCCTGTACGTGTACGTAGCATATACGGCAGAGATATAGGATTACGTGGTGAAGAAAAAGAAGTATATTCCCCAGTTAGTTGATGTGGAAGAGTTTCACATAATAATTTTTTTTATTTTTAAATATGTGAAGAGAGAGAGAGAGTATTTAATGAAAGAGAGAGAAGATATTTAATACAAGAGGAAATTTTTGTACATAAAATACATATAAATAGTCATGCCAATTATTTGTGCATATTTGTGGACATATTTTGTGCATTATTTTGTACGCACAAAATCTTTCAACTATATTAAATATTTTTTTCTTATATTAGATGCACCAATTTAAAAATTAAAAAAAAAGTGTGAGGCTCTTCCACCTCAATTATTCTCTCGACTAACCAAGAGTATAGTATTTCTAAAAAAAAGAATTGAATCTCTCAGTATAAATATAATAGGAGGATCCACTGTATAAATATTAGAAGTAAAAATGGTGGGTCTATTTATACAGTGTATATATATAGACTCCGAATCCTCTCAGTGCCGGGCAGGAGAGAGTTCCCTCAATAAAAAGGGGATTTTGGAGTTTTGCATTTTAACCTATTATGTGTAAAAAAATTTACATTTTACATAAAATCGAAACGCAAAAATCTAAATCTCTTTTTTATGAGACAGCACAAAAGCCGCGTTAGGTTCTCATCAAGAGTTGGTATATAATATATATATAGATATATATATATATATATTATATATATATTATATATATATATATATATATATATATATATTGGATCCCTTCAGTACCGCGCAGGAGGGAGTTTGGATTTGAATTTTTACGTTTCGGCCCTATGTAAAATGTAAAAAAAATTACACAGGATAAGTTAAAATGCAAAACTCTAAAATCCCCCCTTGTACTGGCAGACTCCCCCTACGCAGCACTGAGAGGATCCGGAGTCTCTCCTCTACGGCCTACCTGGTGAGTTGCTCAGCCGCGGCAACGGGGTGTGGGTGGGCGCCGCGCGGGGAGGTAGAGTAGTTAGCAGGGGAGAGCAGTGCGTTACTGCCACTGTTACCAGTACTAGCAGTGTACGCAGCGACCTGCTCGATCGAAAGAAAGAGAAGAACAGCCGCTGCCAGCGCCAGCGTCATGGTGGTCGTCTCAGGCCGCCGGCCGAGAACTCTAGAAAACGCTTGCAAAAAGGAGCAGCTAGCTGCTGGGACGTCCAGATGCGGTACGTACATATGAAATTATATATGAATGCGCGCAGAGGATCAAACGAGTGACCACATGAATGCAGTATTTCTTAACATGTTGGGAGAATCTGAGATGATCTACGGGCATGCAGAGGTTTGAATGTTCATCGAATAAATTAAAGAAAGAGCGCCCTGTTTTATGACTTGGATTCTAGCTAGAATCAGACTTGTATGATTATTTGCCTACTATCGCGTATAAAGTTTCGGTCACACTAAATGGAGGACAATTTAATTACTAGAAAATCTCATAATTGCTGGTATGGACGGTCCTTGTTGAGGAAGAAATCTTTAATTCTAGAATGGAAGGGTACGTACTTTCGTTTTCCTGAAGAGGAATATTGGAATATTTCGGATCAACTTTCTACTAAATTAATTAAGTATGGCCTTGCGACATAATTATTCTTCTGAAAAAGGTTTTTCTGAATCCCATGACAAAAGGAAGCATTCATGGACTCGTGTCAATTCAGATTGTTGATATAGTTCGTTATATTATCATTTTATGAGATATCTAACTCGGGTTTTCTATATATAATTTTTCTTTTTGCTCGGACAGGAAAAAAATTGAGATGGGTACGTATGAAAAGATCTACAAGAAAATTTGGATAAGCACGCAATTGAATGTAAGCAATAAGTCCTCCCTTTCTTACTTATTATAATTTTTTTTTCTTTTTATAAATAATTAAGTTGACAGAAGAGGAGAGAAACAACGCAGCATCGCGGGTTTCATCCCACGCTGCTGCAAAGGGGCTTCTAAATTGCGGGGGGGAATCACTGTGCCAAAGCGCTGGTTCAACTTATTAGCTCTTTTGCATGATATAGAGAATAAACTCATAAAGACGAGCTTTCAAATTATTAAAATATATTTAAAAAAAAATTTGTGACATGCCATACGCACCAAAAATTTGTTTTGACGGTCTTTAACTCGAGGACAAGGCCAACACATTCTCTCCCATGGTCTTTGCACTGGGGACGGTACTTTCTCTACACCTTGATAAGGCCGGTGAACCCTGAGTTCTGCTCTAACCATCGTTCTTTAGAATAATACTTAGTGCACACCGTTAGTGTGTACTAAGTGACATATAGGCAAGCACATCTAATGGATGGTTACTGAGTGGACAAGGATAGGGTGAAGTGACAATTTTTTTCAAAGATGTATTATCTCTCTCAGTTTCAAGGAGAAAGATATCATTGCCTTTGTCTTCTTTTCTTGTCTTTGTCACCGAACTGCCTTCTCCCCACTCTACTCATCTTCTCCAACGCGAACGCCTTCTCCAATGCGAAGTGCCTACCATCCTTTCTCACATGTGCGGAGGCGAACGATGAGCGTGCAGACGTGCGACTCCTTCGTTTCTCACTTGTGCAGTGGCAAAGGACAAGCGCGCAGACAGGTAAGTCGAACCACGCAGACGGGTGAGTCGGACTTGCACAGTCACTCCTTCTCCCTAACGTGTGACGTCACTCCGCCTCTCTCCCACTCGAGCGACAACATTATTGTGGTTTAAATCTCTCAATGATCACTCCGCCTCTCTCCCACAGGCCGCAACACATTTACTCCTACACGCTCCCTCGCTAGTAGGTCTCCCTATTAGGTGACTACTTTAACTACTGCTGCAGAGCTTCTCTCTTTGATTTGAACAGACATAAACACTTTTAAGGGCATGGAAGAAGGTAGGTGGATTAATAGCATAGAGTTAAATATATTTTTTTATAGCTAACATGCAAAAGAAGTAATGTTTTTCCTTGTTTCTGTTGTAGTTGAAGTTTTGAAAGTTGTATTTTCATTTTTTTTATTTTTTTCAGCTGCGTTGAAGTATTTAAAGTTGTGTTTTTATTTAACTCTATGCCTTAAAGTTATAGGTGCCTTGATAGCTTAAGAGTTAATTCTTTTTTTATGCCTTACATGCAGACGAAGTAAATTTTTCCTTATTTCCACTGCGGTTGAAGCTTTAAAAGCTGCATTACATTTTTTTATTTGTTTCTTCTGTGGTTGAAGTCTTTAAAGCTGCGTTTTCATTTTTTTTCCTTGTTCCAACTGCGGTTTCAGTTCTTAAAGCTGCATGTTCATTATTTTTCCTTGTTAGAGAAGGGTTATAGGTGAATGGACAGTATTTATATGTGAAATGGAAGTATTTATAGGTGAATGGACAATATTTATAGGTGAATTTTTACACTTATATGTTATATGTCTTTTCTTCATATACACATTCTTATTCATTTTTTACTCTGAAATGTAGGTGATAAAATACTGTCAGAAGGTTTTGAGATGAACACTCCAGGAAAAACCAACTCTTCTAATGCGAGATCCTACAATAGAGCACAACCCAGTGAGGGTATGAAGTTTGAAAATGCTAATGATGCCATGACGTTCTACAATGCATATGCAAGGAATGTAGGGTTTGGCACATGTGTGATATCTAGTAAATGAAAGAATGGAAAAAATATATTTCGACATTTAGGTTGTTGGAGGAATAATGGAAAAACAAGAATTGAAGGTTGAAGCAAAGAATCATAGAGACTCCCCAAAGATAGGTTGCAATGCATCGGTGAAAGTAAAGGTCGACAAAAGTAGTGGGAAACACGTATTCTATGAACTAATACTAGAGCACAACCATGCTTTGAATTCGGGTGGTGCAAAACATTTTAGATCACATAGAAAAATATGCACTCCACAAAAGAGAGAAATTAGAAACATGAGGCATTCTAGTGTCACAACTTCGAAGATAGTCTCCACTATGGCTGTAAGAGTGGAAGGCATGCGTCAGTTACCATTTTCAAAGAAAGACTGGCAAAAAATTTTGAATAGGGAGAGGCAATCTCAACTGAAGAAGGGTGATGCACAGAGAATGATTGAATATTTTGCCTAATGCAACTTAGAAATTCAATGTTCTTATGTGTTGGACTGAATGTGATGATCGATTACACAATATTTTTTGGATTGATGGAAGGTCTCGCATGTCATGTACATACTTTTCAGATGTGATTACTTTTGATACTACCTACTTGACTACACATTTCAGATGCCTTTTGCACCATTGTGGGGGTTAATCATCATGGACAATCTATCTTACTTGGTTGTGCTCTCTTTCAAATGAAAAGATTGAATCATTTGTATGGATGTCAGGCTCAAGGCTTGGCTAGATCAAATGGTAACATGGCACCGAAAGCAATAATTATCAATCAAGATAAAGCCATAGAAGTTTCTATAACCGAGATCTTCCCTAATGCAAGGCATCGTTGGTGCCTTTGGCACATAATGAAGAAGATCCTTGGAAAAATTGGTCATATTTGTTCTAAATATCTTGATTTCATTGATGAGTTCCATGGATTCATATATGATTGATCACAACTCATGAGTTTGAGAAGAGATGGGACCAAATACTCAAAAACTATGAAGAGTGCAATGATAATGAATGGATGAAGAGTCTATATGAAAGCAGGCTGAAATGGGCTCCAGTCTTCTTGAAAGATACTTTCTTGCAGGTAATATTATTTATTGTCATTCACATGTATTTATGAGTGTTTCTATTTAATTCAATAACATTTATTTATTTATATGCAGAAATATCTTCCTCCCAAAGAAGTGAGAGCATCCATCACTTCTTTGATGGATTTGTCCATTCAAAAACTATACTATTATAATTCATCGATAAGTACGCTATTGCACTTGACAGCAGATACGATGCAAAAAATGAAGCAGATGTGAAAACAATGGAAACTGCTCCCTTTCTACGAACTTCATCCCCATTCAAAAAATAGGCTTCTAGTATATACACGAGGGACATTTTCAGGAAGTTCTAAGAAGAATTGATGAAGATTTTCTGTGTTCCAAAAATCATCCATGATGATGAAAAGAAGTTGACAATGAGGATAAAGTTTTTGAAAATATTAAAGTGAAACATGTTAACAAGGTCATTGGAAAGGAATTCACGGTGTCAGTTGACTGGGCTTAGGACTTAGTTGCATGTACTTGCAAGTCTTTCAAATTTAGAGGTTATTTATGTTGCCATGCATTGGTGGCACTTCAGTTTGCAGGCATTGTGAAGATACCCGAGAGATATATTCTGAAACGATGGACAATTGAGATGCGATATCGACATGCAAATTATGAATATATAATTCAAAATGGTTTGGTTGATTCAGTTGCATGTCGCTACAACAATCTAATTCATCGTCTCATGAAGGTTGCAGAGGTTGGATCGATGTCTGAAGCAATGCATGACATAGTTGTTCAAAAAATCCTGAATCTGATGAAGAAGTTGATAGATTCATCCCAGTCATAAGCCAGTTCTGAAAATGTCATGCCTTCAAGTAGCCATTCTCATGTTGTTAACGATACACCGTGAGCAAAGACAAAAGGAAGAGGGATAGAGAAAAGAATAGAAAGCTCTATTGAAAAGATGAAAAAGAGCTCTAAATTAAAAAGAAGAGAACCTCGTCTTCCCATAGGTAGCCATTCTGCAATCTGTGCACATATTACACTTAGTAATTTAATGTCGATATGTAACATTTAGTAATTTTTTGCTATTGTATACAATGCCATTTTTAGGTCATACTCCAGCAGAGGATACAATCCAACGACATGTGCAGCCCATGCACAGCGTGTTGGGTATGCCCCAGATGCAGCATGGACAACATATGTTGAATATCCCACACACCGTCCAACTAATGCAGTTCATGCCTTAGATGCAACCGATGCCTCCCCTGCATATGATGCCTCAGATGCAAGCGATGCCACCCTTACAGGCGATGCCTCAAATGCAATCGATGTCGCCCCTGCAGCCATGGCAGCCGGAGTTGAGTTCAATAGTGGAGGATTAAGATGTGGACATAGTTGTAAGTTTTTGTGGCATAGAAAAGTAATTTTTTGTGAACAAGTGGAGGGCATAGAAAGGGTTGAATATGCTTATATTTGTGTATGAGAAAAGCTTGTATTTTTTATGGATGAGTGGAGGGTATAGATGAAGTGTAACTGGTAATTCCATAGCAAATTCAATGTTTTGAAAAATGACATGGAAGCACTCAATGTTATGAAAAATAACATGTTATTATACTCTTGTGCATGTGTTGACTACAATTAGTGGGTTTTTTGCACAACTCTGTTCAGATCTGCATGCTCACCGGCCCAATGGGGTTGCCTATTCACCTACATATACAGTTCATTCACCTATAAATACTATCCAGTCCCCTATAAATACTTACCTTTCACTTATAAATCCATTGAACACCAACACTTGCACAAATCTGCACTCTTCCAATGTAGTTGCCTATTCACCTACATATACAGCACATTCACCAATAAATATTGAACATTCATCTATAATAGTGTCATTTCACCTACATCTACCTTAAACACCAACACTCGTACAGATCTACACTCTTCCAGCATGGTTGCCTATTCACCTACATATACAGCACATTCACCAATAAATACTACACATTCACCAATAGATAATGTCATTTCACCTACATCTACCTTAAACACCAATACTTGCATAGATCTGCACTCTTCTAGTGTGGTTGCATATTCACTTACATATAAAGCACATTCACCAATAAGCACTGCACATTCACCTATAAATAGTGCCATTTCACCTACATCTACTTTAAACGCCAACACTCACATAGATCCGCACTCTTCCAGTGTGGTTGTCTATTCACCTACATATATAGCTCATTCACCAATAAATACTGCATATTCACCTATAAATAGTGCCCTTTCACTACATCTACCTTAAACACCAACAGTCGCATAGATCTGCACTCTTCCAATGTGGTTGTCTATTCACCTACATATATAGCTCAGTTACCAATAAATAATGTACATTCACCTATAAATAGTGTCATTTCACCTACATCTACCTTAAACACCAACACTTCCAAAGATCTGCACTCTTCCAGTGTGGTTGCCTATGCACCTACATATAAAGCACATTCACCAATAAATAATGCACATTCACCTATAAATAGTCCCCTTTCACCTACATCTACCTTAAACACCAACACTCGCACAGATCTGCACTCTTCCAGTGTGATTGCCTATTCTCCTATATATACAGCACATTCACCAATAAATACTGCACATTCACCTATAAATAGTGCCCTTACACCTACATCTACCTTAAACATCAACACACACAGATCTGCACTCTTCTAGTGTGGTTGCCTATTCACCTACATATAAAAGCACATTCATCAATAAATACTGTGCATTCACCTATAAATAGTCCCATTTCACCTACATCTACTTTAAACACCAACACTCGCACAGATTTGCACTCTTCTAGTGTGGTTGTCTATTCACCTACATATACAGATCATTCACCAATAAATACTGCATATTCACCTATAAATAGTGCCCTTTCACCTACATCTACCTTAAACACCAACACTCGCACAGATCTGCACTCTTCCAGCGTGGTTGTCTATTCACCTACATATAAAGCACATTCACTAATAGATATTGTGCCCTTTCATCTGCATCTACCTTAAACACAAACACTCGCACAGATCTGCACTCTTCCAGTATGGTTGCCTATTTACCTACATATAAAGCACATACTTTTTTTTTGGTAACGAGGAAATCCTGCCCCGTGTGGCTTTGTGGGTTCAGGGATTGGTGTTCGTGAACTCCAAGGTCAGGACTTGGCAATATATAAAGCACATACACATATAAATACTGCACATTCACCTTTAAATAGTGCCCTTTCACATACATATACCTATATATAGCGGCCTGTTCTCCTACATATAAATGAGCATTCCACAAATAAATGATAGGTTGTCATAACATTGTTTCGAACAAAATATATAATTTCTGCAATAATTGAAGTGCAAGTTGACATCTGAAGAGTAATTTCTGCAATAATTGCAATTGTTCAAAAGATTGTTCCCAAAACATGTATAGTTACATTCATTTGTTTCCCAATACATATACAACTCCACTCACAATTTTCACATATTACATTCATTTGAGTCACTTTCTGGACTCCCATTTCCTCAATAATTGAAGTGCAAGTTGACATCTGAAGAATGACATATCTTCTTCATTGAAGTTCCAACTGCCTCCATCTTTGCACTTAGCCAACTCTTCCATAAATTTGATAACATAAATTCCGCATTCATTGGAATGGGTGGCTGAGAAGGGCAATCCATATCAGACTTCAATTCTCATTCTTTTGTTGCATCCTACATCCCGCAAGTAGAGTCAATTTTTTGAAGCTCTTTCACCTGTACACACAACATGTTATTATTTCTCATAACAGTTATAAAATACAAGAAGCTATCAATAAAAGGGATGTTGACATTCAATTCCTGACAGATGCATCATATGATTTATTGCCCTTAATGGAGTTGTAAGATATGAAGCATCTATTTTTCAAATCAACCACTAGCAGATGTCAGTGGTTTGTTGTGTAGAGGACAAAAAATAATAAATCTAATTTGCCTAAATACTCCAAGTCTGCTGCTGCAGGAAAACTCTCAATTAATCTTTGTGCTTTTTGAAAAATTTAACGCACGCTTCCCAATATGAGTGTTCGATAGAACTAATGTCGGTAGGTAATCTCATTTTTTGTACTTAGATAGCGAACAACTTTCTTCCAACAGTTGGGCAACACAATCAATCATCTGTAAATAACACAATAATGACATCTTACTAAGGTTTTCTCTTGTATAAAACTTCATTGACATGGTACTTATAATTAAATGTCATACTTACATGATCACCTACATTCTTCCCAAATAAAAGCTCATGGGGGAGAAGGCAATTCGCCCTAGCAAAGATGGGAAAGGAAGACAAGGGCAAGGATGTCATTTTGCCTTCAAACCGTAAGGGACAAGGCATTTTTAACAAAATTTACACTTTTGTATGTCCCTGTCCACTCGACAACCATTCATTGGGTGTGCTTGCCGATGTGTCAATTAGTGCATACCACTGGTGTGCACCAAATATTTCTCTACTTCTAGTATACTTTGTGTGTGTGATTTAGTCTCAACAAGTATATATCAAATAAAGCTTCCTCAAGTTGCAAAGCAAAGTCGCCAAACTAGGCAGTGGCCTTGATTTCACGTTTAACATACAATATTGGGAAGTAAATGATTGGGAAAAAGAAGAATATAGTTGTCAAACAGCTATCTGAGCAACAAATGCAATAATATGGTTGGCAAATACTCAAGACTTCTGTTTTGTGGGAATTCATCAATGTGTGTTTAAGTTCTAATAATTGCTTTAATTGTTGGATTACTAACTAGAAAGAAAGCTGGTTTATTAATACAATTTTTTGACACCAAATTTGACACGAAACAATATAAATGTGCCACATTATCATTTTTCTTTTTTTAGGAGGGCGTGAATCCACCCATTTTATAACGAAATAAAACTTAAAAAAGTAGGCAAAATCTATGTACAACCAGGCCAATCATGAATCCCATCACAAAGAGAGTAAATCTAAAATAAAAGACCAATTCACAAAATATGTCGCTTCTAACCCAGAGTTGGAAGCTTTTAGAATTTTTGTAGATAAATGATCGCAAGAGTATGTACGTCGAATAACACCTCGAGGATGAAGGCCCGACGTCAAGAGCAACGCTCAACATCATCATCTTCTATATCCTTTTTAGACTCATCATAATCTAATATTCTTGATCTAGGTATTAATATGTTTTCAGTTTTGGCAAGTTCTGTAATCGAGATCCGCCTACTTCAATATTTTCTTACAGAATTAGAGCTGGGGAGAATACAACATCTGAAGAAGTGGCTTGACGCAATGGGCTAGGAGATCTGACATGTTGTATCAGTAAATAGATATACGAATGATTGGCACCATCTGTAGGAAATCTGAATGAAAAGCCACCAGGGTATTCAAGAAGAAGAATAACAACAAGAGGGTTAACAACGACAAGGGGAAGACCCCCACAGCTAGGACCCGAGCGGATGAGGCCTAGCTAACCTCTCACTCTATGGCCAATATTGTCTAGGATACCAAAGCCATCCATAACACAGAAGAAGATGCTCCTCTCCTCCAAGTAGCCCAAAGGTCGCAACTTGTTCAGGGAGTATAGCCTCCCACAACAAATGGCGACAACATCATCAACGCTAAGCTGGATATGCTTATCACATTGATAGCAACCCAAGACACTTGGAGAAATCCCATCAATACCAGTCGATCCACCATCGAGGGGAGACATCTCGAAAAATGGCAGATGAGCATTTTACAATATAAGATGGCCACATCATCCGTAACAAAGAGGGTGGCCATCTCATCCTCTTCTCCCCGCTGTTGACCAAGAAGTATCCTCTAATTTGCTAAGAAGGGCTAATTTGTCTTCAGATTTTCAAATGCAGTATGAGAACTTTCTTTCGCAGTATGTTTATTTCTTTGTATGTTTGATGATGTTCTCCCTGGCACTCCTGAAGATAAAATTATGCACCAGCTTAACTTAGATCCCTCCGTCAAGTTGGTCCAACATCGGAAAGAAGACCTCCTCTGACCAAACAAGTGATTATCAAGATTCAAATCACCAAGGAAAAAGGGGACCTAACTATTCCACACAGTCATCTATCCAACTTGGCTGGCCAACATTGTCCTAATTCCCAAGGCCTCCGACAAATGATGATTGTGTTGACTTCATTGACCTAAACAAGACTACTCTGAAAGATTGCTACTTGCTCTCGAGTATCAAACTCTCTCTCTCTCTATTGAACTCCCTCCCTCTCTCAATATTTTCTCTTTCTTCACTTCACTAAACTCTCTCCCTCTCCCTCTCTCAACCTTTTATTTTTCTTCTCTCAATCAAACTCCCATTCCTCTTTATCTCAATTATTTTCTCTTTTTGTCGGATTCTCTATACTATATAATTTTACTCTCTCTCTCTCCCCTCTTAGTAAAATTATGTGCAGAATCATTAATAGGAAGTTATTACTACATAATTGTAACTTTTAAGAAAAATCAAAATTAATGATTTCTATTATTCTGAAAAGTTTATAAAAAATAATAAACATATATAATTCAATAACCATAAATGCAAAACATATTAATATAACTAGTATATATAATATGGACGATTCTTATGCTGAGTTGCCGACCTCGGGTTAACTTTCCGTGCCCACACTCCCCTGGTGTGCACCAAGTGACACATCGGCAAGCACACCCAATGGGTGGTTGCCGAGTGGATTAGGACAGGGTGAAGTGGCAATTTTTTTCAGAGATGTCTTGTCTCTCACAGTCTCAAGGAGAAAGACATCATTGCCCTTGTCTTCCTTTCCCACATTTGTCACCGAACTGCCTTCTCCCCCACTCTGCTCCTTCTCCAACGCGAACGCCTTCTCCAGCGTGAAGTGTCTGCCTTCCTTTCTCCTGTGCGGAGGCAAACGACGAGTGCGCAGACGGACGACTCTTTCGTTTCTCACTTGTGCGGAGGGGAACGACGAATGCACAGATAGGCGAGTCGAACCACGCAGACGGGTGAGTCGGACTTTCATAGTGACTCCGCCTCTCTCCCACTCGATCGGCAGCATTATTGTGGTTTAAATCTCTCAATCACTCCGCCTCTCTTCCACAGGCAACAACACATTTACTCCGCTCCCTCGTTAGTAGGTCTTGCTATTGGGCGACTGCTTTAACTACTGCTACAGAGCTTTTCTCTTCGATTTGAAAAGACAAACACTTTTAAGGGCATGGAAGAAGGTAGGTGGATTGATAGCATCGAGTTAAATATATTTTTTTATGCCTTACATGTAGAATAAGTAATTTTTTTCCTTGTTTCTACTGTAGTTGAAGTTTTGAAAGCTGTATTTTCTTTTTCTTTTTTCTTTTTTTCAGCTGCAGTTGAAGTCTTTAAAGTTGTGTTTTTATTTAACTATATGCCTTAAAGCGGTCTTTAGAGAAGGAGTTATAGGTAGGTGCATTGATAGCTTAAGAGTCTCATGCAGAAGAAGTAAAATTTTTCTTATTTCTACTGCGGTTGAAGTTTTAAAAGCTGCATTTTCATTTTTTTATGTGTTTCATCTGTGGTTGAAGTCTTTAAAGCTGTGTTTTCATTGTTTTTCCTTATTTCAACTGCAGTTTCAGTTCTTAAAGTTGCATGTTCATTGTTTTTCCTTGTTAGAGAAGGGGTTATAGGTGAATGAACAGTATTTATAGGTGCATTTTTTTACACTTCTCTATGTTATATGTATTTTCTTCATATACACATTCTTAATCATTTTTTACTCTGAAATGTAGGTGATAAAATACTGTTAGAAGGTTTTAAGGTGAACACTCCAGGGAAAACCAACTCTTCTAATGCGAGATCCTACAATAGAGCACAACCAAGTGAGGGTATGAATTTTGAAAATGCTAATGATGCCATGACGTTCTACAATACATATGGAGGGAATGTAGGGTTCGACACATGTGTGATATCTAGTAAATGGAAGAATGAAAATGTATATTTCGACATTTAGGTTGTTGGAGGAATGGAAAATAAAGAAGGGAATACTGAAGCAAAGAATCATAGAGACTCCCCAAAGATAGGTTGCAACGCATCGGTGAAAGTAAAGGTCGACAAACGTAGTGGGAAACACGTATTCTATGAACTAATACTAGAGAACAACCATGCTTTGAATCCGGGTGGTGCAAAACATTTTAGATTACATAGAAAAATAAGCACTCCACAAAAGAGAGATTGAAAACATGAGGCGTTCTGGTGTCACAACTTCGAAGATAGTCTCCACTATGGCTATAAGAGTGGGAGACATGTGTCAGTTACCATTTTCAAAGAAATACTGTCAAAATTTTTTGGATAGGGAGAGGCAATCTCAACTGAAGAAGAGTGATGCACAGAGAATGATGAATATTTTCGCCTAATGCAACTTAGAAATCCAATGTTCTTTTATGCGTTGGACTTGAATGATGATGATCAATTACGCAATATCTTTTGGATTGATGGAAGGTCTCACATGGCATGCACATACTTTTCAGATGTGATTACTTTTGATACTACGTACTTGACTAACACATATTAGATGCCTTTTGCACCATTTGTGGTGGTTAATCATCATGGACAATCTATCTTGCTTGGTTGTGCACTTCTTTCAAATGAAAAGATTGAATCATTTGTATGGGTGCTCAAGGCTTGGCTAGAATCAAATGGTAACAAAGCACCGAAAGCAATAATCACCGATCAAGATAAAGCCATGGAAGTTGCTATAGCTGAGATCTTCCCTAATGCAAGACATCGTTGGTGCCTTTGGCACATAATGAAGAAGATCCCTGAAAAAATTGGTCATATTTGTTCTAAATATCTTGATTTCATTGATGAGTTCCATGGATGCATATATGATTCGATCACAACTCATGAGTTTGAGGAGAGATGGGACCAAATACTCAAAAACTATGAAGAGTGCAATGATAATGAATGGATGAAGAGTCTATATAAAAGCAGGCTGAAATGGGCTCTAGTCTTCTTAAAAGATACTTTCTTTGCAGGTAATATTATTTAGTGTCATTCACATGTATTTATGAGAGTGTTTCCATCTAATTCAATAACATATATTTATTTATATATAGGAATGTCTTCCTCCCAAAGAAGTGAGAGCATCCATCACTTCTTCGATGGATTTGTTCAATCAAAAACTACACTAGGAGAATTCATCGATAAGTACATTGTTGCACTTGACAGTAGATACGATGCAGAAAATGAAGCAGATGTGAAAAATATGGAAACTGCTCCCTTTCTACGAACTTCATCCCCATTTGAAAACAAGCTTCTAGTATATACACGAGGGGCATTTTTAGGAAGTTTCAAGAAGAATTGATGAAGATTGCTTCATGTGTTTCAACAATCATCCATGATGATGACAAGAAGTTGACAATGAGAATAAAGTCTTTTGAAAATATTAAAGTGAAACATGTTACAAGATCATTGCAAAGGAATTCACGGTGTCGGTTGACCGGACTGAGGACTTAGTTCCATGTACCTGCAAGTCTTTCAAATTTAGAGGTTATTTATGTCGGCATGCGTTGGTGGCACTTCAGTTTGCAGGCATTGCGAGGATACCCGAGAGATATATTCTGAAACAATGGACAATTGAGATGCGATATCGACATGCAAACGATGAATATATAATTTAAAATGGTTTGGTTGATTTAGCTGCATGTCACTACAACAATCTAATTCATCTTCTCATGAAGGTTGCAGAGGTTGGATCGATGTCTGAAGCAATGCATGATATAGTTGTTCAAGAAATCCCAAATCTACTGAAGAAGCTGATAGATTCATCCCATTCACAAGCCAGTTCTGAAAATGCCATCCCTTCAGGTAGCCATTCTCATGTTGTTAACGATCCACCGCGAGCAAAGACAAAAGGAAGAGGGAGACAGAAAAGAATAGAAAGCTCTATTGAAAAGATGAAAAAGAGCTCTAAATTAAAAAGAAGAGAACCCCGCCTTCCCAGAGGTAGTCATTCACCAATATGTGCACATATTACACTTAGTAATTTAATGTTGAAATGTAACATTTAGTAATTTTTCACTATTGTATACAATGTCATTTTTAGGTCATATTCCAGTAGAGGATACAATCCAACGACATATGCAGCCCATGCACTGGGTGTTGGGTATGCCCCAACTGCAGCATGGACAACATATGTTGAACATCTCGCACACCGTCCAACTAATGCAGTTCATGCCTCAGATGCAGCTGATGCCTCCCCCACAAGTGATGCCATAGATGCAGTCGATGCCTCCCCCACAGGTGATGCCTCAGATGCAGCCGAGACAACATATGTTGAACATCCTACACATCGTACAACTAATGCAGTTCATGCCTCAGATGCAGCCGATGCCTCCCCCACAGGTGATGCCTCCCCTGCAGGTGATGCCTCGGATGCAGTCGATACCTCCCCTGCAAGCGATGCCTCAGATGCAATCGATGTTGCCCCTACAGCCAAGGCAGCTGAAGTTGAGTTTCATAGTGGAGGATTGAGAGGTGTACATAGTTGTTAGTTTTTGTGGTATAGAAAAGTATTTTTTTTGTGGACAAATGGAGGGCATAGAAAGGGTTGAATATGCTTATATTTGTGTATGAGAAAAGCTTGTATTTTTTGTGGATGAGTGGAGGGTATAGATGAAGTGTAAATGTAATTCCATGGAAAATTCAATGTTATGAAAAATGACATGGTAGCACATTATGTTATGTGTAGACTACATGTTATTATACACTTGTGCGTGCATGTGTTGACTACAACTGGCGGGTCTTTTGCACAGCTCTACACAATTTCAGTGTGGCAGTCAGTCTGTTCACCTATATATAGAACACATTCACCAATAAATATTGCACATTCAGCAATAAATACTACACATTCACCTATAAATACATACATTTCACCTATAAATATCATAAATACCAACACTTGCATCAATCTGCACTCATCTAGTATGGATGTTTATTCACCTACATATAGAGTACATTCACCAATAAATACTACACATTCACCTATAAACACATACATTTCACCTATAAATACGATAAACATTCCACCTACATCTACCTTAAGACCAACACTTGCATCAATCTGCACTCTTCCAATGTGGTTGTTTATTCACCTACATATAGAGCACATTCACCAATAAATACTACACATTCACGTATAAATACATACATTTTATCTATAAATAGCATAAACACTAACACTTCCATCAATCTGCACTCTTCCAGTATGGTTGTTAATTCACCAATAAATACTACACATTCACCTATAAATATATACATTTCACCTATAAATACCATAAACACCAACACTTGCATCAATTTGCACTCTTCCAGTATGGTTATTTATTCACCTACATATAGAGCACATTCACCAATAAATACTACACATTGACCTATAAATACATACATTTCACTTATAAATATCATAAACACCAACACTTACATCAATCTGCACTCTTCCAGTGTGGTTGTCTTTCATCGACATATAGAACACATTCACTAATAAATACTGCACATTCACCTATAAATACCATAAACATTCCACCAACATCTACCTTAAGACCAACACTTGCATCAATCTGCACTCTTCCAGAGTGATTGTTTATTCACCTACATATAGAGCACATTCACCAATAAAAATTACACACTCACCTATAAATACATACATTTCACCTATAAATACCATAAACACCAACACTCGCATCAATATGCACTCTTCCAGTGTGGATGTCTATTCACCTACATATAGAACACATTCACCAATAAATAATGCACATTCACCTATAAATATAAACATTCAACTATAAATACCATAAACATTCCACCTACATCTACCTTAAGACCAACACTTGTATCAATCTGCACACTTCCAGTGTGGTTGTTTATTTACCTACATATAGAGCACATTCACCAATAAATACTACACATTCACGTATAAATACATACATTTCACCTATAAATACCATAAACACCAACACTTGCATCAATCTAAACTCTTCCAGTGTGGTTGTTTATTCACCTATATATAGAGCACAATCACCAATAAATACTACACATTCTCCTATAAATCCCATAAACACCAACACTTACATCAATCTGCACTCTTCCAGTATGGTTATTTATTCACCTATATATAGAGCACATTCACCAATAAATACTACACATTCACCTATAAATACATATATTTTACCTATAAATATCATAAACACCAACACTTACATCAATATGTACTCTTCCAGTGTGGTTGTCCATTCATCTACATATAGAACACATTCACCAATAAATACTGCACATTAACCTATAAATACAAACATTCACCTATAAATGCCATAAACATTCCACCTACATCTACCTTAAGACCAACACTTTCATCAATCTGCA
Source organism: Colocasia esculenta (assembly GCA_014218235.1). NCBI lineage: Eukaryota > Viridiplantae > Streptophyta > Magnoliopsida > Alismatales > Araceae > Colocasia > Colocasia esculenta. The sequence continues at coordinate 165,272,042 of CM024760.1, read as the reverse complement.
CTCTTCCAGTGTGGTTGTTTATTCACCTATATATAGAGTTCATTCACCAATAAATACATACATTTCACATATAAATACCATAAACACCAACACTTGCATCAATCTGCACTCTTCCAGTGTGGATGTTTATTCACCTACATATATAACACATTCACTAATAAATACTGCATATTTACCTATAAATTCAAACATTCACCTATAAATACCATAAAAGTTTCACCTACATCTACCTTAAGACCAACACTTGCATCAATCTGCACTCTTCCAGTGTGGTTGTTTATTCACCTACATATACTGCACATTCACCAATAAATATTACACATTCACCTATAAATACATACATTTCACCTATAAATACCATAAACACCAACACTGGCATCAATCTGTACTCTTCCAGTGTGGATGTTTATTCACCTACATATAGAGCACATTCACCAATAAATATTGTACATTCACCTATAAATACCATAAACATTCCACCTACATCAACCTTAAGACCAACACTTGCATCAATCTGCACTCTTCCAGTGTGGTTGTTTATTCATCTACATATATAGCAGATTCACCAATAAACACTACACATTCACCTATAAGTACATACATTTCACCTATAACTACCATAAATACCAACACTTGCATCAATCTGCACTCTTCTAGTGTGGTTGTCTATTCACCTACATATAGAACACATTCACCAATAAATACTGCGCATTCACCTATAAATACAAACATTCACCTACATCTACCTTAAGACCAACACTTGCATCAATATGCACTCTTCCAATGCGGTTGTTTATTCACCAACATATTGAGCACATTCACTAATAAATACTACACATCACCTATAAATAACATAAACACCAACACTTGCATCAATCTGCACTCTTCCAGTATGGATGCTTATTCACCTACATATAGAACACATTCACCAATAAATACTGCACATTCACCTATAAATACAAACATTCACCTATAAATATCATAAACATTCCACCTACATCTACCTTAAGACCAACACTTGCATCAATTTGTACTCTTCCAGTGTGGTTGTTTATTCACCTACATATAGAGCACATTCACTAATAAACACTACACATTCACCTATAAATACATACATTTCACCTATAAATACCATAAACACCAACACTTGCATCAATCTGCACTCTTCTAGTGTGGATGTTTATTCACTTATATATAGAACACATTCACCAATAAATACTGTATATTTACCTATAAATTCAAACATTCACCTATAAATACCATAAACATTCCACCTACATCAACCTTAAGATCAACACTTGCATCAATCTACACTCTTCTAGTTTGGTTGTTTATTCACCTACATATAGAGCACATTCATCAATAAATACTAAACATTCACCTATAAATACATACATTTCACCTTTAACTACCATAAACACCAACACTGGCATCAATCTGCACTCTTCCAGTGTGGTTGTCTATTCACCTACATATAGAACACATTCACCAATAAATACTGCACATTCACCTAGAAATACAAACATTCACCTATAAATACCATAAACATTCCACCTACATCTACCTTAAGACCAACACTTGCACAGCTCTGTACAATTCCAGTGTGGTTGTTTATTCACCTACATATAGAGCACATTCACCAATAAATAATACACATTCACCTATAAACACATACATTTCACCTATAAATACCGTAAACACCAACACTTGCACCAATCTGCACTCTTCTAGTGTGCTTGTCTATTCACCTACATAAAGAGCACATTCACCAATAAATACTGCACATTCACCTATAAACACTGACCTATAAATACTAACATTCCACATACATCTACTTTAAAGACCTACTGTGTATGAGTCACAGACATTCGTACGAGTAAGTCTTGCTACTATAAGTCATACGAGTAGGTCTATCCCGTACAAGTCATACGAGTAAGTCTATGTAGTATAAGTTACACTTAGTTGCATGTTAGTAAGAATATTTATTACAAATCATGTCCGAGTCATATGTGTACACTACCGTGTATGAGTCATAAACATTCGTACGAGTAAGTATTTCTACTATAAGTCATACGAGTAGGTCTATCCCGTACAAGTCATACGAGTAAGTCTATGTAGTATAAGTTACACTTAGTTGCATGTTATTAAGATTATTTATTAGAAGTCATGTCCGAGTCATATGTGTAGACTACCGTGTATGAGTCACAGACATTTGTACGAGTAAGTCTTTCTACTATAAGTCATACGAGTAGGTCTATCCAGTACAAGTCATACGAGTAAGTCTATATAGTATAAGTTACACTTGGTTGCATGTTAGTAAGATTATTTATTAGAAGTCATGTCCGAGTCATATGTGTAGACTACCGTGTATGAGTCACAGACATTCATATGAGTAAGTCTTTCTACTATAAGTCATACGAGTAGGTCTATCATGTACAAGTCATACGAGTAAGTCTATGTAGTATAAGTTACACTTAGTTGCATGTTAGTAAGAGTATTTATTAGAAGTCATTTCCGAGTGTTATGCGCTCTTCTTCTAGTGTGGTTTCCTATTCACCTAAATATACATCATATTCACCAATAAAAACTCAACCTCCACCTATAAATAGTGCCCTTTCACCTATAAATTCATTGACTGCCAGCACTTGGACAGTTCTGCACACTCACCCAGTGTGGCGGCCTATTCACCTATATATATTACTGATTCACCTGTAAATAATATACATTCACCTATAAATAGTGTCATTGCCCTTACATATACCACAAACACCAACACTTGCACAAATCTATAGTTACCCAGTATGGTGGCCTATTCACCTACATATAGTCCTAACTCCCCTATAAATACTAAACATTCACCTATAAATAGATACATTTCATCTATAAATTCAGTGAATACTGTCATGTCCTAATAAAAGTCTATTTATCGGGAGTGACAGAAATCAGGCACAAAAGATAATATTAACATTTATCCATTCATAACATAATAAGCGTAAGTCTTATTACAAAGTACTCATCATTACAAACTGAGTGAGGAGCAGGAAAGAGTAAACTTTATTCATTACATTTTGTATTTACACTATTTAAAAACAATAAAGGGTTGGCTTGCTTGACAACGGACAGTCCACTCAGCACACATGCCCTTTAGACTTCACCCCCATCTTGGTCACCTGAAAAAGGTAGAATATGTGAACTAACTAGCCTAGTAGAATTCAAATCCTCAAATCAAAAGGTTGAATACATGATAACCAAGGTAACGAACATGACTGATATCAAAGAAGGCAACTAAACATCTTAACATGGCAGTGAGTTTGAAACAATAATACTGAAACATAGGGCATGCTCAGGAATTCACAATAAAGCTCAAATTTTGGTTCATATAAACATTCACACAGAACAGGTAATATGATGATCATAATCAAAAAGTATTGATGCAATGCCAAACATCTTGTTGTCCTTTATCATTCCGTACGGCCCGTAAATGAATTCGGGTGCTCCTCTCAGGACTGGACCAGCCCTATTTACACAGGCATATTAGTCAAGTGGGGTCCAGGGACCCAATAACTATCATCATAACTTATTCATAACAAACATGGGTACTCAAATGTCCAAACTCTCATGTTATCAGGTTTATGAACTCAAGTTACTGAACATGGGGAGTTTTAACCAACTAGACGGTACTTGTATTCGGAAAACTCAAGAGTAATTCAAAGAAGGGTAAATGACACAATGTGGATGATCTCTGTAGTGATATAACAGTAAATACCCAAAGGATTAAAGATGGTAGCTTACCAGGCATATGGCTTGAAGTATTAGCCAAAGACTGGGCAAAGAAAGGTGCTGGAACACCAGCCAGAACAGGGGTTGTCGACAGCCAGGAGGTGGCTGTCGACAGGTACAAGCATCCAGAAGTCAATTTCTGGTTCTAGGACATGGTCTATCTGTCGACAGGGCAGTGTGTCTGTCGATAGACAGGGACCATTTGTCGACAGCCACTGCTGTTTCCAGTAGTTTGGGGTTCTGGAAGCCTGGGTCTGTTGACAGGTACTTCCTGTCTGTCGACAGCCGCCAGTCCCACTTTCAGAAATGACTCTATGATTACTCTAAAAACTTAAACCATGAAACCTATGGATCTAAGCAAGAATAACATCAATTATAAAGACTTGTTTCTAGCTCTCAAGATCAATTTACACACTGAACAAGATAAATCATAAGGGACACAACCTACATATGAGTAGCTACAAACTTACTACAACATGATATTGAGAGAAGAACCTCTATAACAACGGTCCTGTGGAAAGATTCCTACAAGATAGACACTCAATTCCAGAAGTATTTAAGGAGTCAAATCCAAAGCCGGAGGTTACAAACACCTAAACAGGAAACGAGCACATTGTTCTAAAGATGTTTGTGGCTCCAAAACAAAGACTCTTTAGCATGTATGAAGGCTAAGGATGGAAGAAGAAGGAAGAGAATCCTACATGAATTAGAACAAGACTCTTCTTCTTCCCAACGTAAAAAGTCTTGTGCTACCGGAGAAAGAACAGAAGAACTTAAACACTTGACAGGAGATACTTTAGCATGTGGAGAAGACAAGAATGAGGAAGGAGGAAACGAATCCTACCTTACAGAACAGGATAAGAACCTTCACTTGTTCTCAACGAGAGAGTCCACACCCAGCAAGAGAAAAGCTCCCCCCAAAGTTGTAGATGTGATAGCAACAGTCACGGCAGTAGATTTACTCTTAACCAGAGCAGTATAGGCAACGACTCCAGTAGCAACAGTTTCTCCAAGGTGAAAGCAGCAACACACTCCCACGACAACAACTCCAGCAGTAAGAAGCAATAGGAGACGGAAGCAAGAAGTGGAAAGTCTGCACGAAGGGGTGAGGGGTGTTTTTATAAGCTCTCATCTTCCCTTGCATGCCGGACACGTTAGCCATGCAGGTGTTGTAGTAATACCTTTTGGTTTTTACTGTTTACACGTTGCTCATGCAATCACCCCAACCTTACACGTAAGGTAAGAATGTGTAGGCTAACTAACCCTTAATGACATGGGCTTACATTGCCCATGTTACGTAAGCATGGGTTAAATCAAAAAAATCCTTGCCGTAATTAGCTCATAATTCAGTTGGCCCAAAGATCATCATGTAAACATATTCAAATGATGTCCATTTGTGTTGAAATTTCAGACATAGGCTAATGTAAAGGTTTTACAAATTATGGTGATTTTATTTTAATTTTTAGAATTTATTTTGCACTAGGTGAAAAATTACCTGAAAAATAGTTGCGTCGACTTAATCTCAAAATTCGTACATCAACAAATCCGGGTATTTACATTTCTGATATCACCATATTTTTCTGGAAATTATAGTGTTTTCATATTTCATTTTTGTTACAGAATTCTGGTGTCGCCCTGTCGGCGCGCGCACCTCTGTGTATGACACTGAGGTAACGTTTGTTAACACTAATTAATCCCAGATATTAATTATTTCAATCTCATAATAATAATCAGGTCTAATAACCATATTATTCATGTTTTCCTAACAAATAAAATTTTCAGAGTGTTACAAATACCAACACTTGCACACATCTGCGCTCTTCTTTCAGTGTGGTTGCCTATTCACCTATATATACATCATATTCACCAATAAATATTCAGCATTCACCTATAAATAGTGCTCTTTCACCTATAAATTCATTGACTGCCAACACTTGGACAGTTCTGCACACTCACCCAGTGTGGCGGCCTATTCACCTACATATAATGTTGATTCACCTATAAATAATATACATTCACCTAGAAATAGTGTCCTTGCCCTTACATATACCACAAATACCAACACTTGCACAGATCTGTGGTCACATAGTATGGTGGCATATTCACCTACATATAGTCCTAACTCCCCTATAAATAGATACATTTCACCTATAAATTCAGTGAATACCAACACTTGCACACATCTGCGCTCTTCTTCTAGTGTGGTTGTCTATTCACCTACATATATATCATATTCACCAATAAATACTGAACATTCACCTAAAAATAGTGTCCTTTCACCTAGAAATTCATTGACTGCCAACACTTGGACATTTCTGTACACTCACCCAGTGTGGCGGCCTATTCACCTACATATACTGCTGATTCACCTATAAATAATATACTTTCACCTATAAATAGTGTTCTTGCCCTTACATATACCTCAAACACCAACACTTGCACAGATCTGTAGTCACCCAATATGGTGGCCTATTCACCTACATATAGTCCTAACTTCCCTATAAATACTAAACATTCATCTATAAATAGTGTCATTTCACCTATAAATTTAGTGAATACCAACACTTGCACACATCTGCGCTCTTCTTTCAGTGTGGTTGTCTATTCACCTATATATACATCATATTCACCAATAAATACTGAACATTCACCTATAAATAGTGCCCTTTCACTTATAAATTCATTGACTGCCAACACTTGGACAATTCTGCACACTCACCTAATGTGGCGGCCTATTCACCTACATATACTGTTGATTCACCTATAAATAATATACATTCACCTATAAATAGTGTCCTTGCACTTACATATACCTAAAACACCAACACTTGCACAGATCTGTAGTCACCCAGTATGGTGGCCTATTCACCTACATATAGTCCTAACTCTCCTATAAATATTAAATATTCACCTATCAATAATGTTATTTCACCTATAAATTCAGTGAATACCAACACTTGCACACATCTGCGCTCTTCTTCCAGTGTGGTTGCCTATTCACCTACATATACATCATATTCACCAATAAATACTTAACCTCCACCTATAAATAGTGCCCTTTCACCTATAAATTCATTGACTGCCAACACTTGGACAGTTCTGCACACTCACCCAGTGTGGCGGCCTATTCACCTACATATACTATTGATTCACCTATAAATAATATACATTCACTTATAAATAGTGTCTTTGCCCTTACATATACCTCAAACACCAACACTTGCAGAGATCTGTAGTCACCCAGTATGGTGGCCTATTCACCGACATATAGTCCTAACTCACTTATAAATACTAAACATTCACTTATAAATAGTGTCATTTCACCTATAAATTTAGTGAATACCAACACTTGCACACATCTGCGCTCTTCTTTTAGTGTGGTGCCTATTCACCTATATATACATCATATTTACCAATAAATATTGAACATTCACCTATAAATAGTGTACTTTCACCTATAAATTTATTGACTGTCAACACTTCGACAGTTCTGCACACTCACCTAGTGTGGCGGCCTATTCACCTGCATATACTGTTGATTCACCTATAAATAATATACATTCACCTATAAATAGTGTCCTTGCCCTTACATATACCACCAACACTTGCACAGATCTATAGTCACCCGGTATGGTGGTCTATTCACCTACATATAGTTCTAACTCCCCTATAAATACTAAACATTCACCTATAAATAGATACATTTCACCTATAAATTTAGTGAATACCAACACTTGCACACATCTGCGCTCTTCTTCCAGTGTGGTTGCCTATCCACCTATATATACATCATATTCACCAATAAATACTGAACATTCACCTATAAATAGTGCCCTTTCACCTATAAATTCATTGACTGCCAACACTTGGACAGTTCTGCACACTCATCCAGTATGGCGGCCTATTCACCTACATATACTGCTGATTCACCTATAAATAATATACATTCACCTATAAATAGTGTCCTTGCCCTTATATATACCACAAACACCAACACTTGCACAGATCTGTAGTCACCCAGTATGGTGGCCTATTCACCTACATATAGTCTTGACTCCCCTATAAATACTAAACATTCACTTATAAATAGATACATTTCACCTATAAATTCAGTGAATACCAACACACATCTACACTCTTCTTCTAGTGTGGTTGCCTATTCACCTACATATACATCATATTCACCAATAAATATTGAACATTCACCTATAAATAGTGCCATTTCACCTATAAATTCATTGACTGCCAACACATGGACAGTTCTACACACTCACCCAGTGTGGCGGCCTATTCATCTACATATACCTATAAATAGCGGCCTATTCACCTACATATAAATGAGCATTCCACAGATAAATGATAGGTTGTCATAACATTGTTTCCCACAAAATATATAATTTCTGCAATAATTGAAGTGCAAGTTGACATCTGAAGAGTAATTTCTGCAATTGCAACTGTTCAAAAGATTCTTCCCAAAACATGTACAGTTACATTCATTTGTTTCCCAATACATATACAACGCCCCTTACAACTTTAACATATTACATTCATTCCAGTCAGTTTCTGGACTCCCATTTCCTTAATAATTGAAGTACAAGTTGACATCTGAAGAGTGGCATATCTTCTTCATTGAAGTTCCAGCTGCCTCCCTCTTTGTGCTTAGCCAACTCTTCCATAAATTTGATAACATAAACTCCGCATTCATTGGAATGGGGTGGTTGAGAAGGGAAGTCCATATCAAACTTCAACTCCCATTCTTCTCATCTTGCATCCCGCAACTAGAGAAAATTTTTTGAAACACTTTCACATGTATACACAACAGATTATTAATTCTCATAACAGTTGTAAAATACAAGAAGCTATCAATAAAATGGATGCTAAAATTTATCCAATTTCTGACAGCTGTATCAAATGATTTATTCCCCTTAATGGAGTTGTAAGATATGAAGCATCTATTTTTCAAATCAACCACTAGCAGATGCCAATGGTTTGTTGTGTGGAGAATAAAAAATAAGAAATCCAATTTGCCTAAATACGCCAAGTCTGTTGTTGTAGGAAAACTCTCAATTAATCTTTGTGCTTTTTGGGAAATTAACGCACGCTTCTCAGTATGGATGCTCAATAGAACTAATGTCGGTAGTGTAGACACCCATTTCTGGCCCATAAGTTGAGCCAAATCCCTTGTCATATCATTGAAGCCCCCACGTTGGCTCATCATCTCCTAGCTGGCTTTCTCCGATCATGGCATCTTTCTCATTAGTTCATCGCCCTGGTGGGTTCTTCCTGGTCAAATCAATTGATCTTTATCATCATTTCGTAGCTCTTTGAGTTGGAAGTTCAACGCTTCAAGCCGCACGTCAATCCGATACCTATGCGAGGAGATCAGACACTTTGAGTAAGCCAAATGCTGAAAGACTATGAAGGCGACAATGTCCCTGTAGTGTTCTCATTCATAAGGCGACGTCCTTCATGTCGCATTCTTCCTCACATCGATTTGCCTTCAAGCCTGAATCGATCTCCTTCAGAAGGCGACACCTCGATACGTCGCATTCTTATTTGGCATTTTAATTCCCTGAAAATTCGTCAGAAAATGCTTAAAAGCTTTCCTTCTATGGAAGGCGACGTATCGAAGCGTCGCGATCTGATAGCGACCATGAGGCTGTCGCGTTATGGTTTCCATGCAACGTGGTCTTTCCTAGTCAGACTTGGACCCTTGCTATTCATGAATAATCTATCTTTTAGTAGGTCTAGAGGCGTCCAAATCCTTCCAAACTCGGAGGAAACCTTCTTTAGAAGTTCCTTTCCACGTTTTGACTCCCCTTGCACGAGCATAGTTATCCAAAGTCGGACTATAGCTCATTATTCCTCTCCCAGCCCGTTCAAAATAATGGGGTATAAAACTCTTCATAGGGCACAGTTTAAGGCAAGGCCAGCGTCTGCTTCTTCCTCTCCCAGAGAGCTACGAGTTCCCAGAAGGCCTCTCAGCCTCCAGATGACCAGGAAGTGCCCCCCAGGGTGATTTCTACTCATCTACACTTTCTCTTTCTAATTCTTCTAGATTTTTCTCTTCATACATGCATGTTTAGATCTGTTTTCTTCATAGATTTACATTAGAACACTCCACACACACCACTTTTAATCACCCTAAGGGGTTAAAACCCACCCCACGTGAGTTCCTCCTAATTATTTCATGTTTACTTGTTGTTTTGGGATAGATTCTACACCAAACGAGTTTCTAATGGGTGTCTTGTTCTTTTGATGTTCTTGGCATGGTTGTAGAAGACAATAGAAGCACGAGGCTCTTGCCCCTTGGCCGGCTGAGGAGCAGGAAGAAAGAAACCCACAGTCTTCATTTTCAGTTGTAGAAGGCGACGAGGATCTCGTCGCGATCTAAGGAAGGCGACGGTCGGCACGTCGCGTTCAGAGAACCAGAAGGCGGCACCTCCATCGTCGCGTTCACAGGACCAGGTACTCTTCTGCAACTTTCTTCCTTTTCCAAGGTAGTTAGCAGTCCCTTCACATATTCATCTTTTTGCAACTACTTTGGTGGCGATCACAGTCTCTTCTTTTCCTTATTTTTAATCATCATATTTGGGGAGCAAATCCCGTGATTACACCTTTTGGCGATCACGGTGGGACTTCTAGTGCCTATCGTGCTTGTTACTGTCTTCCCCTGCCTGTTTCAGTCCTTCATGTGTATGGTTATTCTTTAGTTTTCGCATTTTTCCATTTATTTTACTGCTGTTTTGAGTTCTGTTGCACTGGCTGAGAAGGCGACGTTGAAGTCATCGCGATCTGTAAGGAGACAGGGAGGTCGTCGCGATCAGGTCAGTGCTCCTGATTCCATCTATTTCTGTGTTTTTGGTTTATTTCAAGTACTCCATCCATGATCTGAGTTGTTTTGTGCCTAATCCGTGTTTTTACAAGTCTGTCAGTCCTCCATGCTATAGGGTTGTTTGATTTTTCGTGCATAATTAGGTCCTATCTGATCTCCATCCACTATGGAGAAGAACGCGACGAGCTTCTTTTCGCGATTCAGGTCGTGACAGGTTGGTTGTTGCCTTCTGCTTCTGAGAGCAGGTCGGCCTGATTTCTATTTTGTTAGTCTTAGGCTAGATTTTGCATGCACTCCGGTGCACATAGGGTGCATACATACTTCCATATTTTAGTTTAGGATTGTCCTCCTCGGCGACGCCCGCTCTCTCGGCCACATATTCCTTGTGTCCGACTAGAGCACTCGCTTGAGGGCCTCCGTAAGTCCCCGCTGACCGTGGATTCCCATACGGCCGCCGGGCTGGTTGTACCTGTTGCCACCTAGATTTAGGATTCATGCATTGGTAAGCCAGTGAGAAATCCTAGTCAAACCCGAAGTTGGAAGCTTTCTCCCTTTAGGAAACCTTTCTTTTGAGGGAACTTGCTAAAAGATCAATCCATTAAAAGGCAAACTTGAACCAAATAAAAGAAACCATCATCATTGCCAATTGCTTGCTTTGGGTGAGACTTTTTCTCTTTCTTTTATTTGCATAGGGTTGCTTGTTTAGGAAACTAGGTATCTGTTTAGGTTAGGGTGTCTCTTAAGTCTGGACAGGCTTTCCTTGTTTTGGTGCATCTAAAATTCCCACTTTCCAAATATGGAGTCTTACTTGAACCCAATCTATGGTAATGAGAATCAGGACGCTGCTTTCTACACCTCCCATGACTACGAGGAATCTCTTCCTCATGACCTCCTTGAGGAGTCGACCCGACCCTGGGTCGCTACAGTTCATGCCAGTGAGAGCCATCGTCCTGACGACGGTGGCCCGTCACAAACTGTCCATTCCCCTCGGGCGGATGATCAAGTTGCTCAACTCATGCGCCTAATTCCTCAGCTTGATCAGTCTCAAATCCAAAATATCATGACGGCCCTCAAAGGAAAGGGTGCCTCATCGCCCTCACCCAGAGTGGGCCCCTCTTGCCCCATCGCATCTACCTCCGGCCCCCGTATTGTCACGGGACTAGCCGACAACACCCCCATCTAGCCACGGGCCATTTGATTCACTCCCTTCGAGTCTGAGCATTACCATCCACGTGAGTCGAGGCCCTGGTCTCCACCATATCTCCCTTGCCATCCACCATAGCTTGAGCCGTGTGCCAGGCCGACATCTCGTGCCTCCTCCTTGTACGCTCAACCCTCCGCCGCTCCCGACATGATGTCCGAGTGGGCGTCCATTAAGAAGGAACTCTAAGAGCTGCGAAGGCAAGTCGACCCTAGGCAGCACCATGATGTTCACATGCCTAACTTCAATGGCATGTGGGTCCCATCTCCATCTGAACTTCCTAAGTACCGCAAGTACAATGCCTCTGGCAACCCATACATTCATATCAAGGATTTCATCTATGAGTCTGCACCCTATCAGCATGACCGCCGCTTGATGGCGTATCTATTCCGTCGGTCACTGGACGGGCCTGCACTAGACTGGTTCTATTCCTTGCTACCCGAGGATGCAGAGGACTTCGCCACAGTGAAAGGGAAGTTCCTTGAACAATTCCAAGATAGGATCGGGCCAGAATACTCTCTTACAGATCTCATGGTAGAAAAGATGAAGTCGGACAAAGATTTTGCCACATATGCCGACAGATGGAGACAGATGGCCACACGAGTCCCAGGGTACCTTCCGAAGGCAGAAAAGGTCAAGATCATCATTGCCAATGCAACCCCCGCCTATAAAAACATCCTAGCAATGAATGATATCACCACCATGCATCAACTCTACAGTCGGGCCCAGTTCATCCAAACCCAACTCAAAGACTCCCCCATACACTCCATGTTCGAACCCCAAAAGTCTCGCTTCCAAAGAAAACCTCAGGGGCCAGTGACCGAGGGCGTCCAAGTTAATGAGCAGGTGAGTGCATTCAACCCTGCCGGCCAGAACAACAACCGTCAACCTTACACTGCCCAGGGTCAAAACCGCACCAATCCCCCACAATGCCAGCAGCCCCAATATAACCAAGTACCACCTCCCGATGGCTCCCAACAAAGGCGTCCCCTAGGTCCAAGGAGAACTCAATACCCGTCACTTCCTGAAACACTCTCCGACATCTTCTTGGCCCTGATCTCTATAGATGCCATCAAACTCCATCTGGAAAGGCCATTAAACCCGAGTGTGGACCAAACAAGGTATTGCATGTTCCATCAGCAGCCAGGTCACACTATTGAGCAGTGCTTCACGTTCAAAGACCTAGTATATGATCTCCATGAGCAAAACAGGCTGGACTGGACAGCTCTCCGAAGAGTAATTGGAGATATCAAAGAAAGGTAGAGGCAGCAACAGCAGCAAAGGCAGCAACGCCAACCACCCCCTCAACAACAGCAACAACAACATCCATTGCAGGACCTAGGGATTGTCCATAACCCACTCCCAAACCACCCGCCAGCTCCCAATCCACCACCACCAGTAGCCCAGGTGAATCCTATCGTCCACCACCCCCCTCCTCAAGCGAACTGGACGTATGATGATGAATCCGATGTTCAGAAGATGATGGCCATTAACCACCAGTATCCTCAACAACCCCAAATAATACAACCAGCCAACATGGCTCCCCAGTCAGTCCCTCCTTTAGTTTCCCAAGCCAACGCCATCATACTGCCCATCGGCTCAACACCCCCTCCAGTTGCTATGCCCTCCATTATCCTACCACCTACCACATCCCTCGCTCCGCCTATCTCCACGCTACCACCACCCGGCATAACCACTCCCACACCCATCATCTTGCCACCACCTGGGCTGGATCAACCCTCCGCCGCCACCCTATCCTCCAACAGACAAACCGCCACCCAACTAACCACCCTACGGAGCGGACGAGTCTTTCGTCACCCGTATCCACCCATCTCCACGACCTCCACCAGCCAAAGCAATCCCCAACAGGTCCTGCAACCACCTCAGCAACAGCCTCAACAGCAACCACAGGATGAGGGGGTGATTGAGCCACTACCCGGTACACATTATGATATCCTCAAGCATCTTGATCATGTGCCAGCTAAAATCTCCATACTGGAATTGATAAAGAGATCCAAGGAGCACCAGGAAGCATTGAGGAACTTTCTTTAAAGGGTAGTGGTAAATGAGGACATGCTTGCTGACAAACTGCCGAGTGCACTAGCCATGGTAACTCGTGGGCCAGCTATCACATTTGCCGAGAATGAACTAGCACCCCCAGAAGCCAGGAGGTTCCCACTCTGTGTTACCCTAGTCATCAATCATTTGGCAGTAGGGGCAGCACTGGTCGACACTGGGGCGTCAATAAATGTCTGCCCACTGAGCACTCTGAGGGCCTGTGATGTGTCAGAAGGGTTGCTGAGACCAACGCCAACCACCATAGCCGCATATGACAACTCCAGAAGATCCTGTCACAGCATGGTGACTGTACAAGCTGAGCTGGGGCCGCTAGCCATCACTGTCGATTTCTATGTACTTGACATCGACCCCATGTTCAAAGCCATCCTGGGGCGTCCATGGTTAGAAGCACTGGGGGCCGTACCGTCCACTGCACACCAATGTCTTAAGTTTCTTTCCAAGGACGGGTGATCAAAGTCAAAAGCATAGCCACTACCCACAAAGTCCCAAGGACGGGTGACACTCTACTTCCAGTTGTATGGCCCACCAACAAGCTTGTTGTCTCGGTGCTGGACATTAACTACCCTTGGGCTTACTCATTCCACTCCAAACAAGGGGCCAGTCCTACACAAGTCAACATAGTCAAGAGGAAGGAGCCACTAAACACCAAGGGGTGGCAGATCATGATGAAGCTAGGCTACGAAGAAGGAAAAGGCCTAGGGGCAGAATTGCAGGGCATTACCAAGCCTATCCCAGACATCGTGATGAAAAGCCGATGGGGACTTGGCTACAGGGAGAAGTCCAAGCCATGGTCATCTAGCACGTCCACCCTCAAGGCCGATCACGAACCACTCACATGGACACTATGGTGTCACTTTACCAGAGGCCCAACTCAACCAGGGCACAACACTGTGGTGGTGATGTACATGGCAGTAATTTCTCTAGACACATGGCCCCTATGCTCACATACAAGGCACTGGAAACACTCCGCCTAGGAAAGAGAAGGAAGACAGGGGACCCAGAGGCTGAATGGTATCATTGGTTCGACATGGAGGACCTCTCTATAGCCTTCAGTCGTCTATTCTGGGAAGAGAAGAGAACATGGCCGCCAGCCGTAGCCGAACTGCTTGATCTGCCCACATCCATCACATCCAAGAGGCAGCTAATGAGTGAAGCCACAGACGTGGGAGAGCCAGACATTCCCTACGAAGAAGGGAAGACGGTGGACGAGCTATGGAGGGGCACGTGCCTGGCCATCCATCCATCACTCCTGTGCTCCCTCCTTCCAAGCCTTGTCCCTTCATCCCCTCCCTTACTCATCCAATTGTCTCCTCAACTCCTGACAGCTGCGCACAACATCCTCACTCCTGACCTCCCACCTTCAGTCCTCTCTACTTTGCAATCCGATCCGAGCGACCACGAGATCACTCTCTCGTGCTGCATGCTCTCCACTGATCTCCAAAAAAAAATGCCAATCTTCAAATGCATATTAAGGTCGAGGAGCCGACATACCTCCTTCACCCTCCTGATCAGGGGCACCCCTCAACTGGGGCTTCCCCTCCTGCTCCTTCATTAGGAGCCATTCTCTTCGAGGACCCCATGTCCTCCCCTAGTCCTGTAGAGTCATCTAATCATAAAGAGTCGTCTAGGTTAGAAGAGTCTAGTCTTAGCTTAGGTGAGTCTAGGGTAGAGAGTCAGGTCAACCCAGCACCCGCCAAGTCCAAACATCGCCCTAGGAAGCAACGGGGCAAGGCTATTCCCGAAGATACCTTCAAGAGCGAGCTTGGCGATGTCAAGCATTGTTGCTAATAGAGGAGTTCACAAAGGATGTGTTGGTGTTAGAAGAAGAGATTGAGCAAGATGGGGTGTTCGTAGACAACAGGTTTGGCGTCTATGAGATCATGAATGATGAGGACCCAATCGATGAAGAGGATGGCAAAGTAGATGACACTGCCGAGATGTACGCTAGTGGGCTAAGGAGATTTGATGAACCTACAATGGCAGTGGATGAACCTACTAAGGAAGTCAATCTTGGAACAGAAGAAGATCCCAGGATAGTGATTATTTCAGCGAACCTCCCTTCTGATGAAGAAGAGGAACTGGTGCAAATTCTGAGGGAGTGTAAGGACACATTTGCCTGGTCATATGAGGACATGCCCGGCCTAGACCCCTCATTAGTGGAGCACTGACTTGTGTTAAAAGAAGGGGCAAAGGCCATAAAGCAAAAACTTAGAAGGTTCCACCTACTTATGGCCCTGAAGATGAAGGACGAAGTAGACAAACTCCACAAGGCTAGATTCATTAGGGTAGTGCTTTATCCGAATTGGGTGGCAAATATAGCCCCGGTCATGAAGAAGGACAGAAAGGTCAGAATCTGTATCGACTTCCGGGACTTAAATAGGGCATGTTCAAAGGATGACTTCTCGCTTCCTCACATTGATGTACTGATTGATAACACCGCTGGGTATGAAACCCTCTCATTCATGGATGGATATTCAGGCTATAACCAAATCCGTCTAGCTCCTGAGGATCAAGAAAAAACATCCTTCACCACGCCCTGGGGAACATACTGTTACGTAGTCATGCCATTTGGGCTAAAGAATGCTAGGGCTACCTACCAAAGGGCGATGATGGCTATCTTCCACTATATGATGCATGTCTATGTAGAAGTGTACGTGGATGATATTTTGGTGAAGTCAAGAACCAGGAGAGAACACCCCGAGATCCTCGCCAAGGTGTTGCAAAGAACAAGGGAGTACAAACTGAGAATGAATCCAAAGAAGTGTGTGTTCGGGGTATCATCAGGAAAGTTGCTAGGCTTCATAGTTAGTAAGCGGGGAATTGAGATCAATCCAACAAGGTCAAGGCCATCGCGGAAATGCCGCCTCCGAAGAATATCTCACAACTAAGGGGTTTGATTGGGCGTCTGCAGTTTATTAGAAGATTCATATCACAGCATTCACAAAGATGCCGCCCATTCTATGATCTCCTGAAAGGAGGGGCAAAGTTCGAATGGAATGACAAGTGCCGAGAAGACTTTGATGATTTGAAGAGGTATCTCATGAATCCCTCAGTTTTGCAACCTCCTGTACCCGGGAAACCACTAATCCTATATCTCTCAGTCATTGAGGACTCCCTAGGTTGCCGTCCTTACTGGAAAAGAAAGGGCAGCATACTATCTCTCCAGGCTTTTCAACACCGCAGAATCCAAATACACCACCGCGAACAAACTTGTGCCGCGCTCGTGTGGATAGTTCAAAAACTCAAGCACTACTTTCTTGCTCACGAGGTCAAGCTAATCTCGAGGATGGATCCACTCGACTTGCGCGCTGGCAGAGCTTCCTCTCCCAATTCGACATCTCTTTTGTGGTCCAAAAAGGCCATCAAAGGGTATGTCATTGCCGAGCACCTTGCCCATCTTCCACTCCCTCACAGGGATTCCATCCAAGAGGAATTTTCCGACGAAGAGCTCTCGGTCATCTCCAGAGATCCCTTTTGGTCCCTCCACTTTGATGGTGCACTTAACTCTCAGGGATGGGGCATTGGAGCAGTGCTGCTCACCCCGAAGGGTATTACCATCCCCATCGCTTTTCAACTCACATTTTCCACCACTAATAACATGTCTGAGTATGAAGCTCTCCTCATTGGTCTTAAGCGAGCTTATATCTTGGGTGCATCTCACATTAGAATCATAGGAGACTCTCAGCTTGTTCTCTGGCAGGTGCTCTCAACTTACCGCATTCGTGACCCAAAGTTTAAACCATATCAAGATCTGGTCACGTTGTTGGCAAGGCAGTTCCGCAAGCTTATCTATGTTCACACTCCTCGCTCACAAAATATCTTGGCTGACGCCTTGGCATCACTAGCTTCATCTCTATCCTTCCCTATGAGTCGCCGGACCGAGACAATTGTCGTCCAATGACACAATGTTCCATCTCCCCAAGATCCTTGGTTCAAGAACCTTAGGACAACCTTAGAAGAGAGGACTAGGAAGAGAGAAGTGCAACAAGTCATGCTAGCTGAGCTTGAGGAAATCTTAGATGAAGAGGAATTGCCATGGTATTTTGAGATTGAGCAATACTGTAAGGATGGATAGTATTCCGAAGGGGCAAATGCGGAGGATCGCAAGGCCATAAGAAGAGCCACCTTAAGGTACACAGTCGTTGGAGAAGTTTTGTACAGGCGGCCTCTTAATGGAGTTCTTTTGAGATGTCTTAATGATGACGAAGCTTGGAAAGTGGTAGAAGGAGCTCATGCTAGTGAATGCGGAGGGCATGTCAACAATCAGATGCTTGCTAAGAAGATCATTAGGCAGGGCTACTACTGGCCAACCCTAGAAGAAGACTGCGCCATCTACGTCAGTAGGTGTGTCAAATGCCAACCCCATGCTGATAAAATTCATGCCCTTTCATCTTCACTTCATCCACTCTCCACTCCTTGGCCATTCTCCATGTGGGCTTTTGATATTGTTGGCCCCCTTGGTGATCCTAATGCTCAAACCAAACAAAAATCCTTCATCCTCACAGCAACTGAGTATTACACCAAGTGGACAGAAGCAGAAGCGTTTGAAGAAATCAAAGCATCCACAGTATGCCGCTTTATCATGAAGAATATTATCTCGCGGTTCGGAGTGCCAAGCAGCATCGTCACAGACAACGGGCCACAATTCATCTCACAAGAACTTCATGACCTCTGTAAGAAATGCAACATCACTCTGCATCATTCATCTCCATATTACCCACAAGGCAACGGCCAAGCTGAAGCAACTAATAAAACCCTTCTTAAAATCTTGAAGAAAACTTGTGAATCGCACAAATTCGTCGATTGGCCAGAAAAGCTAATAGAGGCTCTATGGGCCTATCGTACCTCTATCCGTACTCCCACGGGACAAACCCCGTATGCTCTCACTTATGGGATGGAGGCGGTAGTTCCATACGAGATCCTGATCCCTTCACTGAGAGTCAAATTAGATAAGGAGCTTAATCTTGACGAACGTCGAGAGGCGTTGCTAGTCCAATTGGAACTCTTAGATGAAAGGTGACTTATGGCAGCCGATCATGTACTTGTAGACATGCCAATATGACTTCACATTGAGCATATCTCATGTTACACTGCGATGCCTCAAAGTGGCTCTTTTTAATTATCTCTAGAGTGGCAGTCCTATTTTCTTACACAAGTTCAATTTTCTCCGTGAGGGTCTGTTAAATAATTCGCGTCTATATAAGTGGACGCCCTTTTGGTACTGATCCGCGCCTTCTAGACCGACGTAGAAAACATTTGATTTTGGCACATGGCCTATTTCAATACACGTCTAGCTGAGTAGCCGCGAATTAAAAGTCAAAATTCCCACCTACCCGTTAAGCGCAGCATTAAATGGGCCATGTTTCGAAATCATGATGTTTTCTAAAAAGGCGTCCGTCTGGTTGGACGCTATTCTAAAGTCAAACTCATGATTTCGCGCCGGAGAGGTGCGACATTTATGAGCCCATAACGGTCATCATGGCAAATCCTGTAAACGCGTCCGGGTCGGGCGCCGCGTTTTATGAAGGACGAATCAGATGCAAATCTGTCAAAAAATACGATCTTTGACTTTATAAACGCGGCTCACGGACCAGACGCGATTAAGGAGCATGGTCACGAGTTTCGCCGTCAGCCGCTTGTCACGTCAGTTTGACTTTATTAATAGCGCCTCAAAAGCGGACGCTTTTCACTCTCAATAGGCGTCCACCTGTTTGGACGCAATTTTGGCTATAAATACAGACCTGAGGGTCCCTCATTTGGCAATCCATCTCAACTACGGCGAAGCCCTGCCGAATTCTCTCCTCAAACTCCGAACCCCAATTCTCTACCCTCTTGAGGTGAGGATTCCGACGAACCGAAGGCTAGTGCGCCGGCCCCGGGGCGGGAACGTACGTCGTCCTTCCGTCGTCATCTTCACGAACGGAGCTCTCCAAGCGTGGGGTGCGGCACGAGGAGCTCCACCGACGTCCATTGCGTCGCCGCCATCCCACGTCACATACCGGGCTACGCCATCACTTCTTCCTCACCTCCTCCATCTTTCACTTGTCATTAGGCATGCATTGCACACTTCCACATACACACACACACATTCATAACATCCCTCCCATTCACCTTTAGGGTTTAACACCATCTCCATGTGGTGTGTTACTCTCCATTTACATATTTTCTTATGCGCCGTTACCTTTACATTTACTACACCCTCCAGACTAATCCCCATTTTTTACGTGTTTTCTGTCGTTTGTATCTTGCAAGGTAACCGGGATTGGATCTTCTCCGTAGGCCGGCCGATTGGTGAAGAAAGAGAACCCGCCCGGGACTCCCGCTTCCTTTCAGGTAAAGAGGTAAGTCCATCGCGCCCACCTTTTGCCCGTTACTTTCGGCGCCCTCGTGCGCCTAGCGATCGCACACATCCATCGTGCACACACGCACATTTTCTTTTCACTTTATTCCCCTTTCTTGTTCCCTCTGTAATCCCTCGCCATCAAAACCGCCAAGAAATCACCTTTCCGTCACGAGTAGCGGGAGTTTCTCCCTTCCCCGTCCCCGATCACGGGCAGGAGATGAAGGAGAAAAACCACGTCTACATCTTGGCGATCGCGATGGGACTTTTCTTTTTCCAATTCCGGTTACCCCCATTTGGCACCCATGTGTGCCCCTCCTTCAAACCCCACGTGGTACACTTTCCTCCCTCTCCGCACCCCGCGAGGTGCCATTTGGCAGTCCCGCCGCTATTACCCAGTTGTAGTTGTATTTTCCTTTGTTACTTGCCTCCACTCTTTGCGTAGGATTTGTGATAAAAAAAATCATCTTGTTCCCCACCCCTTTTACTTGTCTTTACTTGAAGAGAGCATTTTCATGGAATTCTACTTCCTCCTCCATAATTGTTAGAAAGCATGTTAGGTTGATTTCCTGCCTTTTTCTGTGTTCTCGGGTGCCTGTCTTATTCGCGTCCAGTGCAGGGGACGCTGTTTCTTCTATTGTTTTGTGCGGCGGCCATACTGGACGCATTTAGTGACAGAAGTCCGGAGGGAGTTGCCTCGACTCTTACAGCTTTCAGGAGCTGTCAGACCCGCGGCTGACAGAACAGACGCTTCTACTGAACCGCGCCCACTGTACTGGACGCGATTCAGTTCTGTCATAGAGCACCACTTTTTCTGCCATCTCTGTTATGTGCACATTGTTATTTGCATTTGCAGGGCATTTCGGCCAAGGGACCTCCTTCCCTCCCCCCTTAGGATCCACACACCTTCTCGGTGAGGGCTATCTCCCCATTGGGCATTTCATCTTATTGGGCTAGAGAATCCTCATCGGGACCTCCGTAAGTCTCTGTACCCCGTGGATTCCCTCACGGTGGACCGAGCCGGTTGTACCACCCCGGTGACCCGAGTTAGAGTACCCATCGCATGCGAGGGAGCCGCTTAGTTGAGCCCAGAGTTGTCATCCTACCCATTCTAGGTCCGCACCCATTTGGAGAGACACGCGATCATTAAAACCCACGTTGGAATATTGAACATATTAAGTGGAAGTAATCATTTTCAAGTCTATGATTTAAAAGCCGCTAACTTCTTCTCTCAAACTTGTTTGAGTAGTTGTCTGTTAGTTGCTTGTTAAATTGTAGTATGTCTTTAGGATTCGTGCATGCAGCTTCGTTCCGGTCGATCCCTTTCAATGGCTGAATACGAGGACTATGAGAACATGTATGATGAGATGTATGATCCCAATCAACAACTCCCTCAGCTTCAAAGTCAAGCCCACGCCGATCCGTCTGACCCGCGTGTCGACGTGGTGGACACTCATGCTCCCCATGTCTCGCCAAGGCGTGACGCCGGGAACACCCCTTCCCCATTTGATACAGCACGAATTGTAGACATTCTCCAGGGTCTCCCAGCCGCTCAGCTTCAAGAGGTCCAGGCTGCCCTTAGGGGTAAGTCTCTTGCTGATCCAATCCTTCCTTCCTACCCAAATACCGATGCTCAAATTCAGCCCGCTCGTGACCCGACGGCTGGAGCTTCTCCTACCCCCTCGCGGGCTCATTCCATTGTCCAATCTCGCCCCCACAGCCCTGCTGGGAGGCATTCTCTCCCCCATGACCAGCCAAGCCATGACGTGGTGCGGCCCATTGACCAACCCCGGATCCCAGCCCAGGGTTCTATGCCTGCCGGCGTTATCACTCATTATCCCGTCCAGGTGGACGTCCCTCGTCGCCTCCTCCCAAGGGCACCTCCTAAATCTTCCACTGATCCTCTCACTCAAGCCCTTCTGGCTAAAGTGAGCAAGTTAGAGCAAGAAGTTAGGAGGGTGTCCGCACCCAAGGAATCTGTTGACTTGGCACTCCCCGTGATGTCGGTCTTCCATCTTCCTCCTTCCGAAATGCCGGTTTACCGTCATTACAACGGCACTGGCAACCCCTTTGTTCATGTCAAAGAATTCATGTATGAATTGTCCTTCTGGCAAGGTGACAATCGTGCCCTTGCCTTCTTGTTTCGCCGATCCCTGGACGGGCCCACCCTCGAGTGGTACTACTCTTTGGAACCCACCGATGCTGAGAATTTCGAGACAGTACAAAGGAAGTTCTTACAGAGGTACAGGGACAGAGTGGGCCTGGTGTTGTCAATTACTGATCTGATGGCCGAGAAGATGAAAGCAGATGAGGATTTCACTCATTATGCTGATAGATGGAGAGGCCTGGCTGAAAGACTGAGGGACCCACTAGCCGAGGCAGAGCAGGTTAAAATGATCACAGCTAATGCCATGCCTCAGTTTAGACACATCCTGGCCATGAACAAGTTGATAACAATGGAGGAGCTATATGAAAGAGCACGATACATCCAGACCCAGTTGAAAGACTCCCCCATTATGGCCATGTTCGAGCCCAAAACTCGGACGTTCAAGAAGACCAGTGGCGCCCCGGTTGGCGGTCCCACGATCGAGGGGGTGATAAACAATGAGCAGGTGAGCGCGATGGGCAACCCCACCCCCCACCCCCCCCCCCCCCCACTTACCGATCTGGCCTCAACACCCGACCACCGCAAACCCAGCCACTCGCTCCCAGAGCCAACAATTCCCCATTATTCAAATGCCACCTAAGCAACCCAGTCAACCCTACCAACCGCTAATTACCGACAACCCCAGCACCCACAATACCAGCAACCTCTGCATGCTCAACACCCTCAACCTCCAGAAAACCAGTATCAGCCACCCCATCCCCCTCAGTACCAACCCCAACAGCCTCCCCTTGCACCCCACCAGTATCACCAAGTCCCTCCTCCCGGTCAATATGACGCGCAACAGTCCAGATGTCCCCCGGGCCCAAGGAGGACCCATTACCCTCCGTTGCCAGAAACCCTCCCTGACATCTTCAGTGCCCTAATGGCCGCCAGCACGCTCACCTTGCCCAGGGAAAGGCTACAATGGCCTCCCAATGTCGACACCTCGCGGTATTGTGAATTTCACCGAGGTCCGGGCCACACCTTGGAGGCATGTTTTCACTTCAAGGACTATATTCACAACCTAAATGACAGTGGAGGCATCGACTGGGCAGAAATGAAGAAGTACATCACAGAAATGAAGGCAAGAAGGCCAGCCAGGCAGGATCAGCAGCCACAGCAACAGTAGCAACAACAACAGCAACCTCAACCGCAGCAACAACCCAGCATGGGCATTGTCCAAAACCCACTTCCGGAGCACCCGGCCCAGAATCATCAAGTCAATGCTTTTCGGGCATCTCCTTGGTATGAAGCTGTCGGACAACCGATGGAAACAACTTTACCTTCTCCCTCCCCTTCTCAGCCCTCCTTTGTCTTACCACCCTTTATCCGTACGCCCACGCCCGACAACCTACTGCCTCCCTTTCTGCGCATTCCGGCCCACTTCGTGCAGTCCAATCAACACACCAGCTCGCCATCTACCCACCAGTTCCCGATCACTACAATACCTCCTTCCACCATTCCACAAGTTCCTCTTCCACGCAACACCTCTACCATGTCAATGCAACCAAATCTCACACCTTCTTCTGCCACCACCATCCCACAACCTCTACTAGCCAATCCGCCTCTCCTTCGCACACCCTCAGTTGCCTCCATCATTAATCCCAACCACCGAGCCCCATTTCTCCGTTCCCCCGCGCGATCGCCCAGTGCAGCACTACCCCATCACCGCACCAAAAATCCTCTGACCGACCCTCCACCTCCTACACATATCTCACCCCGTCAGCTTCGACAGTAATACCGGGAAATAGCCCTGAGGCGACCATGGCACTCCGGAGCGGGCGCATGTTTAACAGGATGTTTCCCCAACAGCAAGAACAAATGTTGACACCCCATGAAGAGGAGGAAATTCAACCAGAAGAATCCACATCGGGGCTGCAGTACGATCTGTTAAAGCATTTGGACAAAACCCCGGCCAGAATCTCTGTCCTGGAACTAATCAAGAGGTCGTCAGTTCATCAAGAGGCACTTATGCAGTACCTACAGAAGGTAATGTTGAGCGAAGATGTGCCGGTGAACCAGATCAGTGCGGTCCTAGTGCCCACAAGCACTCGCCCCGCCATTACATTTCATGAAGAAGAGATAGCATCAGGCGAATCCCAGAAGTGTGCTCTATGCCTGGCAATCTATGTTAACGGCATATGTGTGGATTGTTGCCTGGTCGATTCTGGTGCGTCCATCAACGTCGTGTCCCCTGACACGTAACAACTTTGAGGGGTGCCGGCTCAAGCGATTCTACCCTCAGCCATCACAGTCACATCCTTCGACAACACTAGCAGGCGGCCGAAGGGGTTTGTCACTCTGAGGGTCAGGCTGGGTCCGTCTTATAATGAAATGGATTTCCATGTCCTGGACATGGATCCAAATTTCCGTATGATCCTGGGAAGACCATTCGTAAAAGCTCTTGGCGCCGTAATATCCACAGTTCATCAATGTCTCAAGTTCTCGTTCAATGGGCGGATCGTCAAGGTGCCTAATACGTCGATCATCGTAGAAGTGAATGCCGTAACAGATGACTCGGTTCCCTCCATTTGGCCCAGCAATCGGCCTCTAATGTCAATATCGGGTATGACAAACATGCGCCCGGGACCGAGTAGTCCGACTGTTGATGCCGATGGAAGAAGCAGGATGATCACAAAGAAGGGCTGGCACATCATAAAGCAGATGGGATATCGACCGGGCAAAGGACTGGGGGCACGATTGCAAGGAAGAACATAGGCCGTAAAAAGCTGCAAGAAAAGGCCCAAAATGGGGCTAGGCTACAAGCCGGGCAAGGTCAAGCAACAACCAACGGAACCCCTCACCTGGACTTTGCACCAACATTTCAAGAGGGGACCGCTGCAGCCGGGAAAAGAACGAACGCCAGTCGTCACAACAGAATTTGTGCGTCAGTTATCACAAGATCTGTACAAGACAACTGGCAACCCCAATCCACCCAAGCGGGGCAAGATCGGTGAGTTCAAAACAGAATGTGACAGATGGTTTGACATGAACGATGTCGCCACTTCCTTGGGTCATCTCTTCAGCCTGACAGAAGAAGAACAGCCAACAGCAATCAACGTCAGCACAGAGGCAGTCCAAGGCACCAAAGCAACTCCAGCAGCCGCAAGGTCCAGTACCGGCACCAACTCCTCAAGCATCGTCCTAACCACAACTCCGGGCATCACGCCCATTCCAGAATCCACCCCGGGTATCACACCCATCCCAACTTCTGGTCCAGGTGTCATGCCCACACTCAGCATCATTTTGGGCACTGCGCCCGCTTTAAATTCTACCTCGGGTACCGCACCCGTTCCAACCCTTGCTTCAGGCATCACGCCTTCCTCCTCCTCGTCAAGAATTTCCTCCCTTCCAAGCAGTGCGCCCACCTTTGTCCTTTCGCTAGGCATTGCGCCTTCCCTCCTGCAAGCCGCGACCGGGTCCTTATTCTCTTCTCTAAGCATTCCCCGGGCGTCGGTGCCCCGCTTCACAATTTCCCTGTTGCCTGCCGAACGGGCGCGCGCTCCGCCGCTCTCCAACCCCTCACCCTCCGAACTTGCGCTCCCCTCTCAACTTTCACAATTGGCAGTCTCTCCTCGACCTCCGTCACCTCCGCTCTAAGCCCCCCTTGAGAGTTTAAGATTCTCGTCAAGCGATCTCGCCCCGTTCTTGCAAGGCAGGCCATCCGACGCTTCCTTCCCTTTCTAGCAATGTGTCCCCCACCTTCTTCATGGGCCCTGCGCCCACCATAGCCCCTTTTCTTCCACTCTTCTGAGCACCACTGCCTCCCTGTCTTCGAACACCCCCCCCCCCCCAATCTCCCCCCTCGTCTCCAAAGCACTGCGTCCCCAGAACAGATACTTGCTCTTAATCGCACTCCCGATCTTGCGAGCCCTTGACGCTCACGCTTCGTTCCCTCCTTTCGCGCACACCATCAAGGAGGGGGCCACCAAGGTCATAACCCCACAATGGCCGACCCTGGCTTTTCTTTCGAGGAAACTTCTTTCCTCATTCCCGAGTGCGCCCCGACCGACGGGCCGCTCCTCCCGGTCCGCTGACTGGGTCCCCGCCCCCTTTCGCGCAGGGGGCGTTTCCTACTTTCAATAATCCTCCCTCCGCACAGGGGAATGTCACTGCTTTCTCTCCACCAGTTCCCCCTCCAAAGGACCTTTCCTTTATCGCTTTCTCAGATTCCCCACGCGGGACTCTGTTTTTATTGCTTTCCCTAAATCCCCCTCACGGGACGTCGCTTTTACCATTTCCCTCCTGTAAATCCTTCTCCATCTTCCCCCACGCGGGATTCTGCTTTTACTGTTTTTCCTCATGTAAATCCTTCTCCACCTTCCCCACGCGGGAATCATTTACTGCTTTTCCTCCCTCTCCCACACAGGGGAGCTCTTCTACTGTAAATATCTTACCATCTTCCCCCACACAGGGAAATCTTTTCACTACTTTCAGTAATTCTGCATCTTCCCCCACGCGGGATTCTGCTTTTACTGATTTTACCACTGTAAATCCTTCTCCATCTTCCCCCACGCGGGATTCTGCTTTTACTGCTTTTACCACTGTAAATCCTTCCCCACCTTCCCCTACGCGATATTCATCCCCTGCTTTAAATCCTTCTCCACCTTCCCCCATGCGGGATTCCTTTTCTACTTTTCCAAGTCACTCCCCTTCTGTTGAAGATTTCAATAGTTGTAGCTCAAGTCTAGGCAAGGGTAGTGGCGAACTAGGGGCAGTTTCAGAGAAGAAGTCCAAGGGTAGAAGGGTTCCACACGGCTTCTTAGCAGACCTAGCTCGTAGGTGCAAGGCCTGCTTAGCAATTCTAGAATTCATAGAAGAGCTCTTGGATGATGATGACCCGATTGAGGAAGGTGACGAAGAGTTTGAGGACGAGGCCGACGCGTTCGCGAGAGGATTGAAGAAATTTGATGAACCGTCGACTGCAGTAGAGGAAATCACCAAGGAAGTCAATCTGGGAACCGAGGAAGAACCTAGGACCGTCCTCATAAGCGGCAGTCTGTCATCAGAAGAAGAGGAGGCGATCATTGAGGTTCTCAGAGAATACAAGGACACGTTCGCATGGAGCTACGAGGATATGTCAGGCTTGGATCCCGCGCTAGTTGAACATCATCTTACTCTTAAGCCGGGTTCCGTCGCCATTAAGCAGCGGTTAAGGTGTTTCCACCCCCAGATGGCTTTGAAAATGAAGAGTGAGGTCGACCAGCTCCATAAAGCCAGGTTTATTAGAGTCGTACTTTATCTTAATTGGGTGGCAAACATCGTCCTGGTCATGAAGAAAGATGGAAGAGTCAGAATTTGCATCGATTTCCGAGACCTTAACCGCACGTGTCCTAAGGATGACTTCCCATTGCCTCATTTGGATGTGCTCATAGACAATACGGCTGGGTATGAGACCCTCTCTTTCATGGACGGCTTCTCAGGGTACAATCAAATTAAGTTGGCTGAGAAGGACCAGGAAAAGACCTCATTCACTACGCCTTGGGGAATGCCATTCGGACTCAAGAATGCTGGAGCCACTTACCAAAGGGCTATGATGGCTATATTCCATGACATGATCCACATATTCATCGAGGTGTATGTGGATGACCTGGTGGTAAAATCAAAAACTTTGGCTGAGCATCCCGGGGTTCTATCTAAAGTGTTGCAAAGATCAAGAGAATATCAGTTAAAAATGAACCCCAAGAAGTGCGTATTTGGTGTTTCATCGGGTAAGCTTCTAGGTTTTATTGTGAACAAGAGGGGTATCGAGATCGATCCCAACAAGGTGAAGGCAATAAGAGAAATGCCCCTCCCAAGAATTTGAAAGAGCTTCGAGGATTAATTGGGAGGTTGCATTTTATCCGCCGATTCGTCTCCCAACATTCGCAGAGGTGTAGACCCTTCTACGACCTCACCAAGCTGGGAACCGAATTCTGTTGGGATGAGAAGTGTCGGGTGGCTTTTGACGGACTTAAGGATTATTTGACTAGTCCACCAGTCTTGAGGTCGCCGACTCCAGGCAAACCACTCATTCTTTATGTATATTTCCTGGAAGACTCAGTAGGGGCTGTCCTCGCGCAAATAGATGAAGAAGGCAAGGAGAGGGCAGCGTACTATCTGTCTAAACTTCTCAACCCCTGCGAGCAGAGGTACACAGCAATGGAGAAAACTTGTGCTGCACTCGTGTGGGTAGTGCAGAAATTGAAGCACTACTTTCTTGCTTATGAAATTCATCTTATCGCCCGAATGAATCCTATCAAATTTCTTCTTGAAAAATCTGTTCTAACTGATAGGTTAGCACGTTGGCAGAGCTTCCTTTCTCAGTTCGAAATCACCTACGTCCAGCAGAAATCCATCAAGGGCTATGCGATAGCAGAGCACCTCGCCCATCACCCTCTCCCTCGATTTGATCATGTCCGTTCAGAGTTTCCGGATGAGGAATTAATGTCCCTTAGACAATCTGATCCTATGTGGACGTTGTATTTCGACGGAGCTATGAACTCTCATGGAAGGGGTGTTGGAATCGCTCTCCTATCACCTGAGGGTGTCACCTTCCCAAGGGCTTGCAAACTAGAATTCTCAGCTACCAACAACATTGCCGAATATGAAGCTTTGATAGCTGGTCTAGAGTATGCCCACTTCTATGGTGTGACCCATCTGCGGATTGTAGGTGATAGTCAGCTTGTTTTGCACCAGGTGCTCACCAAATACGAAACTCATGATCCTAAGCTCAAGCCGTATCAAGAGCTCGCCTCAGCCTATGCTAAGCTCTTCTCTAAACTTGTTTTCATCCACATCCCTCGTCATCAGAATCTTCTAGCAGATGCTCTTGCCACGATTGGCGCAACCATGAACATGAATTATCCCGGGGATTTTGACAGCATTCAGATTGAACGTCGTCAGGTTCCCGTCATTCAAGACCCTGTCTTTCTCTATATTAAAGAAAAGATGTTGGAAAAGATAGAGAGAAAGGGTAAAGCTGAAGTCATGTTAGCAGAGCTAGAAGAGGAGGTAGAAGATGAGGAGAAACCGTGGTATTATGAGATAGCTCAGTATTGCAGAGGCCAGGCGTACCCAAAGGAAGCAACAGCAGAAGAGAAAAAGCTGATTAGGAGACTAGCCCAGAAGTATACCATGGTTGGAAATGCAGTTTATAAAAGAGGATTTTTCGATATTTTGCTTAGATGCTTGGATGAAGACGAAGCTTCGAGAGTTGTTAAGGAGGCCCATTCGGGTGTTTGCGGTGGTCATGTAAATAGTCAGATGCTAGCTAAGAAGATTTTTAGACTAGGATTCTATTGGCCCACTCTAGAAGAGGACTGCTCTATCTTCGTTCGTCGGTGTGTCAAGTGCCAACTACACGCCGACAAAATCCATTCTCCACCCTCTTCTCTTCACCCGATATCTGCCCCATGGCCTTTCGCTATGTGGGCTTTCGACGTCATTGGACCCCTTGGTGATCCCAACTCCCAGAACAAAGTCAAGTCATATATTCTCACAGCAACGGAGTACTTCGCCAAATGGGCGGAAGCTGAAGCATACGCGGAGGTCAAAGCAAAAACTGTCTGCAAATTTATCATGAAAAACATCATCACCAGGTTTGGCATGGCCAGAAACCATCATCACCGACAACAGGCCTCAATTCATCTCTCAAGAATTGCGCGACCTCTGTGGCAGGTATAAGATTGCATTGCGTCATTCATCTCCATATTATTCGTAAGGCAATGGCCAGGCAGAGGCTACTAATAAAACCTTGATCAAAATTATTAAGAACATATGTGAGGCTAATAGATTCTCGAACTGGCCAGAAAAGCTTACGGAAGCTCTATGGGCCTACCGCACCTCAATCCGTACTCCTACTGGGCAAACGCCCTTTGCCCTCACTTATGGAATGGAGGCAGTAGTACCATATGAGGTTATCATTCCCTCGTTAAGGATCCAACTTGACAAGGACTTGTCAATTGATGAGCGACGTGAATCGCTCCTAGCACAACTGGAACTCCTAGACGAGAGGCGCCTGGTCGCCGCAGAACACGCGAAAGCTTACCAAAATAGACTCACACGTTTTCACCAAAAGAAGGTTATTGAGAGAAAATTTAAGGTCGGTGATATGGTGGTCAAAAGAATCTTTGTAAAACCCGGAGGTCCTCGGTCAAAACTTCAACCAAACTGGGAAGGGCCGTACGTGATCAAAGAGGTAGGTCCAGGCAACACGTATAGGCTGGTCAACGTAGAGGGTGAGGAGCTCTCTCACCCTTGGAATGGGCTGTACCTTAAGAAGTACTACCCCTAATCAATTACCAGGATTCGCGTCGTACACATACTCCAACGTGAAAAGATGTCATCATTAATTCACCTTTCCTTCCTGGTAGGCTGGCCAGAAGTGTCGACACCCACACACAAACACGTCCGCCCCGGAAGCCAGAAGCACTGAATCCGATTGAAATCATTGCCAAGCCAAGGTCCCATGGCATTACCCACTTCTCTCCCTTTTCGGTCTGCCAATAGAAACCCGAGGAATTAATCTCGCGAATCTATCCCAAGCTTAGACAGGCGTAAGTCAAGGCATAAAAGGGGAAAAGGAAAAGAGACCGGTGCCAAATCCAAGTCTAAAGAGCCAAAGTGGGCAAATCATTTCAATAAGCACGTCAAGAGCGGAAAAGTCCCCGCAGGGATCCAAACGGACCTGGACGTAAGCGTGCAGCACGACAAGAGTAGCAAAGTCCCCGCAGGGATCTAAACGGACCTGGACGTAAGTGTGCTAAAACCCTATAAGCCCAAAGAAAGGCCGAAACCTACTGAGTCTAGGTAGAAGAGCGAGTATTACCCTCAAATTCCCAAAACTATTGGCAGACTTCCTGAAAATTTCTTCCCTTCCTCCTCAGGTATGTCCTAAAGGTCAAGGCAAGGCAATGATCAATTGAGGAGGACGTAAGCCGAAAGTAACCTCGGGCGAGGGCACCAATTGAGCACGCTTGACCTCTGGCTGGCACACTCGCGAACGATCGATGAATTTTTAATGACAACCAAGTAATCGAGGGGTCTAAATACCGCGCGCCATCCAATCTGAGCGGATCCCCTTCGATTCGCGCATCTTCTTAGAAGGGACTACGCCAGGTTGTGGCGTGTATTTCAAAAATCCAAAAAAATCATATTTCAATAATCCAAAAAAATCACATATTTCAAAATAAAAAAATCACATATTTCAAAATAAAAAAATCGCATATTTCAAAATCCAAAAAAATCAGATATTTCAAAATTCCCAAAAAAATGGCATATCTCGAAATTCAAAAAAAATCATTCTCTTGGAATATGTGCATTCATCCTTGTAAATTCTGACTAAATTCTACTTGCTTGTACACCATGTACATTCACCCATTGCTTGCACATGTACATACTCTGTATGGCTGTTCATAATACGGTCCAAACCATAAAATTGAACCGACAGGTTCGGTTCGGTTCGGTTTCATGGACCAAATGGTTCAGTTCGGTTTCACGGTCGAATATAGATACATAATTACATAAATAATAAAACTTAAAAAAAAAGAAGTAGCGCAGTGGAGGGCGGCGTCGCGCGCCCTCCACGCTCATGGTGGCGCGAGTTCGAAACTCGCGACCACCGGAAATGGGGTGGTTTTGGTTTTTTGTTAAACCCTAGAAAAATGTCAGAAAAACACCTTAAAATGTCAGAAAAACAAATTTCGGTTTGAACCGAACTGGTTCGGTTCGGTTCGCCACTTGAGTTCGGTTCGGTTCGGTTTCCTCCAAAAATGGAGAAAACCGAACCGAACCGAACCGTGTACACCCCTAATACTCTGCATGCATCTCATTCATACAGTTATTTCTCTTATCTTATGCCTTATTTGAATGAAGGGTCAGCCCCTTGACAAGAACTTGAAGACAAAAATTACTCGTATGCAAGGGGCTGAGCTGGAACAGACATTTAACTTGTTTATTCGATTGGTTTATAGGCACGCGAAGGAGAAGAATCAAATGTATATACATATATGCAGCCAAAAGGGGAGGCCAACACTAAGTACATCGCCATAAAATGCCCAAGTGGGCATACATCAAAAGGTAAAAAGGTACATATCATGATCAGCATGGCCTAACACTCGCCACCGTCACCCGCAGGGTGGTCGCTCTCGCCTGAACCCTCCACCGGCCTCTGCTGCTGGCTACTCTCGGCCTCACTAGGGTTCACTGTTGGGCGTGGGGCTGGAGGCCTCATGTAAGCATGGGAACCTGTGGACGTCACGACAAGACTCTCAGTAAAAAGGCTTTCCCGCCCCTGCTCTCGCGCACGCTCACGCCCACACCGGTACATGTCCTCCGCCACCTGCCGCAGACGCTCGGCAATGCCCAAACTCGTGCGCGTCTCCACTAGCTGCTGCGTCGACCGGTCACGCTCCTCCGACAGCTGCTGCGTCAACCGGTCACGCTACTCCACCCATCGAGCCCTCTCCCTCTCACGATCCTCGCGCTCTAGAGAAAGCCTAATCTGTGCCTCCGCGGACTCCTGGGGAAAGTCCCGGGGTTGAGTCGCCTGCGAACGCAGCTCCGACAGCTACTGGGATGCCTCAGTCAGCTTGGCGCGGGTCTCCATCTCCCGCGCGAGGGCGCCCTAGAGCTCACCTGACTGTGAGAAACGAGGCACAGGTAAGTATAAAAACACAATTCAATTCATATATATATACCTGGTTAAGATACTTACCCGTGTAGCAAGTCGCGCTCCGTCTCCTCCGCTCTGGCCTCTGCCGCCGCCAACTGCGCACGAAGGGAGGCCACCTCCAAGTCGGGAACACTCTGGCTCGAAGAAGTGCCGGCAGTATCAGCATACTCCGCTGACGTCCTGGCAGCACGCTGCAATGATTCAAAGTCAAGTCAGTAGGCGGTAAGATAAATGACGAAGGTACGATTTTTCTACAGTTACCAATGTCTCTAAGGCCGACCATACCTCAACCAGCTGCGCCTCCGAATCCGCCAGCTGGGCGTGGAGAGTGTCGATGAGGTCGTTCCGCGCATCCTGCATATGCACACATTTAATTAGAATATCATGAGTAACACAGTAAAAGCATATAAAGTTTAGAAGTGCATACCCTAGCAGGCCTCATGTAGTCACGTCCCCCATACTCCTCCTGGAAGCGCTCCAAGTATGCGAGGCTGTCAGCCGCGTCAGACTCCATAATCTGGCCGCCCTGCTGCCAATCCGCGTACTGATCTGGGAATCGAAGGCACAAGTCGACTGCCTTCGCCTTCCCACGCGTCTTCCGGTCGATCCTCCGGGGCTCCTCCACCTCAAGCCATGCCTGATGCAGGCCTAGGGTCCGAGCGGCCAACCGCAAGCGGAGCGGCTCGATCTCATTCAGGCAATGGACCCACAGGTCCCGCCTGAACCGAGGCCGGCCACTCTCCACCCACGGTTGGCCTTCGTCACCCATGCCTACATAAGGCTCCCAAACAACTTGCATGCATTCAAGTCAAATACACATATAATTCATTTCACGATGCTCAATTCAAGGGAACATGTGTGGCACATACCAGAAGTGCCGGGAAATCCCGAATCTCGTGGCTGCTGGCTACTCTCGGCCTCACCAGGGTCCACTGTCAGGCGTGGGGCTGGAGGCCTCATGGAAGCATGGGAACCTGTGGACGTCACGACAAGACTCTCACTAAAAAGGCTTTCCCGCCCCTGCTCTCGCGCACGCTCACGCCCACACCGGTACCTGTCCTCCTCCACCTGTCGCAGACGCTCGGCGATGCCCAAACTCGTGCGCGCCTCCACTAGCTACTACGTCGACCGGTCACGCTCCTCCGACAGCTGCTGCGTCAACCGGTCACGCTCCTCCACCCACCGAGCCCTCTCCCTCTCACGATCCTTGCGCTCTAGAGAAAGCCTCATCTATGCCTCCGCGGCCTCCTGGGGCAAGTCCCGGGGTTGAGTCGCCTGCGAACGCAGCTCCGACAGCTACTGGGACGCCTCAGTCAGCTTGGCGCGGGTCTCCGTCTCCTGCGCAAGGGCGCCCTAGAGCTCACCTGACTGTGAGAAACGAGGCACAGGTAAGTATAAAAACACAATTCAATTCATATATATATACCTGGTTAAGATACTTACCCGTGTAGCAAGGTCGCGCTCCGTCTCCTCCGCTCTGGCCTCTGCCGCCGCCAACTGCGCACGAAGGGAGGCCACCTCCAAGTCGGGAACACTCCGGCTCGAAGAAGTGCCGGCAGTATCAGCATACTCCGCTGACGTCCTGGCAGCACGCTGCAATGATTCAAAGTCAAGTCAGTAGGCGGTAAGATAAATGACGAAGGTACGATTTTTCTACAGTTACCAGTGTCTCTAAGGCCGACCATACCTCAACCAGCTGCGCCTCCGAATCCGCCAGCTGGGCGTGGAGAGTGTCGATGAGGTCGTTCCGCGCATCCTGCATATGCACACATTTAATTAGAATATCATGAGTAACACAGTAAAAGCATATAAAGTTTAGAAGTGCATACCCTAGCAGGCCTCATGTAGTCACGTCCCCCATACTCCTCCTGGAAGCGCTCCAAGTACGCGAGGCTGTCAGCCGCGTCAGACTCCACAATCTGGCCGCCCTGCTGCCAATCCGCGTACTGATCTGGGAATCGAAGGCACAAGTCGACTGCCTTCGCCTTCCCACGCGTCTTCCGGTCGATCCTCCGGGGCTCCTCCACCTCAAGCCATGCCTGATGCAGGCCTAGGGTCCGAGCGGCCAACCGCAAGCGGAGCGGCTCGATCTCATTCAGGCAATGGACCCACAGGTCCCGCCTGAACCGAGGCCGGCCACTCTCCACCCACGGTTGGCCTTCGTCACCCATGCCTACATAAGGCTCCCAAACAACTTGCATGCATTCAAGTCAAATACACATATATTTCATTTCACGATGCTCAATTCAAGGGAACATGTGTGGCACATACCAGAAGTGCCGGGAAATCCCGAATCTCGTGGCTGCTGGCTACTCTCGGCCTCACCAGGGTCCACTGTCAGGCGTGGGGCTGGAGGCCTCATGGAAGCATAGGAACCTGTGGACGTCACGACAAGACTCTCACTAAAAAGGCTTTCCCGCCCCTGCTCTCGCGCACGCTCACGCCCACACCGGTACCTGTCCTCCTCCACCTGCCGCAGACGCTCGGCGATGCCCAAACTCGTGCGCGCCTCCACTAGCTACTACGTCGACCGGTCACGCTCCTCCGACAGCTGCTGCGTCAACCGATCATGCTCCTCCACCCACCGAGCCCTCTCCCTCTCACGATCCTTGCGCTCTAGAGAAAGCCTCATCTATGCCTCCGCGGCCTCCTGGGGCAAGTCCCGGGGTTGAGTCGCCTGCGAACGCAGCTCCGACAGCTACTGGGACGCCTCAGTCAGCTTGGCGCGGGTCTCCGTCTCCTGCGCAAGGGCGCCCTAGAGCTCACCTGACTGTGAGAAACGAGGCACGTGTAAGTATAAAAACACAATTCAATTCATATATATATACCTGGTTAAGATACTTACCCGTGTAGCAAGGTCGCGCTCCGTCTCCTCCGCTCTGGCCTCTGCCGCCGCCAACTGCGCACGAAGGGAGGCCACCTCCAAGTCGGGAACACTCCGGCTCGAAGAAGTGCCGGCAGTATCAGCATACTCCGCTGACGTCCTGGCAGCACGCTGCAATGATTCAGAGTCAAGTCAGTAGGCGGTAAGATAAATGACGAAGGTATGATTTTTCTACACTTACCAGTGTCTCTAAGGCCGACCATGCCTCAGCCAGCTGCGCCTCCGAATCCGCCAGCTGGGCGTGGAGAGTGTCGATGAGGTCGTTCCGCGCATCCTGCATATGCACACATTTAATTAGAATATCATGAGTAACACAGTAAAAGCATATAAAGTTTAGAAGTGCATACCCTAGCAGGCCTCATGTAGTCACGTCCCCCATACTCCTCCTGGAAGCGCTCCAAGTACGCGAGGCTGTCGGCCACGTCAGACTCCACAATTTGGTTGCCCTGCTGCCAATCCGCGTACTGATATGGGAATCGAAGGCGCAAGTCGACTGCCTTCGCCTTCCCACGCGTCTTCCGGTCGATCCTCCGGGGCTCCTCCACCTCAAGCCATGCCTGATGCAGGCCTAGGGTCCGAGCGGCCAACCGCAAGCGGAGCGGCTCGATCTCATTCAGGCAATGTGTTGGCCCTTTTGGTACGGCAGCAAGCTAACCTAGAGGGGGGTGAATAGGTTTTTCTGAAATCTGAAATAGAAACTTAAACACAGAAATTAACACTTGAAGGTTTGATTAGTTTAGTGTGATAAAGAGTAGCAATGCGGAAGCAAATAAACAATCACACAAATAACACAAGAGATTTATCCTGGTTCGGCCCTTCCCACATGGAAGTCCTACGTCCAGTCCCCAAGCAACCTCTTGGGATTTTACTAACCAAGGGTACAGTCCCCCTTAAGGACACTACAACACCCAGCACCCCAGCTGGTCTTCTTCTCTTTCCCGGGCAAGAAGGCAGCCCACTTCTCTTACAGGTAAAGAAGCCAACCTCCTGGTACAAACCCCAGTGCGGTTCTGCTAGACACAAACCCCTAGCTGGGTTACACACTGTATACAGTCCTACAGCTGGACAAGGATCTTTCTTAAAAAAGAAAGAACAAAGCTGAGAGTTGGAACAAATAAAAACCAACTAAAAGAACTCTCAGCAAAAGACTCTCTCCCCCAGATTACAAGATGCACAGAGAGAGAGAGAGAAGAGAGAAGAAGGAGCTTGAATGCTTCAGTGCTTCAGATGCTTGAACACTTCTTCTTGGGCTCAGGCTCTTTCTCTCTTTTTCTTTGAGTGTATTTGGAGTTCAGGTTCCTCACTGGTTGTACACTCATTCAAAAGATCTTCAGGAAAGCTCCTATTGTTCTTCAGCCATTCTTCATCTTTTATATGAGCAGCTTTGAATAAATCCGTTGAGGAGATCCGTTGGAGTTCTAGCCGTTGCTCATCTTCTCTTTCTTCTGATAATTTGTGGTCTACGAGGTCTGCAAGCATAGAAAAAAGTGTTTAGATAAAAGAGTGTTTCTGTCAAAAAGGATCATACCTTTATGTTTCCTGATGCCATCCAGAAGTGGTAAGTAATCCCCTTTTTGTTGGCAGGAAAGAAAAGATTTAGAGAGATAAGCAAAAAGATCTCCTGTCAGAAAGATAGAGGATTACGCAAATCAAGAATATTTGACTTTTTCACTAGATGCCAAAAAATATTTTGAAATATAAAATAAATCCATGTTTAAGTGAAATCTATATTTTACAAAGGAATCGATGTGAGAGTTACAAAGGAATCCTTATGAGAGTTACAAAGGAATCCATGTGAGAGTTACAAAGGAATCCATGTGAGAGTTACAAAGGAATCCTTATGAGAGTTACAAAGGAATCCATGTGAGCGAATCCTTATAAGATCGATTCCTTAAGAGAGCGAATCCTTATGAGATCGATTCCTTAAGAGAGCGAATCCTTGAGAGCGAATCCTTATGAGATCGATTCCTTAAGAGAGTGAATCCTTATGAGTTACAAAGGAGTCTGTGTGAGTTACAAAGGAATCGTTATGAGAAGTTTGTGTGGGTTACAAAGGAATCGTTATGAGAAGTCTGTGTGAGTTACAAAGGAATCGTTATGAGAAGTCTGTGTGGGTTACAAAGGAATCGTTATGAGAAGTCTATGTGGGTTACAAAGGAATCGTTATGAGTTACAAAGGAGTCTGTGTGAGTTACAAAGGAGTCTGTGTGAGTATAAAGGAATCCTTATGAGTTACAAAGGAGTCTGTGTGAGTACAAAGGAATCCTTATGAGAGTCACTTATCAAATCGTTATGAGACCAAATCGATGTGGCACTTTGAACTGAAATCCATATATATATTGAATGGAATCCATTTATCTGTTTAGTGCAAATCATTACAGAATAATGTCATAAAATTATATTTATTAGAAAATCATGATATTTAATTTATTATTAGAAAAATCATGGTATTAAATATATTTAATATTCAATTAATCATGTAAATTTATATTTATTAAGAAAAACATGATATTAAATATTTTTAATAATAATTAATTAAACATAAATTTTATTATCACCAAAATAAAAGGGTAAAATATAGGAGTGGTTCAACACAATGGACCCACAGGTCCCGCCTGACCCGAGGCCGGCCACTCTCCACCCACGGTTGGCCTTCGTCACCCATGCCTACATAAGGCTCCCAAACAACTTGCATGCATTTAAGTCAAATACACATATATTTCATTTCACGATGCTCAATTCAATGGAACATGTGTGGCACATACCAGAAGTGCCGAGAAATCTCGAATCTCGTGGCTGCTGGCTACTCTCGGCCTCACCAGGGTCCACTGTCAGGCGTGGGGCTGGAGGCCTCATGGAAGCATGGGAACCTGTGGACGTCACGACAAGACTCTCACTAAAAAGGCTCTCCCGCCCCTGCTCTCACGCACGCTCACGCCCACACCGGTACCTGTCCTCCTCCACCTACCGCAGACGCTCGGCGATGCCCAAACTCGTACGCGCCTCCACTAGCTACTGCGTCGACCGGTCACGCTCCTCCGACAGCTGCTGCGTCAACCGGTCACGCTCCTCCACCCACCGAGCCCTCTCCCTCTCACGATCCTCGGGCTCTAGAGAAAGCCTTATTTGTGCCTCCGCGGCCTCCTGGGGCAAGTCCCGGGGTTGAGTCGCCTGCGAACGCAGCTCCGACAGCTACTGGGACGCCTCAATCAGCTTGGCGCAGATCTCCATCTCCCGCGTGAGGGTGCCCTGGAGCTCACCTGACTGTGAGAAACGAGGCACAGGTAAGTATAAAACACAATTCAATTCATATATATATACCTGGTTAAGATACTTACCCGTGTAGCAAGGTCGCGCTCCGTCTCCTCCGCTCTGGCCTCTGCCACCGCCAACTGCGCACGAAGGGAGGCCACCTCCAAGTTGGGAACACTCCGGCTCGAAGAAGTGCTGGCAGTATCAGCATACTCCGCTGACGTCCTGGCAGCACGCTGCAATGATTCAGAGTCAAGTCAGTAGGCGGTAAGATAAATGACGAAGGTATGATTTTTCTACACTTACCAGTGTCTCTAAGGCCGACCATGCCTCAGCCAGCTGCGCCTCCGAATCCGCCAGCTGGGCGCGGAGAGTGTCGATGAGGTCGTTCCACGCATCCTGCATATGCACACATTTAATTAGAATATCATGAGTAACACAGTAAAAGCATATAAAGTTTAGAAGTGCATACCCTAGCAGGCCTCATGTAGTCACGTCCCCCATACTCCTCCTGGAAGCGCTCCAAGTACGCGAGGCTGTCGGCCGCGTCAGACTCCACAATTTGGCCGCCCTGCTGCCAATCCGCGTACTGATCTGGGAATCGAAGGCGCCAGTCGACTGCCTTCGCCTTCCCATGCGTCTTCCGGCCGATCCTCCGGGGCTCCTCCACCTCAAGCCATGCCTGATGCAGGCCTAGGGTCCGAGCGGCCAACCGCAAGCAGAGCGGCTCGATCTCATTCAGGCAATGGACCCACAGGTCCCGCCTGAACCGAGGCCGGCCACTCTCCACCCACGGTTGGCCTTCATCACCCATGCCTACATAAGGCTCCCAAACAACTTGCATGCATGTAAGTCAAATACACATATATTTCATTTCACGATGCTCAATTCAAGGGAACATGTGTGGCACATACCAGAAGTGCCGGGAAATCCCGAATCTCGTGGCTGCTGGCTACTCTCGGCCTCACCAGGGTCCACTGTCAGGCGTGGGGCTGGAGGCCTCATGGAAGCATGGGAACCTGTGGACTTCACGACAAGACTCTCACTAAAAAGGCTTTCCCGCCCCTGCTCTCGCGCACGTTCACGCCCACGCCGGTACCTGTCCTCCGCCACCTGCCGCAGACGCTCGGCGATGCCCAAACTCGTGCGCGCCTCCACTAGCTACTGCGTCGACCGGTCACGCTCCTCCGACAGCTGCTGCGTCAACTGGTCACGCTCCTCCACCCACCGAGCCCTCTCTCTCTCACGATCCTCACGCTCTAGAGAAAGCCTCATTTGTGCCTCTGCGGCCTCCTGGGGCAAGTCCCGGGGTTGAGTCGCCTGCAAACGCAGCTCCAACAGCTACTGGGACGCCTCAATCAGCTTGGTGCGGGTCTCCATCTCCCGCCCGAGGGCGCCCTGGAGCTCACCTGACTGTGAGAAACGAGGCACGTGTAAGTATAAAAACACAATTCAATTCATATATATATACCTGGTTAAGATACTTACCCGTGTAGCAAGGTCGCGCTCCGTCTCCTCCGCTCTGGCCTCTGTCGCAGCCAACTGCGCACGAAGGGAGGCCACCTCCAAGTCGGGAACACTCCGGCTCGAAGAAGTGCCGGCAGTATCAGCATACTCCGCTGACGTCCTGGCAGCACGCTGCAATGATTCAGAGTTAAGTCAGTAGGCGGTAAGATAAATGACGAAGGTATGATTTTTCTACACTTACCAGTGTCTCTAAGGCCAACCATGCCTCAGCCAGCTGCGCCTCCGAATCCGCCAGTTGGGCGCGGAGAGTGTCGATGAGGTCGTTCCGCGCATCCTACATATGCACACATTTAATTAGAATATCATGAGTAACACAGTAAAAGCATATAAAGTTTAGAAGTGCATACCCTAGCAGGCCTCATGTAGTCACGTCCCCCATACTCCTCCTGGAAGCGCTCCAAGTATGCGAGGCTGTCGGCCGCGTCAGACTCCACAATCTGGCCGCCCTGCTGCCAATCCGCGTACTGATCTGGGAATCGAAGGCGCCAGTCGACTGCCTTCGCCTTCCCACGTGTCTTCCGGCCGATCCTCCGGGGATCCTCCACCTCAAGCCATGCCTGATGCAGGCCTAGGGTCCGAGCAGCCAACCGCAAGCGGAGCGGCTCGATCTCATTCAGGCAATGGACCCACAGGTCCCGCCTGAACCGAGGTCGACCACTCTCCACCCACGGTTGGCCTTCGTCACCCATGCCTACATAAGGCTCCCAAACAACCTGCATGCATTTAAGTCAAATACACATATATTTCATTTCACGATGCTCAATTCAAGGGAACATGTGTGGCACATACCAGAAGTGTCGGGAAATCTCGAATCTCCCGGCAGAGGATCTCCAGCTGAAAGGAGTACGTGGCCGTCGTCACCCTCGAGAGCTACCTCTGGGCGAGAGGCGCGACGCCAGGACGCACCTCCGTCGCCCTGCCCAGCGGGAAGTAGTAATAGCTCCACACCTGCATGCATGCACCAGTCAGTACCAATCAAACAATTGTAGAAAATTAAAAGCATAATTAAATTGGAGTTGAACTTTACCTGTAGGAAGGGTGCAAAACCGCCCACTGTCCTCTCTCGCCCGGTCTCGGCAGAGAGGTCCGCGAAGGTGTGGGCCAGGAGGGCCGCACCCCACGCGTAGTCGCCCACTCTGCCCAAGTCGAGCAGCTCCAATAATCGGCAGTGGATGTTGTCACCCTTCGTAGTGAACAACATCTTGCCGAAGAAAAATACTAGGAACCGTCGGAGGTCCCAGTCTGCTCGGTCTCTGTCCTCGCGGCCCTGGCCGTAAGCCGCACGTGCCAGCCCCGCCGCTCGCTGCATGAACTCCTGCAGCGTCTCCTCTGATCGCTGGCGCACTCCGGCCAGCCCTAGAGTCTCCAAAAGGGCCACGCGCCCCACCATCCTCCTGTATCCGGTCTCATCTCCGTGGGGCTCTAAACCCTGGAGATCCTGAGCATGCTCGGTGTAATCGGCGTATGTCAAGCCGCTCACTGCCTCCCCGTCAACTCGTAACCCGGTGATCCGGGTCACGTCCTCCAAGCTTGGGACCATATGGCCCCATGGGAACAGGAAGGTCCTGCTAGTCTTGTCCCATCTCTCCCTCATGACCTGGATCAGGGGAGGGTCCACGGAGAAGGGCTCAGTCTCCAAGATCGGCCCGAAACCCATCCCCCGGACCCTCTCTCTCTGGAAGTCCGGGAGCCCCTGATATGCTCCCAGGACAAGAGGCCACATGGTCCTCGCCTTCATCACTCCCTGCAATGCACAAATAGGTCAAGTAAGTCTCAACATCAAGGAATAGATGTGCAAGGCAAAATAAAGCAACTCTCAGGCGACCTTTGAAACGCGTCCAAATCAGTAGGTGCCTTTCAGTTTCTAATTCGCGCCCATTCAGTGGTCGCTTTTCGTTGTTAATTCGTGCCTATCCT
The DNA here is from genome assembly GCA_014218235.1 of Colocasia esculenta. NCBI lineage: Eukaryota > Viridiplantae > Streptophyta > Magnoliopsida > Alismatales > Araceae > Colocasia > Colocasia esculenta. The sequence continues at coordinate 165,229,427 of CM024760.1, read as the reverse complement.
ATGGCTGCAGTTTTGTTCTTAATTTGTGTACTTCTAATGGCCGCGCTTTGTGCGTAAATGGCATCCACTGCGTTGGACGCATTTCATGCACCTCCTCTTTTGGCACCGGCAGCTTCCCCTTCCTTCACCGTGCCACCCAAAGCAGAGAAAGGGGAGAGAACCTACCATCTCCGGTCGCGGTGGGATCTCCCGCCCGTGCCGTCCCCGTCGGCGCTCCTCCCAGTCTTCCTCCGGCGCCCCCTCTTCGTCGTCTTCATCCTCCTCGTCTTCCTCCGCCACACCCGCCGGTGCAGCCGCCTCGCCCATCGGTACGAGGGCCAGCTCCCCCGGAGCCGCCGTCATCTCCGCCACCATGGCGGAGAGCTCCGCCATCCCCAGCGTCGCCATGGGCGCCTCCTCCGCCGCCGTCACGTCGCCGGTCGCCGCCTCCACCGCCTCCTCCGACGACCCGTCGCCCTCCTCGCGTCGCCATTTCATCATAGGGAAAGAAGAAAGGGTGATTAGAGGGAGAGATTAAGGAGAATCAGAGAGAAGAGAAGGAGAGAGTTAGAGAGAATCAAAGAGAAGAGAAGGAGAGAGTTAGAGAGAATCAGAGAGAAGGGAGGGAGAAGAGAAGAGGTTTGAATGGATGGAATGGCCGCCCGCGGGCTGTTTTGCAGTTCAACGATGTTTAAGAATCGCGTCCACAGCAGAAGCCGCCTTTTAAAAGAACCGTGTCGGAAATGCGCCCAGAAGAATCGCCGCGATTAAGGAAGTCATCATTGCATCGGGCACAGGCGCCAAGGTTTGAAATTTGAATTTCGAAGGGCGTCCATATAGGCGGACGCGGAATGTAAAAGGACAGGTAGAATTGCGTCCTGAATGGTCGCCGCAATTCAGAGTAATTATTGCCTGGCGCAGAACACGCAGGGACGCGCCTTTTGAGAAGTGAAAAGACATTCACAAAATGCGTCCGCACAGGCGACGCGATTTATGGAAGAAGCTTTCCTTTATATTTGAGGGTTGCTGCCAGTAGTTCAGTTGAAGCGAAGGCAGCAGAAGTGAAGCCAAACCCCTCATCATTAGATCTGCCGTCAGCAACTGGACCTTCATCATGACGAGCTGCCGTCGCCCTTCTCAATCTCCTCTACGGCGCCACATAAGAGCCCTGAATACTTCTCCTGGGACGTTTTTAACATTCATCCCATCTTTTAGCCCCTCTGGCCATTCATCAAGCACCCTGAAAAAAAGACAAGCATGATCTCGGGGCCCATTCTGAAAATTAGATTCGCGCCCTACATAGCGGACGCAATTCTGTGTAAAAGGCGGCTTCTGTCATGGACCTATTTTGAGGTGCCACCCGAGGTCCCTTGTTTGGGAGAAAATCTTCGTATTTTGGGTAATGAAATCGCGTTCCAGGGACGATTTTGGCCATGTTAAGGAAATAATTCATTGCTCGCTAAAGGATTCAATTGCGTCGTTTACAAACGGTCACTATGGGCCACAATTTCCTAAGCTCCCTAACATAATTCATTCAATCATTTTCAATCTCCGTTACATTCAGGGCCGGCCTCCCAAAGGTGCAGACCTTCCATATGACTTTTATTGTGTTCACCTCCTCGCCATCATCGCTAGTGCCGACGTTGCGTCGTTTGAGCGGCGGGAGGTGAGATGGCCCCTCGAAGATGCATCTTGGAATGCCAAGCTGAGGGAGGCAGCGATGTGGGTTGTAAAGGACAAATTCGGACGCCTCAATCAATCGCAAATCCACACCGGGTGCTAGCCGGGTCCGCACGTCTCGAGCAAGGAGTGGCACCGAAATGAAAGCAAAGGCGCTCTCGGGCATGTCTCGGAAGTAATCACGCCAATCCGCCCACGTCTTGAGTTGTGGTGCTCGGTTCGCCACACATCCCTCTAAGCCCACAAGGTGATCCAAGTGTTTAAGCGGACTCTTAGAGAAGATCCGGGATGAGCTTGCAACATCATCACTTAGAGAAAACTTAAAGTGTAGGTCAGTCCAACAGGTTAATAAAAGCATTGATCCATAAGGGGGCCTACCCAAGCTTGCCGCCGTGAGCCCACTACAGGAAGGCCAGAACCGCCGGCCCCAATCTCTCCCCTTCCCAGATGGCGCACACCGCGCCAAGTTGATCTTCTTCCAAAACGTTGTCGATTGAAGGGAAGAGTAGCACGCCCGCCACGCAGATGGTGAACCCTCGCATCACCAACTGGAGCCTCTCATCATCTCTCGACTCCGATATCTCCCTCATTGTCCAGACCGCCAGCTTTTGGAGGTTTATCCCTTGCAGAGCTCGGATGCTTTGTGCTTCCCTTGGATCCATGAAGCTCTCAAGCATCGCCTTGCTTGTGTAATACCGGGTCATGTTTGCCATTCCGTCCTCCTCGCCCTGCTTCATTCTCTTCAAGCCTAATAGAAGTTCAACCTCTTCCAGGAGAACGGTGGCTTCAAAGGTTCGGAAGAGGAATGTGTTGGTTTGAGGGTGCCATAATTCAATCAGAGCCTCGATAGCCGCTCAGTCAAGGTGGATCTTGTGATATCTTTTTGCATGGACGGTGAGGTTACTAAGCCCCCATTGTCTAAGGGCGGCGGACATGTTAGGAGTGATGTTAGAGTTCAAGTGGTGGAGCCAAGGGAGGCGCATGAAACGCCGGTTACCTGGGAATAATGGGAAATCCTACAGTAAGTGGGTGTGATTTAGAAGGGAAGAGGTAGGGAAGAAAGAAAGAAAGGGAAGCAAGAAGGAAGAGCACCAAATCAAAGATTAGTAACAAGCAAAAGCAAAGCTAATCAAGAGCAAAAACAACTTACCATCTTTGCTTGAACTAGTTTTCAAATGTGGCCTTCTATTTGATTCAATCTTTGGAAGCCCCCTCCTCTTGCACCCATGGAAGAAGAGCCACCATGTTCCATCCCTTCAAAAAAAAAAAAACTTTTCCTCTCCTCAAAGCCTCAATCTCTCCCCAAAGCCTCAATTTCTCTCCTCCAAGCTCCCACAAAACTCCAACCCCCACTCCCCTTCAAGTTTCAAACCCCTTTAGAATCTTACCTTGGGTGGAAGGGAGACATCAGAAGGGAAGAAAGGGACTGTCTTCTGCCCTTCCTTGACCCGTGGAAACACTCACATACACATAGTAAAACAAGAGGGGGGGGGGGGGGGGGGGGGGAGGACAAAACATCAAATCAACTGACAGACCTGAACCGCGTCCATGTCAGTGGGTGCCTTTTTTTCTTAAAAAAAAAGGAGCAACTAATGTGGACGCGAATATCACACTGAATTGCGCCCCGTTGGGATGCCGCGATTAACATGCATGTTCAAATAGAACAGATCTTCTAGGGATTCACTGTTCAAAGGTAAGGCTGCACACCAACACCACGATAGGAAAGATAGACTCAAGGCCTTCGCTATCTACTAAGTAAGGGGTTGGGAGAAGTTCCATTGCCCATGGGGTCGTCAGCAAAGGACCCACGCTCACGCTGCAAGCAGTGCTTCGTCCCATCCTCTCAGATTCAAGTTCTTCGGGGTCTTGCTTCCTGGCTTCGCCACCAAGTTGGCTACGCCACAGAGGCTCACCAAGGACTTCATCAGAGAGAATTTGACATGAGTCACACTCTTGAATCCTCCTCATAGAACTTGAAGCATCAGGATTAGCAATGATAGAAAATGTGCACTTTGATGAAGATTGAGTCTTGGATGCCTCTTGGTGTTCAAAGTGTGGGCGGTCTAGCTTTTCTTGTAACCAATTTTGACAAAATTTCATGGAATTCAAGAATGGTTACAGTTCTTGGCAATAATTGTCATAATGAAAACCGCCTGCACTTTGGGGAAACAAAGTAAACGCGTCCAATGAAGTGGACGCGATTCAAGTTTTTAGGGTGTCTTTTTACCAGGCCGCCATTTGCCTTCCATAGACGTCCAATATGTCAGACGCATTAAAAAAAATGCGGCGTCCCAACTGGACGCTAATTTAAGGAAACACAAAAAGTGCCCCGCCATGATTCAAAGTTGAAGATGCACTCCTACACTATCATGGGTAAGAAGGACTTCAATGCCCTCACTGCTCCGGGAGTGAGAAAATCAGGGAAAAGTCCCTATTACCCATAATGACCCTTTCACGCCACAAAAGCTACTTCATCGAACTTTCTGTTATCCCTTTTCAGATGAAGTTCAGTCCTTGTGGAGGGTTATTCTATCCTCGCCATAACTGAAGAACGAACATGTCCGGCCTCGGAAGTTCAAGTTCTTCAGAGTGTCGCTTCAGACTCCGCCACATAATACCGCAGAGGCTCACTATTTCATCAGAGAAAATTTGACAAGTGTCACACTCTTGAGCCCTCTTTGTAGAAGCCAGGAACATCGAGATTGGCGATGATAGCAAAGGTTTGCACTTTGCTGAAGGTTGGGGGAGATTTGCAGCCGCTCACAAATTGAGCACTAAAGGTCTCTCGGTGTTCAAGAGCGTAGGCGGCCTGACTCTTCACAAAACCACCTCTTGCAAAGTGCACATCATGTCGTAGGAGAAGCCCCCCCCCCCCCCCAATAAGGAAATGCATCTTTTAACCTATATAAAGGTCGGGACACATTTTCATTATGATTGACGCCTCCCATACCAATCATAATTTGCAGCAGCATCATTTTTTATGATTACCCTATTATCTGTTGCTTGCTAATCAGTTTTGTTTTGGGAGCAGGATCTGGACGTCTGTCGTGCCAGGTAATTCACGAATATCCTCGACAGCCTCCAAACCAGTATTGTATATGTTGCACTTTACTATATAATATATGCTACTAGAATATGTCAAGGACCTTGAGGCTCTGATGAAACTAGAATTTGAGTTCCCCTCCACTGCAAAAAAAAAACAGTGATAATTCCAGAGGATTCCTACGCCTTGAGGATAGGCCGTTACACTACAGAAGAACGACGGTTCCCTCCGGCATCCTGACTTCCGCAGCATAACAATATTATCCTTGATTATTTTATATTTTCTTTTGTTTTATATTCTTCTTTTAGCCCAGCATGCATCATATAGGACCTTGAGCATAACTCTGGAAAATCACTCTTGTTTTAACTGAAGAGAGCCATTTGTTCCTCAATTCCAAGTGACATGAAATATTCCACTCCAAAGTTAAGTACTTAGTCCATTATGTTGTTGTTTGAAGGCCGCCACCTGAAAAGCTCGCTACTTTGGATTTCTTTTCAATCTAATCATCTTCTCAAAAATCCACCTGCGGTAGTGGCAGACGCCCTCAAAGGTGAAACCTAACGAATTGTGTCCTTAGGTACTTCCCCGACGCTGGAAGTTGATTTTTCTCCCTTTCCTGTGCCCACGTGCACATTCCTTTCTCCAAAGCAACAAGTCTTTCTTGAGGTTGTTAACAAACAACTCCACTATGAACTAACGAACAACTCCTATCATGTGTTGTTGAGGCGTGTCTCATCACACCTGGGTGTCTACTTTTTAGTCTGCTCCCACTACACTCCACTCCACTACCACTCCACTACGCTTTATCTCACTTTGCTCCATTACACTCCATTCCGTGTCCCTCCACTTCACTCCCCTGCAAAGCAGACACCAAGGCGAGGCAGCTGTAGACACGCCAATTTGACTTCACATTGAGCAAATCTCATGTTACACCGCGATGCCTCAAAGTGGCTCTTTTTAATTAATCTCTGGAGTGGCAGTCCTATTTTCTTACACAAGTTCAGTTTTCTCCGTGAGGGTTTGTTAAATAATTCGCGTCTATATAAGTGGACGCCCTTTTGGTACTGATCCGCGTCTTCTAGACCGACGCAGAAAACATTTGATTTTGGCACATGGCCTATTTCAATACACGTCTAGCTGAGTAGCCACGAATTAAAAGTCAAAATTCCCACCTACCCGTTAAGCGCAACATTAAATGGGCCATGTTTCAAAATCATGATGTTTTCTAAAAAGGCGTCCGTCTGGTTGGACGCTATTCTAAAGTCAAACTCATGATTTCGCGCCGGAGAGGCGCGACATTTATGAGCCCATAACGGTCATCATGGCAAATCCTGTAAACGCGTCCGGGTCGGGTGCCGCGTTTTATGAAGGACGAATCAGATGCAAATTTGTCAAAAAATACGATCTTTGACTTTATAAACGCGGCTCACGGACCAGACACGATTAAGGAGCATGGTCACGAGTTTCGTCGCCAGCCGCTTGTCACGTCAGTTTGACTTTATTAATAGCGCCTCAAAAGTGGACGCTTTTCACTCTCAATAGGCGTCCACCTGTTTGGACGCAATTTTGGCTATAAATACAGACCTGAGGGTCCCTCATTTGGCAATCCATCTCAACTACGGAGAAGCCCTGCCGAATTCTCTCCTCAACCTCTGAACCCCAATTCTCTACCCTCTTGAGGTGAGGATTCCGACGGACCGAAGGCTAGTGCGCCGGCCCCGGGGCGGGAACGTACGTCGTCGTCCCGTCGTCATCTTCACGAACGGAGCTCTCCAAGCGTGGGGTGCAGCACGAGGAGCTCCACCGACGTCCATTGCGTCGCCGCCATCCCACGTCACATACCGGGCTACGCCATCACTTCTTCCTCACCTCCTCCATCTTTCACTTGTCATTAGGCATGCATTGCACACTTCCACATACACACACACACACATTCATAACATCCCTCCCATTCACCTTTAGGGGTTTAACACCATCTCCACGAGGTGTGTTACTCTCCATTTACATATTTTCTTATGCGCCGTTACCTTTACATTTACTACACCCTCCAGACTAATCCCCATTTTTACGTGTTTTCTTGTCGTTTGTATCTTGAAAGGTAACCGGGATTGGATCTTCTCCGTCGGCCGGCCGATTGGTGAAGGAAAGAGAACCCACCACGGGACTCCCGCTTCCTTTCGGGTAAAGAGGTAAGTCCATCGCGCCCACCTTTTGCCCGTTACTTTCGGCGCCCTCGTGCGCCTGGCGATCACACACATCCATCGTGCACACACGCACATTTTCTTTTCACTTTATTCCCCTTTCTTGTTCCCTCCGTAATCCCTCGCCATCAAAACCGCCAAGAAATCACCCTTTCCGTCATGAGTAGCGGGAGTTTCTCCCTTCCCCGTCCCCGATCACGGGCAGGACATGAAGGAGAAAAACCATGTCTACAGTACTCTCATATCAAAGGCGAATCTCAAGGTCTTTTGAAAAGAAGGTAATTGAGCGAAAATTCCAAGAGGGTGATATGGTCTTGAAACGCATTTTTATCAAACCTGGAGGTTCAAGGTCTAAATTACAACCAAATTGGGAAGGTCCGTACATTGTGAAAGAGGTGTATCCAGGAAATGCCTACTGCCTAATCAATGCTGAGGGCGTAGAATTGTCACATCCGTGGAATGGGTTATACCTCAAAAGATTCTATCCCTAGGTCTTTAGGTGTGAGGCCACAACACTTAGATTAGGGATAATCACGTGTTAAGAGTCTGAAGTCATTTCCCAAATCGTCAAGGGTTGCCCTAAGTTAGGACCCACACACACACGGCGAGCCCGGGTGACTGCACTTAGTTGGTATCGTAGCTATAAAGGCCCTACTTTAGCGAGGCGACAGTCATTCTCTCCCAAATCAGTCGAAGTGGAGGGGCAAGGGTCGTAAGGGCGATGTTGTCAACCTTAGGCATACCCTGATGAGATGAAGTCTCAAACAGGGACGGTCAAATAACAAAAGTAAAGGAACAAAAAGCAAAAGAAAGGATAGAAAAATACATGATAGAATAGGGGCATGACAAAGAGTGGCAAAGTCCCCGCGGGACGCTCATGAGCCCGGTCGTACGCACGCCCCAGACAGTGCAAATCCATAAGAAAGACCACAAAGTCCCTACGCAACATACCTAATCTTTGAAGGGTATGCTGCGAGAAGAAGCCGAACGCAACGTCCTTAAACCTACATTAGACTTTCCTTAAATAGTCTTCTATTTCCCTCTATAAGATCGGGTCATTTCTTAGGTATGGCCTAAGTAGCTGCACTATCAACTAAGGGCAGTCGCCCATGGCATGTCACCTCTAAATGCACGTCCTATCCCAGTAAGGTCCTTGGCGAGAAGGGGAGGTGATCAAGACTCCAAACTAGCGGTTTGAACTGGTCTATGTGTTGTGGCCCAAAAAGGCGAGTACCTTCCGTCTCGCGCGTCTTATTTTAGGAAGGGCTAACGTCGGCTTTAGACGTCTTTCAAAACTCCAAAAAAATCAAATATTTCAAAACTCCAAAAAATCAAATATTCTAAAACTCCAAAAAAATCAAATATTTCAAAAATCCAAAAAATCAAATATTCCAAAACTCCAAAAAAATCAAATATTTCAAAACTCTAAAAATCAAATATCTCAAAACTCCAAAAAATATTTTTCAAAATCCCAAAGAGCACTTTACTCATTCATTCATGCATGTCATTTATTTATGTCTTTTCGTCTATTTAATAAGGCTTAGCCCCTTGACCATTTATCAAGGTTGGTCACTCGTCACGTTTAAGGCAAGGGGCTATATCGAAGAGTGGATCTAACTTGTCTTCATGATTTTTCTAAGTGTGCAGGACACAGCAGAAGAAAAAAGCGGCAACTTCCATCTCACTTGTCACTGTCACACAAACTCTGAATTTGGCCTCCACACCCTTACTTATAGGCATCTAACACTCCTATTCATGGTGGGAGAAGGTTTAGAAAGCTTAAAAAGGAGTTAGAACCGGACTAGGAGGCTTTAGGAGTCCAAGTAGGAGCCAGACATGGAGCTCTCGGGTGGCCAATTCCCCTCTGGACACAAAAACTAAGGTCGCGACGTATCAACACATCGCCACCTGGTCGCGACAGTCATCCTGTCGCGTTCTGCTTGAGGTAGCGACAACAATATCGTCGCGTTCCATGTTTGAACAAGTGTTGGCTAATTCCTTTGCATTGTTGTGATTCTTATTGCCAATTCAAGATGTGTTTGCACTTATGCTTAATTCTTCAATTGTTTTAGTGCATATTGAGCTTTTATCTTGTTATCTTTCTTGCTTTATTTATTTTGAAAATTCATAAAAAAAAATAAAAAAAATCCACAAAAATCAGAAAGATCAGAAAATCAAAAGACGGCTCGTCAGGTAAGTTCAGGTAAGTATTTCTAACCTTAATCTCTGCATTACTATATGGTATCTACTCTATTATATCATCTCAAGGATCGGCTGGTTCTCAGTGTGTTCCGGGATCTGAGTTCCCCTTCACCAAAAACAAAGATGATCTAAGTGCGCACTGTTAATCGTTGGACAGGCCGTTAGATGGTATGGCTTGGGGACGATGGATTCTATCGCACGCCGGGGATGCGAAGTGTCTTGACCCTTGTTCATTTTGTCTAGCAATATTATCCTTGAGTATTTGTTATTTTCTCCTTTTCTTTGCATTTCATTTTATGATTTCTTTTCTTTTAGCCCAGCATGCATCATTTAGGATCTTTGAGCTTCATACTTCATGATTAGTCAAAGCCAGCTTCGCAATGATGTTTCAACCAAATCTTTATTTCTCAAACAAGGAATCTCATTCCATTCCAAATTTGAAAGTTCTCTTCGAGCTAGTTGCTTGGTCCAGTTTGCCAGTATGGTTCCTTTTCAGGATTTCTCTCATCCCCATTCATTATATCACTCATCCCTTCCCCACTGATCCGCTCATTAGCCGTGAATCGCTCGAAGGCCAGAGTCGAATCGACCCGCCGGGATACAACCTATCCCCTAATGAATGAAACCTGCAAGCCTAAGATGGCCAGGGTACCTCTTCATCAAGAGGTTGATCATTTCTTTTCTTTTGATCTTTATTCGTCCCATATTTGGAACCATCTGTGCACTCTGTTCCAGCCATGTTCAAAGATCGCCGGATAATTCTCGCTGCTTATTCGTTCAGAATGGGTGTCTCTTTACCTTGATGCCCGCTTTTCATCTCATTCCGCTTCATCGTCATTTCATGTCATCTCCGCTTCACTGTCGCTCCACTCCCTTGCAAAGCAGGCATCAAGGAGGGGTAATCTGTAGACACCCATTTCTGACCCATAAGTTGAGCCAAATCTTTTGTCATATCATTGACGCCCCACGTTGGCTCATCATCGCCTAGTTGGCTTTCTCCGATCATGGCATCTTTCTCATTAGTTCATCACCCTAGTGTGTTCTTCCTGGTCATATCAATCAGTCTTCATCATCATTTCGTAGCTCTTTGAGTTGGGAGTTCAACGCTTCAAGCCGCACGTCAATCCAATACCTATGTGAGGAGATCAGACACTTTGAGTAAGCCAAATGCTGAAAGACTATGAAGGCGACAATGTCCCTGTCGCGTTCTCATTCATAAGGCGACGTCCTTCATGTCGCGTTCTTCCTCACATCGATTTGCCTTCAATCCTGAATTGACCTCTTTCAGAAGGCGACACCTCGATACGTTGCATTCTTATTTGGCATTTTAATTCCCTGAAAATTTGCAAGAAAATGCTTAAAAGCTTTCCTTCTATGGAAGACGACGTATCGAAGCGTCGCGATCTGATAGCGACCATGAGGCTGTCGCGTTATGGTTTCCATGCAACGTGGTCTTTCCTAGTCAGACTTGAACCCTTGCTATTCATGAATAATCCATCTTTTAGTAGGTCTAGAGGCATCCAAATCCTTCCAAACTCGGAGGAAACCTTCTTTAGAAGTTCCTTTCCACGTTCTGACTCCCCTTGCACGAGCATACTTACCCAAAGTCGGACTATAGCTCATTATTCCTCTCCCAGCCCGTTCAGGATTAATCGGGTATAAAACTCTTCATAGGGCACGGTTTAAGGCAAGGTCGGCGTTTGCTTCTCCTCTCCCAGAGAGCTACGAGTTCCCAGAAGACCTCTGTGACGACCCTCATTATATCGGTACGGTTATACCAACCCACGTCGGTATAGCGAGCGTCATCACAGTGGGACATTTACCCAACAATAACATTCAGTTGAGATACACGTGAATATAAGAACAGAGTAGCGGAAGTAAAAGAACCACTGTCTTCATTTCATTCATCATCCACATTTAACATACATGATTCGATAACATTTAAAAAACTAAAAGTCCACATAATTAAATTACTGAAAATCAAATACATAATTGTCCACACTTAAACATTTCCTTTCCATAATAATGCTAGTACAATGTTGCAATTACATACTAGGAAATCAAATATCACAAGGTACACCGACGATCTAATCTCCACGCTCGGAGTCGGTCTCCACTGCCTCCTCTGCAAGTGTGTCGTCACCAACTACACCTGTACGCCGAAGCAAGTAATGAGTCTAAAAGACTCAGCAAATAACTCTACACCTACCATACATGCACATATCATAGCATGTTTTACACACATTTACAAGACACAATCCTGTAGCATGCTTATCATTGAAATTCACAACCTATCATGGTGATTCTACTTATTAAACACATTATTCATGCTTTCAGATTTTCTAAATCAAAATCTCTTATCACATGCTCTCTAATCATTCCTACACATGAGGGTTCTACTTTCATTTTAAACCAAAACATGAGAGTATTCTAGCATGACTAGCTTACATACATGAAAGAACACATTGCTAACATGGTTACTACTCATTCGTATACATGCACATAACCATTTCACACGCTTTAAACTTGCTGTTTTGATGTGGCTTAACACTTTACAATCTAACACATGAAAGACACATGAAAGCTACGTGCTCATTCAAACCACAACGTGAGAGCATACACACGTGGAATGGTTTACACATAAGTAAGGATTGTCCCTAGCATGGGTTCTACGCATTGTACACATGTAACACAAAATCATAACCACATTTATGTTGCTGTTCTAACATGATTTCAGATCATCATATCATGGGTTTTCAATTTCACATCCTCACATTTTTGGTTTCATATTTTTACACAATTTCTAATGCACATATTTCACACTTTACACATTGCACATTTACACATTGTTCACACTACACAATTTTCACATGGTCACTATCACATTTCACATTTCACACTTTAGTGCCGTGACACATAGTCCAAACCACCATAAGAAGGACACATCACATCACATACACATAGACGCCACCTAGGCAACACAGTGACGACTCTTGGACTGCGCAGACCGGGAGAACAAGTCTCCACCCTAACCAGTGGTACTTGTCCACCTCCAGGATTTCATCCTAATGCCCTTAGGATCACAACACATTGAACCTTCTCAGGGGGACTTTTCCCTGATACGGTTCCACTGCCCTCTATGGAAGCAGTGTCACACTTGGCACAATTTACACATTTACCGATTTTTAACACATATCTTTACACATGACACTTGCCTCTCATTCATTTTCTCACTCACACAAGGGCTCTGTTTTCCTAACATGATTCTACAGTTAACAGGGATTACATGTTCAGAATTTGCACAAATCAGATCACACACACATATCACATTATTCCCATTAGCATGCATTTTTCTTTTCACATTTCTCGCATGGAAAATTCATATTTCACTATATAGTTGTCCAAACGACTTGAAAATTTAACCACATGCTGATCTCAGGTTTATGATTCCTCATGCAATTTTCAGATTTTTCTGACTCAAAATGAAATTACAGAAAATTTACCATCAATTTCACATTAATATTCATAATGCAAATTAACATGGAGTTGAACATAATTACAAATTTAACAACTCAATGTCTGCACCCTAGCATGCACAGGGTCACAGTATTTATTCCCGAATTTATTGAGCAACATGCAATTTACTGGAATTTCACATGACCTACGCATGATTTCTATTTCCCCAAAACAGAAATTTCAATAACCATACAAGCATGGGGGAAAATGTCAGAAACTCAGAGCACAGATAGGATCATGCATACATGGTCTAACAAATTTGGGCAACAAAACTTTGCCACGGATCATTAGGATCATGGTGAATACACATTACCATTTTTTCGCATACACATTAGATAGACGAATAAACTCAACCACCCACAAAATAAATGTACATTCATTCTCCCATACATCACATTAGCTAGTATGCATAGCATATAAAAGTTACATTATATCCTCATCGCAAAACACGTCGAAATTACTCACATATGCCAGGAAGAACAGCTCACTGTTCTGTCCTGGAGAACTTGACGGCGGTCTCTGGCCGTTCCAGGAGTGGACGGCCAGATCGCTGGACGCACACCAGGGATCTCGGCGTCAAGGGCATTGACGCCAAGTTCCTGTCTGTGCAGAAACACAGACCGAACTCAAATGCAAAGGTGAAAGGGGGATCTAGGACACGAGGAAAAATACATAAAATTTATAAAACCCTACTTGACATCTACATGGACGGAGGGTGAGGGTTACTTGCCTCTTGTAAAAACTCCAAAGGGATCTAAATGGCCGGAGAAGCTCTCCTTGGGCAGTCCCAAGAAGCCTCCACAAATGCTCTCCTCCGGGTTCTATGTCGATGCAGAAGCCAAACCACGGTTGGGGAAGCCTTCCCCGATGTTCCAGCTACCTCCTTGTTGCAGTAGAACACCGGAAACACCTTCACACTACTGGATCCGAACTTGCAAAGTCCAGCTTTTCTCACAGCTTGCTAGGGTTTTCTCTCCTCTTTGCAAAGAGCCAAAGAGAGCTCTTTCTGGTGCAGGAGGAGTTGGTTTAAAGCAGAGGGGTTTGGGGACCCCGGAGTGGTGATGGGAAAGGCTCAGAGCCGTTGGGGACAGCTCCCCAATGGGTGAGCTAGCTTGCTCCGGAATTCTGGGCTCTGCAACACATGCAGGTCAGAGAAGTTGGCGTCCACATCGCTGGACGCTGGACTTAGTGTTGGCGTCCATAGGGTTGACGCCGACACCACATCGACGTCTGTTGATATTGACGCCAATCTGGCCTTCGGCCAGAACTCTAAAACATGCAGAAACCATGCACATCTTATACCTATATATGTCATATGTATACTACTACGTACATACTACCATCATACCATTCATACATTATTTACATCTAATTTATACACATGCATGCAATAGTATACTAACTAGTACTTACGTAGATATTTACATACGTACATACACAACATGAATTATTTACATGCAATACAATAATGCCACAAAATTCGAGGGCCTTACACCCTCTCCCCCTTAAAAGAAACTTCGTCCTCGAAGTTAGAACGACGCTACTCAAACAAAAGGGGATACTTCTTCTTCATCGCATCCTCAAGCTCCCAAGTAGCCTCCTCTCGTGAGAAGTTCCGCCATAGAACTTTCACCGACGCAATACTCTTGTTCCGGAGATGCTGAACCTTCCGGTCAAGAATAGCTACTGGTTGCTCGACATACGACAGATCTGGCTGAATCTCCACTGGCTCATGACTAATCACATGAGACGGATCTCGGACATACTTCCTGAGCATCGAAACGTGGAAAACGGGATGAACACTAGCCAAAGATGGGGGTAATGCTAGCTCATATGCCACGCTGCCCAATCGTCTGAGAATCTCATATGGGCCAATGAACCTAGGGCTCAACTTACTATGCCTGCCAAATCTGACAACACCTCGAGTAGGCGATATCTTCAAGAAGACATGATCGCCAACCTCGAACTCAAGATCCTTCCTCCTGTTGTCGGCATAGCTCTTCTGCCTATCCTGTGCCGCAACAAGCCTCTTCCTGATAAGCTGGACTTATCCGAAGTCTCCTGAACTAACTCCGGACCGATCAACTGCCTATCACCAGTCTCCTCCCAACATAAAGGAGATCTGCAGGGCCTACCATACAACGCCTCAAATGGAGCCATACCAATACTTGCATGAAAGCTGTTGTTGTATGCGAACTCCACTAGAGGTAGATGGCTCTCCCAATCATCCTTCCAATCCAGCACACACGCTCTCACATATCCTCGAGCGTCTGGATAGTCCTCTCGGACTGTCCATCAGTCTGGGGATGAAACGCCGAACTGAGCTTCAGCTCCGAACCTAAAGCATCCTGAAGACCCTTCCACAACCTCGAAGTAAATCTCGGATCTCGATCCGAAATGATCGACTTCGGCACACCATGCAATCTAATGATACTACTAACATACAATCTAGCTAAACTCTCTACTGACTGCTTCTTCATAGGTAAGAAATGAGCAGTCTTCGAGAATCTATCTACAACTACCCAAATCGAGTCATTGCCCCTTCTAGATCGAGGAAGTCCATAGTGACAGCTTCCCACTTCCACACTGGGATGTCCATCCTTTGCATAAGGCCGGATGGTCGCTGTCGCTCGGCCTTCACTTGCTGACACACCAAACACCTAGACACGTAATCCGCTACATCCTTCTTCATGCCGGACCACCAAAATGATCTCTTCAGATCCTGATACATCTTCGTGTTACCCGGATGAATAGAGAATCGCGATCTATGAGCCTCCGCTAACACATGCTCACAGACATCTACTAAATCAGGGACACAAACACGGTGCTGAAATCTAATCACACCGTCCTCATCACGAGCAATGCCTGCCTTGCCCACTAACTCTAAGAGTCTAGGGTCGGCTTCCTGTTGCTCGATCACCTCATCCAAAACCGAGGACCTAAGGGATAACTGAGCTACAAAAGCCTGGCATAGCGATGGCTCTAACTCAGTCAACGCGCAAGCCGCATCTTCCAACATCTTCCAATCCTGCTGGAGAGATGGCCTCTTTCTACTCAGGCATCCGCTACGACATTCGCCTTCCCAGGGTGATACTGAAGGTCGAAGTCATAGTCCTTCAAGAACTCGATCCATCTCCTCTGCCTCAGGTTTAATTCCTTTTGGGAGAAAAGATACTTCAAGCTCTTGTGGTCGGTAAACACCTCAAATCTGACACCATAAAGATAGTGCCTCCAGATCTTTAGTGCATGAACCACTGCTGCGAGCTCCAAGTCATGAGTCGGATAGTTCTTCTCATGCTCCTTTAACTGATGAGAAGCATAAGCCACTACCCTTCCTGCTGCATTAGCACACAGCCTAACCCAATCCGAGACGCATCCGTATAGATAGCAAAACCCTCTACACCGCTCGGTAAGACTAACATCGGGGCTGTCGTGAGCTTAGTCTTCAACAATTGAAAACTACTCTCACACTTCTCGGACCAAACAAACTTCACTCCCTTTCTGGTAAGCTGAGTCAAAGGGGCGGCGATGGATGAAAATCCCTCAATAAATCGCCGATAGTAACCAGCTAAACCAATAAAACTACGAATCTCCGAAGGGGTCTTGGGAATCTCCCAATCCATAACTGCCTGGACCTTTGCTGGATCCACTGCAACACCAGCATCGGAGATACATGCCCGAGGAAATGAACCTCGCGCAACCAGAAATCGCACTTGCTGAACTTAGCATACAGCTTGTGCTCACGAAGAACTCTAACACTACCCTCAAATGCTGACGGTGTGTGGCCTCGTCCGGAGAGTAGACAGCACATCATCAATAAACACTACGACAAAGCTATCTAAATAAGGCCTAAACACCCTGTTCATGAGATCCATGAACGTTGTAGGGGCATTGGTCAATCCGAAAGGAAGGACCAAAAACTCATAATGTCCATAACGGGTTCTAAACGCCGTCTTGGACACATCCTCACTCCGAATCCTCAACTGATGATAACCAGATCGCAAGTCAATCTTAGAAAAGACTGATGCAACTCGCAACTGGTCAAACAGATCATCAATACGAGGTAAGGGATACCTGTTCTTCACAGTCACTTGGTTCAACTTCCTATAGTCAATGCATAACCTAAGTGACCCGTCTTTCTTCTTGACGAACAATACAGGTGCGCCCCAAGGGGAAACACTAGGGCGAATAAATCCCTTATCAAGCAACTCTTGCAACTGCCTCCTCAACTCGGCTAACTCCGCAGGTGCCATCCGATATGGAGCCTTCGAGATAGGAGAGGTGCCCGGAAGCAACTCTATGGTAAACTCTATCTCTCTATCCGGTGGCAATCCAGTCAAGTCATCAGGAAAGACATCTGGAAAATCCTGCACTACCTCAATCTCCGCAAGAGTAGGTGACTCATCAGCCTCTGGCACTAACACCACGCTGGCAAGAAAAGCGTCACAACCCTTGTTTACCATGCGCATCGCCTTCATGGCAGAGATGACTAACTTTCCAGCCAAGTTCCTTGGCAAGGGATGAGAGAACTCGTCCTCACCAGGAATGCGGAAAACAATCCTCTTTCGACGACAATCTACTAATGCATAGTGCTCCTCTAGCCAATCCAGACCAAGAATAGCATCATAGTCCTTCATCTTTAGCAAGAAGAAACACCCATCTAGGATTCTATCCTCAATGCACACAGGTAACGACGAATGCACTTCCTAGTCGATACCGTACCCGCAGGGGTGTGTACAGACAAAGGGACCTCTAAATCCTCAGACTCTATGCCTGACTCTAGGGCTAACTGCCTAGCGAACCGCTCGGAAATGAACGAGTGAGTAGCACCCGTATCAAACAAAACCCGAGCGTGCACACCTAGAAGTAAAACCGTACCTTCGGTGACATGCTCCGCCTGCTCGGCGTCCTCACGAGCTAAAGCAAACACTCGAGCTGGGGCTCGAGGCCTTCCTGGTCTTCCTGTAGCTGGCACCGCTGCCGCTACTGCTGCTGGGGCTGGCGCTCCGCGCTGGACTCCCTGCTGAAGTCTTGGGCAATCCTTGATCTTGTGGTCGCTGCTTCGCACTTCAAGCACTTGCCCGTAATCATCCAACACTCGGAACCACCATGTGTCCTCCCACAGTGGGGACACTCTTTCTTCACACCAGGGGAACGTACAGAAGGTACCTGAGTACTGCCGACTGCTACTGGTCGCTGCTGTGTCGGGTACACCGCTTTCTTCTTGTCCTGCCGCTGGAACGTGGCTGCAGGTCTCTTCTGCGAAGCTTTTTTCTTCCAGGTATTGCTCCATCTCTCCCTCCTGCCTACAAGCAGCACTGAGGGCCTCGTCCAACGTGCGGTGGTCAAATGCCACGAGTCTCGTCCGCAGTGATGGCTTGAGTCCCATCACGAACTTCTTTGTCTTTCTGCGCTCGTCTGTCACGATATGAGGTGCATATTTAGAGAGTTCAAAAAATCTTGCCTCATATTCCAGCACGGTCATGGAGCCTTGAGTCAAAGATAAGAATTATTGCTCCATCCGATCTTGCACATGCTCGGGGACGAACTTGGCCCGAAAGAGCCTCACGAACTCATCCCACGCAACATCAACAGCTCCGTCCTCAAACCGGGTACGCAGCAATGAAGCCCACCATACATCAGCTCTTTCCTGCAGTACACCGTTCATAAGCACCATCTAAACAAATCTAGCTTAACAAAACATACAAGCATATAACTAAAGCATACATGTAGCATGTAGGTGGCTAATGTAACCTTATCCTCATCTGCACACCTGATGGCTCGGAAGATCTTTTCTATCTCCCTCATCCAGCTTTCAGCCAACAATGGGTCACTCTCCCCTTAAAAGAGGGTGGCAGCATCCTCTTGAATCTCTCCATGGTAGAAGGTCCACCATGGTCCTGAGCTGGTACTTGAGCCTGCTACAGTACACAGCAAGCAATACACAATCAACACAATATCACATAATTAAATAAAGCAGACTATTAATCATTTTATTAGTCTAACCTGAGCCTCCAACTGTGCCTGGAGTGCTGCCTGGGTATGAGCCTGCGTCTGCATGGCTTGCACCAGACCTTGCATGAATACTCCATAATCCACAGGCGGCGGTGGGGGAAGTACAGAACCTTGCGGTGCCGGGGCCTGCTGCTCCGCCCGCTCGTCACGTCTCGGCTCGTCCTCACGGGCCGACGCTCCGCCACGCCTACCTCTCGAAGCCATGGCTGTAATAAATTTCAGCCACCATTAGGGCTAGGTTACTAAGTTTTCTAACCATTTCCTTATCTACTTTTCATTCATTATTAATCAATTCTACACATGTGGACATTCTATGTAGACTTAGCATGTAATGAAGATGATGACTTATGTATATTCATGTGCAATCTCAACCGGGGGCTCTGATACCAATCTCTGTGACGACCCTCATTATATCGGTACGGTTATACCAACCCACGTCGGTATAGCGAACGTCATCACAGTGGGACATTTACCCAACAATAACATTCAGCTGAGATACACGTGAATATAAGAACAGAGTAGCGGAAGTAAAAGAACCACTGTCTTCATTTCATTCATCATCCACATTTAACATACATGATTCGATAACATTTAAAGAACTAAAAGTCCACATAATTAAATTACTGAAAATCAAATACATAATTGTCCACACTTAAACATTTCCTTTCCATAATAATGCTAGTATAATGTTGCAATTACATACTAGGAAATCAAATATCACAAGGTACACCGACGATCTAATCTCCACGCTCGGAGTCGGTCTCCACTGCCTCCTTTGCAAGTGTGTCGTCACCAACTACACCTGTACGCCGAAGCAAGTAATGAGTCTAAAAGACTCAGCAAATAACTCTACACCTACCATACATGCACATATCATAGCATGTTTTACACACACATTTACAAGACACAATCCTGTAGCATGCTTATCATTGAAATTCACAACCTATCATGGTGATTCTACTTATTAAACACATGATTCATGCTTTCAGATTTTCTAAATCAAAATCTCTTATCACATGCTCTCTAATCATTCCTACACATGAGAGTTCTACTTTCATTTTAAACCAAAACATGAGAGTATTCTAGCATGACTAGCTTACATACATGAAAGAATACATTGCTAACATGGTTACTACTCATTCGTATACATGCACATAACCATTTCACACGCTTTAAACTTGCTGTTTTGATGTGGCTTAACACTTTACAATCTAACACATGAAAGACACATGAAAGCTACGTGCTCATTCAAACCACAACGTGAGAGCATACACACGTGGAATGGTTTACACATAAGTAAGGATTGTCCCTAGCATGGGTTCTACGCATTGTACACATGTAACAAAAAATCATAACCACATTTATGTTGCGTTCTAACATGATTTCAGATCATCATATCATGGGTTTTCAATTTCACATCCTCACATTTTTGGTTTCATATTTTTACACAATTTCTAATGCACATATTTCACACTTTACACATTGCACATTTACACATTGTTCACACTACACAATTTTCACATGGTCACTATCACATTTCACATTTCACACTTTAGTGCCGTGACACATAGTCCAAACCACCATAAGAAGGACACATCACATCACATACACATAGACGCCACCTAGGCAACACAGTGACGACTCTTGGACTGCGCAGACCGGGAGAACAAGTTTCCACCCTAACCAGTGGTACTTGTCCACCTCCAGGATTTCATCCTAATGCCCTTAGGATCACAACACATTGAACCTTCTCAGGGGGACTTTTCCCTGATACGGTTCCACTGCCCTCTATGGAAGCAGTGTCACACTTGGCACAATTTACACATTTACCGATTTTTAACACATATCTACACATGACACTTGCCTCTCATTCATTTTCTCACTCACACAAGGGCTCTGTTTTCCTAACATGATTCTACAGTTAACAGAGATTACATGTTCAGAATTTGCACAAATCAGATCACACACACATATTACATTATTCCCATTAGCATGCATTTTTCTTTTCACATTTCTCACATGAAAAATTCATATTTCACTATATAGTTGCCTAAACGACTTGAAAATTTAACCACATGCTGATCTCAGTTTATGATTCCTTATGAAAATTTTCAGATTTTTCTGACTCAAAATGAAATTACAGAAAATTTACCATCGATTTCACATTAATATTCATAATGCAAATTAACATGGAGTTGAACATAATTACAAATTTAACAACTCACTGTCTGCACCCTATCATGCACAGGGTCACAGAATTTATTCTCGAATTTATCGAGCAACACGCAATTTACTGGAATTTCACATGACCTACGCATGATTTCTATTTCCCAAAACAGAAATTTCAATAACCATACAAGCATGGGAAAAAATGTCAGAAACTCATAGCACAAATAGGATCATGCATACATGGTCTAACAAATTTGGGCAACAAAACTTTGCCACGGATCATTAGGATCATGGTGAATACACATTACCATTTTTTTTTCTCATACACATTAGATAGACAAATAAACTCAACCACCCACAAATAAATGTACATTCATTCTCCCATACATCACATTAGCTAGTATGCATAGCATATAAGAGTTACATTATATCCTCATCGCAAAACACGTCGAAATTACTCACATATGCCAGGAAGAACAGCTCACTGTTCTGTCCTGGAGAACTTGACGGCAGTCTCTGGCCGTTCCAGGAGTAGACGGAGATCGCTGGACGCACACCAGGGATCTCGGCGTCAAGGGCATTGACGCCAAGTTCCTGTCTGTGCAGAAACACAGACTGAACTCAAATGCAAAGGTGAAAGGGGGATCTAGGACACGGGGAAAAATACATAAAATTTATAAAACCCTACTTGACATCTATATGGACGGAGGGTGAGGGTTACTTGCCTCTTGTAAAAACTCCAAAGGGATCTAAATGGCCGGAGAAGCTCTCCTTGGGCAGTCCCAAGAAGCCTCCACAAATGCTCTCCTCCGAGTTCTATGTCGATGCAGAAGCCAAACCACGGTTGGGGAAGCCTTCCCCGATGTTCCAGCTACCTCCTTGTTGCAGTAGAACGCCGGAAACACCTTCACACTGCTGGATCCGAACTTGCAAAGTCCAGCTTTTCTCACAGCTTGCTAGGATTTTCTCTCCTCTTTGCAAAGAGCCCAAAGAGAGCTCTTTCTGGTGCAGGAGGAGTTGGTTTAAAGCAGAGGGGTTTGGGGACCCCGGAGTGGTGATGGGAAAGGCTCAAAGCCGTTGGGGACAGCTCCCCAATGGGTGAGCTAGCTTGCTCCCAGAATTCTGGGCTCTGCAACACATGCAGGTCAGAGAAGTTGGCGTCCACATCGCTGGACGCTGGACTTAGTGTTGGCGTCCATAGGGTTGACGCCGACACCACATCGACGTCTGTTGATATTGACGTCAATCTAGCCTTCGGCCAGAACTCTAAAACATGCAGAAACCATGTACATCTTATACCTATATATGTCATATGCATACTACTACGTACATACTACCATCATACCATTCATACATTATTTACATCTAATTTATACACATGCATGCAATAGTATGCTAACTAGTACTTACGTAGATATTTACATACGTACATACACAACATGAATTATTTACATGTAATATAATAATGCAACAAAATTCGAGGGCCTTAAACCTCTCAGCCTCCAGACGACCAGGAAGTGCCCCTCAGGGCGATTTCTACTCATCTACACTTTCTCTCTCTAATTCTTCTAGATTTTTCTCTTTATACATGCATGTTCAGATCTATTTTTTTTTATAGATTTACATTAGAACACTCCACACACACCACTTTTAATCACCCTAAGGGGTTAAAACCCCACCCCACGTGAGTTCCTCCCAATTATTTCATGTTTACTTGTTGTTTTGGGATAGATTCTACACCAAACGAGTTTCTAATGGGTGTCCTGTTCTTTTGATGTTCTTGGCAGGGTTGTAGAAGACAATAGAAGCACGAGGCTCTTGCCCCTTGGCCGGCTGAGGAGCAGGAAGAAAGAAACCCACAATCTTCATTTTCAATTGTAGAAGGCGACGAGGATCTCGTCGCGATCTAAGGAAGGCGACGGTCGGCACGTCGCGTTCAGAGAACCAGCGGCACCTCCATCGTCGCGTTCACAGGACCAGGTACTCTTCTACAACTTTCTTCCTTTTCCAAGGTAGTTAGCAGTCCCTTCACATATTCATCTTTTTGCAACTACTTTGGTAGCGATCACGGTCTCTTCTTTTCCTTATTTTTAATCATCATCTTTGGGGAGCAAATCCCGTGATTACAGGTAGGTATTCCCATTTTTTGTACTCAGATAGCGAACAACTTTCTTCCAACAGTTGGACAACACAATCAATCATTTGTAAATAACAAAATAATGACATCTTACTAAGGTTTTATGTTGTACAAAACTTCATTGACATGATACTTATAATTAAATGTCATACTTACATCATCACCTACGTTCTTCCCAAATAAAAGCTCATGGATGTTGTTTCAAATCACCTCTCCATTCCATTTGTTTACAAAAATTGATTCACTACTCAAGTAAAAAATATATGCTCAAACTTATGAACCACTAGTGAAAAAACAAATGTTCAAGGAAAATGCATTCACCGAAAAATATTTGTTCAAACATACTAGTTAATCTCCATTGACAATCAGTTGGAGATCCTCCTCTACCAAAAGTTCAGAGCCATGGAAGTCTCTTCTATCTTCAACAAAACTCAATCATCTAGAAACATCTCACGTAAGAAAAAAAGTAGGAGCAAGATACATGCTACATGCTAGACCCTTATACATCGTCTCATAAAGGATTAAAAAGGAAATGCATTAGCCTTTTCCTTTCTTCTTGTTTGTGGTCGGCTTTTTCCTTTTTCCTTGGCCAACAATTGGGCCTCTTTTTCAAACTTCTCTTTTTCAACTGTCTCGCATGGAAGATCTGGAGGGGGATCCTGTAATGCCAATCATATTATTAGATCACAAAAGTTTCAAAAGTATTAAGTAAAGCATTGTTGTAATTGATTACAAACATCAACCTTTTCCTTTTCCCGTGTAAGGTTATTAACAGATTTAGCAAATCCTGCAACTTGCGTCATGATAGATTCTAACTTTTATCGAAAATCTTCATTTTTTACTTTTCGACTCTCCTCTACAGCCTTTAAAGCATCTACAAGTGCTATCATTTGGGCATTTATGCTCAGGGCATGTGTGGAAGTCTCCTGTAGTACGAAACATATCTTATTATTCACTTATGCTGACATATTGTTGCAAGAGATGAAAAGGCATGAAGCAAAACTCATATACCTCAGCTGGGGCGAAATCTCCAGAATTTGCGTTACCTCTTTGCCCTTCAAGCAGCCATTGTTCACCACTCAACCTATTTAACATTAGGAGAAATTATCCTACTAGGTCATTAATATAAAAGAAAGCCTAGTAAAATGCAACAAGAAAAGAACATTACTTTCACTTGTAGATTATCCACAACTATTTTCCCCTTCTTCTTCAAACCTGCATCCCACCTAAATAGTTGCTGAAAAATGAGGCAGCTAATTGGTGGAATGGCATGTGTGTGCTCTAACAACCACACCTATCATGATGATTTTAAATAGTAATTAGTGATGTTGATTTAAGCAAAGTAAAATTTAATTAAAATTAAATATTGCAAATATCTACACATAGTGCATAGGAGCAACCAAAGATGAAATGATTTTTTCGTGGCTTTTCATCATGTCTTCCCCTCTTTGTATTCATCTTCACCATTTTGCTCGCCTTCTCAATGTTGTTAAGTATAAGCTCATGGAAGACAACAACCCATGCATCGCTTCTAATTCTTTCAATGTTGTCCAAATATTTAATCATTTGAGGGGAGCAAACGTACGCCGACCGAGGGGAAAGAAATGTACTGAGTAATAGTAAAATCCACAGCCGCACTGTGTCATCAATATCCTCCTTCTCAGCTGAACCAACTAGATCTATTAAATAACCATGGATGACTTGTCGAGTGAAGGCAGTATCCTTGCCAAATCTTTTATGCAGCTTGGACACTTCTATAAATGAGCCATAGTGATGCACGGGGAATCTGGTACATGGCATCCCAAGAATGAGAGCAACATCCTTAACTGTGAAGGACAATGATTTGTTCCCAATATTAAAAACATTCCCCACCTCATGATGTGCTACAATCTCCTCTAACAAACTTATCCCAAAGTATTTCAATGGAGGGATGTCCACATATGGTGCAAATGGAGTTGCCCTCATCAACTCCTTGTGACATTCACGAAATTTAATGTATTAATTGTCTTTCATGTAAATATGTAAAGAACATCTACTGATCAATGGATTATTTACATAACGTTTCCTCTTACATTCAGCTTCTAAAACAAGGAATAAATACAAACTTGTTTAATATGCAAGAATTCATCAGCATAAACACACATTCATAGGAATATTTTTCCAGAACATGATTTTTTTTTAAGAAATACATTGACATATGCACAAACATAAAAAAATATAAACACAAAAATACAAAAATTATACCTAAGGCGACATGATCTGTTGGAGAAGGCAATGCCTTTGGTGTCTGCTTATGTCTCTTGCGTGTAACCACCTTTTGCTTATGCATATGGGTGGTGGGTTGGGCTGTTGGGGGAGCACTTGGAGTTAACCTCAAGCTAAAGGTGTCTTCATATGGAATTTGGGGAATATTTTCAAACATGACTTTTGCGGTACCCATAGGGCTCAAATGCTTGGCAGCAGCGCCTTTAGACGCCTTCTTCGTTCTCTTACCACTGAGGCCTTTTGTTTTTCTCTTTGTAGCCATCACGAGGAGTCGCCCATCTGCACAGGTGGGGAGCGACGGGTCACCTCCGCACAGGTGAGAAATGAAGGAGTCACCGGTCTGCGCACTCGTCGTTCGGCTCCGCACAATTGAGAAAGAAAGGCAGGCACTTCACGCTGGATAAGGCGTTCTATAAGAAACGAAAGAGTCGTCCGTCTGCGCACTCATTGTTCGCCTCTGCACAGGAGAAAAGAAAGCAAACACTTCGCGCTGGAGAAGACGTTCTCGTTGGAGAAGGAGCAAAGTGGGGGAGAAGACAGTTCGGTGACAAAGACGGGAAAGGAAGACAAGGGCAATGATATCTTTCTCCTTGAGACTGTGAAAGACAAGACATCTCTGAAAAAATTACTATTTCACCTTGCCCTAATCCACTCGGCAACCACCCATTGGGTGTGCTTGCCGATGTGTCAAGTATTACTCCTCCCCTAAAACCCCGCTTCACGGGCCTCACTCCCACCAAACCCCTCCCTTCCTCCTATCGACAGATCAACCCTAACAACCCGGCTGCACATTCCCATTCGATTCCCCACGCCGCGTTTGCTCTGCTCCGTCACCTCCGGCTCTGTGCCGCCGGCCTTCTCCAACGAGTGGTCTGCTCAGGCTCTCCATATCTACTACATTCAGGTCAGCTCGGGGTTCAGGTGAGCATCTACCCCTTGTCTCCTCCCGCTCACTTGCTATTGGGTCTAGCTAGCTCCCCTGTCCTCACGCACCACCCAAGCTCGGGCCGTGCACCACTGCTGCGCCGCGGCCTCTGTTACTCTCCACGACCTTTCTCTCTCTCAAAGGAAGGCGTGCGTCACCCGACAAGGGCATTTGTTACCATCCCGCTTGTCCTCCTACTGATGATGATGTTCTCCCTTATTACTATTCGCAGAAAGAAAGAGGGAGAGCGATACGGGTCCCTGGAAGCAATGCCCCCTTTGTCGTCTTCCTTTCTAGCATCCCCATAAAAGTGTAAAAGCGGCTCGGCGAAGGGAAAGCGACCGACCCAGCGGCGTCTTCTCATTCTCCCCCACAGTCTGCCCCTCTCCTCCCCTCTTCGCCAGCCATGAACGCGAACTTGGGAGGCGCCGCGGCGGCGGCAGCTGATCAGCCCTTCCGCCCTTGGGCGGCTGCTGCTGCGGCTGCAACCATCCGTAGGCCCGCCAAGACGCCGCCTTT
The DNA here is from genome assembly GCA_014218235.1 of Colocasia esculenta. Classification (NCBI taxonomy): domain Eukaryota; kingdom Viridiplantae; phylum Streptophyta; class Magnoliopsida; order Alismatales; family Araceae; genus Colocasia; species Colocasia esculenta. Next base: position 165,202,776 of record CM024760.1, on the reverse strand, counting down.
GACCGCGTGCTGCCGCTGCTGGCCTAGTGTCTCCTTTGGGGCCTGGAGACACGCCGTCCTTTGGAGCAAGTCTCGATGCGCGTCCTTGGGAGTGACCGGCAGGCGAGTTTCGGAGGTGTCGTGCTCTTCTTCTTCTTCTTCTTCTCCTTCCGGTGGAGGAGGGGATGGAACTCGGGGCCTTACGTATAAGGACGCTGGCGTCGACATTGATGCCGGTGCGGAGCTCGTCAGAAGGATCGCCAAGATGGCGCCTGGCATTGGAGGCTTCGGCGGGCTCTTCCCCCTGGGTACCTTTTGCATCCTCGTACCCCTCTCCATCTATCTCTATCTGTCCATGCTCGACATAGATATGCATTCTTAGTTTTGAATCCCTGCGACGAAGAGGTGGAGGCCGAATCTCTGCAGCCACTAAGGATCATTTAACTTTGGTTTTCCATTTCACTCGGTTGGGAATTGTTGTGGGAACAAAGTGAGAAGAATTGCCGCAGTCCAAACCAGACACTCATGTTCATTCTTCTTTTTATTCTTGCTATCTGTTTTCTTTGCATATGAAATCTTTCACGAGTAAGCAGAAACTAGAAGTTTGAAGATTGCCATTTGGTTTCTTACCACCTCCCGTGTTGAACCTACCAAAAGAACCCTTTAATATAATTACGTTTATTGTCAACATGGTGATATTGTAAATATCTTGCATAGGTGAAAGCTTTAATTTTTTTGTCCTGGCTTACATTCGTGCTAGCAGTCGTTAGACTTGCTGGTAAAATAAATGTCTGACGTTGTGGCCTTTTCTATTTCATTTGTTGCATAAACTTTTTTGCTTATTTTATTTTCTCTTAATCAACTTAGTATAAGGATAATATTGCAAGCTGTCTCTGTACACGTGTAAGATAGACTTGTAATGTTAGTTTGCTTTGTAGATTAAACCTTTGAAGACACCTTTGTCCCGACATAAAAAGAGTGAGAAGTTGTTCAAGTAGAATATTGGAACTAGGAAGTTTGGAGTTTCTTCAAGACATGACAGTATTAGGGTACAAGAGAGTAGGAATAGTAAAAGAGTTGACTAGTAACTAATAAATGATCTGTGATTGCCCATCTTCTTCTCCAAAAAAATGATCTGTGGTTGTAGGTCAATTATGTTTGTTGTTGGTCATTCTGTCATTAATGTCGTAGTTCTGGTTGCTCATGCTTTGGCTGCTTTTCTGTCTACTATCCTCTGTTGTAGGTCTGTTGGAGCCATTTTAGTCTTTTGTCATTTAAACCTGTAGGTTAAGTTGACAAATCTACTCAGAATGTGTTAGGTATGTAAAGATGAGCTGGAATGTTAAATATTTTGAACAAACACTGGCATTAGTTTCTGTTTCAACAAAATGTACACAATAGCGTAGAAAAGGCCTAAATTGCAAACAAACTATTTAATAGTTTTAAACTGAGTATTAATTGATATAAAGGAGCTTAAAGAGATTAGTTGAAGCACAAGCTAATTACTTGCTTTAAAAGTTTAGTTAGAATACTAGGTAGAACATGAATCAACCACTTATTCCATAAATAGGCTTTGTTGAAACACTATCCAGAGCATAACTAACTATTTATGTGCTAAAGAAACACTTAGATCATTGGTTGAAAGTATGGTTTGATGACTTCTGTTATAAGGTCGGTTGATGCATGCCTTTACTTTAAATAAATTAGTTGATAGATATTCACATCAAGTAAGACTTTTTATTAAGATCAATCATGAGACTGCTGTTCAATGAGATCGACTATGCACTAAAAGAAAAAATTGATGGCATCAACTGTTGAACTTTTTACTAAAGACTGAGGTTAAATGTGACCTTAATCATGTGATAAATGTACAATCCTATGTTAGTTATTGAATCTTGAACACTAACTGAGCACACAATGTCTCTGAGGCAGCATTGGAAATGGTGCTGCCTAAGGTGTTTCCTTAAAAATCTGCTTGTACACTGGTGTGTTGTATGAAGAAGATTTGTCATGATTATGCTGGGGATCAGAAATCTTATCTGGGAAATGAGATCCAATCATTAGATTCCATCAGATTTCCCAATCTGCCTTCACAACACCAAGATGTGAAAAAGTAGTTAAGGATAGACTTTTTGTCTTTTTGCCATTAATTCAATTTCCCCACCTTTAAAAGCTGACTTTCCTAGCTTTTTCCCAGATGGGGGGGGGGAGAGAGAGAGAGAGAGAGAAGGTGTTGAGACTCTCTGTGCCCCTGCTGGATTTTGAAGAACACAAACTAAACAATTTTTGTCCATTCAGTGAAGCAGGCCAGGTTGTTGGGTAATTCCAACATTGGGATCCAACCAACACCTTTTTTCTAAACTATCGCTAGGTCAACTATTGTTATGTTCACTAGCAGACTATGATTTATTTCTTGCATTGACCGTATCTTTGACCATACAAGTTTGTACATTGGTAAAAGATGTGTAAGATGAGGATAGGGTTTGTATGGTTGCAGAATGGATACAAAGTCTCTGCAATTGCTGATGTGCATCTATGGCTCCAATTGTTGGAAGAAGCCTTAGAGGTTCAAAAACATAGCATATCTCTTCTATGAAGTCTATAAAAGGTGGGGCACTTGAATAGAAGACCATAACAGGAACCTAGAGGGACAGAAATATAGAACTTGAACCCTATAAACAATCTTGAAGCTTTTCTCTGCTCTTGTGCTCCTACTCCGTGCAACAGCATGAGAACTGCATTTCCTTGATCATTCTTTTTTTCTCTTCTTGCTTGTTGAGATTTTCATTTGAAGCTTTTATTGCTTCATTCAAGTTTGAACTGGAAGGTAAGCTTGTTGTTTTGTTTACTGATTGATTTGGCTCCTTTCTGGCACTGAGGATGCAAGAGTTAACTGGGCTACCTGTCTAAGGGGGTCAGGTAGAGGTTTTGGATCTCTAGAGTTTTGTATTAACATCTAGAGTGAGTTGAGGAAGAGGTAGTTGACACCATCCAGTTGATTTGCTAACACTAAAAAAATAGCATGACTTTATTAGTTTGATAGCTAATGGAAATATAGAGCAGATTGCTTGGATATCAGATGCAGGCCTGAGGGGGGTTGAACCAGAAGAAAAAGTTTTTGCGTTTCCTAGTTGCATGATTGGACCTTATCTTGGTCTCCATTCTTACTGAGACATCGATATACTTATTTTTTTTAAATGTATCTATATACTTATTGTTACGCACAGGTTTTTGTATCCATCCATTTTATCTCCCTGTTTTTTGTTTCTTGTTCAAGCAGGACTCCAAAATTAACTTACCCCTGCTAACTACATAGGGAGATAGTTCAGGTTATGCAAACATATTTATTGCAGCATTAGTTTTTGACTGTCTGTTGAAATTAGTGGCCTCAAGTAGGGAGGACCTTCCATCATATTGCTTTCCATGTAGTGAGGTTTCTTTATGTTAATGTGATATGGTAATAGACATAGGAGGTGGAAAAGAGCAGAGATGCTTTAAGAATAAAAAATTGGCCATTGTTGCCTTTCGATCAATATCATGTAAATTCAAGGTTTGGTCATAGTGATCCAAGGTATGCAAGTGCCTCTTGCTTCTGGTTTTGGGGCAGTGAAGAACATAAACAATCATGAAGATTTTGTAGGAAGTTCTCATTCTTATTTCTTTCAATGTAGTAGGGAGATTGGAATGACAGGGTCCATTGTTCTAACTTTGTCTTCTAGAGAGGTTAATGAAGTTAGGGTTCACTGGTTCTAGAGATTTCAGTGAAAACTGAATAGTTGAAATGGCATGCTGTTGATCATACTTAGAACAATCATGATACTACTACTGGTCCACCTCATATAAGTCCTTGATGCATGTGCCATGTGGTACTGCTACTTGCAGGTTGATCCAATTGAGTAGATCTTATGAAGCCTTTCTTACTTTTTCCGTGACATTAACTTTGTTAAAGACACAAGGGTGTCTGATTAACATGGAAGACAGATTAGCCAATCTGGATCGCAATTGCCACTAGATGATCCTATTTTAGGTCTTAAGAGGCCATCATCTCAAAGGAATAGAGGGGCAGTGGCCTGGATGATGCTTCGGACCAGGGGCTTCTGTTCTTCAAGTCGGTAGTGAGTAGATCTCTCCTACTGCCTGCACCAGTGGACCGGGCTGTCTGAGATGGAGCTAACGGAAGGCCAGGGCTGTACGGCCCTAGTGGTGGTGCCGAGCGATAATGTTGCTGCTGGAGGTGTAATGATCAACTCAATCCACATGGATAGTGATGGCGAGGTGCCCAGACAGGAGGAGGACAACTGCTCGGATAAGGGCAGGCTGTGTGCTGAGGCCGTGAAGGATCTCCTTAAGGAGGTGGGAAATTTGTGCACAGAGCAGGCTAGGGAGGTGGCCGAAAAAGTTGGTATTTCTTTTCCAGCGGCTGAGAAAGACCTGAAGGGAGCATTTGCTAAAATGTATAAGAGATGGAATGCCAGTATACAAGTGGGAGAAAGATCATTGCTAAGAGAAGGGGGAAGGTGTCCTGAGGATGGAAATGAAGGGGGGGGGGATAATTTCTCAATGAGAATCCTATCATGGAATGTAAGGGTTAGGTGGGGCAGAGAAGAGGATTGCGCTGAAGGAGTTGGTATGGAGGTGTAAAGTGGATGTATTGTGTGTGTAGGAGATGAAGTGGGAGGGTGATGAGAGTGTCATCATGAGGGAGATTGGGGGATCAAGGCTGTCCAAGGGGGTATCCTCATCCTGTGGAATCCTTTTGAGGTGGAGAAGGTTGAGTGTGATAGGATGATTAGTAGGTGGGCTTTCTCGGTTCATTTTAAGGATGTCAAAGATGGCTTCTTGTGGGACTTTAGTGGGATATATGGCCCCCAAGCTAGGGAGGACAAGAGGCAATTGTGGGAAGAATTAATTTAGTTTATCTTTCCTCTTAAAGACCTTGGTGTTTGGGCAGGAATTTTAATGTAGTGGCCAATCTGTTGGAAAGGACTGGGTAGTCTTCTGCTAATGGGTGTATGGAGGATTTCTCTACCTTCATCCAATTGGTGGATGTCAGTATGGTTGGCAGTTTCTTCACATGGTCCAACGTTAGAGCAGAGGCTGGGCTGGACAAGTTTTTGGTTTCTGTCATCTGGGAGGACCATTTTCCTCATTTGCAGGTGACTTTGTTGACCAGAGTGATCTCCGACCATAGACCTATTCTCTTGAAGATCAGTCGTGGACACCAGAGGAGACAAATGTTTAGACTTGAGCTGTTTTGGTTCAGAGAGGATGATCTTATGAATGTCGTTGCGGGGGCTCGGAATGCAGTGGATGCGGCCCCTTCAGCTATAGGCACTCTTGTGAGGAGGTTGGGACACAACTCGTATATTGAGGGGATGGGGCACTGTTAAAACTCTCCCGGGGAGAGAATCGAAGAACAAGATTTTGTAGCATATTGATGGTCTAGACAACTTGGAGAAGGCAGACTTGTTGGATGAGGAGGACAGATCTATGAGGGCTTCTTTGAAGGAGCAGTATGAGGAAAATACTTCGCTAAGAGATCTATAGGAAACAAAGATCAAGAGATAGGTGGATTAAAGAAGGTGACAGGAACACTGCATATTTTCAGTGCAATGCTTTTGGCAGAAGAAGGGTGAATTCCATTTCCTGCATCACAGTGGGAGACATTATTTACTCTGAGGACACCAAAGCACATATAAAAGAGTTTTATTTCAGGCTTTTCATGGGGGGGGGGGGGGGACTTTTGTAGACCGTCAGTTGTCGAGGATCTTCTGCCCAAGGTTCAAGAACCTGGGGATTAGTTCCGGATCGGCCGGCTCAGAACTGATCGGGTCAGCAGATCCCGATTCGGGATTGGCCGAGCGTGGCTGAGCCAATGGGGTTGGATAAACCCCCTCTAAAAAATGTTAAAAAAATAGAAAACAATATGAAAAAAGAAAAACATAAATATTGCATTTATTAACTGAAATACATGAAAGTGAAGCAAGGTTGGCTGTGCCGTGGGACTCGACCGTGATGAGTTCTTATTGGCACAGTACGGATTGTACCTATGATAGGGCAACAACACTTTTATTTTTTTTAAATTTTGTGTGTGTAATCTAGTTTTGTAGGTAATTTTGGTTCAAATTTGATGCTTAATATTGTTTGACCCATGCAATAAACATATAAAAGACACATTGAACTATTGGGGTGATAAACAGTACAAATAAATACATGATTTAAGATTGTAAAAGTGTCTCATTCACATTAAATAACCATATAAACACCATATCTTTCAATTGAGGTGATAAGAAATAGTAAAAATACATAATTATAAATTTTAAAAGATAAAAATAATTTTAAAATGGTACTGTTTGTTGTATTGTGCCAACGACTCATTAAGCCCCTGGCACGGTCCGACTCAGCGATCGCAGCAGTGGGGCCAACCATGAAAGATACATGATTTTTTGTGAGAGAATAGAACAAAGTTATATTTATTGGAACCACACATTATATTGTCTAGACATAAGATCCACATAATTTGTCCATGCCATATAATGTTGTTAATATGCTTCATATTGAGTTGAATATTGATTATGTGCATCCATATTCGCATATATCACACTAATAGGTCTGTATTTTGGTATTTTCGACACTTGATATGAGCCATATGCGTGATATGAGTGTGAATCGGACTCCGTGGATTGTGCATAGGCTCCGCCTCTGATATAATACGATGCATCTGGATATTGAGGATATGCCAAGTAGTCTCCTTGGCATTAGTAGTATCCTTCAGTAGAAGCATAAGATGATGTATTTGAGGCTTGCTCCATGGTCTCAAGCTCCATTTGTAGTTTTTCTTGACGCTTCCACTCCTCTTGCTTCTTCTTCTTCATTAACCAATTCCGTCTGTATGGAATAAAGTTGGGATTGTATCCCGAATCTTTGGATGCTCCTTGCCCTTGTAATTGAGATGGGCCAGATGACACTTTCTTCCTCTTCTTTGCATAATGTTAACTTGGGGTTTGTTGTGCTCCCTCCCTCGCCTACTCCCATGGTGCTCATCTTGAGTAGCATGGGTGAAGTCTTCCTCTCCGGTAAATACAATAGGGTCTGGTGGCGGTGGGGGTGGTAGTGCATTGTTGACATCTTCTCCATGATCAAAGCCCTCACTAGGAGTACTTGTCTTCGATGGGGAGTCTTCGGAAGTTTGGTATACCATGTTATCGCTTGGCTTCAAAGTTTTATCGTCATCATCTTCCTCAATGGTCTCCAAGTCTGCGATGCCAGTGTTGTGTTGCTTGCTCCTTCTTACTCTTGCCCCCGTAGTCTTCTTTTGGCTTTTAAGGGGCCAGAGAGTTTCAAACTTCAGAAGCAAAAGCACACCATCAAGTTCACCTACATGAGATGTAAAAATGTTGACACTTGATATGATTCGAAGTCAAATGCCATGTTGCATGTACATCGTAAATCTCACCTACCTTCAGTCCATGCACGATCATTCGGGTCGAACTCTGGTTCAACTGAAGTGGTTGCATCCACCCATGCATGGAGTGGATGTGCCTCCTCAAATACTTTTTCAAGATCTATTGTCTCGCCTGGTGTTGTATCACCTCCTTGTTGGCCTTGGCCAGAGACTCTATATTTTTCTTTCTCTTGAACTTGTCCAAGTAATTGGAGGTTTTTAAGGTTCAACCTCATGTTATAGTGACAAAAGACCAACTTCTCCAAACGTGCACACTTCAAACGGTTTCTTTGTTTTGTGTGGATCAAATCAAATGTGCTCTAATTCCTCTCACACCCTGTGGTAGCGATTGTTTGGCTTAATACCCGAATAACTACATATACTAAGTCTTTATATCCATATGCTTTTCCATGATCCAACCACCAATCCGCTGTAATGAAGTATGGGTAGTGTTTTAAAAACAATTCATGAAAGAGTCAAAAATATAAAACTGTGACAAAAAAGTGGACTCAAAATCTAAGTAGTCCTTTGTGCCATACTAGTGCCAAAGTGGTAGAGTTGAAGTCTGTAGTCATGCATTTGTTTGCATGCTATGATTGCTCTATCTTCGTTGTCTAGCTTATGCTTGATTACATTCTTTGCCCCAATCAACACTTCAGAGGCATTGTCATAGTTCTCGCTCCTTCCGTCAGTCCTATACATGTATTGGGGATTAAAGAAATGTCCTCCATACAAAGGAAAATGTAAAAATTGATATGAAATTATAAGTAATATGTAATCATAAGAGTGTTAGTGTTTTGTTTACCCGCAACATGAAGATCGTGATGCAATGTGTTCTCCCATCATCGGTGTATGATGTCCCACCACTTGGCATATGTGTCTTGTTGTTTATTTGGATGAGCTTCTTTGCTCGATTCGTGGCCTCGTACAAGTAGCTCATATCAGATCTCCTCTCGTCTACCGTCCTTAAAACTCGGACAAGCGGTTCTACTACGTTTAGAACTCTTTGCACCCCCTTCCAAAATGGCTTCGATTGAATAACTTCAGCCATTTTCTTTCCTTTCTCCCTCACCGGTGTAAGAGCATGTCGGGACATATGGTTCTCCAATTCTTTGGATGCCACCATCTTAATAAGATTGCTACATTGGCCATTTATTCTATCCAAGGCAAGTATTGGGATTCAAATTTCGTAGCTTCTGGCCGAGGCAACTCCCGTCCATGCGTATGAGTCCTCGTGATGTCCAAAACGTTGTTATGGTTGTAGATGAAGGGGGTTTTGAATCTTGCATTGTTCACTACGTTTTCCACCATTGGGTCTTGATAAATATCTTCCAGCATTAGGTCAACGCAATGCATGGAGCAAGGAATCTAATACAAGTGTTCCCTTTTCACCATTAGCATCTGGCCTGCTAACTTAAATGCCACTGCATTGTTTGTTACTATCTAGACTATTCTCTTCTCCCCGATCTCCTCCTCCATATTATCCATTAATTGAAATAGGTACTCCGCATTCTTCACCTTGTCGGAGGCGTCTACCAACTTCTTTTTGTCCCCGCCTTGCAATAGATTAAGAAATTTATCATACTTCTTCTTGTAATCTTGCAAAGGTCCATAACTTAAATTATAATTTGTGTAACTAAATAAAGAATAAAATAATAAATAATTTTGCCCTCGTACATATCTGTCCATCCATCGCACATCAACGTGCATCCATACTCATCCCATATGTGTTCAAAAGTGGACACATATGTCTTTATGTCTTCAACTTCCAAGTTCAAGTATTTGTTGTAGATCTTGTAAGGGGTAGGACCTTCTACCCTTTTACCCACTTCACCAATAACTCGATCATTGATTCATAATATGGTCATTTTGCTGCATTAGTTGGTATGTTGTTGAAGAAGAACCACTTCGGCGTCACACTTCCTATCTTCTCCTCACATATCTTCAAATTCTTGAAGGCTGCAGTAATGGACAGTTGCTTGTCCTTTTTCTTGTTGAAAAACGGGTCCAACTGTCCCACTTTGGGATCGCCGTCTCTAGGGATGTCTACAGGCACTTCAGATATATTTGTGCTCATCCCAGCACTTGTACTTCCTTTTCTAGCAGATTCATGACCACTTCCTTGACCCATGTGTCGACTAATTAGTTGGAAGTAGTCCTCTTCCACAAAGAACCTTCGACTCTCTTTCGATGCCCAACGAAATTGTTCTATAATAGAAAAAATGCAAAAAAACTAGCTTATGATATTATTCATTAAGAAATAAGTTCTTTACGACTCTAAGTAATGAAGGGTTTTAGAACTAACATTCTTCATCCTTATCAAGATCAATTGTTTGTCTGCCTCTTGATAAATAGATTTCATCCACGGACCTTTGAGAAGGGGTAGACAACTCTTCTCGGATTTCTTGACGTCTTCTAGCGGTGCTCACTTTGGATGTTTCCTTCTCCTTCATGTATCTGTGAAATTGCATTCGAACCTCAGAAGAAACAATCGCACATGGTGCCACCTTGTCTTTAATTCTCGCTAAGTGTTGCTTGAAATGCCACACACCGTCTGATATGGTCCAGTTACAATATTTGCATCGGACCTTCCTTCGGCCTATGTCCACGATGGTGCAATGAGCCCAAGTAGGATCAGTGCTAGGAGGGTTGTTTGAAGATCGGGCCGCAATCGGCGGTCCTGTCTTATGCCTAGGATGGTTGCAATGAAAAAATAAACAAACAAAAATAAAGAATTGTTTATGCGAGAGAGTGGGGTTGAGAGAGAGAGAGAGAGTTCGCAGTTGAGAGTCCAGGCCGAGAGTGTGTAAGTGAGAGAGAGAGTCCGAAGACGAAAAGCAAGAGAGTGAGAGATTGCCTCGCAAAGAGTGTAAAAGGGCGTTCGAGAGAGAGAGAGAGAGAGAGTGCCAAAATATTGAGAGGAGGGGAAGAGAACTCAAGACTTTGAGTTTGGACCATAATGGGGGCCTTGGGGGGTTTATATAGACCCCCCAAGGCCTCCTAAGGCCGAAGCAGTGAAGCTAGCCGTTTCCCCAACGGCTAGTAACGATTAGTTCAAACTAGCAGCTGCACCCGGATCGACCCGATCCAGTTTGATCCAGGCGATCCCATGTTGGACTGGCCGATTCAGCCGGTCCTCGCTGATCCGGCCCGATCTGGACCCTAACCGATGGCTAGGTTACCCTGGATTAGATCAGTCAGCTCAAAACTGACCTGAATCGACCAGTCTGATCCCTATCCGAGCGATTTTTTGAACCTTGCTCCTGCCTTCTCTTCACCTTGAGGTCAGCAGTGGTTTACATTGGATTTGCTTTGAGGAGGTTTTCCAGACTGTTTTTCCTCTTGTTAGGGATAAGGCCTTTGGGCCTGATGGTTTTCTGGTGACATTCTTCTAGAAATGTTGGCAAATTATCAAAGAGGACTTGGTGGCAGTAGTTAAGGAGTTTTAGGACGAGAGAATTCAATTGGATGGGATTAATAAGACATATATTGTTCTAATCCTTAAGAGGAAGGTTGCAAGGGAGTTTACAGACTTCAGGCTCATCAGTCTAGTGAATGGGGTTTATAAGATTATTTCCAAGGTGTTGGCCACCAGGTTAACTTCAGTGATGGATCGGTTGGTTGATCAATTCTAGGGAGCTTTCATTAGTGGGAGGTATATTTATGATAATTTTTTGGTGGCTCATGAGTGTCGCATTAAAGCAACGTCGGGGTCAAGATTTAGCTTTGAAGCTGGACTTTGAGAAGGCTTATGACAAGATTAGCTGGCATTATCCGCTGCATGTGCTGGAAAAGATGGGCTTTGGAGACAAGTGGATTGGGTGGATGAGGGGCTGTGTGTCTTCAACTGTAAACCCTCAACGTGGTTCCATAGTGGCAGGGGTCTTAGGTAGGATGATCCTTTCTCCCCTCTCCTTTTTGTCACGGTGGGCTAGTGTTCTTAGTAGAGCGTGGATGCGTGCAGAGGCAGCAGGTCTCATCGTACGGATGCTAGAGGGGGCTATTCTCTTTCACATTTACTGTATGCGGATGATATATTTTATTCTTGACTAAGGGGGAGCTCATACCCATTATGGCCAGGTTTTTGTTGGAGTTTCTGTAGGAGGTCACATGATTGAAGGTTAACTTTAACAAGAATTTTCTTTTGGGTGTGAATATTGAAGATAAAGTTTGTGGAGGGTAGCCTTAGTGTTGGGTTGCAGGATTACAGCTTCCTTATATCTTATATAGGTCTCCCTCTATGTCCTTGTGCTCTCAAATCTGTTGATTGGCGACCTATTACTCACATATTTGAGTCTAGACTAGCGGGTTGGAAGGCCAAGTCTCTATCTTATGAGGGTAGGCTTGTGCTTTGCAGTTCAGTTCTGGATAGTCTATCGACCTACTGTCTCTCTATTTTTAGGATCCCTATAAGGGTAGCCTAGATGATTGAGGCTATCCGTTGCAGATTCTTCTGGTATGGTAGTGGAGACAGATGTAGAGGATGACATGATGCTGCATGGTGAAGGGTCACCACTAGCAGAGTTCAGGGAGGGTTGGGTCTTAAGAACATAAGGGACTTTGATTTTTGCTCTTTTGTGTAAGTGGTTGTGGAGATTAGGGAGTGGAGAGGATGGCCTTTGGACCCGTATCATCAGGTAGAGGTATTTTGAGAGATCTAGACTCTGGGACCTTTGTCCATCTTCGCGGGCCAACACTTATCCACTTTGGCGTGATGTTTTCTTGTGTAGAGATGCTCTTTTATCCAGTGTTATGTTTTGGCTCAGAAATGGGGACAAAACTCTGTTTTGAAAGGACAGGTGGTGCGGAGATATTCCCTTTAGCGTCTTGTTCCCTCGTTTCTACTATTTGGCGGCAGACCCCTTGGTTTCTGTCGCTTGGGTTGCGGCCCCTTTGTTGATTGGCAGGGTTTGGTCAATTGACTTTCAGGAGGAATCTTTTGCAGGAAGAGACTGTGAAGCTCTACAACCTCTCTCTCTTGGTTCATATCCACTTATCGGACAATGAGGATGGGTGGATGTGGCGGTGGGATAAGGGAGGTCAATGAGTCTACTGAAGGTGAAAGTTCTGCTATGAAGGATCTCAATAGGGAGATTACCTACACGGGATAGGCTACACCGTTTTTACCAGAGATCCAGACTATGTGCGTCTTGTGTGGGGTGGAGGACAAGTCCATTGATCACATTTTTGCTTGCTGTCCCTATTCTTGTGGTGTTTGGGGAGTGTTGGCTGCGAGGACTGATTTTACCATCAGCCAACATGTGAGGTTCGGCAAATCATTGAGCGGTCTAGTAATATTTACGGTTGATGAAAGAAATTGTGGCAAAAAGATTCATTTGCGACGGCCATTGGTTGTAGATGCAAATAACATTTTTTGCGATGTCTATGAGGACGTCTCAAAAAAACGTTGTTTGCGACTGTTGACATCGATCGTCGCAAATAAAAATAATGTTGTGCTGAATACATAAACTATATTTATTCGAAAAATATTTCTGGGAAAAAAATAATTCAACATAAACAAAGAATCATGGAAGGATTTGGTTATGTAATATTAATTAAAGGTAATTAATCAAATCTTAATTCTTCATAAAATAATTTAAAAAATACGAATGTTCTGTAGTATCTGCAATGGCTGAAAGAAATTGTCACAAAAAGTTTATTTGCGACAGGCATTGGCTTTAGTTGCAAATAAATATTTTTTTGCGACGGTTGTAAGTTTATTTACGACATCTAATGGTAGTCGTCGCAAATATTTTTTTTTGTGACAACTACAATCATACAATAAATATATAAACACAAAAATAAAAATAAAATAAAATATAAAAAGAAATTAATAAATATTAAAAATAAATGGCAGAAGTATTATATAACAAATATTGAACTATTAGAATATTTCTGTGTATAATATTATAGATAATATTTTTTTATAATGTGGTACAAAAAATAATATTTTTTTGCGATGGTTAATTGACGCCTACATAAATAACACGTATTTGCAATGACTGTCGTTGTCAAAAATAGTAGAAAATTTATTTACGATGGTTATTTTTTGCTGTCACAAATAAATTTATTAATATTTGTGACAGCACGAACCATCTCAAATAGTCTTATTTGCGACGGGTAGCTTTAGTCGTCGCTAAATGTATTACATTCTAACTTTTTTTATTCAAATTTTAATATATATATATATATATATATATATATATATGTATCGCAACTTAATTTATTGCTATTTGAGTCATTATTTTAGAAGGCGTATGTCGTCGTCTCAAATAATCTCTATCTGCAACGGCGACGGATAACTTTGGCTAATTCTCTTCATTGTGAGGGATTCAATCGTTGCAAATAGTTATATTTGCGTCGTTCGGCTTTAGCCGTCACACAAGGCATTACATTACACTTTTTTATTCATATTTCAATATACATATATATATATATACATAGATCTATGATATTTTTTTCAAATATAAATTTATAATATTTCTATATTTATTATATTATATTTCTATCTTTATTTTTTATAATATTTTTTCTTTATTGTATTATATTTTATTTATTAGTTTTGTATTTATATTATTTTTTACAATATTTATATTTAGTTTAGGACAACATTTCTATATTTAGAGTAATCTGTTCATACCAATATATTATAATATATATTTTTAATTTTTTATTTAATTTCTTATTTTAGAAATATTTTATTATTTTTTTAAATCTTCCTTTTGGCAACGATTACAGTCGTCACCAATTGTCCATTTCAACCAATTTGCAATAGGGGGTCAATAAAGCCATCGTAAATAGCCGTAAATGAACATTTTGCAACACTCTAATCAATGTCAATAACCTTTATAAGAATATAATCATTTCTGAGGAAAAAACTAATTCAACATAAACAAAGAATCATGGAAGGATTTCTCAAAGTAATATAAATTAAATAAATTTATCAAAAATTTTAAATCATTTTAAAAATTCCTTATCTCTAGTTGCGACAGGCATTGGCTTTAGGTGCAAATAAATATTTTTTGCGACAGTTGTAAGTTTATTTACGACATCTAAAGGTAGTTATCGCAAATAATTTTTTTTGTGACAACTACAATCTTAAAATAAATATATAAACACAAAAAATATAAATAACATAAAATATAAAAATAAATGAATAAATATTAAAAACATAAATGGTAGAAGTATTATATAACAAATAGTGAAATATTATAATATTTCTACGTGTATATATATATATATAATATATATATATATATATATATATATATATATATATATATATATATATATATATAGAATGTGGTACAAAAAATATTAATTTTTTTATTTTTTGCGTTGGTTAATTGACGCCTACAAAAATAACACGTATTTGCAATGATTGTCGTTGTCAAAAAAGTAGAAACTTTATTTACGATGATTATTTTTCTCTGTCACAAATAAAATTACTAATATTTGCGATGGCGCGAACCGTCTCAAACAGTCTTATTATTACATTCTAACTTTCTTTATTCAAATTTATATATATATATATATATATATATATATATATATATATATATATATATATATATATATAACGAGTATTTACAGCAGCTGTCGCCATCGCAAATAGTAGAAAAATTATTTGCAACAGCTAAAATTAGTCGTCGCAACTTAATTTATTTTTATTTGAGTCATTATTTTAGAAGGCAATTGTCGTCGTCTCAAATAATCTCCATCTGCAACGGCGATAGGCAACTTTGGCTAATTCTCTTCATTGCGAGGGCATCAATCGTTGCAAATAGTCGTATTTGCGTCGTTTGGCTTTAGCCGTCAATAAAGGCATTACATTACATATTTTTTTATTCATATTTCAATATATATATATATATCTATGCTATTTTTTTCAAATAGAAATTTATAATATTTCTATATTTATTATATAATATTTCTATCTTTATTTTTATAATATTTTTTCTTTATTGTATTATACTTTATTTATTAGTTTTGTATTTATATTATTTTTTAAAATATTTATATTTAGTGTAGCATAACATTTCTATATTTAGAGTAGTCTGTTCATACCAATATATTATAATATTTTTAATTTTTTAATTTAATTTCTTATTTTAGAAATACTTTATTATTGTTTTAAATCTTCCTTTTTGGCAACGATTACAATCGTCGCCAATTGTCCATTTCCACCAATTTGCAATTGGTGTCAATACAGCCGTCATAAATAGCCGTAAAGGAACATTTTGCGACACTCTAATCAATGTCAATAACCTTTATAAGATTGTAATCATTTCTGAGGAAAAAACTAATTCAACCATAAACAAAGAATCGTGGAAGAATTTCTCAAAGTAATATAGATTAAATGAATTTATGAAAATTCTTTAAATCAATTTAGAAATTTCTGATCTCTAGTAATATTTGCGGTTGATGAAAGAAATTGTGGCAAAAAGATTCATTTGCGACGGCCATTGGTTGTAGACGCAAATAACATTTTTTGCGATGTCTATGAGGACATCTCAAAAAAACGTTGTTTGTGACTGTTGACATCGGTCGTTGCAAATAAAAAATAATGTTGTGCTGAGTGCATCAACTATATTTATTCGAAAAATATTTCTGGGAAAAAAATAATTCAACATAAACAAAGAATCATGGAAGGATTTGGTTATGTAATATTAATTAAAGGCAATTAATCAAATCTTAATTCTTCATAAAAAATGGCCTACAAAAAATGATAGAACATTCTGGTGGCTTATCCTTCATGCTACTTTATGAATGATTTGGGGGGAGATAAATATCAGGATGTTTGCCAGAGCTGCAAGGGATGAAGAGGTGCTTTTTGCTGGGATTTGTATTAAAGTTAAGGAGTGGGCGTCTATTGCTTGTAATGTGAATCATTCTAACTCTTCACTGTTTGGGTTGTTGGGGGCCTAGAGTCCGCCACTCCATCATGGTGTGGCTGATGTTGTATAGGCGGGCAGGGATATTTTTTGGGGTTTTCTTCTTTTTGACCTATGCTTGTACATTCTCTCTCTCTTTTTATTGATATATATATATGTGGTACTATGACTATCCACTTTTCCCAAAAAAAAAAACATCTCAAAGAAGTAGAGAAAATTGAGCAAATCATTCCAGATCAGCCCTTAATCAGCCTGGTCCTTCCGTCTGGAATAATTCTACAAATTCTTTGGAAGCTCAAGTTGAAAAGGAAGAAATTAGAAAATCAGGCTGAACTGGACTGAATTTGTCAGGATTGGACCTGTACTAATGAACCACCTGATGTGGACAACTCAATACAACTAATCTAAATTTACCCTTGGCATCAAAATCATGGAATTCCAACCCAGATCCAACTTGATCAATTCAAAGGAAGTCAAGAAATTCGTTTTAAAAAAGTAAATAAATATTTTGATCTATAAGAGTATAAACTAAAAGAATTTACGCATATACAAAAATGTATATTTACAAAAAGGTCTTTTGATATATCCTAATGAGCTGAGATCAGCCAATTCATAAAAAGAATCAGCCTATTCAGAGCTGATTTGGTGATTTCAAGCCAATTTGGGCTGATTCAGGTTTTTTTTTGGTTAATTTTTATTTAATCTTTTGTGTGGATTGACCTTCAAGTATGGAATGGATCAACCTTTGATTCCAAGTTGAATCGACCCATCCAGATCGGGATTGACCAGTTCTACACTCCATGATCTAATACATCTAAAAAATGGTTTTTTTTAAAACTTATTGGTCCTCATCTTATCGAATTCCAAATAGGTCCTGGTAATCTTGAAATCCCAATAACTACCTCAAATCCTCATCCATTCCAACATAAGTCTCTGTCATTTTTTTCGGTCAGAAGTTCTAAACCTGAGTTAATATTAACCAACATGGAAAATGAATTACATTATCTTCAGTTTGTTCAAGCTCAAAGATTCTCCTCCACATACATGTGAAGTTTTTCGATAGAAAAAAGGTATCATAATTATTTTTTGGACATTTAGTTTGGTATAGTTAATCACTTGTGTTATCCATGAATAATAGTATTATCTGATGTAAATCCATGAAACCTTTTTGGTTTTTATTTGATTTTTTATAGATGTTAAAAGTTTTCTTGATTTTCTCTCAATTTTGTGATTTTCAATATTTTTAATCATTTTGATTAGTCAGGCCAATCGGTTGGATCCCAGTCCTGTCTTCCATGTTTGTCGGGGAAAGCACAAGAGATCATTGTTTTTACTGTTACAAATGGAGGACTATCCCATGGACATACTGCTGTGCTATTGCAATACTCCATATCCCTAACCTTACCAAGCTGGATACAGTTGAAGTGTGCACTGATTTCCAAGGGGATTCCCAGGGAGTGTCTCCCATTGCCATACAGTCAAAGAAAATTTGGAGTTCTTTGTTCTGCATTCTGCCAAGTCATTGCCATGCACTTTTGACTGATGGTTTTGGGTTTGTGAAGTATGATGTGAGTGGGCACAAGCACCAGTATGACATCCCCATGGGTGTCTCCTTTACATATCATTAGTTTAAAATCACGGTTATTTAGGCCCTTCATATTGCCATGACTGACCGTCCTATGCCTATGGGGTTGGGTACAACTAGAACAATCAGTGAATGCTTGCAGCTATCGTCGTTACTTAGTGGTTTTTATCTCCCATATTGCAAGTCTCATACAGGGGAATAACTAGTTCCATGGAAGGGCAACATAATCATGTCACCAACTTCAAGAACTCAGTCGTGGCTCACACACAAGTCTGCCGATTGGGTTGGGACCATTAGGTACACATGCTTTGGACTTAGTACCCATTTTTATTAGTTACGTATGTTGCGAGATGCTAAACCTTCTGAAACAATTAATTTCAACTGCTGCTCTAGGAATTTTTACATCTCTTGTGCCACTTATGTTATTTCTCATTAAATATTTGGTGCGTTAATTACTCTTCTTTCTTCAATAAACCAATGAGATCTCTTGTGAGATCCAAAGAAGTCCTTGCATCTGTAATGTCTTTTCTTACTATACTTTTTTAGATGTAAATCTGGTTGAGTTGTCTGTAGCTGTGTTCCAAAATAAATGTTCAATAGCTGTTATGCCAAGTTTCTTCATTCTAGTGATATGTTATAGAAGAGGATTTTACTGAATGACAAGCCAAGTTTCTATCTATAAATGCACAGGAGATTCGTACCTTGTTGCTGGCACAGATGGTGTTGGGACCAAGCTTAAACTTGCATTTGATTTGGGTATCCATGACACCATTGGGATTGATCTGGTAAAGCCCATTGTTTTTCTTTAAAAGCTGTCCATGATGCACTTCTCTGTAGTGAACAAGGCCTGTTTGATTCCCCTCCGCAGGTTGCCATGAGTGTGAATGACATTGTCACTTCTGGAGCAAAACCATTATTCTTCCTTGACTATTTTGCCACAAGTCATCTTGATGTTGATATTGCTGAACAGGTAAAACTAGAATTCTTCCTTCTTGTACACAAGCAGCTCTTGACAAAGCTTAAATATTTCTTATTGAAATTATTCACACCTTTCAGTGGTCACATTCTTGATGGGAAGAGCAATGAATTTTCTGGTGTGCATCTGCAGGTAATAAAGGGGATTGTTGATGGGTGCCAACAGTCTGATTGTGTACTCTTGGGAGGAGAGGTACCTAATTTACTCTCTTATTTTTTTGATAGGTTTAATTTACTTTTCTTTTTTGCAAAGTATAAAACGCCAGAGATTTCAGTTATAGAGAGACATGCATCTGGTTCTAGTAGTTAGTTGATTCCAACATTCATAATAACTAGGTCAACTTTGTCTCTCACATGCATCTTCCAAGGCATGCATATAAAACCTGGGCCCATAGGGAAGCCAACAATCTTCTCTACGGTAAAAGCAGAGTAAAGAAGGCCCTGCTTTAAGGAAGGCTGTCAGAAGACTCAGAACCAGAGGTCAGAAGTCATGAAGACAGTGAAGGGCAAGGAATAGTGGAGTCCTGATTACAGAATCTGTGTTGGTCTATTTTTCCAGAACTTTAGAGGATAAGACATGTAGATATATGAAAAATATGTATATGGTTTTGTTGTGATGCCATGTTAAAGGCCCTAACTCTTAACCAGTGATTAAAAAGTCGGCCGACTAGTCGGCCCGACTAGTCGAGTCGGGTGGGCTAGCCGACTAGTCGGCCACCGATTCATCCTATTTTTTTCATTTTTTTGGGTGTTCGTCGCCCAGAAGTGGATCCAAGAATAGGGTCGCATAGGCACAAAAAAGTTTTGTTCCCACTTCCACAGGGATCGCGGGATCATGCACAAGTAAGTCTGCTGTTTACGGTACTCTGTTTTTCCTTTTCTTTTTGCTTCTTCCACCTTCCAACTTCCGATACTCTGTTTTTCCCTTTTGTTTTTTTTTCTTACACCTTCCAACTTTTGAAACTCTGTTTTTCTATTTTTCTCTTCTTCCACCTTCCAACTTGTACTTTCTACGTTCATTTATGGTCACGGTACTCTGTTTTTCCTTTTCTTTTTGCTTCTTCCACCTTCCAACTTCCGATACTCTGTTTTTCCCTTTTGTTTTTTCTTCTTACACCTTCCAAATTTTGGAACTCTGTTTTTCTATTTTTCTCTTCTTCCACCTTCCAACTTGTACTTTCTAAGTTTCTATGTTCATTTATGGTCACGGTACTCTGTTTTTTTTGTTTTTTTATCTACAGTAGTTTGTAGTTTGTTAACCTGATTTTTTTTTCTTTTTTTACTGTAGTTACCTAGCTAAAACTACAGGGGATACTGTAGCTACGGTATCTACTGCATCTTTCTCCTTTTATTGTAACTGTGTAGCTACAATGCTACAACCGCTACTGTAGCTATCTTCTTTACTATAACTACAGTGCTACAATAGCTACGCACAAACTCATGCATTTATTTTTTGTTAATTCTGTAATAAAAATCTCGCTTCGGAAAGATATTGATAGAATACAATTATAAACCAATATTCAGTATGCCAGGCATACACCCTCAACGTAACAATCAACAAGAACCATATATAAAAAATGAAAAAAATCCTGAAAAAATAACCGACTTGAACTTGAGGCGGCCGACTCGCCGACTAATCGGTCCGACTAATCCTTGGGGGGTCATCCGACTCGGACCGATTAATCCTTTTTAAAACATTGCTCTTAACTGAAAACCTAGGCATTGAGTTGAGGGAATCCTCTACATATGTAGAGGTGAAACTCCCTACTCAGGAGGCACAGATGACGTCAGTCTGCATTTAAGTCAATCAGCAACAGGTTATGTCCTTCAATGTGCTAGGTGGAAAGCAAATGTGGGCAGAAAGGAAAACACATGATATAGTTCTTGTCCACAGGAGGCACAGATGAATAGTTTTCTCATCATATTATATGCATGGTCAGATTTCTTCATGTGCCCTTCTGTACTCGCATGCTTTAGATGCAATTTTTGGTTGGTGTCCTCTTCTAAAACTTCAAATATAAATGTAAAGCTAATGTGTTGCAGACAGCAGAAATGCCAAATTTCTATGCAAAGGGAGAATATGATCTCAGTGGTTTTGCTGTTGGAATTGTCAAGAAGGACTCAGTAATTGATGGGATGAACATTGAAGAAGGAGATGTTCTAATTGGTCTCCCTTCTAGTGGTGTTCATTCTAATGGGTTCTCTCTTGTGAGAAGGTAGGTGTTTTAATGCACAAATACTTCCTTTTCTATGAAGGCCCTTTTATCCATGTTTGAAGTTGATTGAAAACTAATTTCATTGTAATTTTGGCGGATTGATTACCTTGAACTCTCTCAGGGTTCTAGCTCAGAGTGGATGCTCATTGAATGACCAACTTATTGTGAGTAGCGGTAAACCAGTTACACTTGGTGAAGCTCTAATAACTCCAACAGTAATCTATGTTAAACAGGTGGGTATATCTATGAATATGCTCTGCTTGTGAAATAGCCATTTGTAATTCATCTGTATGAGCTTCTTCGTCGGTGCTAGAAAAAGCGTTTCCAATACAGATGTTCGTCATAAAGCATCTGACCTGTGATGTTTCTGTTTGCAATGCATGACAGGTGCTTGACATTATCAGCAGAGGGGGCGTGAAGGGAATTGCGCATATCACTGGTGGTGGTTTCACAGATAACATACCTAGGGTCTTTCCTAAAGGCCTGGGAGCCAAAATTTATAAGGATTCCTGGGAAATCCCTGCTATATTTAAATGGATTCAAGAGGTATTGGCAAAAAACTCCTTGAATTATTCAAATTTTTATATCAATTGTTAGAGTTGATTTGGAACTGATTATCCTCCAACTCCGGAACTCTTTTCAACTGCTTGTGGATCCATAAAAGTGGCAAATTGTCCTTTGAAATTGAATGTTGTCTAAGACCACAATTCGAGTTGTAAAAGGGAGGCTCTAAGATTTTATGAAAAGAAAAGAAATGGAACACTAAATTGCCACTCATTGCCTCTTTCTTATGTAACATATGTCATTTGAAGCCTAAAAAATTGCCAGATGCTGTCAACATGCATCTTGGTTTCTTTTGCAATCACATATGTTCTTGCATTGATCTTTCTCTTGGTATTCTTTTGTTTAATGTTGTTGTCACTGTGTTATTCTTATTCATATTGAGAAAGCCATTCACTTCACCTGTTCTCACTTTGCTAACAGTTGTCAACCAAGTGATTGCCTCTTTCCAAATTGGATCAGGTATGCGGTTCGTTTATGCCTGATACCCAGATCGAATCAGATGGGGTGTATCTACCAGTCTACTTGAAGTACACCCGCTCTATTTAAAAATATAAAAACATATTTTTCATAAATAGAAATGGTAGTTTATAAGCTATGTGCAGTTTAAAAAAATTACAGAAAGAAAAATTCTCTAATAACATCTTATAAAAATTACATCTCTATTTTTATAAACCCTAATTGGCCAACATCAGCTGATTCATAAAATAATTGGCTGATCCATGTTTATTTTGCATTGGTCATTTGCAAGGTTTGGCGCATCGCCGATTCGGACCGGATCGGGATTATCCTGATCCGATCCGATTCGGGCGGATCGAACCGATTCGGTTCGATTCGCTTGGATTCGGCCAGAACTTGGTCCTGTTCAGGCAGGGTTCATTGGACTCAAGATCTTGTTCAGGCAGGGTTATCAGGATCTCCTTATTTACCTGAATATCATTTAAGTAAATGTTATAATTTGTTGTTTCATTTACTTAAGATATTATATGTAAATAAAGAAGTACCCCCCATTTGAATCCAATAAAAATATCAAAAAAATCATATCTCTTATCAATAAAAAGTCAACTCTCCCATCGAAGAACAAAATCGCGATTTTGGTGATTTTAGCGAAATGCTAACTTTTTAATCTCTCATAATTTGATCTATCTAAAAATTTGATAATTCAAATAAACCATATGGAACATTAAAAATCTAAAGTCTGGTAAAAAAAGTCAAACGTGCATGTGACTTCTCCAAGGGAGCCGCTCTCTTACTGACAGCACTTAGTCTGCTCGAGGCATCTCAAGATTTGGTCAAACTTAAGTTATCATCACCTAAACTCATGAGAATTTTCACTTTCTAATTGAAAAGAAACTAGAAAGTGACAATTCTTATGAGTTTGAATGATGATAACTTAAGTTTGACCAAATCTTGAGATGCCTCGAGCAGACTAAGTGCTGTCAGTAGGAGAGCGGCTCCCTTGGAAAATCACATGCACGTTTGACTTTTTTTACTGGACTTTAGATTTTTAGTGTTCCATATGGTTTATTTGAATTATCAAATTTTTAGATAGACCAAATTATGAGAGATTAAAAAGTTAGCATTTCGCTAAAATCACCAAAATCGCGATTTTGTTCTTCGATGGGAGAGTTGACTTTTTATTGGTAAGAGATATGATTTTTTTGATATTTTTATTGGATTCAAATGGGGGGTACTTCCTTATTTACATGTAATATCTTAAGTAAATGAACATTTACTTAAATGATATTCAGGTAAATAAGGGGATCCTGACAACCCTGCCTGAACAGGATCCTGAGTCCAAAGAACCCTGCCTGAACAGAACTAGGCGAATCGGACCGAATCAAGCGAATCGCGAATCGGATTTCCCCCGATTCGCCTGAATCCGTCCGATCCGATCCGGCACGCCAAACCATGGTCATTTGATCTAAGTCAGGCCAATTTGACACATGTCAAGTTCATCTTTTCTTTTATTAATGTTTTCCTTCTATGTTATTTAGAAGGCATTAGTCTTTGTTTCTTCTTTTTTTTTCAGGGCCTCTGTTGTAATAGCAGAGTCAGTTCCCAAACCTCAGCCTCCCAGGTTCCCTAGAAATCCCAGCCCAGTACCGTTTGGGCTCTAGCCCACTGGTTGAAGGCATCAGTTGTAGGTCGAGATTTGATCAGTCACCCCAATTATGATCCAGTTCGGCATACTCCAAAAAAATCAGCCAATCCTGCAATCCATAGGTAATGAAGGCAAGGTGAGGCAAGATGCCTTGCTTTGCCTCATTTTTTCCTCAGTCAATGAAATCTACCTCAATTGCTTATATTCTTCAAGTTGTGGTACTGTTTTGTATTCTTAGTTATTCCAAAGTGGCTAATGCCTTTTCTATCCTGCATGTTACCACATGTTTCTTATTCTTGATATTCCTAAGACCATCCCCTATTTATATGAGTACCTTATATGAATTGGTCTTCACATATTGCATGCCATAATTGTTTCCAGATTCTTACATACCATTATCTTGACTGTTTTCTTTATTTTTCTCCTGCTGTCTTTTTCATCCTTTATGGTGATTTATGACAGAAAACATGTTGCTTCAAATGTCCAAGAACTGGTCTGGGCATTTGAGCCTGAGATGATACCTGATCCTCGTTCATCTCTGACTTTTAGCTACTTACCTTCTAACCATGGAAAAGAGAATCAGATCGTCCCAGGGATTGCCCTGAGCTGATTCCCATTCAGCTTGGATTGGCCGATCTGCTAGAAGTCTAGCCGATCCTGTATCAGCCGGATTTTAAAAATTATTTTTTTTTGGAAAAAAATGAAAAAAATGATTTTTTAAAATGTGGATGGTACCACAAAATATATTTATAAGAAAGAATGTACAAATGTAGAGGTATAACCACAAAAACCACTATATAAAAAAGTTTTTTTTTTGGAAAAATGAAAAATAAAGAAAAATGCTAGAATCATGAAGAAGTTTATATTTGAATAAAACCTGAAATATATACATCATACTTCAGAGCATACGATGAGAGATGAGAAGATGTTTTCACATTAAATCACATGTATACACATAATGACATATAATATATATATATATATTATATATATATATATATATATCATATATATGTACAACATCTAAATTAATGTATACGATCATAATTATAATTATTAACTTTATGTATGTATAATATATAAATTATATATTAATTAATACAATCATGTATTATATAGAACATACAGTATGTATATTTATTAATATTTACATATATATGTAATCATATATATAAATTTACATATTCATATGTATACCATATATATGTGTATATATATTCTATACATATCAATATATGTATATTATGAAATATATCTATATATTAATTAATATATATATTAATACATGTAATATCTATATACATGATTAATTTATATAACAATATACATATACATATATGATTCTATACATATTAATATATGTATATTATGAAATATATGTATACATTAATTAATATATATATATTAATACACGTAATATCTATACATATGATTAATTTGTATAACAATATACATATACATATATGATTTATATTAATATGTAATCAGATATATCTATATTAAATATGGTATATAATATATATAATATGTCATATACTTATATATATATGTCTGTGTGTGTGTAAATTAACATAGTCATATGCATACATATTAATTTGTGTATATACATGTGTAAATGGTGGTTTAATGTATATATGTTGACATATGTATGTATTATATGTAAGGGAACTAATGTGATGATTGCTCTTTAAAAAAATTTGTTTGGCTGGGTTGGCCGATCCAGACCGGTCCGGCCTGAAGTTTAATGAGACCCTTGGGATTGGATCACAGTAGGGCGATCCCTAGGGTATCCACCTAGGAATTGCCGGATCCCAATCCAGATCGGCAGATTCCGCACACTACGCTTCTACTAGTTCTGTGTCCAGTTTGATATTCCTCTGGGTACTACGTCTCCTCAGTACCAATGGAAGGTATCCCAGTCGCATCAACTGAAACCCTTTTACCCATGGTCCTATCATTGAGAATACCAACTTTACCGCTTACCCCTTGGACTTGGATATCTCCCCCATGGATCCTGGCCCTGTGACTTCCCTTACACACAGCACTTATCACTTGCATTGCATGGGACACCCCCCCTCCACACCCCCCCCCCCCCCCCCACCCCACTGGATGGGCCATTACAACATGCTGCCATTCTAATGGCTAAATGTTTCAGCTGGAATGACTAAACAAGGATAAGTGTTGGCACACGCCATTGCTATATTGGTCACCTAGCACAAAGAAACATGAAACTGTGACGCAGGTCAGCAAAAATGGACCTATGCCTCTATTACAAAAGTCTGTTCCTTCTGGGGAGGACTTTCGGTGATCACACTGTCCGCTACTATCTGTAAGACTATCATGCCAACATAGACTATTCATTTCCATGTCCACCTCAAATACATTGTATGATGTCCTCTACAATCCGCCCTTTCCCTCTGATCATCCTCTCATGATCGCAGTTGGTCCTATAGTATTTCAGGCAATCCCTCAGCATGGTCCTTGGTAATATTTTCATGAATTGCTGATTTTGAAATCCTTCCTGATTAACAATTGTCAACTGTTTGTGGGGGGGGGATTGGATTGGATGCAATGTTATGCCCGAAGAATGGAAAGTTGACAAGAGCCAGCTAGCTTGTAAGTTCTTAAATCTCTAGACCTTATTTAAATTTTCCAACCACTGAAAAATAAAAAAACAATGTTCTTGCTTTTGCCCAACGTGGTCATATAAAAAAATGTAACTATCCAAATCACACTTTATTATGTGCCTTGGAGGCACTATCGAGATCTGGAGACAGACTTGGATGAGAGGGACTGCTTGTCCACCTCATCTATTGGTCCACATCACACCCTCGTGTTGTGAGGTGGCAGGGGGGCAGTAACTAGTGGCAGGCCATGTTGCCCAACAGCGAGTTAGCCAAAGACTATATTTGTCGGCTGTAAATCAGGATTTGTCAGTCATAGGAATAGTAGGCGATATTTGTCAGCCAAATGCCTCTAATTACCAGTCAAAGTCAAGTATTTTTCAGTCAATGACCAGTATTTGTCAGCCAAATGCCAATATTTGTCAGCCAAAGGCCACTTTCGTCAATCAAAGGCCACTTTTTGTCAATTGGAATCTAGCATTTGTCAGCCTCCTCTGTCAGCCACCGCTGCCTCTGCCACCACAATTCCCACCATTGCCAGTTGCCACTGCTGCCAATTGCTTGCACTGGCCGCCACCTGTTGTATAGCGTGACGTGGGGGAATGAGAGACAACCTGAGCAATTCAGCTGACCCTTGTTACCTCTTCACCATCATGCTTGATCTGGAGACACTCAGTGGAGTCAGATGGTGATCAGGCAATATTCTCCTATTGCTATTGGATCTGAGGATTGCCAGAAGACAAAATGGGAGCCTTGTCATTTCTATCCTTTTATAACCATCCGCAGTTCTTTATTTTCCTGGTGTATTTGAAGCTGAACAAGAAGATACGCTTGACCTATCTTAAATTCTCATTTTGAGGAGTGTAGTATTTTGGTTTATTACCAAGGAACTTTTGTATTTTACCGTAGATGTGGCTTTTGTAATTTTTCATTCCAAAGGTGTCTGTTTTGATATCAACTCAGAAATTAAATTCGAGCTTGTTCTCAATTCATGTCTTTTATCACCCAAGAACCCTTGATATTCCATTCTGTCTAAGAAACAATTTAAGAGTATTGCACGAAATGATTTTATCAAGATTCGTGTAAAGAAATATGATTTGAGCCACTGAAATAGAAAAGGGTTTTATTCATTTTATTATCTGTTTTGCATGGATTGACAATTTTGCTTTCACAGGTTGGAAACATCGAGGATTCTGAGATGAGAAGAACCTTCAATATAGGTATTGGTATGATTCTTGTTGTTAGCCGTGAGGCATCCGCAAGGATACTTGCAGAAGCTCATGGAAGAAATGCCGCACATCTCATCGGTGAGGTGATAACTGGCGAAGGTGTGACATTCACATAGAAAGGAATGTAGACTGTTGTTGAGGGGAGAGCAAGTTAATGGCGGGAAATGTCATTTCCCCCATGAAAGAAAGTAATATTTTTGTCAGGGTGCCATTTCTTGTTTCCTTTTAACATATGGCAAAAATGTTGTAGTTTTTTTACATTTTTGTTACTTCTCGATGTGGCACACGACACAATTGCAAAATAAACTTCAGGGTTTCAGTGAAACGAGTACCTCAACATATTAAATTTTGGCTCTGTTACCCTTTCATATATCTCCGTTGCTTTTGTTAAACCCCATAGCTTCTGGGGAAGAAGAGAAATAGCACATTCTGATATAAAAGAAGGTAAAAAGAACGGTGACTCACATCTTAACCATCGTTATTACCATATCTTGAGTTCCTCTAGAATTGTTTAGAATTTTGATGGGTTTCATTGATATCCAGCTCTTGAGACAATATCTGCCCTGGCATTTTGACTTGATTCCTTTGCGGTTTAACTTGCCATTTCCCCTTGTTTAATGTGCATTTTTTTGGTCGGTAAATTTAAATGTATTAATTCAGAATACTTGCAGAGAGTAACGAACTCCGTTTAGCAAACACAGTTGGGAACCAGCTTCCACACGTCATAGCAGAAAGTAACTATGACAGTGGTTACAATTTTAATGAAAAATACAGCTGGGAAGTGCTGCCGAATCTAGCAAGAATTCCTTTCTCCCTTATTGTCCATGGTTTTTTCCCCCATTGGGGCTTCAAGATGGTATCTGGCTTCCTCTAAAATAGTGATCGGCATCTGAGTTGAAGATATAAAAGTATAAACCCGTTTGAAATGGGCGACACCACCTCTTCTTCCAAATATATATTCAAAGTAAAATGCGTGCAAGGGAGGTTAACACCCTTTCTGCTCAAGTTCATCATGCAAAGAACTTTGAATAAAGTCAAACCTGTTTAATCTCTGCTTCCAAATGTCAACAGAGGACAAGCATGTAAAGTAAAGGTGGTTTGCTGTCTCCTCTTCTTTTAGGCAAATAATGCATCCGTTGGGCAAGTGGAAGTGAAGACCCTTGATCACAGCCTGCCACATCCACAAAGAAGCTCTCTGAATTGTCAGTGGAAGAAGCCCAGATGCACTGTGAATACTCCAGGCACGGTGCTTGCTGTCGCAAAATATTGCATACAGACTTGGTGTAAAAAAAGAGAACGACTTATTGCATTTTTCATATTGCACTTAAGTGTAATATGACTAGGCAACAAATCTATGTGACATCTAACAATTGGATTGTCACTTTATCACTTCTCATGTGAGGAGTGCCACATGAATTATTGCCTAATCATATTACACTTAAAGTACGATATGCAAGTGCAATAAATCTTTCTCGTAAAAAAAACTCCTCCATCATGTCGCCAGGTGTACTTATCCTCCCCATCCCTTAGGGAAGGAACTGATGCTGTCGAAGGCCATGGAGATCTGGTGGTGCATTGGATGGAAGACACCCATCTTCCATTTCTAATGCAAGTAAGAGACTTGAGATGTTTGGGTATTTCCCAAATCAAGTCACAGCCTAGCCCCACGAATCTGACGTCAGCTTTGGTCGTGTAACCATGGATCATGCCATAAGTTAGCCTGCTCCCCGTGGGATATTTGGATGGAAACACGCTGCATCAGCCAGTCCCGTCCTTAAGAAGGCATCTCCATGCCATGGAATGATAACCGCGTATAGGGGCACACCAAATATTTTAGTCATATGTTCTTGCACCAGCTTGCCCATAGGGATGAGTTCTCGCGATCCCACACTAAAGGTTCATTTGGTTGTATGTAAAATATTTTTATTGAAAAATAATTTTTACATGAAAATGAAAATCGTAATTGTCCATTTGATTCTTAGGTAAATGTTTTCACTAGTTATTTATGTAAATAAAAGATTAAAAAAATGTGAAAAGTCAACAACATTAAATGTAAATTTTTATTAGGGAGTTGTATTGGAGCACATGGGATATTATAGTTCATTCCAATGAGAGGAGACCACATGCCCCTAGTGCACTATTCATAAAAAATTTTATTTTATTTTATTTTTGATAATTTTTTAAAAATAAAAAAAATAAAAAATAAATAACTTTGACAAAGACAATTTAAATTAAGAGAAATAAAATAAAAACATAACTTGAATGAACAGTGTTCTACAGATATTTTAATAAAAAAATTAAAAATTAAAACAACAAATAAAAATAATTAGATTTGACAAAAATGACTTAAATGAAGGGGAAAAAAAAAAAAACAACTTAAATAAATAGTGTCAAAACAAATTGTCACTGTAGTAATTGTCAATACGCACATGCGTAGAAAATGGCCTCCGCGTTGTTTGCGGGGATGCCAAAATCCGGAATTTTTCAGATAAAGTTTTCCAAATTTTGGTTTTTCAGAAATACCAAATGATCTAAAAAAAAAGTTTTCCCTGGAAAACCTTTTCCTAATGGGGTTTTACCTTCAAACAAATGGACCCTAAGTTGACCATGCAAAGATTTTTCCCATCTTTCAATCTTCGCAGTCCCAAGCTGCCCTCTTGCTTGAGTTTACAGACTGCCCCTGATTACCATATGCATAGAACTTGTATCTCCACATCCATCTCACAAGAAACAAACCAATAAGTAGTTTACTAATGCCATCCAATTAGGAGGCCAATAGGGAAGAGAAAAGCTCAAGCCCAATAAATCGCATAAGATGTCAGGACCGATCTAACAAGCTCCACTCTGCCTGCTTTAGACAAGAGTCGATTTCTCCAAAACTAGGGTTTCCGAATTTTCTCAAGTATAGGAAGACTAGTTTTTTATAAGAGAGGAAGAAATGAGTGGTGTAGAGGCCATTTCTGACCTCCTAGGCCCATAAACCCATCATAACCTAGTAAAGAAGTAGAGCGATGGCGATTCAGCCACGTGTCTTCGGAGACAGCTGAAAGTTCAGAAGACACCTCAATCAATACACGTCCAGGGGCATTTCAGAACCTGGCTTCCGGACATCGCCAAATATCCGAATAGGATA
This sequence comes from Colocasia esculenta, assembly GCA_014218235.1. Classification (NCBI taxonomy): domain Eukaryota; kingdom Viridiplantae; phylum Streptophyta; class Magnoliopsida; order Alismatales; family Araceae; genus Colocasia; species Colocasia esculenta. The sequence continues at coordinate 165,172,032 of CM024760.1, read as the reverse complement.
AGGTCACCTAACATCAGCTGCTCAATAGAAGGCCCAGAGCCTCACCGAACAAGCCTCCAGACTTCTATTCGGTTCTCTCTTAGTTCAACAATAGGAAGCCAACGGCTACATCGAACACTGGACAGCCTCACCGAGCACGTCTGCAGTTTTCTGTTCGGCATCCCCGTAAGGCAATCATGATGAGCGACCCTTGGCTTCTAACGACATTCAATAGGACGGCGCTACACACCTCCCCATGAACCAAAGCAACCCAGGTGTTGGTTCTCAAGGGGCGTCTCGAATAGACATCCCCCATCAAGGGAACTCAACAGTCGCACCCTTTCAAGCATCATTCTTGAAGGACTCGTCAGAACCCTTTTGGTCCCCTTCCTATATAAGGAATAGGCAACCTTCATGCAAAGGGACGTGAAATCATCCCCTAACAATCGCCCACGCGCGAGTCCACACACAAAAGAACCTTCTCTTCCAAGTCTAGTGGCAGTCATCCCTGACTTTGACATCAAAGAGTTCTCCTGATTCTTCAACCGGGTTCCTCTGATCCTTTCTGGTTTTGCAGGCTATCATCCGCGCCGGCGACTGTGCGCTCCTAGTTCTCAAAGTGGAGATCTGTTCGGCCCATTACCGAAATGAGAATTACCAACACAAGAGGCAATCCTGAAGTGTGGTTTCTTGAAGCGGCACCTATGTAGACTCTTAGCATTATTAAAAGATGAAGACCCAATTACATTGAGAAGTTGGCTGGTCGATGGGGCTTTTTAACTATCCTCACTGTGCATCTCCCCTTCAAGTAGACAACTTGATCCTTCCATAACAATGATAAACATATATAGAAATAAAGGGTTGGTTTAATAAACACATCACTGAGTACAAATTGAAACCACTACTCAACTATTACACAAGGAACTATGGTACAACATTGCCTCCACACAAGGAGGAGCAATCACACTAGTACCTCACATGTACAAGTACACAAAGACCAAGGTTAAGTACAACACAAGCACAAGTTACACACGCAAGGTCGAACCAGCTAGAGCGTTTGGCTTGACACCTCGACACCATAGAGTCTATCAACCCTAGTCATGTGTACACACTCAGATGCTCTCCCTCATGTCTGGTCCTCAGATGATTTTTTCCTACGCTAGACTCAACGGATGGAAAAAGGGCCCTAAGAAAATTGACTTGAAACCACTATAAAGGGCATGCACTAGACAGATGCCTAAACTCACCAGCAAACTAACTCACGCCAGTTGTGCAGGTGGAGTCACGCTCAACACCCAGTTAGAACACTCAGTACAGTACAATCACAAAACAAAACACCGGTAGCACAAACAGGAACACTCTCAACGTCCAATTCAACGTCTGGTAACACTGTGCAATAATATGGACTCTTCAAAGCCCACACAAACATCAAAACTGTATTGGGTGCACTGCTGGTCACCCCAGGTTGACGGCAGCATCGACTGCCGCTAACTGGGGTTGACAACAGTAGACCATGCCGTCGACGATGAACTAGATGACAACCTATGTTGCTGTCAAGTTCATCATCACCTAGAACCCGCAGTGGATCTGGCCCTCTCCCAGGGGCAAAACCACCACTTTTGCACAAAACCAACGACATGAAACTCTTCCCCAGACCACCACGCACACATAGACAGTTGGGAAACTACAAATTAATGCATGAATCATCTGGTGTAACCACAATACCCTAACATGAATAATTCCCCCAAAACATGATTCCACAATATGAAACTTACATACAACAATAAATAAACATCAACTGGGGTATAGGGATTAGCCTCCTTACCTCAAATGACAAGTAAACGCAAAGGAAGGACCCAAATGGTGATTGCGCCACATGAGCTTCTCTGTCTTGCTCAATCCCGTTCTCCACAAACCGCTGCCACCACGAACACCAGCACCTCAGCGACAGATCCTCCGTCGGCCGCCGAAGATAGTAGGAGAAGCAGAAGGTGAAAGAGGGGGTGGAGAGAGTGAAGGTGGGAGGAGAAGGAGGTCTCTGGTGCCCTAAATAAAAACACCCAAAACACTGCAAAGGGCCCAATAGGGTCCAAATTGGCCCAAGGCATCAGAACAACCCATTTCACATAATATGTGATAAACAAAACCCTTATTAACCAAGTCAAAGGCTTTTTTCAGATCAACTTTGAAACAAATTTTCTTGCCTTTGGATTTGCAATGTAAGTCACGGGCAATATCATTAGCAAGAAGGATGCTATGTTGAATGCTTTGACCTCTGTTAAAAGCAGGCAAATAATTATATACATATTCTACCATGATCATATGACTAAATTGTGAAGGAACCCCAGTAATATTCTTATCTAATCAGCCTGGTCCCTTAATAGGAGGGAACTTGATGTCCTTACCCTTTAAGAAGAACGGATGAAGTATATATGGCCCCTATTGGACACCCTTCGACTTCTTCTTTTCAACCTCATCTACAGATGGAATTGATAAGTAAGTTGGATTTAAAATTGGGCTTCCAATAAGCAGCGAACTTGTCACTTTTGGACTAATTCCTAACGATTCCTCATGCATGGTCACCCTATAAAGTATAAACCGCCCCCTGCTGAACTGTGCTACTGTGCAACCCACCAACATTTCCTGCATTTGCATGAAAACCCGGGAAAGAAGATGCCTCGATAGAAGGTGCCAATTAAGATGATGTTGGCTCAACCGGTGAAAAATCCCTTTGAATTTGCATGGATTTCCCTGTCTACCCCAAATGGGCTTGGCCTAGGTGCAATCAGCTCGGCCCAATCCCAGTCCCTTGAAAAGAGAGAGCAAAGAGAGGAAGAAGGCAAGGCTGGATTTATTTCATATTGGACTTCACACTTACCCCGATCTCCTAACTGTCTTCAGAGGGAGACCAATTGTAACGACCCGACCTCCCGGACCCCCACCAGGGACCTCAAAGTTCACGTCGCCACCCACGGATCCAAAGACTCGGAAGGGTTAGAAGAAATAGTCTAGTGAGATATGTACTGAATTTAAATAACTATAACAAGATATACAACATACAAAAGTATGTACAACATGTCTTAAATAAAAGCATAGGTACAAGAAGAAAGGTGCAGTCCTTAAGGGGCATACCCCGAGAACTTGCAAAGCACAACTCTCAACTCACTCAGATACAAGAGCTCACAACACTTGCTCTCACTGCTGCTGACAGCACACGGCGCCACAGTCGCCTCCGCAAACCGTCCGACACCGAGCTCCCGCGACGACGAGCCCCTAGCTGAAGAGAGTGGGGGGGGGGGGGGGTGAGCCTTGCGAACAAGGCCCAGTAGGGATTACCAGTCCCTCACATGCCAGAGCAGCAGGAACTCTGAAAACAGGAAACTACACTAGAAAGTTGTAAAGCGAGAAACACCTACAGTAGAGTACTACAAAGCAGTGGAACAGAACAATGCAATGCCATGACCACCAACAAGGTTGTGACACACATACGACTCCCGCAGAAACCAACGGAGTCAGGCACCACACGGAAACAAGTCTCGGTACACCCGCCAAGATAGGGGTCTTATGGAGACCACCAAGCAACCACGTGAGAAGGACATCTCACCAAAAGCACGGCCACCTCAGACCTCCACAAGGTCGAGGGCCCACAAGCAGAACCACCCCAGACCCCGGATATGCCACGAGGTTGGGAAGCCACACACGCCGGTGCTACCACGAACTGGCACCCAAGAACGGAACTACGGAACCAAGAGGACACCGAAGCAGAAACCACCAGAAGCATGGGGAAACAAGGCCAAACCAACGATGCCTACGGAAACTAGGCACGGCCAGGCTATAACCGCTGTGCAAGCTAGGGCAACAGATAACACTTGGAAACGTCTTAAGGAAAATCCGTCACAACAACAACAACCAAGGACACACCAGCCACTCCCTTTGCTCGCCAGCCTGGCTCCTGCCTCTAACCTCCCCAGAAGAGCGAGACAGAGCCACCACAGAACACCACAAGAATGCACGCACCACCGTAGCTTGGCCAAGCTGTGGCCCCATGCCTAGCACCACTACATAGTTTCGAAACCAACATAGAGAGAGGCAGTGAGACAAAGGGCTGTCTGAGTCACGCCGAAAAGAAAACACCTCAACAACCTTGGCATCCCGCCCCAGACAAGAGAGCTCTACAAACAATTCAGTGCCTCTGTCCAAACCTCGTTTTCCCCTCTGCTCTAGAGTCTGCCAACTAGGCCGTAGACTCGAGCACGCCCGTAGCCTGGAGTACCCCCTCAACGGGCTCACGGGGATGGGGGTCCTAAGCAACGGAGACAACCTCTGAACGGGACAAGCCCTCAAGTACCAAACATTGGGCGAACAAGCGGGGCAAGCACAAAAAAAACCACTGGCTTTTAACCCATGACAAGCCCAGCAAGCACGAGGTATGCATGGACCCTCGAGAGGGCCGTCGGCCAACAAGGCACACACGAACAAGCCTGAACCTCAGAAACACTACCAGTCAGTACGGAAAACATCACTTTGCTAATAATCGATTGACCACCAGACAATCGATTATTAGACAGACGTTAGCCTTCTGGCACCGCCACCAAGACACGACCACGAAGGTGTCACCTTTAGTAACTGAACGCAGCGAGGCAACTTGCCGCGTTCCCCACTTGAAGGTCCTAAGGGCAAGCCTGCCATGGGGCAAATGCCGACATGCTAACTAGGGCCACGAAAACACCCGAGGCAACACAGGTACTATCGCGTCCCCCCTGGCCGTCGCGATACCATCGCGACGGGGAAGGGAACCGCGACAGAAACCCTATCGCGATGGGGCACGCGCCGCAACAAGATCGCGTCCGACCACCGGACTGCGACACCATCACGTTGGGCCAATGCGTCGCGACACGATCGCGTCCTCTGGTGTCGCGATGTGCACCGCGGTCACGACACCATAAAGAAGGCAGACCCGTGGGATGCTCCATCCCGGGGCCACCCAGACACCACAAACACACCACACGGGGGGAGGGGAGCATGGAGAAGCATGAAATGCTATCTACAAACCATGAGGGGCTCCCAATCCACCCGGATCGAGAAGGGTACAAGCAAAAAGAAACGAACCCATTTGGGGCCCTTCACGTCAGATTGACCACCTCTTCCTCGCCTAAAATGCACAATGGGGAGAGACGGAGGCGGAGCACCACCGGAGGGGGAGGAGAAGAGAGGGGAAGGAGGAAAAGGGAGAAGGGGTCATCGGCCAAGGCCTTATGCCTTCGACACCCAAGTCGCGATGGAGCGACTCGTCGCGTTAAGGACCTTAACGCGATGGGTCAACTTACCGTGACAAGAACGCGTCCCTTAGGGACGTTGCGACAATGCGATAGGTCGTACTGACATGCCTACAACCCTGACAGCTGCCAGACGACAAAAGGCACGAAACACTGTCGCGACCAGTTGACCGAATGTGACACGAAGACGATGGAGAAGCAAGGTACGACAAGAACGTGACGCACAAGCTCGTCGTGACAACGATGACTGTCGCGTCGGACACCCACAACATGACACTAACGTGTCGCCCATCTCAAACGTGTTAGTGGCCAGTCATCCAAGACACCGGATGGAAAGCTGGGAAGCCGGGTATTACACCAATAGTCACATATAAAGCCAAAGGGGATGCGTGTCAAATACTAGTCCACACTTCTCTTCACTCAAACTCTTATATCCATCCTCGAACCAACTCAATCAAATACTAACTTGACCATTGAAGGGTCAATCCTAAAAACCTCTTCTCGGGCTTGACTTTCTTGTAGGTGGGAGCAACATTGATGATTACTAGGCCCTTGTTCTCTCTCATTTCTATCGCCCGAAGCCTCATCTCGGGTCCTTTAGAGGTTGGTAATTCGTTAATATCCTTCAAATAAAACTAATTTCATTATTAACGCTATCTGTGGGAGAAAGGAATTGCCATGACTCCACTAAGAAGTAAAGGCGTTGCTCGATCATAAGACTTGGAGAACTAAGAAGCTAAGGTGGCAACCAGGGTTTCTAGTCTAGCCACTGCGATGTCTGTGGAGTAGTTTCAAGCCCTTGCTCAGTAGGTCACTGACTTGGGAGAGGCAATAAAGGGGTTGACAGCTCTTTCCCGACCTAATGGGGGCCTTGACCTTTTAGATAGGCTCCTCCTCCTGACCAGGAAGAGCTCTCCAAAGGCAGAGTAGCATTCATCTCGAGTGACACCGGCCATCCCAAGCCTCCTCAGTTGGTGGATGCCTTCGAGACAAATGCAAGGACTTTCAGTAGCACCTCTCCAAAGCCTTGACCAATCTTTAGCCAACAGCCTGCACTGTGCATTGTCTGCTCTCAACCCCTGTCTTGCTCTGTACTCTACATCGTCGAGGTATTGTCCACTCTGACCCACTAGCCTCATTATTTTGTCCTTTTTTATAATAATTGGATCCAGAATAGGTACTTATCGAGAAGGTCATCCATCCTAGGACTACTCCCTATTGAGATCACTTAACCATGGAGCTCTTTACAAGAACAAGTTGATACTTAAAAAAGTGCCTTGTTGATATAGAGTACGAGTTAGCAATACTTGAGGGTGTTACAACCCCCCACTAGCACTAGCGAGCTTTAGAAGAATCTGAAAGGAGGTCCAAAGGCTAGTTGGACAAATCTCGATCTCAACAGTTGCCCTCGTCACCTACCTTTGATCTCCTTTCACTAAGGAGATATGGATGGCATCACTCTTGGGTTGGCTTGAATTGTCAAACATGAAAGGATGGGGACTCAGACCCTTTAGACAGCTTGGATAAGTTCAAAATTCTCTTATACTTCTAAGGAGCCTCAAACAAGGTCAAGTGCAAGGTCTTCTAGACTATGATCGAAGGAGTGGCAGCCTAGTTCAAGACTCTCCTCCGGGGTCGATCTCGTCTTTCTAAATGCTTAGAGCCTATTTTTTGGAACATTTCTTGAGCTACTTGACCAGCCAAGAGCTTGACCTTCTTACCATCCAACAGTAACCTGGTGAGTCGCTCTAAGGATATGTAGGACATTTCCATGCGGAGGTGTTACAAATCTTAGGGCTCGACATTGCCACTGTCGACCTCGACCTGTGAGGTTTACTAGCCAAGAATCCGCCAACCGCTTTTACTTGTAGGGTGTTTGGGAGAAATAAAAAAAAAACTATTTCTACCTAAAAAATCATGTTGGATTCATTTTAACTTTAAATTTAAAATTTACGTGATGTTACTTGTTTGGTAAAAACATCAAAAATTTTAAAAATTATGTTGATGTGTTTGGGGTGTTGGGGGGAAGTCGGGGCGGGGGGGGGGGGGGGGGGGGGGTTCCGGCGGGGGCGGGTTTCGGGGTGGGGGGGGGGAGCAGTGGGGGCGCGGGGGGGGGGGGGGGGGGGGGGGGGGGGGGAGGGAGAAGGAAGGTGCAGGGCGCGGGTAGGGGGGGGGGGGTGCCGGTGCGGGTTCTGGGGGGAGGGGGAGCAGCGGGGGCTGGGGGCAGGGGCAGGGGCGCGGCAGGGGGGGGAGCCGGGGAGGGGGTGGTGGGGATTCGACGGGGGGGGGGGGGGGGAAGAGCAGCGGGGCTGCGGGGGGAGGGTGGTGCAGGGCGCGGCAGCGGGGGGCGGATGCGGGGAGGGGGGGGGTCGGCTGGGGTGGGGTGGGGGGGGGGGGGGGGGCGCGGGGCGGGGGGGGGGGGGGGGGTCCAGCGGGGGGGCTGGGGCAGGGAAGGGGGAGAGCGGGGGGGGGGGGGGGGGGGCAGGGAGGGTGCAAGGCGGGGGGTGGGGGGATGTCTCTTCCTTCTTCTTTTTTAAATTTAAGAGAAAAAAATGGTTAAAAAAGTACAACCAAAACCCTATTAGCTCATGAGCAAGGCCAATCGGTACTCCAACTGAGAGGCCATTCTCAAGGATCAAACCCTCCCTAGTGCTTCCCGAGGAGAAGAGAGAGATAGACACATTCTACTCTTGAGAAGATAAGAGGCCAAGGGAGGCCTATGCAATTTCTCTTCGAGAAGGACCATTCCTTAGTCGCGATTTTCACTGTGCCTCCTTACTAGATCCTCATGGAAATTAGGAATAAGCCCTATCTGCAATGGCCAGAAAAGATGAAAGGGAACCCAGATAAGTGCGACAAGACCAAGTATTGTGAGTTCAACTGGGACCATGGTTGCACAACTAATGAGTGACAATCGCTACTGTATAAGATCCAAGCTCTCATCCAGCGGAGAGTTGTCAACAAAAGCTTCGAGGGTCATCACTGCCCAGATGAGGAAAGAAGGGCACAAATCTAAGATGGAATGACAACCAACCTATAACGTAGCGTGGATCGTCGTTTAGTGGTCGTTCGAATCTGCGTTTACTAGTTTTGGTATGGTGCTCATGACTAATGTGGGGTCATTGGGCCTTGGTCGAGGTTTCCACGCGTTGTGTGGAGCTTAGTGGGCCAGCAGGTTAGGCCCATAGCGCTCGTTGGTTCACTGGATGTGAACGCGACGAGCATGTAGGTCGCGTTCTGAACACGACGGCCGTGAAGGTCGCGTTCTGGTTACCACTGTTGGGGTCGACGTCTACATGCGCACACGTGTCGCGCACGGGGCAGGGCTTGCTGACGTCAGGAATGGGAAGGCGACGGTCACCTAGGTCGCGATCAGGTCGCGACGCGGTCCTACGTCGCGCTCTTAACCGATAGGCATTTTTAAGTTGGTTTCGGCCGGACAGAGCAGGGGAAGCTCTGCTCGGCCAGCGGAGGTTGCTGTGGCGGATTTCAGGCGATTCGGCATTCCGGCATGGATTTCGACGTGCTCTCGATGCGAGGACTTCGTATGGAGCGAGGGAGACGTCGTGCCGTAGCCGGTTTGCGTGTTCTTCGCGGAGGTAGGGAGTTCTACCTTGATTTGTTATGTGGATTGCATGTTAGCTTGTTTACGTTTTAAAAACAATAGATATCATGTTTAGGTGGTGAAATAAGCATGAAAACCGGGTTGAAACACTGTTTAGGGTGGTTTGCATGGAAAATCCGGAGAAGGGTTCCCGGAATAGGGTTAAGCATGTGAAGGCGACAGACCCAGCTATCGCGACCAGGTCGCGATAGGTCGACCCGTCGTGACAGGATTTCCTATGGCCCCGTGTCGGGATGACGCGATCAGAAGGCGGCCTTGACCTCTGTCGCAACCACTGCCGAGTGTGCTTATGATGTTTGTTTTATCCGGTTATCGTTTAAGTATCGTGCATGGCAATGCTAGTGAAGCATTGGCACTTGTAGAGTTTATGAAGTGTGTCAGTTACGTGTTGTTTACGTGGTGAAGATGGTGCTCATGAAGTGAGCATGCTTTTACATGGTTGACGCATTGTGACCGGGTTTGAGTGTCGTGCATGAGTGTGCATGGATAATGGTTCGACGTTATGATTATTGTAATATAATTTGTATAGTTAGTTTGAGGTGATTGGGCAGTGAAGGTCATGTGTGGACCTAGCCCTAGTCTATTGTTGTCTTTTAAAGAGTATTATAATGATTTATGTGTTAAGCAGAGTGTGTTGCCATAGAGGTCACGGAATGACCAATGACAGGCAAGGGTGTGTTGCACTGTTGTGATATAAGTGTGTACTAGTGTGAGATGGTTTGGAGGTCACGTGGTGACCAATGACAAGCCAGTTGTGTTTAGTGTATTTTAATATACGTTACACCGAGGTATTAAGTGACTAACGTGGTTTGTATGTTAGCCTAGTGTGGTGGTCTGGCGCCTATTTCGGAATACCTCTTCAGTTGGGTGCCCCAGGTTTTGTGTGAGCCAGGAACGTGTGTTGTGCTCGGGGCTTGTCCCGGTACAGTGGTACCGTCGAGATCTTGTCGTCTTCCTGGACACCCTCGCTCTCGGGGAGAGTTGTCGTCCGGCTGAGGGAAAGACGACAGGGGACAGCGACTTGTGAGAGTTTGTTGTTTGGTCGCTTGTAGCGTGCTCGTAGCTAGGGGGTTACAGACACCAGTAGACGTACTGGGCCCTGGCTAGTCCTAGTTTTCAGTGCCTCACTTTAGAGAGCTCGGGCCAGAGTCTCTAAAGGTGTCAGGCATGGGCCTGCAGGGTGTGTGACTTGCAGGTGTGGTGGTTTGGTCGGTCTCCACAGTTCTTTGGCTTTACTTGTGGTTATGGAGCGGCAGTTGGACCTTACGTCCGTGACTGCGAGACTGAGAGGTAGTTCTTGTGTTGTGTTGTCTGGGTTGGATACTGGCGTCATCAGTAGGGGTGGACCTAGCATATATCCAGTGGGGTCCTGTGACCCCACTGGATAAAAAAAATTGTATTGGAAGCACAAAATTTTACCATGAGTGACCCCATTGAATTTATATGGGTGCACCATTAGGATCCCACTGAAAAACAATTATGGATTCGTCACTGGCGTCATGAACCAGTAGTCTGTCCCGTGTGGTGGCATCATTCTTTCCGACTCGTGCTTTGCTACCGGTTGTAGCTCGTGTGTGGGTGTGACTTGTTGGTTGAGGTTTTACTCGTTGAGGTGTGCCCTGGTGTTGGCACAGGTGTACTTGTGGTTTCTGTGGTGGTACCTTGTGGTATTAGGTACCTGTACCCAGTGTGGGTAATGGTTTGTGGCTGGTACACAACCTTTTCAGGTGGTGTAGTGAAGTTGTGCTACGTGGGGGTCATGCGGTGAGACCTTCCATTTGCTGTGTTCTACCCTTTCTTGGGTAAACTTCCGGATGAGGTTTTAATGTGTGATAGATTGGCATCTTGGTAGCCAATCATGTTACCTTGTGTGTGACATTCGATACATCATGGTTTAGGGGTATAAAGGACTAGCTCTTGGTTAGCAGTCTTGTTACCCACGTGTTTGAGATTCGCCAGTGAAGCTTGTAGCCTTGGTAGTGGTTTGCATGTGTGGCTTGCAGCTTAGGCGACTAGTTGTTGAGGTGGCACGCCTGTGAGGCTTGTGGCCTAGGCATTTTCGTAGTTGTGCGGACTAGTTGTGCTGTGCTATGCTAGTCTTGTGGTATCTCTTCCTTTCTGAGGAATGTGTATTGGTTTATGAATTACTTCATATTATAAATGTTGTGAGCATAATATGGTTTAGCTATCGATGTTGCCTATGAGACCCACTGGGGTTGAGGTTCTTCTGTGTTGTGTGTGTTTTGGGTGGTTCCCTACTGAGCCAGTGACTTGTTGAGGCTCACTCCCTTACAGTTCTTTTCAGGGGTTACTGTTGGTTTGGCTGGCGAAGGCGTTGTGACAGACTTGTACCACCAGCAGTAGTGTTAGTTGAGTTGTGTGAGCTTGTGCTCCCTCGGGGTATGCCCCAGGTAGTTGTACTCTTCTTAATTTGGACATGTAATAATGTAATGGGACAGTTGTAAATTGTTATATGCAGGTATGAGCACATGTACTTTCTTGTGTCTCTTACTATTGTGGTTTGTCTTTTATATTCTTAATGGGCACGTGTGTGAGATATCCCTTGCGAGACTTCGGTCCGTTCGCGGGAGACGGATCTGGATATGGATATCCAGGGCCGTCACAGTTGGTATCAGAGCAATGGTCCAGTTAGGATATGAAAAGATAGTAAGGTTACAATGTCCCAATACATGATTTAATGTCCACTGCTGGTAGTAAGTCTGTGATTTTTTGTGCTTTTTAGTACGGTTTTCACGTGAGTTTTGGTGTGTGAATTGTGTGTATAGCTGGTTAGATTAGCAGCTGTGGGTAATGGCAGAGAAATGGTATGGTTGGTGATGTAGTGTGAGTGGTTATTGGGGTGTTAGTCGTGGTTAAGGTATAGTTGATTAAAAGTTTTCTGTTATAGAAATTGAAAGAATTAGTGAATTTAGTTATGAAATTCGATAAAAAAGTGTTTTAATGAGGATCAGAGTTGATAGAGATAGATATAAGGTAGTGATGTGACAGAATGATTGGGGGAATAGTGTTATGATGAGGAATAGGGCTCTGTGATCAGGGCTGTTAAATGGGTCAATTGTAGTTGAGAACTGTAGTAGAGATAGTCATTGAAGTTGAGATTTATGTTAATAAAGTGTTAAGGAACAGCTTGGATAATAACATGATTAGTGGCATATCAGGTTTGAAATAATTGAGTGAGATAATTTAGTCTAAGGTGAGATGCTGGTAAGCAGAGGGGCAGTGATTAAAGATGATTATTAAGTGTGATTTGTGATTAAAAAATAGTTGCAGTAAAGAGTTTAAAGGCAATGTTGATATGAATAATGAGGATAATATAAAATCTGATATAGAGACCTATGTAAGTATGTGCAGAGGTGAATAATTGGCTAAAGAAAGATTAAGGAAAATAGTAAGAAGTTAAATTTCTCCTGAGAATCTTATAAAAGGGATATTTGCTTAGTGAATGGCAGTTTATGAAGATTTTGTAGAAAGATTTGTATATGGTTGCAGTGTTAAAGATAAAAGTGGTGGTGCCAGCATTTGTGTGTAGATTGTGGGAGTAGAGAAGGAAAATTAGTGTCAGAGGTAGATTGAAGTTAAAGCTAAGTAATTAAAGTAAGTTGAAGCTATGCGAGTTAGAATAGAAAAGGTTAAGTTCATTGAGAAGTAATAAGGAACAACAAGGTAAATTGTGAATAGATATTTGTGAATGAGCAGTAGTAGTGAAAATGTTTATATTTGGCAGAAAATCAGTAATGTGGAATAAAGGAATCAAGTAGAATAAATCATTGTGTCTAAAAGAAATAATTTTAGTTTATAGTTATGGCGGAGAGTAAGAAGGATTGTAGCATAAATGGCACCTTGAGACTAGTCAGTTAACAGAATAGTTAAGAGGAATATTTTGTCGAAATGGTATTATATTATTGGTAGTAAATTAAGATAAAGTTTAGTATTAATGACCAGATGAGGAAAAAGAATGTGGTAGATTATAGAATAGTGCTAATTAAATGATTCAGGAAGTGTGTAATAAGAATTTGTGTAATGGTATGCAGTAAGGTGGTCCAGATGAATAAATGAATTTGTTATAAGAATATTTTTGGGAATTTGAAATAAAGTTATAATAACTCAATTAAGGAATAGCGAGCAGATTAAGGTATAGCAGAAGGGAACAGAAAAAGGTGAGGAACAGTATGATCAGTTTAGTGATAAAGAAATTTGAAATTTGATATCGTATAATTGAGCAAGGTTTGGGGGTAAAGGTAAAGGCAAATCTTCGGGTATGTGCAATAGTGAGAATGGAAATAGTGAAAAGATATGAGTTAGATTTGTTAAGTTACTTAGAGAATATTGTTTGAAGCAAAGAAAATATATAAAGGGAAAAGTATATCAATAGAAATATATCAAGATTTAGAATTCATTATGGTATAGATATAGCAGAAAATAGAATATGAGTTGAGTCAATTAAGTGGTGTTGATATATGATAAAAGAAATGTAAAGTTAACTGGAAAGTATGATTTAAAGCAAGATAAGTTATTAGTGGATTAAGGGAATCCAGAATTCATGAAATATTTGGTGAAATGTTTAGTATAATCAGAGTAGCGCAACGGAAGCGTGGAAAAGTTTAATATTCATAGGTTATCCGAAGTTTAAGTAATTAAAAGAAAGTTTAAGGTTTATGCGCAGTTGAGCGAAGAAGCAAGGGTTCTTAGTTGAATATAAGTTGAAGCAGTTTGTGTAGAATGATTAGAAGAGGCAAGAAACTTAAAGATGATAATGCAAATTTTGCAAGAAATAAACAATTGAGGATGTGAATATAAATAAAGCAAAGTAATGGTTAGTAATGACAAGCAGATAATAGAATGACACTGAGAAATCCAAAAATTTAAGCAGGATTTAATATGGTAGAACATTTAAAGGTAGCAACGTAAAGTAAAAAAAAAAAAGGATTGGAGCAAGGAAAAAACGGCTCAAAAAGAAATGTTGCAAACACAACCAGGAAAATGTGGAAGTAGATTGAGTCAAAGGAGATAAAGCGCCGATTGCAGGGTAGAATTGCTTACGGTCGAAAGGTAAGGAATGGTGAATTAAATCCACGGAATAAAGTGGTTGTGGAATAAATTAAAAAGGAAAGGAAAGGCAGAACAAGCATGGAAATGGATAGATGGATCGGTTAGCACAAATGGTTGAAAGGAAGATGCAGAGGAAGCGTATCCTACTTGTTCTGTATGTGGCTTTGTTTCTTTTAGGTGATAGTTTGATTTATTGTGGATCGTTTTGAATGTCGAGGACGACATTCCTTTTTAGGTGATAGTAATGTAACGTAGCGTGTTTTTCGGATCTTCGCGGATCGTCGTTTAGTGGTCGTTCGAATATGCATTTACTAGTTTTGGTATGGTGCTCATGACTAATGTGGAGTCATTGGGCCTTGGTCGAGGTTTCCGCGCGTTGTGTGGAGCCTAGTGGGCCGGCAGGTTAGGCCCGTAGCGCTCGTTGGTTCACTGGATGTGAACGCGACGGGCATGTGGGTCGCGTTCTGAACGCGATGGCCGTGAAGGTCGCATTCTGGTTATCGCTGTTGGGGTCGACGTCTGCATGCACGCCACGTGTCGCGCACGGGGCGGGGCTTGCTGACGTTAGGAATGGGAAGGCGACGGTCACCTTGGTCGCGATCAGGTCGCGATGCGGTCCTACGTCGCGTTCTTAACTGCTAGGCATTTTTAAGTTGGTTTCGGCCGGACAGAGCAGGGGAAGCTCTGCTCGGCCAGGGGAGGTTGCTGTGGCGGATTTCGGGGTGATTCGGCGTTTCGGCATGGATTTCGACGCGCTCTCGACGCGAGGACTTCGCATGGAGCGGGGGAGACGTCATGTCGTAGCCAGTTTGCGTGTTCTTCGCGGAGGTGGGGAGTTCTACCTTGATTTGTTATGTGGATTGCATGTTAGCTTGTTTACTGCTTTAAAAACAATAGATATCACGTTTAGGTGGTGAAATAAGCATGAAAACCAGGTTGAAACACTGTTTAGGGTGGTTTGCATGGAAAATCTGGAAAAGGGTTCCCAGAATAGGGTTGCGCTTGTGAAGGCGACAGACCCGGCTGTCGCGACCAGGTCGCGACAGGCCGACCCTTCGCGACAGGATTTCCTATGGCGCCGTGTTGGGGTGACGCGATCAGAAGGCGGCCTTGACCTCTGTCGCAACCATAGCCGAGTGTGCTTATGATGTTTGTTTTATCCGGTTATCATTTAAGTATCATGCATGGCAATGCTAGTGAAGCATTGGCACTTTTAGAGCTTATGAAGTGTGTCGGTTACGTGTTGTTTATGTGGTGAAGATGGTGCTCATGAAGTGAGCATGCTTTTACATGGTTGACGCATTGCGCACACAATGAGTGTGTTGTGCATGTGGTACTGACCGGGTTTGAGTGCCGTGCATGAGTGTGCATGGCTAATGGTTCGACGTTATGATTATTGTAATATAATTTGTATAGTTAGTTTGAGGTGATTGGGCAGTGAAGGTCATGTGTGGACCTAGCCCTAGTCTATTGTTGTCTTTTAAAGAATATTATAATGATTTATGTGTTAAGCAGATTGTGTTGCCATAGAGGTCACGAAATGACCAATGACAGGCAAGGGTGTGTTGCACTGTTGTGATATGTGTGTACTAGTGTGAGATGGTTTGGAGGTCACGTGGTGACCGATGACAAGCTAATTGTGTTTAGTGTATTTTAATATACGTTACACCGAGGTATTAAGTGACTGACGTGGTTTGTATGTTAGCTGAGTGTAGTGGTCCGGCGCCTATTCCGGAATACCTCTTCAGTTGGGTGTCCCAGGTTCTGTGTGAGCCAAGCAGGTGTGTTGTGCTCAGGGCTTGTCCCGGTATAGTGGTACTGTCGAGGTCTTGTCGTCTTCCTGGACACCCTCGCTCTCGGGGAGAGTTGTCGTCCGACTGAGGGAAAGACAGCAGGGGACATCGACTTGTGAGAGTTTGTTGTTTGGTTGCTTGTAGCGCGCTCGTAGCTGGGGGGTTACGGATGTTGGCCCTTTTGGTACGGCAGCAAGCTAACCTAGAGGGGGGGTGAATAGGTTTTTCTGAAATCTGAAATAGAAACTTAAACACAGAAATTAACACTTGAAGGTTTGGTTAGTTTAGTGTGATAAAGAGTAGCAGTGCGGAAGCAAATGAACAATCACACAAAGGACACAAGGAATTTATCCTGGTTCGGCCCTTCCCACATGGAAGTCCTACGTCCAGTCCCCAAGCAACCTCTTGGGATTTCACTAACCAAGGGTACAGTCCCCCTTAAGGACACTACAACACCCAACACCCCAGCTGGTCTTCTTCTCTTTCCCGGGCAAGAAGACAGCCCACTTCTCTTACAGGTAAAGAAGCCAACCTCCTGGTACAAACCCCAGTGCGGTTCTGCTAGACACAAACCCCTAGCTAGGTTCTACACTGTATACAGTCCTACAGCTGGACAGAAGTCTTTCTTAGAAAAGAAAGAACAAAGCTGAGAGTTGGAATAAATAAAACCAACTAAAAGAACTCTCAGCAAAAGACTCTCTCCCCCAGATTACAAGATGCACAGAGAGAGAGAGAGAAGAGAGGAGAAGGAGCTTGAATGCTTCAGTGCTTCAGATGCTTGAACACTTCTTTTGGGCTCAGGCTCTTTCTCTCTTTTTCTTTGAGTGTATTTGGAGTTCAGGTTCCTCACTGGTTGTACACTCATTCAAAAGATCTTCAGGAAAAGCTGTTTTTCTTCTTTAGCCTTGCTTCATCTTTTATATGAGCAATTTGAATAAATCCGTTGGAGTTCTAGCCGTTGCTCATCTTCTCTTTCTTCTGATAATTTATGGTCTACGAGGTCTGCAAGCATAGAAAAAAGTGTTTAGATAAAAGAATGTTTCTGTCAAAAAGGCTCATACCTCTATGTTTCCTGTTGCCACCCAGAAGTAGTAAGTAATCTCATTTTTGTTGGCAGGAGAGAAGAGATCTAGAAAGATAAGCAAAAAGATCTCCTGTCAGAAAGATAGAGGATTACGCAAATCAAGAATATTGACTTTTTCACTAGATGCCAAAAAATATTTTGAAATATAAATAAATCTATGTTTAAGTGAAATCCATGTTGAAATCCATATTTTACAAAGGAATCCATATTTTACAAAGGAATCGATGTTTCACTTATCAAATCCTTATGAGAGTTACAAAGGAATCCATGTGAGAAGTCTGTGTGAGTTACAAAGGAATCCTTATGAGAAGTCTGTGTGAGTTACAAAGGAATCCTTATGAGAGTGAATCCTTGAGAGTGAATCCTTATGAGAGTTACAAAGGAATCGTTATGAGAGTGAATCCTTATGAAAGCGAATCCTTGAGAGCGAATCCTTATGAGAGTTACAAAGGAATCGTTATGAGAATTACAAAGGAATCGTTATGAGAGTGAATCCTTGAGAGCGAATCCTTATGAGAGTTACAAAGGAATCGTTATGAGAATTACAAAGGAATCGTTATGAGAGTGAATCCTTGAGAGCGAATCCTTATGAGAGTTACAAAGGAATCGTTATGAGAGTGAATCCTTATGAGAGTTTACAAAGGAATCGTTATGAGAGCGAATCCTTATGAGAGTTACAAAGGAATCGTTATGAAGCGAATCCTTATGAGAGTTACAAAGGAGTCTGTGTGAGTACAAAGGAATCCTTATGAGTTACAAAGGAGTCTGTGTGAGTTACAAATGAATCCTTATGAGTTACAAAGGAGTCTGTGTGAGTACAAAGGAATCCTTATGAGAGCAAATCGATGTGGCACTTTGAACTGAAATCGATATATATTGAATGGACATCGATTTATGTGTTTAGTGCAAATCATTACGGTAATAATGTCATAAATTTATATTTATTAGAAAATCATGATATTTAATTTATAATTAGAAAAATCATGGTATTAAATATATTTAATATTCAATTAATCACATAAATTTATATTTATTAAGAAAAACATGATATTAAATATTTTTAATAATAATTAATTAAACATAAATTTTGTTATCACCAAAATAAAAGGGTAAAATATAGGAGTGGTTCAACAACGGACACCAGTAGACGTATTGGGCTTTGGCTAGTCCTAGTTTCCAGTGCCTCACTTTAGAGAGCTCAGGCTAGAGTCTCTAAAGGTGTCAGGCATGGGCCTGTAGGGTGTGTGACTTGCAGGTGTGGTGGTTTGGTTGGTCTCCACAGTTCTTTGGCTTTACTTGTGGTTGTGGAGCGGCAGTTGGACCTTACGTCCGTGACTGTGAGACTGAGAGGTAGTTCTTGTGTTGTGTTGTCCGGGTTGGATACTGGCGTCATGAACCAGTAGTCTGTCCCGTGTGGTGGGGTCATTCTTTCTGACTCGTGCTTTGCTACCGGTTGTAGCTCGTGTGTGAGTGTGACTTGCTGGTTGAGGTTTTACTCGTTGAGGTGTGCCCTGGTGTTGGCACAGGTGTACTTGTGGTTTCCGTGGTGGTACCTTGTGGTAGTAGATACCTGTACCTAGTGTGGGTAATGGTTTGTGGCTGGTACACAACCTTTTCAGGTGGTGTAGTGGAGTTGTGCTCCGTGGGGGTCATGCGGTGAGACCTTCCACTTGCTGTGTTTTACCCTTTCTTGGGTAAACTTCGGATGAGGTTTTAATGTGTGATAGATTGGCATCGTGGTAGCCAATCCTGTTACCTTGTGTGTGACATTTGATACATCATGGTTTAGGGGTATAAAGGACTAGCTCTTGGTTAGCAGTCCTGTTACCCACGTGTTTGAGATTCGCCAGTGAAGCTTGTAGCCTTGGCAGTGGTTTGCCTGTGTTGCTTGCAACTTAGGCGACTAGTTGTTGAGGTGGCGCGCCTGTGAGGCTTGTGGCCTAGGCATTTCCGTAGTTGTGCGGACTAGTTGTGCTATGCTATGCTAGTCCTGTGGTATCTCTTCCTTTCCGAGGAATGTGTATTGGTTTATGAATTACTTCATATTATAAATGTTGTGAGCATAATATGGTTTGGCTATCGGTGTTGCCAATGAGACCCGTTGGGGTTAAGGTTCTTATGTGTTGTGTGTGTTTTGGGTGGTTCCCTACTGAGCTAGTGACTTATTGAGGCTCACTCCCTTACAGTTCTTTTCAGGGTTTACCATTGGTTTGGCTGGCGAAGGTGTTGTAACAGACTTGTACCACCAACAGTAGTGTTAGTTGAGTTGTGTGAGCTTGTGCTCCCTCGGGGTATGCCCCAGGTAGTTCTACTCTTCTTAATTTGGACATGTAATAATCTAATGGGACAGTTGTAAATTGTTATATGTAGGTATGAGCACATGTACTTTCTTGTGTCTCTTACTATTGTGGTTTGTCTTTTATATTCTTACTGGACACGTATGTGAGATATCCCTTGCGAGACTTCGATCCGTTCGCGGGAGACGGATCTGGATATGGACCCTTATTGGATATGGATATATAGGGCCGTCACAGAACCAATCAAGAAGGTCATCATGATGACTATGGGAGGCTCATCCTCAACCAAAAGAGCTCTAGAAAGCGGAAGATTAACCTCCAAGAAGTCTACGAGATTGAAGATCAGAAGGGTCCTCAACCCGAACACAAATATGTAATTTTCTTTTAGAGGCTGACCTGGAGGATGTTAAATCTCCCAATGATGATATGTTAGTCGTCTCAGCCACCATCAATCAATATGATGTAAAGAGAATTTGGTAGACATTGTAAGCGGTCCCAATGTTCTGTTTTCTAAAAGTTGGGCATTTCATCTAGTCGGTTCCAATCCATTCACATCTCCATCTACAGTTTCAATGGCACACCAGCTAATGTAGAGGGAGTGGTCACCCTACTCATCTCACTCGAGACTGATCTACGTCGCATTATGGTCCAAGCCGACCTTGTGATAGTACATATCGTCTCGACAGAAAACGTCATTATTGGTCGAGGCATACTAACCTAGATCTGTGGTGTTCCCTTAATAATACACCAGAAGTTGAAGTTCTTGACAAGGTCTGGCGTAGGAGAGGTCCGTGGAGACCAAGTAAAAGTCTATAAATGCTATTCAAAGGCCCTCCAAGATTACATACTGAGACCATAAACATGTGAAAAAGGTAGAGACTGAGTCCCCACCTCGGACCAAGCCGAAAGTCAAACTCTCCATCATCCATCTATTGGGAAATCCCAAGCAAACCATTAATGTTAATGCTTCTCTTTTAGAGGAGAATTAGTAGCTCTTCCACACCTTCTTCGAAAAGCACACAAACATCTTCGCTTGGTCAAAGGAGAACCTGCCTGAGGTGGGCACAATGATCATCACCCATCAACTTAGTATGGATCCAACAGCTCCTCCCATCAAGCATAAGAATCAAGTACTCAGGAAATAGCGGTAGGAAGTTGTCTATGAGCAGCTTCAAGCAGGAAGATGGAATAGGCTCTTCTGAGAAGTCTAGTATCTAGCATGGCTAACCAATGTCATCCTTGCAATGAAGACTTCCAACAAGTGGTGAATATGTGTGAACTTCACAAACCTCAACAAGGCCTTCCCTAAGGATAATTATCCCCTATCTCAGGTCGACTAGCTAGTTGACACAACCTCGAGTTACAAACTCTTAAGCTTCCTCGATGCCTATTTTGGATACCACTAGATCAAGATGCATCCATCTGATGAGGAAAAGATGGCATTCATCACCGACCTCGGCATCCATTTCTACACTTGGATGATATTCAGATTGAAGAATGTCGAGGTGAGCTACCAGTGTCTAGTCAACAAGATGTTTAAGTCTCAACTCAGATGCAACATGGATGTCTACGTAGACAATATGCTAGTAAAAAAGGCTATAGTCCAAAAAGCATCTGGCCAACCTTTGGCAAGCATTTGCCACCCTCTGGAAGTATAAAATGAAGTTGAATTTGAACAAGTGTGCCTTCAGAGTCATCTCAGGGAAATTCCTTGACTTGCTCATCAGCCACTAGGGAATTCAAGAAGGTTCAAGTGCTTCTGAAGATGCAGCCACCGAGGACTATGTAGGAGATCTAGTGCCTCAATAGTCGGCTAGCCGCCCTCAATCATTTCCTCTTAAAGTTGGACGAGTGGTGCTTACTCTTCCTCACTGTGATGAAGATCAAGAAAGCCTTCAAGCAGACAGAGGACTGTCAAAGAGCCATTGATGATCTCAAGGCCTACTTGTTTGTGATTTCAACCTTATCCAAGTTGATCCCTAGTGAGACTCTTTACCTCTACCTATCAGCCACCCCTCAAACCATTAGCTTTGTGCTGGTGCAAGAGGACGGTCAAGCACAACAACCCATCTATTTTGTCAGTAGGGTGCTATAGGGATTAGAGCTCAACTACCCCCTTGTTGACAAGGTAGCACTAGCACTGGTGATGGCAGCCCAAAAGCTGAGACCACAGTTCCAACCGCATACCATTTCAGCGTTGACTAACCTCCCATTAAGGCAGATCATCTAGAAGCCAAAAGTCTTTGGTCGACTTCTCAGATGGGTGCCTGCCAAGAACTGTGGTCGAAGGACAACTTCCGACCGACTTCATCGTCGAGACCATGATCCCAAGCGTAGGTGCAAGCCCCAAGGAAGAGCTATCTGGAAGGCCAAGGTGATCTTTACCCTACCCTTCTGGTGCATGTTCATAGATGGGTCCTCATGCTTGACAAGCTTCATGCTCACCCCTCTTGGGTAAAGCTCACCAGTGTATGCCCTAAGATTCTCATTCGCAACCTCCAGCAATGCCATGGAATATGAAGCCTTGATCTCAGAGCTCTTAATGGCCATCCACCTTGGTGTCAAGAATGTCCATGCCAACATTGACTCCCAACTTGTCGTTGGCCAAATCTTGAGAAATTAGGAGGCCAAAGATCCCATCATTGCCAAGTATCTTGATCTAATAAGAAAGCTCTCATCTCAGCTGTGACACTTCATCATCACTTGAGTACCCAGGTCATAGAATGCAAAGGTCGATGCCCTTGCACTCCTTGCCTCCTCCAAACTTGGACAGCAGTGCTCAATCCTGGTTGAGGATTAATTAGCTATGAGGGGAGTGAAGTAATGGTTGAAGATGAAGAAACCACCTTGACTTGGAAGGACCCCATATATGACTTCCTTTGGCTTGATTCCCTTTTGGCTGACGAGCAAGTCACCCAATAAATCAAATGCTGAGCCACGAAGTTCACCCTCATCCAAGGAGAGCTCTACCAGAGGGCGTATGGCTTGCCATACCTTAAGTGTTGTGGCCCTATTGAGGCTGACTCCACCCTCCAAGAAGTGCATGAAGGAATCTACAAAATGAGTCATATCTAGGATGTTATGATCGAGAATTTTGCTTAATCAAATTAAATCATAATTTCAGATTTTATTACATGAAAATTTGAGTTTTATTAATAAGAATTCATGTGGCAATAGTTAGTCTTTATTGGGGTATTTCAAACCATTATTATGGGAAGATTGTGCTATGGTTTGAAGCCATAGTAGCGGTAACCGTTCAATTTCACTTGTAAGCCATGTTCTGTAATTTAAACTTTTGCACCTGAATCAATTCTTAGGTAGAATTTAATGCTAGGTTGATAAGTTAAAGAACATAAGTACATGTGTAGAGGAATGTGAAACTGGGGCATGGTTATAGAATTTTGATGGATTAGTAATTTTCCTAGAAGTAGAAGGAAGGCTCGATCTAGAGCAAGAACCATCAGGGAATAGAGGCTTTGTCTCTGAGTGGAAGAGCTTTAGGTGGGCTAAGGAGTTTTCTAGTTGTTTAGTTGTGATTGGACTTTGAGGTAGGAGAATTTCCCACATTCTTGAACATGTATGGTTTGTTTTCTTTGTTTGTTGATTCACAAAATGGTTGTTATGTTAATCATGCAAATATTCACTTTACCATGTTTTTAAATTTTGTGGCTTCAATTTTGTTTTTGTGAATAACATTGTGTGTGTGAAAATAGGGGTGAACATGGGTCAGTTCAGCCTAGTTCACCTCTTTTTTTATAACACGAATTCGAACCGAGAGTTTTAGCAAATCGAACTAAACTGAACTAGCTCGGTTCAAACCGAAAATGAAAAATACAAAATTTTTAAAGTGTTTGTGAGGTTCGGTTTCGTAATAGAAAATCGAACTAAAATGAGAGGTCTCTCAAACCAAACCAAACCAAACCGGTCGGTTCGATTTTCAGGTTGAACTAAAGAAGGAACAGCCCTATGTGAAAATATATGGGTTTTAAAAGGAATATGAAATTATGATCATGTGCCATGAAATACTACGATGCATATGCATGAAAATGGACAATACCATCAAAGGAGATATAGGCTACCCTTACAAGTGTTCGTAGGGGAGTCAAAGCCTGAGGGTATGCATGTTGAAAATCTTATGCAGGTGATCTAAGACTCGATGTTGAGTGACGTAAGTGAGTTCCAGGTACTGTGCAAATACCAAGGCCAATGCACTCCATACCCAGGTGCTCGATATATGAATATGTATGGCTCCTTGGAGTCATTGGATAATCTCTTAATTGTCTAGAAGCATAAACAACTATTTTGCCATGTTGCATAAGCGCACAGCCAAAAACACCTTCTAGGTGCATCAGTATAGACCACAAATCCATCAAGACCATTGGGTAAAATCAAGACTGGCGCAGTAGATAACCTTTTCTTAAGATTTTGGAAACAAGTTTCATACTCTTTGGACCAGTCGAACTTTGCACCCTTGTCAATCAACTTAGTCATCTATAAACCTCCTGCAATAACCTACTTGATCCAAGAAACTTCTCACTTCAACAGTATTCTTTGGTGCCTCCCATTTCGTAACAGTTTCTACCTTAGTGGATCAACTAAAGTTCCATCTTTAGAGATTACATGACCAAGGAATTGGATTTGTTCTAGTCAAAATTCACACTTGCTGAATTTTGCATATAACTGATTAGCCTTTAGAGCATGTTTGGTATTTGGATAGACCGGGAGGATATCCTCACTCTATCACCGGTCTATCCAAATACCAAACATGTCTTTAATGTTTCTAATTCCTCATCAAGCAATCGATCACCTTAGAAGAGTAAAACAGATTCATGTATCATGCAACTCAACCTTGTGGATTGATTGCTTGATGCACAAAAGGAGGATCAGAATATCATGGTCTTGGTAAGAAAATTAGAGTTTGTGCAAGGTAGAGATGGAGGAATCAAATTGGGTACAAGACTGTATATACCTAATAATATAGAATTCTGGAGGGAATAGCTAGATAAGGCTCATAAGTCAAAGTTTACTATTCACCTAGAAAGCACCAAGATATACCAAGACTTGAAACAAAATTTCTGGTGGTCTCAGATGAAGAGAGACATAGTAGAATGTGTGACAAAGTGCTTAGAATGTCAACAAGTAAAGCCGAGCATCAAAGACCTGCTAGATTGCTGCAATCTATGGAGAAACCACGGTGGAAGTGTGAGTAGATTACTATGGATTTTGTGACCGATTTGCCCATAACAAGAAGAAAACAATCAAAACATGATATGATTTGGGTTGTGGTAGACACGTTGACTAAGTCGGCTCACTTTTTGGCTATACATAAGACCTATTCTTAGGAAGAGTTGACTAAATTGTATATTGATAAACTTATCAGATTGCTTGGAGTTCCCATCTCAATAATTTCAAATAGGGATCCAAAGTTTACAACTTAATTTGGAAGAATTGTAGGAAGCATTAGACACTCAACTTAAGTTCAGTTCAACATTCCATCCTCCAACTAATGGTTAGTCAGATAAAACTATATAAACATTGGAGGACATGCTTATAGCTTATAGTTTGGAATGTGAACAAAGTTCGGATGAACAATTGTCATCGGTAGAGTTTGCCTTAAAATAATAGTTATCATTCTAGTATTGACATGCCATCTAATGAAGCTTTATATGATAGACCTTGTGGATCTCCTCTTTGTTGGTTGAAAGTGGATGAGTTGGCAAGAAAGAAAAACTGAGTCCAAGATTTATTGGTCTTTTTCAATTGTTGCAAAGGATTACAGCTGTGGCATAGGAGTTGGCAACCTGGCGTTGCCACCCTTCTTATCTAAAGTACATCCAATGTTTCACATTTCTATGCTTCGCAAGTATGTCCCAATCCCTCTTATGTAATTGCACATGAACCTCTGGAGGTTTGTCATATGAAGAATCCCCAGTTCGGATCTTGGATAAGAAGAAGCAAGTCCTCAAAACAAGGTCCTTTGGTGCCATTATTCAACGGAGGAAGTTATTTGGGAGCTTGAGGAAAGCATGAGGAAGAAGCATCCATTTCTTTTTGGTGAGTAGAAAAACTATGGATGAAATTATTTTAAAAGAGAAAGGGTGTTATGACCGAGAACTTTGCTTAACCAAATTAAGTCATTATTTCAAATTTTATTATGTGAAAATTTGGATTTTATTAATAGAAATTCGTATGACAAATAGTTAGTCTTTATTGGGGTATTTAAAACCGTTATTATGAGAAGATTGTGTGGTGGTTTGAAGCCACAGGTGTGGTAACAGTTCATTTTCACCCGTAAGCTATGTTCTGTGATTTAAATTTTTGCACCCCAAATTCAATGCTAGGTTGATAAGTTAAACCTGTAGACATAAAGTGCGCGTAGAAGAATGTGGACCGGAGTAGGGTTACAGAACTTTGGGAGATCAGTAGTTCTCCCAGAAGCAGCAGGAAGGCTCTCTCTGGAACAATAACCACGGGGGAAGAGAGGCTTCATCTCTAAGTGAAAGAGCTTTAGGTAAGCTGAGGAGTTTTCTAGTAGTGGTTCAGTTTTGATCGGACTTTATGGGAACAGAAGCGGTCATCCTACCACAGAGGTTAGAAGCCCCTCTCTGTGAATTCTGCACTTACAAAGTGTTCTGGAAGGACGCTCAGGTCCATGTTGCCTTGTACCAACGGTGGGTGGCCAAGTATACAACTCTCAGTTCCAGGTCTGACCTAAAACGGGATGGGTGTGGGCATGGGCGCATGGCGAACTGTTGGCATTATGTGCTTTAATGACGTGAAAACCTGCTTGTGAACAACAAACTCACCGTTGCCGCTTGGATCCTGCTATTGCAAGTGGCTGGGGAACTCCTTGGCCTGTCATTGTGGTCAGCGCGCATGATGTGAAAGTGGTTTGGTCGCTTGCCAGCTCCCCTGCTACCTCCTTGTCCGTGCTCAATTAATGCTTGTCATAATCTCCCAGAACTACTTGAGCCTATAAATTATTCGTTCAGTAAGAACCGAGAAAGGTGATAAGGATCTTCAGTTTTTAATCAGTTTACTCTCTTGCATTTCATCTCACATCTGGATCAAAGATCACAACTCTACCATATGAAAACTACCTCTGCTTAACATACAAAAGATAATAAAACCAAGTAGTTTGTCTGGGAAATTCCTTAATTGTTGACAACACATAGGAGACAACATAATATCAATTAGTAATGAAGCACAAACTCTTGGTTAATAGAACTGCTTATAGATTGAAGTGCAAAGTACCATATGTACAATGATATATGACAGTAGAATCTATGGATACAAATACTGACAAAATCATCTATGCAGTTGCATTTTTCGGAATTTTACCGTACACAACGTTCAGATACATATAGATGATGAATCTCAAGCATCACGTGCGCAAAAGAGGAACATTCAATACCTCCCTTTCACCTTAATTGAGATTCAGACAGAAGTTGTAATGGAGAAAGTCACAAACTTCTATTAATGATGATGGATGAGCCTATTGCAGAAGTGTCCGGCCCCAAACTCAAGACAGTAGCCACCTTCATGGCACGGTCGTGTGGTTGCCTATTTGGAATGAATCAAATATGCTTTGATTGTGAATCTGCAACCTACAACTGCTGAACTTTGCTAAAACTACGATGCCCTCCATGTTCACTGACAATTCAAGCTTGTAATGTTTGACCAGCAGAACCACCTGAAGGTTGGCACCTCCTTAACGCTGCCCTTATCTCATTTAGCATCTCTTCAATGCCAATATGTTTTCTGCCAATTAAATTAGAAACCATTCATCAAAATGTGATAATAAAAAAGAAACAGAACGTTCTGAAATTGAAGTATTTCATGTTAACCATCCAACAGTTGTATAATGGTTAAAAGAGACTCTTAGATTGACAAAAGCACAGTACCACGGGCATGCTAAAAAAGAATCAAAATATAATATGCCAAAGGAACACAAGTTCCCTAATACACCCAAAGCAGCCTGCATAAATTTGGCCCAACTTAACACCCAAAGCAGCAGCATGCCTTCTCCAAACCATAATTCCTGTGTAAGCTTGTGCAGTGAAGGAGACCAGCCAGCTTCACAGCAGCCTCTTCCTCTCACCATAGGGAACTGATACAAGATCCATCCATTCTCTCTCTATAAAGAGCCCTCCCTCCAGCACCGCATATTCTGTGGTTCAAGAACTCTTCTTCAGTGTGACACCCTTTTCTTGGTGGATGGGAGACATGGTCATCTTCTTGAAGTGGCGTAACTCCTGTGCTATCTTCTTCTTGCTCTCCTTGTACTGTTTTTCCTATATCACCTTGAAGGATGTCTTCCTTTGCTCCTCAGCCCATGGCAGCCACAAACATTGCTCTGTAGAAAACTGCAATCAACTTGAATGGTACAAAATACAAGTTTTTGTCTATCTCCACTTGTATCTTCCACGATGAATGGAGGGAATATATTGATGGAACCAGTAAATGACAAACAGAAGTGAATTCACAGCATTCCAATTTGTACATAGAGAGTAACCTTGCGACAGGCTGGATCTCTAATCTGTCAGTCTTGAGATCCAGCACTTGATTATGTAGATAGAAATTACTCAAACTCATGAGAATTGTCACTTTCTAGTTTATTTTCAATTAGAAAGTCAAAAATCTCATGAGTTTAGGTGATGATAGCTTAAGTTTGACCAAATCCTGAGATGCCTCAAGCAGACTAAGTGTTGTCAGTAGGAGAGTGGCTCCCTTGGAGAAGTCATATGCACATTTGACTTTTTTTACCGGACTTTAGATTTTTAGTATTCTATTGGGTTTATTTGAATTATGAAATTTTTAAATATGTCAAATCATGAAAGATTAGAAAGTCGTTATTTTGATGGAACCACCGAAATCGCGATTTTCTTCTTGGATGGAAGAGTTGACTTTTTATTTGTAAGAGATATGATTTTTCTGATATTTTTATTGGATTCAAATAGGGGGTACTTCCTTATTTACATGAGTTTCATTTACTTAAGATATTACATGTAAATAAGGTAAGTGGACAATAAGGTAAGTGGACGGGATCAGACGTGGCTAAGGTAAGCTGACGGAATCGGGCTAAAGCAAATGGAATCGAGGTGGAATCGGATGGAGTCGAACTGGATCGGCCCGATCTAGTCCGATTCCATCCGATTCTGCTCGATCCACCCCGATCCCACCTTACATTGTGTTTGAAACTTCCTTTGCAAGATCTTTGAATTGAAGTCCATCCTCCGATAAGACCGTATTTTGATAACAAGGCTACCATAAACATCGTCAAGGATCCAATATAGCACAGTAGAACCAAACATATTGAGATTGTCCACTCAATATGTCAATATAGATTGTTTCCTGATAAAGTGGCGGACAATCTCAATATTTATGATGGACTTCAATTCCAACATCCATCTTAACTCTAGACAGCAGCCAGAGAATGAGCTATTAGTTGGTCGAAATTTATCTCAGAACTTTCTCCTCAAGATATTCTATTATTTTAGGACTTGCAGTTGGCACATGCATCTTCCTTCCTAGACATTAATGCAAGCATACTCCTCTAAACTATCATATTTACATATACATACCTCTCTTCCATGAATTTCCAAAAATACCCTTAATATATATCCATTGCATTTTATGCACTTCTTATTTGTATATCATTAAAATATGTTACAAAAATGAAAAAAGTTCAAACATGTCCCTAGGGCATGTTATCTAGTCATATCCATGGAATGCAGACTTGACCAATCCGGATCGGGATTGGCCAATTCCGGATCGGATTGGCCATGACCGATCCAATCCAAGGGGTAACCCACCTTGCTGCATAGACTTCAGGCCGGATTGGTTGGAATCAAACCGAATCGATCTGAATCGGACTGGAACGGCCGATCCGGAGCCGATCCAGTCGATTCTGATGTTCAAATTTAAATTTCAAACAGATCTAATGGGAATCGGCTGGATCGTCCTGGTATTGGACCAGATCGGCCAATTAAGGGTCTACATAACGTACACATACTCCTCCACGTCAGTTTCAGCCTCCCACTTCACCGTACTCAGATATTAGCAGTTCCCCTCTTGGAGTAAAAAGAGGATGGGCACCATGACCTGATGCCGATACAAGTGAAGCAACAAGTTGATATAAATCACAAGGGATTTGGTGCAAAGTTACATCACAATCTGGCAAGAGCTCTAGGCAAGGATATACACCAAGAGGGATTCAAAAAGGAATGCATGACCTAGCAAATTCCCTCTTCGGTTATGGCTTTGAGGCTATGCAGACCGATGAAGCATATGGACATTCCAATGATGATGAGTCATCCCGGTCTAGATGGCAATTTTAGATTTTTCTTTTTATAAGGTAAACTTCAAATCTGAATCGGCCAGACTTTTGGCAGATCAGCCGGATCGCCGATCCAATCTGGATCTGGATCGAGATCGGCCCAGGCTGATTCCTGGGCCGATCCGATTCTGTATTCCTTGGTCACATCATTAGAAAGTATAACTTGAGAAGTGATTTCAACATGATCAACCATGTGGATATAGCAAGACAGTTCATAAGAGTGAGAGGTATATAGGTAAATACATAGTCTAGAGGGTGTATCTGAAAAATTCCCTGTTTGATATAATTATAGCACCAATACAATGATTCACAGAGTTTGATATTTTGAATCATTCTCCATCAGTTCTTCAAGATTTTGTAGTATTTCAGTATAACCTCTTACAACTGTTCTCAAATAGAATCCTGTATTTCTTGGTTTATAAGACGTCAAACAGAAGTGGGAAATCCTATTTTAGCTAGGACCATATAGCGATTTAACATACATCAAATCCAACTTAAATTGGGGAAAACAAAATATGCATTAACAGAATTAGGAGTTAGCTAGCTTACAGAAAACTAGCACCAACAACAGCAAGAGGTCGTGGATACTCTTCAAGCCGTTTTTCCTCCCTCATTCGTAGAATCCACAGAAAATGATTGAGCAAATTCAGTATCAAGGGGCAGAGTTTGTAGTACTTCACTGGTTTTATGCTGAGAATCAGAAAACACACTATGGCCTCCTATTGCTGATATCTGTTGAGCTAGTATTGGCCACTTCTCATGAGCCTGTAGCACAAAGTAAATATTAGAACAATAATCACAATGCAGGAAAGTAAAGCATTATGCAACACTTGGCAAGGTTTAAAGTCTTTTATCACATATCTAAAGATAAAAGGGGTTAGGACAAAGTGGGCTTCACTTGCATAAGCACTAATGGAATCATTTTGAGTCTGCCAAATTTATCTTCTTTTGGTGTAAACACACATTATCGAAAAACATTTAGAAAGACCAAGCGACTATAAGCATGTAGAGTGGCCACTAAATATAGCTGAAAAAGTTTTCTGGATGTTGTTCACCTGATATAACTGAAAAAGACCTTGAATGTAGCACAGAGAATCATACTTCAAGTCCAAAGAAAAAGAACTACGGACCTGTGGGAGATCAATCTTATTCAACACAACTATGTAAGGCCGTTCAAGGTAACTAGGATTGTACATTCGCAACTCCTGCAAAATTTTACCTAGTAATCAGAATTCTGTGTTCACTTTCGTGATTAATGGAAGTAATGATTGACATAAATAAACAACGTAAATTGGAAAATATAGATCTAAGTGTGTCATGGTCTGTGAGTCAAGAATATACATAAGAGATTCCACAATAATCATTGCCTCCAAAAAAACCAAACAATACATGAAACACTTTCCATTCTATGTTAATCTAGAAACACCGGAATGTCAATAGTAAATCATAATCTTCCCAATTGGTTGGATCCCACCATGGATGGCAAAGTCGGCCGACTCAGAGCGGAATTGGCCTATGGCGACCTGATTTGGGGGGGGGGGGGGGGGGGGGGGGGGGGGGGGGGGGGGGGTACAACCACCATGGATGGCAAAGTCAGCCGGACTCAGAGCGGAATCGGCCTATGGCGACACAACCACCCATGGATGGCAAAGTCGGCCGACTCGGAGCGGAATCGGGCTATGGCGACCCGATTGGGGGGGGGGGGGGACACCCGCCCACCCACAGTACAAGGTGAAATCGGGGTGGATCGATCGGAATCGGGTGGAGTCGGCCCGACTCTGACCGATCCACCCCGACACCACTCGCTCCAGGCCACTTCCACAGGAAGCGGGGCTCCTTTTAATGGAGTTGGCCCTAGTCGGGCCGGATCCGCCTGGAATCGTCCGCTCTAGGTGGATCCGGTCCAACTAGGGCCGACTCCTGCAGATCCCTCCTTCAAGAGGGATTGGGAGTCTCGGGACTGCGCAAACAGAGCTGTCTGTCTGCGCAATCGCCCCCTCCCAGGCTCCCAGCCCCTGCCCCCCCCCCCACCCCTCCGGAGGTCCCTCCCTCGCCGCCAGAGCTCCGAGGAGGCTCGCCGGCAGCAGTGCCACACGCCGCTGCCGCTGCTTCTTCCTTCTTCCTCTTTTTCTGTTCTCTGCTCTCTCTTCCTTCTGTGCAAGGTGAGTTTTTTTAATATTTTTAAAAAAATCTGAAAAAATAGGAAATGTTGAATATGCTATAATCTATAGATAAATAGCATTGATAAGATGTTTATGACCCTCATTCCCCAAAATCCCCAAATTGAATCTTGATTAGGGTTTAAAATTAGGGATTTTGTCTCATTAAATTAGGGATTTTGTCTCATTAAAGAGGAAATTGATCAAGCGTAAAACAGTCACAATAGATGGATCGTCAGCTCTATTTGCCCCAATTTTAACCCCAGGGGCATCGAGGCTCTAGTTAACAGATTTCGAGCGTATTACGATAGATTTCATAAAGGTAGGGGTATGTAGGTAATTCAATAAGATTTTAGGGGTATATAGGTAATTTCCTAAATTATAAATATGATATATGTTACATATATGTATGTAATCAATATTAATGTATCTCAAATATGATATATGTAATATATATATATATATATATATATATATATATATACCCATGCGAATCGGTCCGAATCGAACCGATTCGATGGAATCCGCGTGAATCAGAATTTTCCGGATTCGTCCAACAATTCCAATCCGGCTAACCCTGCATAGCCTAGGTAATAGATTCCCCTCTTCCAGCTCTAGTGTTCCCCCCTTCTCCCTCCCTCCCTCCAACTCTAGTGTCACCCACCCTATGCTGCCCCCCCCCCCCGGCGTCTATCTCTCCCTCTTTCTAAGCTTCCTAAACCCTCCCCACCCCTCTCAGTCGCTATGGCCGAACGAGGGGCCCTCCCCTTCTAGCTAGTAGCTACAACACTCCCATCCATGTCCATCTCTTTCTCTCTCTTTCTAATTATTGATTTTTTCTTATATATTCAAATTTAATATCACATTTGTCAATGTTATATTTAATTTTCTTTTCTACAATTGATACATTTTATTTACTGTTTCCCATATTTTTCTGCAATTAAGACATTTTATTTATTGTTTTCATTTTTTAAGGTTGAATTTTGCATCTTAGATTTATATCTCCTGTTTTTTTTTAAGAGGTGCCAAGGTGTCGCCTAGGCAGGCGCCTTTTCGCCTAAGCACTTAGGCACCCCATGGGCACGTTGGGTTGCTCGTCACCTTGACAACTATGGATCATGGGAGATAAGACAATGAACTACAGTCCGATTCTAACAATGGCAATGTGCAAGTGGTGCACTACACATGGAAGGCATAATCAACGGATACGGATTGGGATCGGCCGATTCTAGATTGGATCGGCGAACCCCCTTAGTCAAAATCCCGACCGAATCGGTCAAGAATCAGCCCAGATCATTCTAGATCGGCCGATTCCGCCCCACAATTTTTTTAATTATATATATTAATTAATGCTTGTATTGAATGTACATTAATTTACATATTTATGTATACATACATGCATTGACTATATGCACATATACATATGTATTAACTATATACATGTGCTTGTTATTATGTTTACATTAATATATGATTGTATGTACATTAACATACACACATTAATATATGATGATATACATATTAATTATGTTTATACATTAATATGATATGTATATATATGTGCATATTGTTATTACATTTACATTAATATATGATTCTACGTACATTAACACAAGCAACCAGAACCTACTATCACTGTTAATGCAAAAAATAGAATGTGTTCTTCATTTTCTTACTCTACCTTAAATGCTGTTGAAATGGCCTGCCAGAAAGCCCAGATCCCAGGAAGGAGAATAAATTACAGTTCATAATAGTAGAAGTTCAACATGGTTAATTAGTTGAAATGATTACCTCCTTTACTGTTTTGTAATCGTCCAATGGATTGTCAGCAGCTGCATCAACAACATGAACCAACAGCTGAGTTCTTCTCAAATGTCTCAAGAAATTCCGGCCAAGACCCTAAAGACAGGAAAAACCCACTTAATCAAAATAAAATTAAATATATAATATATAATATAAACTATATAAGGACGTCTAGATGCTACCTTGCCCAGATGAGCACCTTCAATAAGACCTGGCAAATCAGCTAATGTTGCCTCAGATGAATACTTCAGTGCCCCTAAATCAGGGTCACCATCAAGACGCCCAAGATTTGGCATTAAGGTTGTGAAAGGATAGTCAGCAATATCAGGTTTAGCATGTGTAACAGCAGCCAGAAGGGTAGATTTTCCAGCATTTGGCAACCCCTACATAAACAAACAACAAATCTTGCTTATAGATAACATAGCTCTCACAAAATTCACATGTTACTTGAAATCCAGAGACTTCAAAGACTCATTCTCTCTGCTTAAAAAACATGACTTCTGTATCACAAAACCGAAAAGAGGGGAAGGGTCCTATCACTGAGAAAAGCAATTTTTCATATTGTTATTGATAATTTTAAGCAATGATCAGTCCAAGAAGAAGTTTCATCATCCCTTCATGTCAGTGGCAAATCATACTGGATGAGTGGACGGTCTTCCTAGGTGTCTTCCCTACAGGACCCTTTCTTTCAGATTGGTTCAGGGGTCTTGAAGGTACGGGGATATTACCAAGCTGGTGAAAGCTTGGTCTTCATCAAATCCTCTTGGGCTGTTGGGCAGGAAAAATCAGATCTGGAATAACTGCCTTCCTGCAATGTTATGGGCCGTCTGGAGGGAAAGGAACAGTAGAGTCTTCAGCAACAAGTTCCAACATTCATTTCTTATCACTAAATCCTGTATTTTTCTTCTACATGGATCAAGTGCCTATTGGTCTGGACAAGGGGGTCAGGAACACTGCTCTGATTACCGGACTGTGTGCCGGTAAGGATTTTATCAACTTCTTGGGAGGGTTTCATGTCCATCTTGAGGTTTCATCTGTAATCTGTCTTCTTTTTACAGGTCTCTACTGTCTTGGTCGAGATGCTCCCTTGCCTTCTCTTTTTCTTGTCTTTTTCATATCCACATTTATCAGTTTTAATGATATTATAATCTTTGGACTACCTTCCAAAAACCCCTTCTCTTGGTCATCTCCTTCACCTTGCACACTTTTAGACTGCATCCTGGAAAGATCCTAATGCAGGTCCTCTACATAAAAAAAACATCAATTTGTAATCAGGTACTCACATTTATGACATTCTGTATTAGAAATCCTTGCATCGGTGAGTCCAGTGTAATGAACTAGACTCCGAATCAGCACACCAATATCATCGCTAGACATTCGAGTCGGAAAGTACGACGCTACCAGTCGGGTCACGAAGACTAGTTCATGACGCCAGAATCTAACCAAGACAAACAACACAAGAAAAACATCTCAATCTCGTAGCCCCAGACGAAAGGTCCAACTGCGACTCCAATTCGACAAAGTCAAAGAACTGTGGAGGCCAACCAACACCACCTGCAGTCTGGCCAGACTGCAGACCCACGCCTGTCACACCTCTAAGGGTTTCGAGACCCGTAGAGTGAGACTGTGGAAACAAGGGATTAGCTGGAGCCCAACACATCTGTTGATGTCCGCTCCCCCAACCACGAGTGCACTACAAGCGCCTGAAAATATAAACAATAGACCATAAGTCGCTGCCCCATTGTCATGTTTCTCTTAGTCGGACATACAACTCACCACAAAGGAGTAAAGAGAGGTGGACAACAAAGACCTTGACGGTACCACTGTATCGAGACTAACCCCAAGCATACAAGTGTTTGGCTCACAGAGAACTTAAGGAATCCAACTGGAGACTGGAGAGGCAATTCGGAATAAACGTCAGACCACCGAACTTAGTAAACCATAGTCAGAACATTATAACTCAGGCTCAATCCACCATTCCATTAACATAATATAATGCAATTTGACTATGGTTACAATGCTTAACTCCAATCATTAATACTCGATCTCTTTTTTAAAACTATTAATCAACCACTAAACTAGTTATTACCCATTCCAGATCCATTAGATAGCTTAATTCACTTGACCAAAGGGCCATCACCCAAACACTGCCCAACAAAGAATCCATTTAGCAACTATTGATCACCCTTAACATAACATGAAATGCAATTGATTTCACCTCCACAGTCCACATACATAAATATGAGTTAGACATTGATGCCGTTATACATACCACAAGACCAACATCAGCAACTACTCTGAGTATCAACTCCAAGCTGACTTCCTCACCAGGCTGACCAAGAACTAAAACCTGCACAAAATTGTGAATAAATTGAAACTGACGATAAAAAGATTAAAAAAAAAAGATCATCATGGAAGTTAATACAGTTTGAAGGATACCTTGGTTTAGTAACAATTGTATTTAGCATCACAGCTATGGATGGTAGTATTAATAATATCCATAATTGTGGACCTTTCTTTTGTTATATCTCTCCACCATGACAGGAGAATTTGATGAAGATGGGGAACAAGAAAAAAAGACAGTTTCCATAACAAGATGGTAAGATGGCTTTTGCCTATTTCCTCTCTGTCATGTACATATTACTAAGTTATAGTTATTATGAGGGGGCAAATGAAAAGCAGCACAACAGTCCCTGTTAGAACATAAGCTCAATTTACATAAACGTTCCCAAGAGTGCCACACAACATAAAAGTGGCCCTAAAGGGCAAATGCATGATAGAGAACGACTTCCTACCCGGTCGGCCTGGTATTAATCATTTCCCAAAGGATAAAAATATAACATCTCTGACCACCCCAATCTTACAAGAGATCATGAACCAAGAGTTCACCAACAGATACCTCAAAGAGCGGAGCAATATATGACTTCATAAAAAGACAAGCTGCTTGGTGAACAAGATATCAGGAAGATTGGGATTCCCAAAAAGATAATGCCAATGTACAAAGTGGTAGTCAATCAATATGCTTCATTTGCTTATAAAAGACGAGACTACTGGAAATATAGAAAATAGTCTAGTTGCGATGTATATAGGAGACACCAACATCCACAAAAATGTGGCACAATCTGACATTCTAAGTAAGTGCATCAACTGTAATATGATATTAAGTGATGTCTCTACTGTTTTGAGAATCAGAGAGATCAATGTGCATCAAACAATATCACTGATGTATTTCACGGAGAGAAAGTAGCTACAGGAAAAGTAAGCATCTTTCAGACCAAGAAAATAACAGAGGCTAAAATCTTTATCTCAAGTTGATATTAAAGGTGCAGCTTCAAAAAGACAAGTTGTCTTCACCATTGCCAGTGATAATCATGTCATCTACATAACTAGGAAGAATAGAACAACCACATAGATAGCATAGTCATAAGGGCCCTTAGAAGCCAACAATGAGAACATGACATTAAAAATGCCCAAAACATGTTATGGCGCATGTTTAAGCCTGTAGATATTCAACAAACATGACTAATATGTTGAAGTGAGTCAGTTGACTGAAAGGCCAGAGTCTACATATACACCACCTTAACCCAAGAAACCCCCAACAAGTTTTGCATTGTTGGACGCGGAATTTTAACATGAATATATGTATATATGGAGGAACAATGCCATTCATTCCGAGATTGCGGGCGTGCCAATCTGCTTAACAGACGGATTAAAAATCCGCATGAGGCGGAGAAATTAGGCGTCTGTTTATCGGACGATTGCGCCAATATTTGAGGTATCCATTCCACGTACGGATTATCAGACGGAGTGGGTTCGTGTACTGGACCTTTCCCCACTGACCAGAGTCAGTGTTAATTTACATCGGCCTAAAGTCCGAACACCTTTGATTAAACTACCAGAGAGAGACTTTTGGATCCTTTTCATGGGTTCTGATGAATAATGCAGGGTTGTCAGCATGGTTTATGATGGGTTAATGCTCAACACCAAAAAGGGATTAAGGGAATTACGATTTCTCAATAGACCATGATGGTTATGAGAAAAGAATCCCATGATCCGGAGAATAAAGGCTTGGAAAAGGGGTACATGTCTTTCCGGAGGGTATAATAAAGGATCCTGGACCTCGGAGCCATTTTAAGGAATTTTGGGTTCCAGGGGTGTTTTGATAATTTTGGCCAAGTCAGTAGTTTGATACAAACATGAGACTCTGATCGATTCGGGTCGATTCGGGGGGAATCGAATTGGATCAAGGAAAATCCGATTCGCCTCCCGATTCCGATCCGGCAAACCTTGGGTACCGTACAAGCCCTGGACTAGCAGGGATTGTTGGGGCATTTGACGACCTCTAAGAGCGCTGAGACAATTTTTGGAAGGTTCAGAAGTTGTTTAGGCAAGCCACAAACATGTGTAAGGCAATGGGGGTTCATATGCAATTTGTCACGAGACCATGAAAAGGATGGATGAAGACGAAAATATTCATTGTATTCGTCATTGGCACATGTACAACTAGTGGTCAACAAATTGTCATTTGTACAAGGTAGGTTCCGCACTAACAAGCAAAACGAGGGCATAGCTACAATTTGAATAATTGTAGGGTATAACTACAATTTGCAGGATTAAAAATGTATGTTCTGTGAGGAGGGGCATTTTTGTAACTTCTGAGAGTTACACATGGGGGCCACCATCCATCAGATATGAACGGTACATAGCTTGGGCTTCTAAGGGTATGAGCGCAAAGTCTAGGGGCATTTTGGTAAATTCATACTCCTAATGGACTCGCACAAATAGCCCATAGCACGAACATATGAGCCATGGACCACGAACTGCTTCCAAGTGTGAACGCACTTGTGTTGGATCCTTCTTTGTTGTCTTTGTGTGTATAATGTATATGCCTCTGCACCCCCCAAAAAAAGAAAAAAAACAATGGGCCCCCTAGGGGGTATTTATAAAAAAATGGGGGATAAGATGGGCCATCGGGGGCCAGCAGGTTCAAAAGGGGCTCAAAAACTGGATTTTGAACCCACTAGACACCCCAAATAGGGGGTTTGAACCCGCTGGGGTTCCAGCGGGTTCAACCCGCCCAAAATGGGGGCGATCAAACCCGTTGGACACCCAGCGGGTTTGACCGGCCTCTTTTGAGGCTGGTCGGACCCGGTGGAGGTCCAGCGGGACCCCTTGGACATGCGCGGAGCCGATGTTGAACCCTAAAAAGGTTGTGGTGGATATCTACCAGAAGAAGTACCAAGGTCCATTTATAGTGACCCAATGGTTACTTAGGTAGCCCCTTTTGGTTGCTTAAGTAATAAGGGTGAAGTCCCTTTTAAGAAGTGACTTAAAGGCGAAGTAAAGATCATTATTACTTGAAGTGACCCCATGGTTGCTTAGGTAATATTGGATCTAAATGCCCTTCAAGTTAAGGAAGGAAGTCTATTTATTAAGTTGGCAACAAGCCTCTCCAGTGAAGCCAAAATTCAAGAAAGAACAATGCTTCGAGGAAGATACGTCACGGAAGAAATTCGGCAGCACAAGGTCTATAAGACCGAGTATAAAGAACAAGTACAAAGAACACGCGTGCAGCGGAAGCTCCAAGGATTTGCAAATCCAATTCTTCGTCGAGCAAATCTCCGAGGAAAAGGGCAGAACTCCAACAGCACCAACACCCTCCTAGTGGGGCATATGGGGGCCTATTTATAGGCAAACCCCCCCCCCCCCACCAAGTTCAAAACCCCAACAGATGGAACATACCATCGGTTAAGGGGTTTAAACCCCCTCAATCGATGGAACATACCATCAGTTAGGGGGGTTTAAACCCCCCAACCGATGGAACATCCCATCGGTTGAAGGGGAGTGCCCTTCAACTGATGGGACTGTCCATCGGTTGGAGGGACTCTTCCCCCCCAATCGATGGGACTGCCCATCAGTTGGAGGGGTTCTCCCCCCAACCAATGGGACTATCCATCGGTTGGAGGGGTCTCCCCCCCCCCAACAGATGGGACTGTCCATCGATTGGGAGGGGAGTTCCCCCCTAACCGATGGAGGGTTCCATCGGTTAGGCCCCTAACTGATGGAACCTCTCATCGGTTAAGGGGAACTCCCTCTTAACCGATGGGACCTCCCATCGGTTAAGAAGGGGAAAACCCCTTAACTGATGGACAACCCTTAACCGATGGGACTGTCCATCGGTTAAGGGGGATCCCATCCCCTCATCCATCGCATGTAAAGGGGCAAAACCCCTATAAAAAGCCATGTAGCCCCCTAGGGGCAAGGATCTTCTTCTTCTTCCCTGGTCCTTTTTCTGGTCTTCCCAGAAGGATTGGAAGAAAAATCAAAAGAAAATAGGCAAAAAGCTTTTCCCTCCAAATTTCCCGCTTGTTCTTCAAGGCTCTCCGCTCGGTGTGAAGGTATCGGCTCTTCCCCCGCTCGGTGCAAAGCATTCGCCTTCGGCAAGCGCAAAGAAAGGGAGATCGCCTCCATCCAGCATGGACATCTCCCATATACCCCTCCATGCCGAGCTAGTCTCCATGGAGGGTTTCTCAAAAAAAATTTATAATGCAATCCATACCCCCACATCGAGCAAGACTCTGTGAGGGTAATAATCAAGTCGTGTTCTTCGGGGTTTAAATACCTTCCATATCGAGCAAGACTCTATGGATATACGGTATTTAAACACCTTTGTTCTCGTGCTCTAAATGCCTCCATATTGAGCAAGACTCTATGGGTATGGGCATTTAGATGCATATGTTCTTCCCTCCTGTCTAGCAAGACTCCGGGATGGGTGAGTGTTTGTACTCATATGCGTCTGTTTTCTAAAGGAAACTCTGCCCAAGCGGAGGTTCTGCCCGAAAACATACTCATATGTCCACAACTTCGTGCTCATATGTATATGTTTTCTAAAGGAAACTCTGCCCAAGTGGAGGTTCTGTCCGAAAATATATCCATATGTTCACAAATATATGTTCATGTGAATATGTCTTTTAAAGGAAACTCTGCTTAAGCAGGGGTTCTGTTAAAAAGCATATCCATATGTCCATAAATGTATATGTGCATATGTGCGTATTTCATGAGGAAACTCTGTCTATACAGGGACTCTCCCCTAAAATAATACAATCATATGCCCATTGAATATCTGCTCATATATTCGCGCGATAACTCTGCCTATGCGAGAGCGCTGCCCAAATTCGCAATATACTCAAACACCAAACGAATTCAAGGGTATATATCCGCTCATTCTCCAAATCATATTTCAAACCCCAAAAGGGGATCTATGTTTTTTCCAAAATGAAGCTCTTCTTTCAAAGAAAATACTCTCTTTCAAAGGAAATAGAATATTTCAAAAGCAAATCCATTTTTTTCTTTCAAATCAAAATCTATTTTGTCTGATAAAAAAGGGGAAAACACTGTACTACAATTTTCTAGAAAATGCATAATCCCTCGACTTTGCTATCAATAGTATTCGGGCTAAAACTGGTGTAAAAATAACATCAAGGGCTTTTAACCCGATGTAAACAAAACATCCATTCCGATCGATGGAGACAGGGGTCCAGCACATGCTACCCTAATCGCCTGATAAATAAAAATCGCATAACCAATAAGTTCAAATAAAAGTGGCGCACTTGTCCATTCCATGGACATCAAATTTTCTCTCTTCATTGCGTGGATTCTAATTTTTGTCTGTTAGACAGGCTGGCATGCCCCGCAAGGCAAAAGAAATAAATAAAAATCAAATCAAACTCAAACACCATATAAAATACATAAACATACGAAAATTTCCGCGTTCGACAGCCGACAAGCACAAGAGAGGGGCCGCAGGGCCCGCGCAACCCATCTATGGGGCCTGTTGTACCCGGAAGGGGCTCTCCTACGGGCACGGCTCCCTCCTCCATAAAAACCCCTCCGGTGGTCAGAACAGTGTGCAGCCCCTGGGGAGATCGGGTGCTTCTTTTGCGAGCTGTTCGGAATACATACTTGGAGGTCGGGGGAGAGCTCTCTTATGGTTGGAGATCGTCCATTATTCTCCGCACAACATCAGGGAGGCTTGCACTCGTCCGGATTGTGTGGTACACACTGTTTCCCTTTGACGATTATGTAATTCACGAGGGCTTTAACCACGGACATGTTGATTTAGGGTGATAGCTCGGAATGTGGAAATGTTCCACGAGACGAGGATTCTAGCCCTAACACCACGTTTTCGCTCGTCCAAGATGATAAGATTTAATAGCCCGACATTGTCGAGGATGGAACGACGTAAAAATACACCGCACAGTGACAGTTTTATCCATGCGCCGATGGTCGTACACTTTAGTCGACTCTATATATATCGATTAACTCCGGAAAAATTATGGGTGCAACATGCATATACACCTACTTGGAGAAATCTCTACAGACAAATGTATTCTTCACATCATGTTGAAACAAAGGCCAATCACCTGTAATGGCAACAATAAGTGTGAAAAAGAAGATCAACTTTCCCACTACGGCAAAGGCTTCCATATGATCAAAATCATTGTACTGTTAAAGTCACGTGTGGCAAACCTTGCTTTATATTGCTCAACAAAAACATCAGACTTGATCTTTAGATCCACTTGGCAATTAACGGAAGTTACACCAAGAAGATTGGATGTGAACTCCTAATTTGAAGTCCATTGAGGGGTCTATGACTCTATGGTTCCTCCTGAACAGCCTGGTGTGTACTGGATATTGAACTACATGGCAGAGATTGAGGCTCTTGATAAGCATGAATGAGTTACAAAATGGAGAACATAAGTAGAGCATAGCAAACTAAAGCAATTAGGAGGATGTTGAGCATAGAGGAGGTAGTATTAGGATGTCGAGCATAGAGGAGGTAGCATTAGGATGTTGAGCATAGAGGAGGTAGCATTGGAGAGGAAACATAAGGTAAAGCAGGACTGAGAAAGGCAAAGTACTAGGTACTACCACAAGTCTCACAAACTTGAGAAAGTTACAAGGAGAATGGCAATAGACCTAAAGCAAACAAGCTGGCAAGACTGGACTCAAGTCTCAAGAGATGAGGGCAAGCAGTCGCAGTGCATAGACATTTCTTAGTTGTAGAAAGACAAGATGGAGACCTACAGGACAGAAAGAACCCAATAGAATAGGGAAAGGAAAACCAAGAGCAATGATTGAAAGCAGGATCATGAAGGATAGAAAGATCCTAACAATAAGGAGAGGAACAAGATACATTCTTCAAAAATGTGAGTTGAAGAAATATCTAAGGAGGCCAAGTAAGAGGATTATAACAGAAATAGCTTTTGTATTCTGAGCTATGCATGAGAAGAACATGCTTTGCAGCCCTAGGGGATAGCTTAGTGTACCTCAGGTGGAAGGAGCACAAAAGTGGGAAGTATGCTGTAATCAAGAATGGTGAAATCGTGGTGCTAGAAGGGAGATCATTTCCAGTCAGGAAACACCAGAGCTAGACCAATTTATTGGAACTAAAACAATTTTCTGATCAGATCATTCTGAACTGGAATCAGGTAAGACCAGTCCAGTTATGGAATCAAGTTTTGAAACCTTGGGTAAAAAACTAACTCAAACTGGAACCAGCCAAAATTTCATCTTTAAGAAGGATAATTTTGAAAATAATTTGTATAGTTGTTCCATCTATCTTAATTCTCTAAAATCAAGACATGCAAGTGTAATATAATTTTCTCCTCCAAAAGTAAGAAAACGTATGTAAGTAGCAGTAGCTATAGCCTACATGAATAGCAGAAATCACTATACGGGTTCATATGTGGTTCAAGAACCATGTTCACAGACATTGATCAGCAGTGGCCACTGGCTACAAGTTAGATTCTAGTAAAGATCAACCTACATTGACTCTGACTATATATAGGCTCTGACTATCTATCAAGGAAAGGTGGATTGAATTTGAAGAATTACAAATCTATTTGCAAAAATAAGCCATGCATTGAAAAACTGAGAACAGCAATAATCCAAGAATTGGATTCCATTTGCACCAGGTCATCTCTAAAATTGAACATGGACAAAGAATAAAGATGGGTAGCTAAATAGAAAAAGAAAAAAAAAGTGGACCTTTTAAAAGAGGATGTAGCTAAGTGCAATAAGCATAAACTTCAATATAGCAGATAGCACAAGGTTTACATAAGAAATAGGCTACCTTGTCACTGTCATCCCTCATCACATTACTGGTCAAGTTCATCATTCTTTTCCGTCGATGTGCTGGCATCTCTAGTAAGCTGATCTGCAACCAGCCATCAAAAATGGGATAATGTCAGTAGACCAGAGATCCACCAAAGCAAACAGCCAAATCATCATATGATGGAAC
This sequence comes from Colocasia esculenta, assembly GCA_014218235.1. Lineage (NCBI taxonomy): Eukaryota > Viridiplantae > Streptophyta > Magnoliopsida > Alismatales > Araceae > Colocasia > Colocasia esculenta. Next base: position 165,128,304 of record CM024760.1, on the reverse strand, counting down.
ATACTTGGGTTGCATAACCCATAAAATACAGATATAAGAGTCTGCAATGTGCATGAAATAAAAATGGACGAACCAAAAGTTGTTTATGGTATTAGTCAATTACGATGGAAGTTTCAGATCCTGATGCGGGACAATGCCGAAGGGCCGCCGAGTAAGGACAAACACACAGGAGGTGGCAAGGTGGGGGTGGCTCTGCAAGAAGAAGGCCCAACTAGAGACGGGCTGCTCCCAGCAACATCGGAGAATGACCAAAACTGTGCTGACTGGTCGGCGACAGCGGTTTCCAGGTGGCATGGCAGTGCAGGCGAGGTGTGTGGGGCCGATGAGAGAGAGAGATGGGGGTGAGAGTGTGGAACTGAGAGGGGGCTGAGAGATGAGTAAGAGAGAGAGAGAGAGAGAGAGAGAGAGGTCCGAGGTGACAGAGAGGGGGTCGGCAGTGAGAGAGAAAAGGGATGAGGACGAACAGAAAAAAAAAATTAGAGTGCAGGGAGGGAGTGGTGAGATCGGGGGGGTGGGGGTGGGGGGGGGGAGAGAAGGAGGCTGGCACAGCAGCGGGGAAAAGGGAAGATCGCGGGAGGGAGAAGGGGGTCGAGGGAGAGTAGGGGAGACGATTGCGAGAGAGGAAGAGACAAGGTGCGTGGGGAAGAGAGAGAGAGGGGAGCAGCGGCGCATTGGGGGGGGGGAGAGGGTGAGAGAGTGTGAGAGAAATGAGAGGGGGCACGCAAGAGAAAGATGAGAGGGCGAACAAGAGAGAGAGAGATGCACCGGAGAGAGACCGAGAGTGAGGAAGAGAGAATGTGGGGGAGAGAGAGAGAGAGAGAACGGAGAGACTGGGAATGGGAGAGAGAACGAAGAGAAAGGGGGGTCGAGAGAGGAGAAAGCTACCAGAGGCGAAGAGGGCAGCGCGACAGGAGGCGGATGGTGTGGCATCGAGGCTCCAGCGACGGCGGCTGCAGGCCAGCCGGCCGGGGCATGCCACCCCTCAGCCAGAGCAGAGGGGGCTCCCTATCGCAAGGAGCCCGAAGGCCCAGGGAGGGGGGGAGTACGGCCGAGAGAGAGGGAGTCCGCGTGAGAGGGAAGAGAGAGGGAAAGAGACTTCTTCTGCAAGTTTCCTTTTTTTTCTTCTTCTTCTTCTTCTTTCAAACATCCATTTTCATCATGCCTTCTCAAAAGCCCTAACAGCCCGTAATATAGAGGGAAGAACCCTAAGCCCCCTTTTTTAATGGGCCAACCAACTAAAGCCCAAAGGCTAAAAAAGATTAAAGACCTAAATAGTAAGATACAAAGAAAATATAAAAGACTCTTAACACTTTAAGTTTAAACATACGCTATTGGGCCCAAAATAAAAATTACATGTTCTTGTTGGCCCAAAGACACCCAAAAGCCTAAAAACAACATGGGCCCAGATAAACAAGACTAGCTGACGATGCTCCCGCATCAATGAACAAAATAAGACTAAAGTTTAAAGGTAAACAGAAATAGGCATAGACACAGGATAAAAGCAGGAAACGAGGACATTAGTAATAGCACTTGCTAAAGGAACTAAGATAATGCATCAAAATGTTCCTACCCATAGTTAGTTAAATATGGCACCAATTGGTACGGGCATAACACGGTTATATGCTCAATCATAATTCGATCTCATATGTTTAAAAGTACAGTTAAATATACAGAAAGAAATATGCACTACGCAAAAAATTGGTACAAGCCTACAAGGTATGTTAGGTGCTTTATTATACAAGGTTTGCCGCACTGGATCAATTCGGATTAAATCGGCGGGCTCGAAACCAATCACAGGAGAGTCAAGGCATGGCACAACAATCCCATGCCATGGGGCAGTCCAATTTTAGATAGATCCCTATTTTGCATAGCCAACTTGGACCAAACCACAGGAGAGACAGGCTGTACCACATGAATCTATTGTGTATCAGGACGAGACAGCCTGATCTAGGTCCCATACAAATTGGGCACTAAAAGCGCCCCATTTTGTCTTGCTGAGAACATGGACAGAGGGATCAGATCGGGCCCCTGGATCGGACAGGGCCAATTCCTATCCGGATCAGACCGATTCCGGCCAGACTTGGCCGGATCGGATAGGGCTGATTCCAATCCAGATCGGATCCGGATCAGCTGATTCGGCAATCCATGACTGAGAACAGTTCGCAGCAAGATAGTCCGGTGCTCACTAGATCCTCACATTCCCCACGCACTCAAGACCTGATTTTTTTCTTTTTTTCTTTTTTTTGGGCAAGATCTTCACAGGGAAACATTGGATTGAGGTTGAGGAGTGGTTTGCTGTTGATTTAGGCTCCCCTCAAGGAATTTCTGGATTATCCCTCATTCCGAGGTAAGAACCAAACCCCAATGATCTTGTATTTTATGGCTCTTTTCTTTGTTTTTGATGTTTGTAAAGGCAGTACATTGCTCAGAAATTTTGTTACAAATAAAAGAAGTCATTTGCAACAAGTTTTACATTGAGACCACAAGGATTTCTTCATGATCTGGAGATTTTTCACAGATTTAGAAAATAAAAATTTGGAAAAATGACAATATTGGTACACACTTGCACACACATAAGATTGGGCATGGACCATTGATTTCTATGGTTGGAATGTTCAAACTAAATTTTTATCATACACCGAACATAAGTAGTGGTCAGACAATGGTGATGGTGTACATCATGCACAAGTGGCTAAGTGGCTATTATGAAGGGTCTGCTACTTAGGGCTAAGGCTTGGGACAGTGAGCAACGAGAGCCCAAAGGGTTCAATTTGAATCCCCAAAAGCTGTACATGATTCCGGATCAGGGGACTACACATGTTTTGCTGCAGGTGGTCCCAACTCCACAACATCAATTTCCTCCTTTTTAAAGGTTGAGGGATCTCTCCTCACCTCTTTGGCTGTACATCCTTTCTTTATTTAATGAAACAGGGGGCAGGGCCCACTTTCTTTCTTGGAGAAACAACTTCAGAAAAATGGAGAGATGTGCAAATGACCCAGGCTGGATAGTTTATAGAGCGGTCTTGGTTGAACAATGTAGTTAGAGGCAAGAGGTGCCCGAGGTGACCCTTACCTAGGTATTTGAGGCAAGAAATTATTTACAAAAACAAAAATTTTAGATATTTTTCAGATATATAAATGTATGTTGTTTTATTCACAAAAAGATTAAAATACAATAAAACCATGAAGTGCCTACATTTAATTCATTCAACAATGTCAAAATAATGTAGAACTCATCAAATTCAAATAAAATGTAATCAAATGAGTATGTGTGCTTTTGTGTGTGAGAAAGAGCATGACTGCGAGAGAGAGTGAGAGGGTTTACCATTGGTGCCAAGCCCCTTCTATATCCATGTGAGAGAGAGAGAGAGAGATGGGAATTTGGCCCCCTATGTGTGTGTGTGTGTGAGAGAGAGAGAGAGAGCACCATATAGGATCTCAGCTTTGTCTTGGATAGGTCAAAGAGAAGAGATATTGTAGACATCTCGGTAAAATCCCTGGAGATTAGGTCACATGATATTGGGATCATGCAAAAAAGTGATAGACATATATGTTTATATATGTATGCATATGTATATGTATATGTATACATATATAAGTAGCTCATGTCAATCCTTTAGCCACAAACAATGGTTAGAGAAGATGAGAACAAAGAATGTTGTATCAGATCTCAACATTGTCAAGGAAGGCAGAAGAAAAGATGTCTCAGAGAGATTGAGAATAGGAGCCAAATTTCATAATAACCACTATTTCATTAAAAATGCCATTAGTCATTCAATATGATTATCAACACAATAATGTATGAATAATGCACAAACACATTTACACATATAAGAATTTCTTTATTAGATCATAATGCCATCTCAACATGTTATATTGCTTAAAACCATCCTCATCTCCTATCTCTCCTCTTCTTCTATTCCTCTACTTTTCTCTCCTCGTCTTCCCTTTACCCTACTCTTGTTGTTCATCCATCTCTCTTATTCTTGATCTTGAGAGAGTCTCTTCTCGGGAACCTTGGACTTGGAGAGATGGAGGCCTCGGAAGGATCTCGGTGATCTTGTAAAAGATGGCAAACCGTAAGAGAGAGGGGGGGCTGACCCTATCCTGCTTTGTTTGCTAGGTTAAGTGTGGGTAAGTGTGGGTAAAAAGTGGGTTAAGGGATAAACTGACTTTGGGTAGGGTGTATAGGTTAACCGAGTTTACCTAGGTTAAATCCCTCTTACTCGCGGTTAACCTATCTATGTCTATGAGGTGGGTTAAGATGGGTTAACCTGGATATGTGGGGTCCACATTATTAAATATGAGTTGTTTGTTTTAAAAAAGCACAAACCAACAAAAACACACACTGATCGAGGTGTTTGATGGAACATTAATCTGGTTAACTTCTGGGTTAGTCTTTCCAGGGTTTGGCGGATTGAATCGGATCGGCCCGATTCTCCCGAATCGGGGTGAATCATGGAAAACCCAATTCTCGATTCCATCGATTCGGTCTGATTCGTCTCATATATATAATATTATTATACCATATTAGTATATATTATACATTATAAATATCATATATATATTATATATATATATATATATATATATAATATACCCATGAGAATCGATCCGATTCGGATCGATTCGGGTCGATTCGGGGAGAATCGAATCGGATCAAGAAAAATCCGATTCGCCTCCCGATTCCGATCCGGCAAACCTTGAGTCTTTCAAATTAAAATGGATTACTTTTTGGGTTAAGCTATACACGGTTAACTTTACCATGGATAACCTAACCTCTTACCAAAGCAAGCTGTGTGTGTGTGTGTGTGTGACTGTGAGAGAGAGAGAGAGTGAAAGAATAGGGGCCAAGCACCCTGTGTGTGTGAAAGAGAGAGAGAGAGCAATGAGAGAGAGGGGGTAAGATAAGTAGAAACCGCCTATTAGGGCTGCCAACAGGTCGGGTTCGGAATCGGAAATGGTGTTTCCGCTTCCGTATCCTATAAGAAATATCGAAAACGGAATCAGAATCGAAAATGAGTGTTTCCGCTTCCGCATCCCGCTTTTTAACGGAAAATCGGAAACAGAATCGGATCTAAAATCGGTAATTCAGAAATATTTATGTGACATCAACATATGAATTAGTAGATCCACATATTCAAATCATACAATTTTAAATATAAATATATTAATCCACATTGCAATAATATTTTGATAAATATAAACAACTTATATGCATAAATTATATAGATGTCTAGATTTATAATCTCAAATCATAAAATCTTAGATCAATCTATTAATTCACACTGCAAGAACACTTGGATAACCATCACAAATTCATAGATCCACAATGTATAGGAATGATAGGATCCATAAACTAAAATCACACAATTTAAAATGTAAATTTACCAATCCACAAATTATATAGTCTCAAACAAGGTTTGCTGGATCGGCGATTCGGACCGAATCGGGTTCTCCCTGATTCGGTTCAATTCGTATTTTTCGGTCCGATTCGCATAGGCTTATTATATATATTATATTTATGTATATATATATGTATGTGTGTGTATATTACCCATAAGGGAACACGGTTTCCTCTTCATACTTATTTACCTGAATATCATTTAAGTAAATGTTATAATTTGTTGTTTCATTTACTTAAGATATAATTTGTTGTTTCATTTACTTAAGATATTACATGTAAATAAGGAAGTACCCCCCATTTGAATCCAATAAAAATATCAAAAAAAATCATATCTTTTACCAAAAAAAGTCAACTCTCCCTTCGAAGAAGAAAATCACGATTTCGATGATTTTAGCAAATTGCTAATTTTTTAATCTTTCATAATTTGATCTATCTAAAAATTTGATAATTCAAATAAACCATATGAAACACTAAAAATCTAAAGTTCGGTAAAAAAAAGTCAAACGTGCATGTGACTTCTCTAAGGGAGCCACTCTCCTACTGAAACAACAAATTATAACATTTAATTAAATGATATGGAATGTAAATAAAGTATATGACTTCCATGTCATACCGTGTGAATCCCTCAGCCCATTCTCATATCTAACATACATATGTTACATATATGCATGCATATATGTCTTACATATACATATATATGTAATATATATTCATTTACATATATTATATTATATTATATTATATATACATACGAATCAGACCGAATCAGGCGAATCGCGAATCGAGTTTCCCCTGATCCGCTCTGATTCGCCCAAATCGGCCCGATCTGATTCGCCATGACAAACCATGGTCTCAACTACAACTCATAGTATATAATAACTAATACAACACTAAATCTAACACACATCTCCATTCACCGATCACATTCTCTCCATCTTCCATTACAATGTGCCCTACAAAATGAAATATGTGAGTCATGATCATGGTAAGCAATCTCGCGAGATCTCGCGAGAATATCGGTCTCGACCCCTTCCCGAGAAACGAGAAGGCCGAGATCCTCTTCAGGTAGGGTTGTCAGGATCTCTTCGGGCAGGGTTGTCAGGATCTCTTCGGGCAGGGTTGTCAAGATCCCCTTATTTACCTGAATATAGTTTCATTTACTTAAGATATTACATGTAAATAAGAAAGTACCCCCCATTTGAATCTAATAAAAATATCAAAAAAATCATATCTCTTACCAATAAAAAATCAACTCTCACATCGAAGAAGAAAATCGTGATTTCGGTGATTTTAGCGAAATGTTAATTTTCTAATCTCTCATAATTTAGCTTATCTAAAAATTTGATAATTCAAATAAACCACATGGAACACTAAAAATTCAAAGTCCGGTAAAAAAAGTCAAATGTGCATGTGACTTCTCCAAGAGAGCCACTCTCCTACTGACAACACTTAGTCTGTTTGAGACCTCTCAAGATTTGGTCAAACATAAACTATCATCACCCAAACTCATGAGAATTCACTTTCTAGTTTCTTTATTTATTTACCTGTGTTATATTAAATATATATAATGATCCTATGCGAATCAGACCGATTCCATGCGAATTGGATCGAATCAGGGCGAACCCAATTCGGTCTGAATCGCCGCTCCAACAAACCATGATGTGAACCTATGTCATCCATGGTTGAGACTTGGGATCGTATGCAATTATCTATGTTCCTTAAGGAATTATCTATGTGAACCTATGTGATCCACACTTTTATGTTATCCTGATCTCCCGAGATCTTACCGAGATCTCTTCTCTTTGACCCTCCCAAGACGAAGCTGAGATCCGATATGACAAACCTTAGTCATGATAACACTACCATGTCTATGGTTGACGTCAAATACCTAAGGGTAGATGCAATTGCTTCTCCAGTTGAATGAATCGGATTCGTGGATTCAAAAACGCTTGTTTCCGTTTCCACATCTTATAAGATTCGGAAACTCGATTCGAAATCCTATAAGCTATCAGACCTATTTTATCGGACTTCCGAATACTATAAAATTTACATAAACAGATCGAAATATCGGATTTCGGCTATCCATTGGCAGCCCTACAGCCTATGCGTGTATGTGTGAGAGAGAGGAGGGGAAGGGAGAGAGTGAGAAAGCAAGAGTATAGGGGCCCATTGAGGCTCGCCACTCCATCGCTTGGTACCTTGTGCAGGAGGGAGACACAAGAGAAGGGATGGGTGGAGAAAGGGGAGGAGGGAGCGTCGTTTGGAGTATGGTTTGCCGGATCGCCGACTCGGACCGAATCGGGTTTGTCCTGATTCGACCCGATTCGGGCGAATTGGACCGAATCGTATATATATATATATATATTATATAATGAATATATATTACATATATATGTATATGTAAAACATATATGCATGCATAAATGTAACATATGTATGCCAGATATGATAATGGGCTCAGGAATTCACATGGGATTACATGGAAGTATGGAACTCATATCTCACTCATATCTTATTTACATTTCATATCATTTAAGTAAATGTTTCATTACTTAAGATATTACATGTAAATAAGAAAGTACCCCCCATTTGAATCCAATAAAAATATCAAAAAAATCATCTCTTACCAATAAAAAGTCAACTCTCCGAACCAAGAAGAAAATCACGATTTTGGTGATTCCATCAAAATAGCGACTTTCTAATCCCTCATAATTTAACTTATCTATTTCATAATTCAAATAAACACAATAGAACACTAAAAATCTAAAGTCTGATGGAAAAAGTCAAACATACATATGACTTCTCCAAGGGAGCCACTATCCTACTGACCGCAACTAAGTCCTCACAATATATATATATATATATATGATTGATATACATATTAATTATGTTTGTACATTAATATGATATGTACATAGTATATGATTACATATATATTGCATATGTATATACATTAATGGATAAATTTGTGAGTATGATTACATATATCATAAATATATATACATAAATATTGAAAACATATTTTTCCTTATTTTCTGATTTTTATTATTTTTCCTGATTTTTTTACAAATAAAACTATTTTTCAATCTGGTCGATCCAAGATCGGCCAGACTCCTTGAGAATTGGCCGGATCGCCGATCTGATCCCGATCCCGCCATGGCCGATCTAGACCTCGATTCTGATCCTACCTTCCTTGCTTCAAAGGAAGATATATGTATGTTTCTCTGCATCCCCTTAAATGTAAAACTTTAAGTTGTTAGTGACATTTTTTAGTTGGTAGCCGGCATAACCTAAGTTCACTTGTTACTTGAAACATGTGCTAATATAATCAGAAAGCAGTGAAGCACGGTGGTTCTATTCTTCAAATATGTGTCCTATAACAAGTTAATACGAACTAACTTGCTCAGTTTCCAAAAGTACGTAACATGAGAGTTATAGCCAAGGATGGCAAAGTCGGCCGACTCGGAGCGGAGCGGAGTCGGCCCCTGGCGACCCGACTTGGGAGGGGGAACACCGACCCACCATGGGGCTAGGTGGAATCGGGGGTGAGTCGACCGACGTCGGCCCGACTCTACCCCGCTCCCCACTCAGTCCTGGCCGCTTCCACCGGAAGCGGGAGCCAGGATCCGTAGAGTCGGCCTTAGTCGGGCCGGATCCACCTAGAGTCGCGGATCCCTCCATAAGGAGGGTCGGTAGTCACGGGACTGCGCAGACTGACCTGTCTGCGCAGTCCCAAGAACCCCCTTCACAGCCCCTGCCCCCCTCCCCCCGCCGGAGCTGCTCTCCCTCGCCGCCGCCGCCGCCGACCATCGGCGCCGGCGCCGCTGCACGCCGATGCTCCTTCCTCTCTCTCTGTTCTCTTCTCTCTCTTCCTTCAGGTGAGTTTTTTTTAAAAAAATTAAAAATCTAAAAAAATAGGAAATGTTAAATATGCTATAGATCTATCTATAGCATATTTAACATTTCCATGACTCTCATTCTCCAAAATCCCCAAATTGAACCCTAATTAGGGTTTAAAAATTAGGGATTTTGTGTCCATGAATGAAAGTAATGTGCAATTGAGTGTCTAATAGAATTATTTTAGTTGATTAAAGTTTGTTGGTAGAGTCAATTGCATTACATGGTTTATTTTTCCCCAAATGACCCTAATTAGGGATTTTGTGTCCATGAATGAAAGTAATGTGCAATTGAGTGTCTAATAGAATTATTTTAGTTGATTAAAGTTTGTTGGTAGAGTCAATTGCATTACATGGTCTATTTTTCCCCAAAATCCCCAATTGACCCTAATTAGGGTTTAAAAATTAGGGATTTTAGGTCATTAATATAATTAATGTGCAATTGAGTGTCCAATATAGTCATTTTAGTTGATTAGAGTTTTTATGTAGATTTAATTACATTGCATGACACATTTTCCCAAAATTCCCAAATTAAACCCTAAATAGGGTTTAAAAATCAGGGATTTTGTGTAATTAATGTGCAATTCAATTGCATTCTTACACAGGAATATGGCACATCAAGAACATGAAGAGCAAGAGGTGGAGCAGGCCATTGATCCTGGTTGAGCTTATGGTACTCTTCTTGATGCACGACAGAAAAAAGTCCAATGTAATTGGTGTTCAAAGGAGATGTTTGGAGGCATATATCGCCTTAAACAACATCTTGCTGGGATTGCTGGAAATGTTTTAAAATGACCATCTTGTCCAATGGAAGTTAGGAATGAAATAAAAGCATATATGAAGGGGAAAAAAACAGAAAATTTATTGACAACTCAGCAGCAACAACAACTTCAAGATGAGATTTCTGGGAGACATATTCGTAGGGATTATACTTTACCAATCAATGTGGATGATGATGAAGATGGCGATGATGATCTTGATCCTGAGTTCACTGCAGCTGCACGTGCTCGTCGCCGTTCTTATGCGGAGGAAGATGACAGACGAAGGGGCTTGGGGACATCAGGACCACATTTGTCTAGAGATAACTCTAGGAGATCTCTTCCTATGAGTACATCAGTTCGTAGGGCTGCCAGTGCATTAGGGTGTGGAGGTAGACTTTCAGATGTTCATGCTCCTACACATGGTCCTATGGATACATATTTGTATAGATCAAGGTCTGTAAAACAACCAAGAATCAAGCAGGCATTGAAAGGAGTGAAAGTCACTGCAAAAGCAGCAAAGGGAGCAATCAAAGGTATTGTCAAATGGTTTTTACATGCAGGTGTGCCGGCACATACGGTAGAGAGCCCATATTTCCAAAGTATGTTGGATGCAATTGCGGAAGCTGGGCCTGGTCTTAAGGCTCCTACACGGAAGTACATTTATGATGCTGAGCTTGATGAGGAATATGATGAGTTGAAAGGATGGGTGAATAGCTTCCAAAATGTATGGAAAGAACGTGGTTGCACCATTATGTGTGATGGTTGGTCAGGGACCACAAGGAAATCCATGATTAATTTTCTTATGTATTGCTGTGAGGGGTCTATTTTTCTTAAATCTGTTGATGCATCTAACAAGATTAAGAATGCAGATTATTTGTTTAAACTAATGGATGAAGTTGTGGAGGAAGTGGGTGAAGAGAACGTTGTACAGGTTGTGACTGACAATGAAGCGAGCTACAAGGCTGTTGGTAGATTGTTGATGGAAAAGAGACAACATCTCTATTGGGTTCCATGTGCAGCACATTGTATTGATTTAATGATGGAGGACATAAGCAAAGATATACATATTCATGGCCGTATCGATGATGCTCAGATGATAACTTCATTTATTTATAGTCACAACAGGATTTTGAATATGATGAGGAAGTACACAGATGGGAGAGATCTTCTTCGTGCTGGTCCCACTCGATTTGCATCCAATTTTATTTCTTTAGAGAGCCTCATGAAATATAGGCATCAATTGGGCCAATTGATTAATTCTGAAAAAAATTTGCAACATGTAAACACTCTACGGCCTGATAGTAAAGATGTTGCTCTCCAAGTCCAAGATATGATTAGCAATGCACGATTTTGGGAGAAGATTTCCTACTACCTCAAAGTAATAGAGCCTCTGGTACTTATCCTTAGAATGGTTGATGATAATGACAAAAATGATATGGGGTATTTGTACGAGGCAGTGGACAAAGTAAAGGAAAATTTGAGGGAAAGGAATCCCAAAGCATATAGAAAATGGTGGGCCATCATAGACAAGAGATGGGAGATGACTCTCCACCATGATCTTCATGTTGCAGGTAATTTATTTAATGTAATTAATTGCTGAATTTTTTGATACCATGCTGAAAATGTTTATCATATGCAGGGTATTTTTTCAACCCTAGAATTCAATATAAAGATAATGTGCACAATGACGAAGAAGTGATGAGAAGCACCATGAATGTCATCACTCGCCTTGCAAGGACAATGAATGAGAGATTAGATGCAATGGCAGAGGTAGGAAAGAATGTTTTCTTTTGCATATGTATACATGTTTCATTTGACATTTGTTATGTCTTCCACTTTGTAGGTGGAGAGATATAAGATGAAACTTGGGATATATGGAGGATATGACATGACATATGCAGCTCAAAGACTCACTCCAGGTTATTTTACATGCTTGGGTGTTTGCCTAAAATCGTAAATTTAGGAATTCACCATTATAAAATGATTAATGTTCACTCATTTTATTGCAACAGCTGAATGGTGGATTCAAGCCAATTATCAGCAAGCTGAGACAAATCCTTTAACGTATGTTGCAGTGAGAGTCTTAAGTCAAACCACTTCTTCTAGCCCATGTGAAAGAAATTGGAGTACATTCAGCCTTATTCACACAAAAATCCCCAATAGGCTGGGTGTGGATAGGCTAGAGAAGTTAGTTTTTTGTCACTATAATATGCGTTTAAGGGTGAAGCAAAAAGAAGAAAGGCAAAAGATAGAAAGGTAGAGATTCATGCAGCTAGCTGGTAGACCATTTGAGGAGGTAGTTCCTGAGATAGATGTGGATGAGTTGCTAAATGAAGAACACCCTTTACATGCTTGGGTGGAGACGAGAGCTGAGGGAGACATACCTGACTTTCATCCTGATGATCGCCTAGTTCAATCATGTGAAGAAGATGTTTTATTAGAAGAACATGTACCTGAGAGAGGTGAAAGGCCCGAATTAAGAAGATCTGCCACTGTACAGGATACTAGTATTTCTTCATCTCAGCTAGAATTCAGAAGATCTACCTCTCAATTGGAGCCTAAAAGAAAGAAAGACAAAGGCAAGAAAAAGACAAAGTCCAACAAAGAAAGAAGAACAGAAGAACCAAGAAGAAAATCACAAGAAGGTGCAGAGGACTCTCCTGAGGCAGAGACACATATTGGGGAGCCATTTTCTGAGGCTCCACCCCTACCAGCTCACTTGGCTAGATTATATGAGGCAGAAAAAATACATTATCAACGTCGAAAAAAGATGATTAAGAAAGGAAAAGGAAAAACAGTGGGGAGTGATGACTCCACTCAATCACCTGATGATGGTGATGATGATGGTGCTGCTGTAGGTACTGGAGCCACAGGAGGTTATGGGCTTGGGGGTATCCTCTCGGGATATGAGGATTATTCAGCACCACCCCAACAACAACAAGGAAGCCAAAGGGAAGCACAACAACATGGGGGATATGAAGGCCAACAAAGGCAAGCAGGACATGATTGGGGATATGGGCCTTCTTATCCACCCTTTTTTAGTCCCCCAAAATTGCCATATTCAGATATCAGCTCTAGTAGTGGGACTAGTTATTTGGGCAATATTCAAACTACTGGATATGGTAGTTTCTTCGCTCCGGGACAATCAGGAGAAAGTTCAAGCCAACAAGCAACGACACCTCGAGGCATCCAAAGAGGATTCCAAGACATTGCAAATTCTTTGTTTGGCTTTGGATATACACAATATGGAGGACATGAGTATGTGCCACCTATTCAATCTCATGAGGTAGAGGATGAGGGTTCAGAAATGTCAAATTGAGAAGGTATTTTTATGTATTTCATGTTATCAACTTGTACATATATCTATTTTTTCAATGTATGAACATAATGATTATGTCTTTAATCATTATTATTGTTCTTTATGATACATGAACATGATAAGATTTGAATTTCATTGTGTTTGTATTCAATGAATGGTGTATGTGTCTTCATAATTTTCTGCAATTTTTACTGATTTTTTAGAATTTTTCTGATTTTTCAGAATTTTTTATGATTTTTCCTGTTTTTTCTGATTTTCCTGATTTTTTTCCAATTTTTAACACTTTTTAAACCTGGCCGATCCAGGATCGGCCAGACTCCATTGGAGTCGGCCGGATCCACGGATCCGACCCGACCCGGGTCGGGATCGGCTGGGTCCGACCCAGCCACCCGACCCGACTCTGCCATCCTTGATTGTAGCAGTTAATCAAAACAAAGGCACTGTTTCATTAGTGAACTTTAACTATGGTCCTACGTATTTCGATAAACATAATTTATCCTGTTCTCTTCCATCCATTTCTTTATGCTATTTTTTTCCAACGTCATTTCCCACCTTCACATCTATTCCCTACAGTCATTCAAAAGCAACATAAAAAGAATGTTGCATTTGACAATGATACTTAGCTGATTCCATGGACAGAATGAACAGAGAGAGCTATGTTCACACAACTCATTTATAGGATAGAACTAGATATACATACATGAAAAATACTGTTCTTGTTCCTGGAAAAATGGACACCATAAGAATTTTCATTATTAATATATATTTTCATGGAAAAATGGCTCCCAAGAATGTGAGCACTACTCCAAGCAGTGAGGTACTATAGGCTTAGGTTGCAAATATACTAACATCTGCTCTCCATAAAGGAAAAGAAATTTTAACAGCCTAAAGATGCAAAAAAAGGGCTAAAAGAAGACTATATTACTCTGCTTCAGCATTCATCAACATTATCAATATTCTATTAAAAATGTTTTCGACAAGAAATAAAAGGAGACAACAGAGGATTTTTTTTATCTATTTGAGAACTTACTGCTGAATATATCATCAAAATAATTATAAAGGATTAATGGACAAACTCTACCTTGATATCTAACATTTCAATTAATAAATTCCATCAACAATACCTCAAACTGCATGAGACAGATTATATATAAAAAGAAAGAGAGAACCCACCCCTCCTTGTCCACCTCTTGCAACCAAAATTTCATCACCGGGCTGTGCAAGATCTGCAAGAAATTTTCCCTTCTTGCGTTTCACAACTGTTCCTGTCAGAGTTTCAGATAATTAGATAAATATGATTTTCGTGTCATGTCTATATGATTCTATGGATTTCGAAGTAAATGCCTCTTTTTTATGAGTTTTTGTGAGCCATCTTATATGCAAAGGTGAATATCCTCTTCAAGCATCAAACAAATCTATAGTAGTTCTGCCTCACATGTACTTCTTGAAAGTGGCAGGCCTGCACCCTGCATAGACTTGAACTGTGAAATAAGCTAGGCTTACTGCCAGGCAAGTTATTTCCAAGAGTACTGCAGGACCTGCACAATATCCTAATTTAGGAGAATGCATGCTAAAGAATGTTGAACCTGATTGACACCTGGGCAAAGATTATCATCACGTCCAGAGAAAAGAAATTTGAGTTTGCCAATGCATTTTATAGTGACACAAGGATGCTTCAGAAAACACAATGCTCAATACCGTCAAAAATGGACAGGCTAAAAAGGAAGAAACGTAAGTGTTTCCTCTACTCAGAAATGTGCAAAAGGAAGAAATAGAAGTGTTTCCTCTGCTCAGAAATGTGTAAAAACAGTGGCCTTCAAAGTTACAATGTAAAGCAAAAGCGAATATTCCTCGAATAGAATAACGCTCAACAGACATCTCATTGAGCATATCCAAAGTGGAGCTATCAAACAAAAGGTCCCTCTGAATACTATCATTTGCTGCATAAGGAAAATACTGATGACAAAATTTAAAGCTCAGAAGCTGCATCCAAAAGACCCTAGTGAAGCTAATTAGAAACTACAGATCATGAAAGGCTAAGGCAATTAACATGGCACTTCTGAAAATTCACATCTGAACAACATGCAGCAGCTAAAACATGAACAGTGGATAGTTTTGCATCAGAACTCTTAGGCTCTGTATGACAAAAAATTAGCTAGATACATCTGCTCACTAGAATGGAGTTAAGCACATTACACACATAGGAAACCAGAGTAGGTGATGTGGTGTTGTCAAAGTTAGTGAGAAACCACTCCTCCACCTATGATTTTACTACCTCTATTTATTCTCGGATAAAACTGGTACCATAATCCACAACATTTTAAAAAAAAAAGGCATAGGAACCATCCAAGAAGTACATCTATTAGAGATGTTATTGCTCTCTTGTATACTTTCCAAAGGAAACCACATGGTAAAGAGGTTGAAAGCAGCAACTTACAAACCTACAGGCACTGGTATACGTAATGTCGGTGCAGCTAAACCATCATGCAATTGAGAAGTCAGAACACCCATAGCATCAACATGTCCTCCACGTTTTGCATGATACCTATTCTTCCTATGAAATTCCAAAAGGGAATCCTTACTCTCATCTGCAAAGATAACCACATCTCCTCCATGTCCGCCCATAGGTAGGATAGGTGACCCATCAAAGTCTCTTTTATATGATATCTTCTTTCTTAGTTTAACATCATCATGCTTCCCTTCTGACTTTGAAGGATTTTTCTGGCTAGGCATAGTAAGCACTGCACCATGACCTCCATCACCAGAACGAACTCTAATGACAGCCTGATCAAAATACTTGTGTGGTTCTCTTATCATTGTGGCATCATTGGTAAAAGTTGAATCTTTGACCGTTGCAACTTTGCACCTGATGGCATCATACTGAATGCTTTTGAAAGTTCTTCTCAACCGGTTGACCCTGAAGCTAAGATCATTTGCAAGAAAAAAAATTGTAAATTCAGAAGCCAATCATAATGTATGAGGATCAGGAAATAAAATAAACAGCAAAGAGATGAGACAAAACAAGCAAGCAAAGTTCCATACAAGGACACAGCCAACTGCATGCTGGTACTAAAAGAACAGACAAGTAAAAGTTAGAGAAGAATATTTGACAGTTTGTGGGGAATAACCTGTGAGAACATATAGGATTAGATAGATCTTGTTCTTCATTTTCAAAGATAGAAAAGCTGGAAGAAACAGAAATTGTTATTTTCTCCTTAACTTAACATGAGCTTCCCTGGGCCTGTCTGTTTGGCCTTTGTTTCGATAGACTATTCATGTTATACTTGCACTTATTGTAGTTTCTCCCAATCACATATAACTCCAAGAACGACTGTTAAACATCACACACATGCCCCATGAAATCAATTTCTTAGCCTATAACCTTCTACTGAGGTTTAGGGCAGCTATTCACTGGTTACTAACTTACTAGGCTATCATCACTTCATCAGGATCCATAGTTACACTGTTGTCCAGTGTTTGCCACTTAAAAGCCTTAAAAAAGCAACCAAACCACCGACACATCAGGACTCAGGATTTCCATTAAAGAAGCAACCAAACCACTGACACATAAGGGTTTCCATTTGCTTAAGAACTCTTGCTACGTAAAATATCTGGCCATGTTTCAGTTTCCATCCCACTGCAAAGCAGCACATAAATTGCACCCACCACAAAGTAAAAAGACATATAACCCACCCACGCCAAGTGGAAAGCAGGCTTAATGACTTATGACCAACATTCAATAGAATGCAAAGAAAAATGAATGGCAAACCTTGGACTTCTGCCACACAGTCATAAGTTGTCCAGACAAACAAAAAACCCACCCAACAATCTCTTTTACGCTGTACCAACTGGCTGACAGCCAGCTGCCCCGTGGGAGAAGACAAGGGCCACAGCGGCCACTTGCTACGTTGGTGAGAAGGAGGACTTCTCGGAGTTCATCCAGAAGGCTGCTTTGGTGGACATTGGCATGGCTCACGGCTGTTTCACTTGGTCCAATCTTAGAGCAGATGCTTTATGCTCTAGGGTGGATAAGTTTGTGGTGTCGGTCAATAAGCAGGATCACTATCCTCACATGCAAGTGTTCCATCTCACTAGATATGTTTCTGATCACAAGCCCATCCTTGTGAAGACTAGTCAGGTGCAGGACAAGAAACACAGTTTCAGGTTTGAGCAGTTCTAGTTTAGAGAGGCTGACTTCATGGAGACTGTTATTGGTACTTGGAATGCTCGGCTATTGTATGACTACTTTGGTGAGAAGACTGAGGCATACAGCACAGGTCCTTAAGGAGTGGGGAGCTAGTAGAACTCTTTCAAGGAGGGCAGTGAGGAACAGAATTCTTCGACACATAAGAGGGTCTTAACTGCTTGGAGGAGGCAGGTCTGATGGATGATGAGGACAGTTTACTCTGAGATTCCTTGAAGGAGCAGTTTGAGGTAATTCTGGCCAGAGAGATCTTCTGGAGGTAGAGGTCTAGAGACAGATGAATTAAAGAGAGGGATAAGAATACAACTTATTTCCAGAGTATTGCTTTCGAGAGAAGGAGGGTTAATTCTATCTCTTGTATTAAGGTGGTGGAGCTCTCCTTCTCTATGAATGAGGAGATTAGGGGCCAGCGAGAGAGTTCTATTCCAAGCTGCTTACAGAGGATGAGTTTTGAATATTGACGATCACAATTGATCATCTTTCTCGGCTCTCCCCTGAGGAGAGGGGTGCTATCTCCCTTCCCTTTTCTGAGGAGGAGGTTCACCAGGTTGTCTTCTCCATCGCAAATGATAAGGCCCCAAGACCGGATGGCTTCCCTCTAGCTTTCTTTCAGAAGTGTTGGCATATTATTAAAGGTGACTTGTTGGTGGCGATGAGGGAGTTTCAGAAGGGGAGGGCACACTTCATCATGTATGTTTTGGTCGTGATCGGTCGAAGCTAACTTCGTCATATACGAAGTCTAACTTCATCATATCTGAATTTCAACTTCGTCAATGTTGATACGGGGGAATTTCTCACTCGGTTTTTATCCGTTCATTCCATTTTATTTGGTTCATGTATTCATTCATTTCCCATATTTTGTATCTTTGGTATTTGCGGGGCGTGTCAGCCTGTCTAGCAGACAGAAAAAGAGTCCGCGCGATGCGGAAGAAGAATTTTAGTGTCCGAGGAACGGACAGGTATGGTGTCCGTAAACGGACGGGTAGTGTCCGCGAACGGACGGGTGCGCCGTTTTTTTATCTGAACTCCTTGAGTCCCATGTCTATTCTCATCAGGCAATTAGGGTAGCATGTGCTGGACCTCTGTCTCTATCGACCGGAATCGATGTTACATTTACATCGAGTTAAGACACTTTGTATTATTTAATACCGGTTTTAACCCGAATACCATTCATAGTAAAGGACGAGAAAAATATGTATGCTCTTTAGAAAATCCTGATCATGACATGTTTTTCCTTTCTTTTGATTATTTTGAAATACTTTTGCTTTGGATATTCCATTTTTTTGAAATGACTGCCCTTTTGGAGTCCAAAGTTCGATTTTTTTTTGAAAAGGGGAACGGGTATATACCCGTGGACCTATTTGAGGTCTTTTCTTCTTTTTGCAAAAGGGTTGATTAGACATTTTATTTGGGAAAACATGAGGATTATTATTATGAACGGGTATATACCCGTGGATTTTGGTTCTGAACTTGGGGGTATTATAACCCAGAGCAACACTTCTGTATTAGAAGGATGACTGTGCAAATTTTTATATGAGGTTCTTTCACAATGCCGTTTTTGAGTAAAGTCCGAGTTTGAGGCAGAGTTTCTTTTCTCCTCATTCCTCGCTCACGCGGATGTGATTTCTGTAGAGCATATGAATATATCTCCATTGAAGTCCTTGTCATATTGTAATTTCTGCCCAAAGTTCATTTCCACGGGTATAGTTCTCGTGAAGGTGCATATGGGCCCTTGCTTGGAATACTTAGATACGGTTGTTGTCTTATTCCTTTTTCTTTGGATGTGTGTATATTATTGCAATCTCTCTGTATGTGCGGGTATGTTCCAATGAGCCTTCTGCTTAGGCGGAGTGTCCTCGCGGAGATGTTTTCACATGGGTGTATGCTTATATCTATGTATTCTCGGGAGAAACTTTGCCCAGAGGGGTTTTGCCCTAAGAAGGTACATGCATATAAATACAAATTTGCACTTTATGAATATATTCTCAAACAGTATCTCTATTTGAGCAGAGTATCCGGTAGAAAGGTGCCCCCGTATGAACGGAGTCCCTTTTGAGAAACATATACATAATGAGGCATATTTGTGGTTATATAGATATGTTCTCGGGCAGAGTCTCTACTTGGGCAGAGATTCCACTAAGAGATACATTTATATAAACATGAAGTTTGTGATTATACGGATATGAATTTAGAGGGAACTATTGTCCGGGCAGGATTCCTCCTAAGAGACATACGCGTATAGGCACAAATTTGTGATTTTATGGATATATTCTTAGGGGAGTCTCCATTTGGGCAGAGTTTCCCCTAAGGAACATATACATAAGAACATAAATTTGTGAATATACGAACATGTTCTTAGACAGAACCTCCGTTTGGGCAGAGTTTCCTCTAAGAAACATATACATATAACACGAGTTTGTATTTATATGGATACGTCCCCTGAGAGAGATTCTCCTCAAGGAACATATTTGTATAATTACAAACTTGCGATCTTTATATATGTGTTCTTGGACGGAATCTCCACTTGGGCAGAGTTTCGTCTTAAGTAACATATATATAAGAACACAAATTTGTGAATATACGAATATGTCCTTGGGCAGAACCTCCGCTTGGGTAGAGTCTCCTTAAGAAAACATATACATATAAGCACAAAATCCATCATCCCAGAGACTTGCTCGATGGGCGGGGAGAACATGGGTATTTAAATACCATGTGTCCATAGAGACTTGCTCGATATGGACGGCATTTAAACCCCGGGAATATCACCCCACAGAGACTTGCTCGATGTGGGGGATGGGGATTAAGAAAGAATGTCGATGACGATTGCGCCGACAACTCTCCTCTCCGCGCCTGGCCTATCGGGCTAAAGAAGGGGATTTGTACCTTCGCACACCAAACAAGGGGGATTGGAGAATGAGAGAGGGAATGAGCAAATGCTCTTTTCTATTTTTCTGGATTTTTTCAATAGGGTTTCGCCGGAGCAATTTGGAAGACCCCCTTTCTTCATGGAATAGGGGGGGTATTTATAGGGGTTTCATCCCTTACATGCGGGAGAGAGGGAACCCCCAACCGATGGTGACATGGGCTTATGTCACCATCGGTTGGGGGCTAACCGATGGTGACATCCCATGATGTCACAATCGGTTAGCAAGGGCTAACCGATGGTGACATCACCTATGATGTCACCATCGGTTGGCAAAGGCCAACCGATGGTGACATGCTATGATGTCACCATCGGTTAGCGTTAGCCTTCTAACCGATGGTGACACATGCTTGTGTCATCATGATGTCAGATTTTTTTTTTTTTCGTCAACAGTCAAATACGAAGTCTAACTTCATCATATCCGAATTTCAACTTCGTCAAATACGAAGTCCACTTCGTCATGCACGTTTTGGTCATGGTCAGTTGTTGACGACGCGGAAAGTGGGAATTGGATGAAAAATAAAATATAAAAATATTGGGGGAAATGTGTGCATTGAAGGGTTCCACAAGTTTCTTTCTTTCCTTCTTCAATATTTGGGAAGAAGAAGGGGTGAACAGCACATCGACGGAATACATCATGGCCGATATCTTCCCTCCCGGGATAGATACGCAATGTGTCGTCACTACGTGTGTAAACGCGTACGTATATGTTGCGGGCATGCCAGTCTATAAAATAGACAATTCGAAATTCGCTTGATGCGGGTATTTACTCGTCATTTATTGAACAGTATTCATTCCGCACGATTTCATCAGACGATTGGGGTATCGTGTGCTGGACCGTTCCCCGTTGACCGTAGTCAACGTTTATTTACATCGAGCAGAACTCGAACACCTTTGATACTGTGTAGTTGCAGCCTCGCTTTCTTCACACATAACATGACAGTACATTGCTCCAGGAACATGATATGCTTCATTTTCTTCATGATTCACACCCCATATGGGATTTGTTTTTAATATTCCCCTTTAATCCAAATTTTGAAAAAGGGGAAGACAATCTTGACATTTATGCCTTGGACTCTTTTTCTAGACACAAAGGCAATCTCCCAACATTTCTGGGTATAATTGCAACTTAAAAGAAATACATGACAGAAATATTTCATGAGAGTATTTTTCTTTCTCATGGTACATGATATTTCTGAAACATGAGACCCATGACATTTACACCTTGGACCTTTTTTGGACATAAAGGCAATTCCCCAACATTTCTGGGTATAATTGCAATTTAAAAAAAGGTACATGGCAGAAATATCCCATGAGAGTATTTTCCTCCTCATGGTACATGATTTTTCCTAAAACATGAAGGACATGACACCTTGGGGTGTTTATAATATTTTTCTGCCCCAAGTTTACAATTTACAATTTATAAAAGAAGGGAGGACTTTCTTAAAAATATGCCAAGGGTTGAGGCCCTTTCATGGCATTGTCTTCTTCACCAAGAGCAGTGTGGGGACAGCAAGTCTTCACAGCTTGAATGGCTTGGAGAAGTCTTCTTTTACTTGAGAGAGGCCCACTCTTTTGTAATTTCTGCAAATGGGCCAAGGAATTAACCCAACTCAACCCTTTCTTCCACACTTGAGGATGAACACTTTGGCAAAGAAATCCTCAAGTCCACCCAGCAAACAGATGAGGAAGTTGGCCAATTGATGCTTTAAGAGGAGAAGCCAATAGCCCCTTAGTTTTTCTTCAGCCCGTAGGATGCCAGTTTTCAGCCAGCAGCCCCTTTAGTTTTTTTTCTTAGACAGCAGGATCCCTCCACCTTGGCCTCCCCCTCCCCTTTTATAGGAACTGGGTAGGGGGGTAGGAAGGGAACCGTACCTCCGGTTGGGAGTCCAACCGGAGGTACCCCCCCCCTCCGGTTGGAGGTGGGGGGGGCTACTGGAGGTACCCCCCCTCCGGTTGACGGGGGGGAGCCAACCCCCCCTCCGGTCTGAACCGGAGGCACCCCACCTCCGGCTGCACAGAGGAACCGGAGGTGGGGGGGGCATGGGCCCCTTCCTCCTCTATAAAAGGAGGGGGGTCCCTCATACCCCACCTCCATCTCATGCACAAGGGAGGGTATTTTTGCCATTTTCTGGACTTTTCAGGGGTACTTTTGCAAAGGGAATTTCTGGGGTATTTTTGCAAAAGGTGAGTTTTCTGGGGTTTTTGTGTAATTTGGTGGGTTTGAGATTTGATGGGTTTGGGGAATTGTTTGGTTGAGACTTGGGGGTTTTGGATGGATTTTGGGACTTTGGGGAATTTGTTTGGTTGGGATTTAGAGGATTTTGGGTGGATTTTGGGTTTTGGACTTTGTGGAGTTGGGTTTTAACTTTTAAATGGGTGATTTTCTGGATTTATTGCAGGGATATTTCTGAAATTTGGCCTTTGTGGAACTTTGGGATTTTTAGGTATTTTTGGGTATTTTCTGGATTTGTTCCAGGAGCTTTTGTGGGTATTTTAGGTTTTGAAATGTTTGGAGTTTATGGAGCTTTGGTTTAGTTTGGGCCATTTATGGGGGGATTTTGGGCATTGAGGTTTTGGGCTATTTGTGGGGTTTGAGGTTTGGGGGTTTTGATTATTTGTGGGGTTTAAGGTTTTTTGCTATTTGTGGGGTTTGAGGTTTGGGGATTTTGGGCTAAGTTTGGGCCATTTCCCTTTGCCTCACATAGACACGGTTTAATACCTTTGGTCCATGGAGAGTTGGCTTCCATGGTGAAAATAAGTAAATGTTCGTTTTATATTTCTACGGACAGATAATTTTTACAGCCAACATCAGTCGAAGCTAACTTCGTCATACACGAAGTTATATACGATTTGGTTGTAATCGATCGAAACTAACTTCGTCATATCCGAAGTCCAACTTTGTCATATACGAAGTCCACTTCGTCATGTACGTTTTGGTCATGGTCAGTCGAAGCTAACTTCCTCATATATGAAGTCTAACTTCGTCATATCCGAAGTCCACTTCGTCATGTACGTTTTGGTCATGGTCAGTCGAAACTAACTTCGTCATATACGAAGTTATATATGATTTGGTCGTGATCAGTCGAAGCTAACTTCGTTATATCCAAAGTCTAACTTCGTCATATCCGAAATCCAACTTCGTCATATACGAAGTTCACTTCGTCATGTATGTTTTGGCCGTGATCAGTCGAAGCTAACTTTGTCATATCTGAGGTCTAACTTCGTCATATCCGAAGTCCCACTTCGACTAACAACATTATATCTTGGTCAGTCGATTTGATACATCGAATACCCTTAAACATCGATTGCGGGCGAACATCGATTGTCTTTAAACATCGATTGCAGACCAATATCGATTGCCTTAAACATCGATTGCTCTTTAAACATCGATTGTGGACCAATAATCGATTGCTCTTTAAACATCAATTACTAACTAACAATCGATTGCTCCTTTGAACATCGATTGCCAACTAACAATCGATTGCTCCTATCGATTACTAACTAACAATCGATTGCTCCTTTGAACATCGATTGCTCCTCAAACATCGATTGCTCCTCAAACATCGATTACTAGCTAGCATTGATTGCTCCTCAAACATCGATTGCTAACTAATATCGATTGCTCCTTTAAACATCGATTACTAACCAACATCGATTACTCCTTTAAATATTGATTACTTACTAACATTGATTACTCCTCAAACATCGATTGCTCTTTTAAACATCGATTACTAACCAACATCGATTACTCCTTTAAACATCGATTACTAACATCGGTTGCTCCTCAAACATCGATTATTGACGATTTTATTCATTGTTTATCGCTTGGTGTGCGGTTAATCAAACCTCTCCACAAATTATTATTCTTTTTCCCTATTTATTTAGGATTTAAAATTCCAGGTTGTTACACCCTCCCCCACTTAAAAGAATTTGGTCCCCAAATTCATAATCATAATAGAGAGAATGACTTACCAAATATGTCGGAATAGTTTCGCCTCATTGTTGATTCAGGTTCCCATGTAGCTTCTTCTACTCTACGGTTGTTCCATTGAACCTTTACCACAGGTATGGACCGGTTCCTGAGTTGTTGCAATTTCCGGTCCAATATTTGATTGGCTTTTCTTCATAAGTCAAGTTCTTATGTAGCACTAAGTCCTCATGACTTATGATATGGGTAGGATTGTACACGTATTTCCTGAACATAGAGACATGGAATACATTGTGTACGAATGCTAAATATGGAGGTAACGCCAGTCGGTATGCGACTTCATCAACCCTTGTAAGCACTTCGAAAAGGCCAATGAATCTTGGACTTAACTTCCCTTTGACTCCAAACCTTTGAATTTTACGAGTAGGAGATACCTTTAAAAGTACATGATCTCCCACTTGAAATGCTAAGTCTCTCCTTCTCTTGTCGGCATAGCTCTTATGTCTGGATTGAGCAATCTTGAGCCGATCTCGAATAACCTAAATGTCTCTGGTTGAAGCTTGTACCATGTCTGGGCCTAACCATCCACAATCTCACTATCTCTTTCATATAAAGAGCGGCTAACACATCCACAGTCCACTTACTTTTAACTGGCAGAAAGTGTGCAGACTTAGTTAATCGATCTTCAATAACCTATATGGCGTCGAGTCCACCACGAGTCCTGGGTAAACCCATGATGAAGTCCATGTCAATGTTTTCCCACTTCCACTCTAGGATTTCTAAAGGTCTGAGTACACTTGCAGGGCGTCGGTGTTCTGCCTTCACTTGTCGACAAGTAAGACAATGACCAGCATGTTCAGCTACTTCTCTTTTCACGTTTAGCCACCAAAATGTTCTCTTCATGTCTTGATACATCTTGATTACACTAAGGTGAATAGTATACTTGGTCTTGTGAGCTTCATCCATCAGCTTTCTTTTCAATTCTTCATTGTCAGGCACACAGGTCCTGCTATGAAATAGTAATCTTCCATCTTCAGCTATGGAGAAGTCTGGTATGTCTGCTATAGTTTCCTTGACACGAACTAAGAATAGATCGTTTGCTTGTTAATCTCTGATCTCAACAAAAATGTTGGGTTGTATCCTGAGGTTAGCAACCAGTACCTGATCGCTCCTTTGCTCAATATTTATATCTAGTTTGGCGAATTGTTCTAGCAATTTCATCTCCCTCATAACTAAACAAGACAAAGAGGTCACAGGCTTCCTGGTAAGCGCATCAGCTACAGCATTACCCTTGCTAAGGTGATATTGAATATTGAAGTCGAAGTCCTTAAGGTACTCCAACCATCTTCTCTATCTCATGTTGAGCTCCTTCTGAAAGAATAAATATTTCAAACTTTTGTGATCTGAGTAAACAGTGAATTTTTCTCCGTAGAGATAATGTCTCTAGATCTTGAGTGCAAAGACTACAGCAGCCAACTCTAGATCATGTACGGGATAGTTGACCACATGAGTCTTCAATTGTCTTGACGAATAGGCTATCACTCTTTCCTTCTGCATCAATACACAGCCTAGACCGATTCCAGATGCATCGGTATAAACTGAGAAACTGTCCCCCTCTATAGGAAGAGCGAGAACTGGAACAGAGGTTAAACATTCTTTTAATGTTTGAAAGCTTTTCTCACACTCCTTACTCTAGACATAGGGATTCTCCTTTTGAGTAAGGCGAGTGAGAGGTACAGCGATCTTAGAGAAATCTTTTATAAATCGCCTGTAATAACCATCCAGTCTCAAAAAGCTTCTGATCTCAATGACGTTGGTCGGTCTCTCCCAATCAAGCACAGCTTCAACTTTAGAGAGATCAAC
Organism: Colocasia esculenta; assembly: GCA_014218235.1. Lineage (NCBI taxonomy): Eukaryota > Viridiplantae > Streptophyta > Magnoliopsida > Alismatales > Araceae > Colocasia > Colocasia esculenta. Next base: position 165,102,000 of record CM024760.1, on the reverse strand, counting down.
AAAGATGTCAGCCTTAGAGATGACATGGCCCAAGAGGGACACTTCTTCGAGCCAAAACTCGCACTTGCTCAGTTTAACATAGAGCTTGTTGTCGTGCAAGATCTGCAGAGCGATCTTCAGATGCTCTTCATGTTCCTCTTTGGTTTTCCTCTTTGGTTTTGGAATATATAAGGATATCATCAATAAATATCACGATGAATTTATCGAGGTATGGTCGATAAACATTGTTCATCAATTGCATGAAAGCTGCAAGAGCATTTGTTAGACCAAAAAACATAACGACAAATTCATAATGTCCATACATGCTCTTGAAAGCCGTCTTATAAATATCCTCATCCTTGATTCTCATCTGATGATATCCAGACCTCAGGTCAATCTTGGAGAAATATTTAGCTCCAAATATCAGGTCAAAAAGTTCATCGACTCGAGACAATGGGTACTTGTTCTTGATTGTCAATTGGTTCAGTTGCCTATAGTCGATGCATAACCTCATGGATCCATCCTTCTTCTTGACAAATAGAACAGGTGCTCCCCACGGAGAAGTACTTGGTCTAATGAACCCTTTTTCTAATAACTCCATCAGTTGTGCCTTTAGTTTTTTTAACTCGACAGGTGACATCCTATAAGGTTGACGTAATACCGGTACAGCTCAAAGAATCAAATCGATAGAGAAATTTACATCTTGTTCAGGGGGAATTCCTGGCAGCTTATCGGGGAAAATGTCTGGGTAATCTTAGACTATGTGTATGTCTTCTATCTTGGACCCTTCCTTTTCAATTACTATGGCCGCAAGGAAAGCAATGCAACATTTCCTTATCATGTTGTGGGCTTGTATAACAGAGACTAGTGACATTTGTCTCCTGTGTCTAATCCCAAAATGATACCCTAGGGAATTCACTGAATGTAATCTTCTCTTTTCTACAATCAACACTTGCTCCATAAGTGGATAGCCAATCAGCTCTTAAAATCACATCATAGCCTTCCATGGGCATACACACCAGGTCGGCTCTTAGATTGAGTTCTCCGATCATCACATTGGCTAATGAAATATTTGTTTAGTTTTGCTTTCTCTCCCAGTGGTGTTGTGACAGAGAATTCAAAACTCATATATACAAGTTTAATATTCAAAGTATCAATAAAGTTTTGAGATATGAACAAATGTGTAGCACCTAGGGGTGTTCACTATTTGGTTCAAACCGAACCGAGTGATTCGGTTTGGTTTGGTTTGGTTTGAACATGGAAAAAAATTGGTTTGGTTCCAAACCAAACCGAAAAAGAAAATTCAGTTTGGTTCGATTTCTAAGCTCTATAAACCAAACCAAACTGATTAAACTGCATTACAATAATAAGTTTTAATTTGTATATATCTATCAATTTTATTCAATATATTTACGTAAAAATATATATTATGGAGGGTAATATGGTCATCAACATTTAATACTTCATTTCAATCTTATTTGATAGTGATTTATTAGAGAAACAAGTAATTAAAATCTTATTTAAGACTAAGAGAATCTAAAGGCCCATTTATTTTCAAGTTAAACCGAACCAAACCGAATTTATTTCGGTTTGGTTTGGTTTGGTTTCAAGAGACTTCAGTTTAGTTTGGTTCGAGTTGGGTCCGAATTTGGTTTGGTTTAGTTTGGTTTCTTAAAAATCTTTTATAAACCAAACCATGAATACCCCTAGTAGCGCCAGTATCAAATAAAACAAATGTTGATTAAGAGAAACTGGTAATGTACCTTCTACCACTCCTCCTCGTTCAGTGGTTTCCTCGTCTTATAGGGCTTGCATTCGGCCTTGCTTCCTCGCACATTAGTGCATTTCTCGTATTCTCTGAGCAGCAGGCATTCTGGATACGATGCTCGCGGCTACCACAGTGCAGACATGTGCCTACCTTCCTCCAGCACTCCTCGACAATGTGACCAGGCTTATCACAGTGTTTGCAGTTGCCTTTTACTAGAGTAGTGGGGACATTCACCTTTGGTTTCTTTTCCTGACTTGACCTTTCTGTGATATTAAAAGGTCGCTTCTTACCATTAGTCCGCTTAGCACTAGAAGAGCCAGGTGTCAGCTCCTCCTTTATAAACCACCCCTTGATGCGTTCGGTGAAATCAGTAGCATCTTCCAAGAGTTGAGTCTTTTTAACCATCTCGGCATAAGTTTGAATGTCGAGTGGGGCCAGTTGTGTTATGTACCTAGTTTAAGGCCGTTGAGAAACCGCTTAGCCTTCATCTGTTCTGTGTAAACGAGATGATTGGCATAGCGCACCAGCCTGGAGAACTAAGCTTCATATTCAGCCATAGAAAGGCTCCTCTGTTTGAGAGCAGCAAATTCTGCAGCCTTCCTCTCTTGGACGCGCTCTGAAAAGTATTTAGCATTAAATGCTTCCTTGAACTCGTTCCCAGTGAACTGACCATTAGCTCTGGTTGCTCCCACAGACTCCTACCACGTGCGGCGTCTCTCTCAAGTTGAAAGGTAGCCAGCAGCAGCTTATCCCTTGCCGCGCATTGCATGACACGAAAAATTCTTTTTGTTTCCTTAAGCCAGTGCTCGGCTTCATCTGGGTCAGTAGTATCGTTGAATCTAGGTGGATTCATACTTCTAAAGTTGCGATGCAGTTCACCTGCTCCGCGGTTTCCCCCTCCCTGTGCAGCTTGTAGGAGGACATTTGTAAGCTCCTGGATGGTCAGTTGCATGCCCCTCAATTGAACACGTTCAGAAGCCATCTTAATACTTAAGTTCCTACAAAAGTAACCTTCCGTTAAGGTATTATGGTGGAACTAAGTTAGTGCGTGTGTGAGTATCTTTTAGACCTTGTCCCTAGTTCTACCCAATTTCTCACATAGGTATGATAGTCGACGCGTATTCAAGGCAGTCCATCCTAAACCTATGGGATCTAATTAAGTCATCCTATGCTCTAATACCACAAAACTGTTACGTCCCGACGCGGAATATCGGGATGTGAGGCAGTTAATATAGTGCAAGTATAGAGTGATATAAACATCAACCACTACACAGTTTAAATAATACAAAATCAATTGTATTTCGCTATTCCTTCCACTATGTCTATTACATTTACTAATTCAAAGTCATATCTATGGGCCCAAAGAACTTCATCATACTTAAATAAAAAACAACTAACTATGCTAAACTCTAAAAGAATAGAACGACACCCGGGTCACTCTTGATCCTGCTCATCATCATCCTCTTGAGTGTGGTCCTCATCATCATTATATTCACCTGAAAACATATCACAATTTCGCAGGGTGAACGATAACGCTCAGTAGGACTTAACATTTCGTAGACAGGCATGTTTTAAGTGACTAATTATATTAACGAGCAGAGAAACTAATAATGGAGAAAATCAAGTAATGTCGAGAGAGTAATAGCACAAAAAACATGATATAGATAGCACGTGTTTTAGGTATAGTACAAGAACAAGATGACCATAGCACGAATAGCACAACATAGTTCATAATAGCACATGGCACAACAAGTCAAGTATAGTATAGCACTTTGATTGTCAATAGATAGGCGAGATAGATAGCATTTGAGTGTAATGCCAAAACACTCTGGTCAATAAACTCCCATGGGCACTAGCACTTTCGGGCGCACCTCTCAAGACCAGATCAAGCCCCTTTATAATTTTGTCAGGCATTGATCATGTTTATTATCTTTAGACAATCAGTCAATGGCCAATAGAGTACCAAGAATAAACGAGAGTAAGAAGAAATAGATAAGAGCGTAGAGAGAACTTGAATAGATAAGATTATAAAGAAATCTAGATAAGAACTATAGGTTATACATGTAAAACAACGAGTAATACCAGCGATAGTATCAGTTGCACAGTACACAATCGGTACTGGCAAAAAGTTTGGATTCATTTTCTTGTTGGTGTGTGCATATAGAGAAGAATCAGAGATAGTGAAATAAGATCGTGCACATGTCTCTTGGATAAAGAATTTAGCATAGTTTAACCATAATACCACTTGATATTCTGTTACAGTCTTTACAAGAACTTAACGATAGACTCAACAGGGTATTATAACATAATGGTTCAGAAATTTAGGGCTAGAGGAAAACTTAAATCTCAATGTATACGGCATGAAAACTTATAGAACTAGTTTAAAACAAAGCTAACACAAATCTTAATCAAGATATACTCAAAAGAAATCAAGGATTTTGACAAGGATTTCTTGAACAACAAGAGCAACAAGAGGTCACGGGTACATGAAATAATAGAACTTTGACCATAAAAATCTCACAACATGATGGGTGAAATCTGGGAAAAAAATTATGGGCTTTGGTTACTGGTTTCATGGACTATCTATGAACGAGATTAATTAGATTTGTGCTTGAGAGATTGCCTACCTTTGAATGTTCCTAAGAAGTGTTTGCTGCAGAACGAAGCAAAACATGGTTTGGGGAAGAAAGCTCTGGTTGGGGCAATCTCCTCCACTTCTGGTGCTCTAGCTAGTCTTCAACAAGTCCTCCAGTAAGTTGGCAACTCGCCCCCAAGGGGTTTATGACGAGTATTTATATATTAGGATTGTTAAGAGTCCTATTGTAACTAGGGAAATGGAGTTGCGGTTTCAGCTTAATCCCTTCCATGACTGAAAGATTCCCGTCCCAATTGGAGTAGGAAAGTCTTAGAAAACTCCCCTCTTGATGAGGCACAAATTTGGGTTAATATGGAAGTCTAATGATTGTGAAATTTCAGTTTGTAGTTTTCTAAGCTCTTGGTAGGAGTCCTATCATGTTCAGAACTTCCATAGAAGTTGTTGTCGTAACAAGTCTGTACCTATTTGGTTTAGTTCTAGGGAGCAGATTCGGAATCCTCTATTGGATTCGGTCACGATTATGGTCCATATTTTCCATAATATATAATTAACACGTATTTATAGTTTGGCAATGACCGGTAACTTCGTCATATACGAAGTCATACATGATTTGGTCTTGATCAGTCGAAACTTAACTTCGTCATATACGAAATCCCACTTCGTCATATCCGAAGTTCAACTTCGTCATATACAAAGTCCACTTCGTCATGTACGTTTTGGTCATGATCGGTCGAAGCTAACTTCGTCATATATGAAGTCTAACTTCGTCATATCCGAAGTCCAACTTTGTCATATACGTTTTGGTCATGGTCAGTCGAAGCTAACTTCGTCATATACGAAGTTATATACGATTTGGTCGTGATCGATCGAAATTAACTTCGTCATATACAAAGTCTAACTTCGTCATATCCAAAGTCCAACTTCGTCATATACGAAGTCCACTTCGTCATGTACATTTTGGTGATGGTCAGTCGAACCTAACTTCGTCATATACAAAGTCCATTTCGTCATGTACGTTTTGGTCATAGTTAGTCGAAACTAACTTTGTTATATCTGAAGTCCAACTTCGTCATATCCGAAGTCTAACTTTGTCATATACGAAGTCCACTTCGTCATGTACGTTTTGGTCGTGATCAGTCGAAGCTAACTTCGTCATATCCAAAGTTTAACTTCGTCATATCCGAAGTCCCACTTCGACTGACAACGTTATATCTTGGTCAGTCGATTTAATACATTGATTACCCTTAAATATCGATTGCGGACCAACATCAATTGTCTTTAAACATCGATTGCGAACCAATATCGATTGCCTTAAACATTAATTGCGGACCAACATCGATTGCTCTTTAAACATCAATTGTAGACCAACATCGATTGCTCTTTCAACATCGATTACAAACTAACAATCAATTGCTCCTTTGAACATCGATTGCCAACTAACAATCGATTGCTCCTATCGATTACTAACTAACAATCAATTGCTCCTTTGAACATCGATTGCTCCTCAAACATCGATTGCTAGCTAACATCGATTGCTCCTCAAACATCGATTGCTAACTAACATCGATTGCTCCACAAACATCGTTTTCTAACTAATATTGATTGCTCCTTTAAACATCGATTGCTAACCAACATCGATTACTCCTTTAAATATCGATTACTTACTAACATCGATTACAAACATCGGTTGCTCCTCAAACATCGATTACTGATGGTTTTATTCATTGCCTATCGTTTGGTGTGCCTTTAATCAAACCTCTCCACAATTTATTATTATTTTTTCCTATTTATTTAGGATTGAAAAATCCAGGTTGTTATCCTTGAAGGAGCAGTTTGGGGAAATTCTGGCTAGAGAGGAGATTTACTGGAGGTAGAGGTCTAGAGACAGATGGATTAAAGAGAGGGATAGGAATACAACTTATTTCCAGCGTATTGCTTTCGAGAGAAGGAGGGTTAATTCTATCTCTTGTATTAAGGTGGTGGAGCTCTCCTTCTCTATGAATGAGGAGATTAGGGGCCAGTGAGAGAGTTCTATTCCAGGCTGGTCACAGAGGATGAGTTTTGCATACTGACGATCGCAATTGATCATCTTCCTCGGCTCTCCCCTGTCGAGAGGGGTGCTATCTGGTGAACCTCCTCCTCATAAAAGGGAAGGGAGATTGCAATTTTTCATTGTACTCGCAACCTTTTTTCTTTGACTATGTAGGACCATGGCTTGAGGTGAACATAGTCAAGGGCAGGAGGATCCAGGGTAGGCCCATGTCACCTTAGTTGATGCCAAAAGGAGGAAAGTGAAGTGCAAATATTGCGGTAAAGAGATACATGGGGGAATTACTAGAGGAAAACAACATTTGGCAAGGGTAAGAGGAGTGGTAAAACAATGTGACATAGCTCCCCGAGAGGTGAGGGAGGAAATGTGCCAAGTGTTTGCTAGGCCATAAAGAGAGTAGGAAACTAAGGGCTCAAAATGAAGCTAAAATTAATGAGGAGCTTTTAGGCAGATTTAGTAGAAGGGCAAGGAGGGATAATGATGATGAACCCGGCTCTGAAAATTCAGATCCAGAGTTGACGAAAATAGTAGAGCGTAAGCATGCAACTCGAGCGAGGGGAAAAACACTTGTAGATTCATGGAGTAGGGGTAGCACATGCACAGATCCGCAGAGAGCAAGCCCCATAGATAGTTATGTCCTTAGAAAGCAAAGTTCTACACAACCTAAAATCAAGCAAGCATTGAGAGGGGTAAAGAAATCGATGGAATCTGCAGGACATGCATGCAAAAGTATTTGCAAGTAGTTTTTCCCATGGTTTGGCGGATCGAATCGGATCGGCCCGATTCGAATGGGGCGAATAATGGAAAACCCGATTCTCGATTCCATCGATTCGGTCCGATTCACCTCATATATAATATTATTATATCATATTAGTAATATATATTATACATTATAAATATCATATATATGATATATATATATATTATACCCATGAGAATCGATCCGATTCGGGTCGATTCGGGGGGAATCGAATCGGATCAAGAAAAATCCGATTCGCCTCCCGATTCCGATCCGGCAAACCTTGGTTTTTCCAGGTAGGTGTGCCTGCACATGCAGCTGAGTCAGAGCATTTTCAGCCGATGTTTGATGTTGTAGCAGATGCTAGGCCTGGCTTTAAGGCTCCTTCACGTTGAGACATACGGGTGTAACCTTGAGGGAGAGGATGAGGAGCTCCATCAGTGGGTTGAAAGCTTCAGACACATATGGACAAAGAGAGGATGCACTATTATGTGTGATGGAGGGACTGGAACACAAAGAAGTCTATGATTAACTTTCTTGTCTATTGCATTGAAAGTACAGTATTTATGAAATATGTTGATGCATCTAAGTATGAGAAGAATGTCATTATTTGTTTAATTTGATGGATGAAATGGTAGCAGAAATTGGAGAGGAAAATTTTGTGCAAATAGTTACTGATAATGAAGCTTGTTACAAGGCTGCAGAAAAAAAGTTGATGTAGAAAAGAAAGTATTTGTATTGACTTCCATGTGTAGCACATTGTCTTGATCTTATATTTGAGGACATCGGCAAAAATAAAAATATAAAAAAGGCAATTGATAAGGCACAAGCAATCACAAGATACATATATGGCCATCTTAGGATCTTAAACATGTTCACGGAGCTTGCAAGTGGGGGTCTAGACGTCATCCGTACAGGGCCAACAAGGTTTGCTTCCAATTTCATATCTTTGGAGACGTTGATCAAGTTTAAGAATGAGTTAAAGTGTTTCATATACAACACTACCCTGCGGGCGTAGATAGACAAGCAAAATGCTGAGGGACAGATGGATTACTTGGATTGTTGCCACGTTGTCAATGACAATGAATTCTGAAAGAGGGTCGCATGTTATTTGAAAGTAGTCAATCCCCATGTGAAGGTGCTCAAAATGGTGGATGGCAATGATAAGGGATATTTGTATGAAGCCATAGACCGTGCCAAGATGGAGTTACAACAGTCCCTTCCCAAAGGATACAAGAAGTGGTGAAAAATTATTGACCACAGATAGGAGAACACATTACATCATGAATTGCATGCAGCTGGTGAGTGATGAATTATTTTCATTGTTTATTTGATTAACGTACATCTCACATTCACTTATTATAATTTAACATGTAGGTTTTCTTCAACCCTCAATTGATGTATGCTGCCAATGCACATGTTGATGGCGAGGTACTTCAAGGCACCTTAAATGTCATTGGTCGTTTATCTATTACAGCAGAAAAAAGACTTGAAGCTGAACTTCAGGTTGAACTTCACTTTGTTATGAGTTGATCAATAAGAGGAAATTTTTTTGGTAATTGGTTAGTAATTGGCTACTTTGTCCTTACAGATCGATGTATATAGAAAGCGGATTGGGACATATTCAGACTCTCAATTAGAATATGTTGTGGGAAGAGTAAGCCCAAGTATACTATTTTTACCCAATAGGTATTAGTACATTATGATCAACTGATCCTCAAGACATTTAACATTCATTTTTTTTACGTTTGGTGGATAGTTGAGTTACTTGAGTAGTGGATCATGGTTAACAACAGGGATTTAGACAGTAATGCATTGGTTGCCATTACTATTCGGGTTCTCAGCCAGACAACATCATCCATCCAATGTGAAAGAAATTGGAGCACGTTCAGTCTCATACATTCAAAGGTTCGCAATCAACAGGCTGAACGATTAGAGAAATTAATTTACTGTCATTACAACATGAGATTGAGGATAAAGAATATGAGGCTGAGACAACAGTTGAGAGACAAACGGCATGCAAACGACACTCCTAGGCAAATTGATGTCGACGCCTTATTTGATGATGACCATCCCTTGTAATCTTGGGTTGAGGTACGGGAGGAGGTTGATGACTCTATTTTTAATCATGTTGATAGAACTTTGGCAGAAGAATATTAGATGGAGATGAGCCAAGGGATCTAGAATTCAGAGTGCTAGCAAAAAGACCAAGAGCATCACTATCAAAAAGAAAGCAGCCTGAGATCGTTAAGGACAGTAAGGAGCAGCCTGAGCTTGAGCTAGCTAGATACTCAGAATCAGATAGCAGGTCAGTTACTCCTAGAATGGCAAAGCCACCTCCATCATTAAGAAGAAGAAGTATATCAATGCATGAATGATTCAGAGGACTAGTACTACTGCTCGAGATAACTCAGAAATTGAGAGGATGAAGCAAATTTATGTGAGAAGAATGTCACGGGGACTAGGAGGCCAGTCAAAGAAAGAACAAGTTGACACATCAAAGGGAAAGAAAAAAAAAAACAGTCAATGACTAAAACTAGAAGTTGTTTAGTTACTTATGCTTCTGACGACGATGATGATGATGATGACAATGATAATGATGATCCTAGTGCAACTACAGGTGCTACTGTTGGCGGTGGTACGAACTCACAAACATAGTCACAGAGCCACTATGGAGATGAATCATGATAACTGCAAAATTTTTCGTGTTAAATTTCATACATATAGTTGATTTTAAACATCCTTTGTCTATAAATAATGTGTATTTGATTTTAATTTTCATTTTATCCATGAATATTTTTTTGAACATGTTAGTTGATATTGGGTAGAATCCAAATGTTAGATTTTCATTCAATAATTCAGATAACTAATCATGTTCATTTTCTTTTCACAGGTACACTTTGGAAATGAAGACTTTTGTAAATAAATTCTGTACATAAATAATTTTGAGGCATTGTAATTTTTAGTTTTAAATAAAGGCAGTGTGTAAATAAATAAAAATTTGTTAAATCATCCTTTTTAATCATATGGTGCCACAACCCCCATTCTCATCTCACCACCTTTTAACAAACCCGATATTATAAACCCGATATCACTTTCACCCACTGACCCATTTCCATTTCTCTTATGGTTTTGCCTCATCCACAGGAGGGGAGAAGCTTCGTAAAGCAGCAGAGGCGATGCGTGGCGATCTGGGGAGCGCTGGAGGCGAGCTGAGGCCAGGGGCATACGCTGTTGTGCACGAGGAGCTCTGATGGAGGCGATGCGATGCAGAGGCGGTGCGCAGCTCTGGAGGCGCCCAGCTGTGCAGATGCGGCCGGCGGAGCTCGTGCAGATCAGATGCAGAAGCTGCTGCGGAGGTGGGTGTGCGATGCGGAGCTGGGCGTGCTCTGCGAATCTGGGGCACGGCAATCTGGCAGGCTGCTGCGCATCTCGTGCGGCCAGAGCTCTGGAGGCGGGAAGCGCAGCTGGCCGTGCGATACAGAACCTGGGCGTGTACGACGCAGAAGCCAGATTTGGGGCGTGTGAAGCTGGAAGCGGTGCATGCAAAGCTCGCGCGAGGAGCTTGGGCGTGCGAGGTGGAGCTCGTGTGAACAGCTATGCGTGTGGAATCCTGGCGCCTGGAAGCCTATTTAAGGACCCGAAGGTCCTCAGGAACAGGGGCTTCTCTTCTTCGGTTCGATTGTTGCATTTGGGGAGTCAGGCCATTTTTTTCCTTTCTTCTATGCGGGATTCCAGGGGCTGCTGGGTTCCATTTTTCTTCCTCTCTTCGAGTAGTTCAGCATTTTGGGGGTTCTGCTGCTGTGAGGGGTTTGTAATTTTTGGTTTTTCTTCTCTTTTCTGTGGTTGGGCGGGCGATTGCTATTTTCCATTTCTTCTGTTTAGGAAGACGATTGCTATTTTCCATTTCTTCTGTTTGATATTCTCCTTTCTTCTGTTTAGGAAGACGATTGCTTTTTCCAATTCTTCTGTTTAGAGAGGACGATCCAGGCGATTCCTTCTGTTCTTCTGAAGGGCAACTGCATTTTCTTCTTTCTTCTGTGTTCTGTGTTCCAGAGGGCGACTGCATTCTTCTGTTCTTCTGAAGGGTGATTGCATAAGAGGACGATCCGGAGGCGTGTGCTACAGAGATGGCACAGGGCAACCAAGAAGATCCCATTTCTTGGCTTGTTCTGGGGCTGTCCGGCGTCCAGAGAACTTCCGGAGAGTCCAAATCCAGGGTTGAGATAGTGAGTATATGTTCCTGTTGTAGCAGAGGATAGGTCTGAATTCATGAAGATTTCGGAGCTTCTTAGTGTTAATCTTTTGTTCTTATTCCTGTTATGTAGTGGTACATTAGGAATTTGCTTTAGCAACAGAAAAATCTTGTTCTGAATTTTCTGTACATCCCTCGAGCTGTGAGGGTATACTGATCTGACATTCTCATAGTTCATGTTGTTCTCAGTTTAAATTTTTGGTTGAGTTCCTTTTCACTGTCTCATTCTGATCTTTGAGTTGTAATAGAATTGCAATTCTAATTTAGTAATAATAAATTCTGTTTCTGAATTTTCTGTTCAATTATTGAGCTGTGAGATAGTTGGCTGATGTTTGTGGAAGAGCTGAGAATGTTGATTGTTCATCCCCTGAGCTGTAGGGGTACATTGGATTGATAATGTTCTTTTGAGAATTCTTATTTTGTCATCTTTTCATCTTCTGAAGTTTCAAATCATTTCAGAATTAGAAGTGCATCTGTGTGTTTCTAGTTCAGATTGTTGTTTACCTGTTCGATCCCTCAATTGAGAGGGTACAGGGATACCAATTCTCTTTTAATTTCAATTCAGCTTGTTCTTCATTAAGTTTGACCTGTCGAGATTGTGAGGGATTTGATTGGTGTGTTTATAGAATTGATTCTAATGCAATGTTATTTTGGTGAAAAAGTGTTGTTAGAGTTGTTTCAAAAAAAGCAGTTTCTTAAGTCAAACTTACTCAGTCTCCCTGTGGAATGACCTGTCTCACCACTTTGCTAGTTCATCTTTGTTTTTTAAATTTGTGATACAGTTTAGAGAAGGTGAGCATTTTGACGTGTGCAAAGAACTCTAGACAACGAAAGTGTACAGTCAACAATGTTGCGTTCAAATCACAGGGTTACCATGGATATGATTTACAGGGGCACTATGGACATGAATCACAGGGACAAGGACACTATGAACATGGTTCAGATTATGGTCCTCATAGAGGCATCCAATACGAGGTAGGCATGTATGGGTCAGGTTATCAACAAGAATTCTAATTTCAGCCAGCTCCAGTCAGTAGCAGTTATGGGTCAGCATCCTCATCTCATGCTCGGGGTTCTTCTTCTTATGATGATTCTAGATTCCACTCAACCAACAACTTTACACTCCAAGAGGATCCAAATAGGGATGAATGAGTTGGCTACGTCTTGTTTGGTTATAGTGCATATGCAGAATATATGCATCCTATGCATGGGTATGAAGACAACTAGACGATGAGGGAGATGTTCTTCTGGATATTGGCCACAATAGTGCTTACATCCAAAGTGAAAGAGGAATGGTGTAAGAAAGTCTAACTCGTGACTAGTATTCCTGAAAAGCATTTGAATTCATGACAAGTACATCTAGTAAAAAAATCTATTTCTCACTAAGGCAATTGATAGGGATGTATAGAAGATGAGAAAAGATATATGTATAATTTTGATTTGGGAGTTTTATCTTTCAACCTTATAATCTTGAGTATTAGATATTAAACCCCCCGCCACCCAATCTCGATTCTTAATTATAAGACCCTAAAATACACATGTATTTCATAAACAACCTTTCCAAGGAATTTTCCTAAAAGTGCAAAGGCATTTGAAGACTAATTCCTAATTTTCTGGGGAATTAACAAATAAATGTGTAATCATGGTGGTTTATGAATAAATATCTAGGTTGGAGGGCCTATGCCTAAATAAAACAGGGTTAAGACAAAATTTCCTTTTTATTAGTGCATAAAAACCTAATTTGATGGACTCTAGAGAAGAAAAGAAGTCTCTAAGGAATTGTACAAATGGGCTTTTACAACCACGAGAATTATTTCTGGAGGGACAAGTACAACTAAGTTTCTTGTTAGTATAGGATCAGTGATATTAAGCCTTTACGTATTTACTTTAGTTATAATGAAGTGGCCAAATATTTATATGACGGCACCCTTCAGATAAGTTGTTTGTCGGACTTTATTATTCTGATTGAGAGTACAACGGGTTCAAATGATTAAGAAAAATGATGAAGACATGCTTCGGAATATAAGGATCTTAGGGCTACTCGAAACGAGTCAGAATATACAGAATGCAATTCTAGTATCATGAAGCATGGGAGGATCTAGAAAGAGCCCAGTGGGGTCAGACCCCACTGGATTTTCCACCCAATTTTAACTTTCTCTTAAACCAAGGCTCAAAATAGAGAAAGTTATTATGGTGACCACTGAATTTGGGAGTTGGGACACCTGTTGGACCCATATTTTGCAATGGGCCAATGATCTATAGTCTGGATGACCCCAATGAACAAAATTTCTGCGTCCACCACTGTCAAAAGGGACCATGTTACACATTGGTAGATGGTGAGAGGCAGGAAGATCGTAAAGGTGAAAATAACTTTGCATTGTTTGTCTGGAAACAGACTTGTCAGTCTCCATTGATGAGCAGCAATTGGATCAGTTAAGTGAAAAAAGTTACGGAGGAAGATAATTGATGTTATCGAAACCTATGAAATATTTCTATAACGACTAAGAACCAAGACACTCTCTCTCTCTACGAGGGATTTCTCTCACACTAGTTATCTAAATCTCAGACTTCCCGTTTAGCCAGCAAAAATGGTTACAGGGAAGCTTGCTCTTCAAACATGAAACAAACACGCAAATGCAGCGCCTCCGGAAACAATACGACAAAGTGCAGAAGAAGCCAAGCAAGCCAAGTTTCCACGGGCCCATCCTACAACAAAAAGGGAGAACAGATTTCATACAACAAGAGAGGGGAAACTAGTAAGACTCTAACCTGTGGAGTGTGGAAAGAAACCCGGAAGGTGACCGAAGACGGCGCCCGGGAAGGGCTGTGCCGCGGGAAAGCCCCTGCCCAGAAGTGAGGACGGCGGGGATGCGGGCAGCGTAGCAGCAGCAGAAGCTGCTGCCGCTGCGGCATCGATAGATAGAGCAAGAGAGAATGGGGAGGTAAGAGAGGGGGGATGCAGGGAGCAAGGAGAAGCTCTCAACAGATACTGGATATTGTAGGCAGAGACACCGATATTTGCTCGCTGGTATTCGCCCGTGCAGCCCAAAACCGGGGCGGCAACGGCGTACCGTACCGTGCCCGGTGAAAGCGGCACCGGGCACGGTCGGGTCACCCCAATGGGGTGACCACACACGGACCGGACCGGTTCGGTTCGGTCCGCTCGGTTAATTTATTTTTCATAACTTTTTCATATTATGTGTATTAAAGGACTTAAACGATGTCTAATTAAGATGAAAATTAAACATAAGTTAATTAAGAGATGATCCAAATTATAATAATTTTAGTTTAATTTTTAAAATTAATTTTTATCGAGTAAAAATTATCCCAAAAATTAGTAAATCGACTTAATCTTAACATCTAAGGGATCTAAGGTGTCTAATGAGATGAAATTTCAAACATAAGCTAATTAATATGTGATACAAATTGTAATAATTTAGTTTAATTTTTTTAATTAATTTTTTGTCAAGTAAAAAACTGACCCAAAAATCATTAGGTCAACCTAATCTCGGCTCTATGCAGCAATAACTCATGATATTTATTTTTATAATCAGTACATTTTTCTAGTAACTGATGTGACTTTATATTTGACTTTATTTTCGAAACCAAATGTCGTCCCGGTAAAATACGCGCATAGAGAGTTCGTCGTACCGCGACAAACTTGTGTGCATTAAGTTATCTAATTAGTGTCTAATTGAGATAAATTTCAAACATAAATTAATAAGAGATGATACAAATTATAGTTTATTAATAGTGGAATTAATTAACATTAATAAATGATAGTTCAATATCATACTCAGAAGTGCGCGCCCGACGGGACGACATCAAAAAACTGTACGAAAATGAATTTGAGAACACCATAATTTTTAGAAAAATATGGTGATATCAGAAATGTAAATATCCAGAATTGTTGACGTATGGATTTCGATATTAAGCCGATGCAACTATTTTCGGGGTGATTTTTCACCCAGTGTAAAATAAATTCTAAAAATTAACTAAAATCATCATAATTTGTAAACCATTACATTAGCTTATAGCTAAAATTTCAACACAAATAGACATTATTTGAATGTGCTTACAAGAGGAGAATGAGTTTCAACACAACTTGCAATTTTCCACCGTATCTCAACGGTACGGTACGCTTCGATACGTACCGTGCCACGGAAAATATGGTACGGTCGATCCGGTCGGTACGGCGAACCTTGCTTAATACCTAATATTATCAAAATTTGTATTTTTGTTGTTTTGTATAAAAGAATAATTATTTATGTACGTATATGAGTAATAAATCTAATTCATTTCTTGATACTTCTATATCATGACAATAAAGTATGAGAATAAGCTATCCCTCTCATCTTTTTTTTATTTTTTAATAAAAATAATGCCTTACTTGATTGATTACCTGAGAATTAAACAGGTCATATCAACAACATGCAACATAAGTAGATGAATAATATGTATTATCTCCTCTCATAATCTGCCAACAATATTTATGTTTATACTTTTCATAGATTATTAAAAGTATCTCTGAGCACATCTAAATTATTGTTCTTACACCTAACATTTCTTTTCATAACATACTATGACAATACAACAGAGACTACACACAGCAACCTTTGGAAAACCACAAAATATCATTAAAGTTACATGTATACAATAGGTTCTCGAGATAGTTTTTAAAAAATGCCAAAATTATCTCAGACGCTCTCTTAAATTTCACAACGTGAATCTGGGTGCTGCAATTTGACATCATAAGAAGTGATTTATTGCATTTCTAATTTTACTCTCTCAAGAAAAAGTGAAACTAACTTTTGGGTTTAAACATATTAGTCCCTATAATTTTCCTTCTTCATATTATTCTTATGACTTTAATACATTAAATAACTCCTTAAAATCTTACATGTTCAAAATAAATTCCTGCAGTGAAATTTTAAACAATCCTCTTACATTAGTTAAAGTGCCACTTGAAAAATGACATAATACTCATGGTTTTTTTTTTTTTTTTTGGGGGGGGGGGGGGGGGGGGGGGGGGGGGGTTGATCATCAGGAAGGAGCCGAGGGCACTAGAGTTCTGTAATTTTTAAGGGCAAGTGTGTGTTTTCTTTATAGAAATAGAATTTATCTATGCATCCTAGAATCGTGTTTATTCTCCAAAATCTGGTATTAAATTATACATCTCTCAAATCAAAAAAAAATCATCAGGATATATTCTATGATTAATTGACCGTCAAATCTACATTTTGGTATCAGGTAATGAGAACAATTAAGAAAAAAAATATTTCTAAAACAACCTTGTTAAAATGTGTACTATCTCTTCCCTCTTCCTTTCTCTCCTCTATCTCTACTGGACAACAAGGTGAGTGAGAAAGAGAGAGAGTGCGCGAGTGGGAGGTGCTCACTCACGCAGCGTGGGGGAAGCTGGAGGGGGTTGTTGGGTTTATGGCCAGTTGACGAGTCAAGAAGGAAGGGGTGAATTGACTCTGCCCAATTAAAAGCTAATCGTCCACAACTTCAACTTATCTAAATGAACACTTCTGCATAGCGAAAAACTTAGAAGTTTAGGCGAAACTCGCAAGACTGCTATCCTATTGCACGTGTAGCAACAGATAGAAGAGAAGGACACACACTACCGTGCACATAAGATTTTTAAGGTGGCTCGACGCACCGCCATGCAACCTATGTACAAGGCACAAAACCCTCACACATATACACAGTTGTTTCTTTGGGACAACATCAACCCAATCTCGTATTCGGAGACAAGACAACCCACACCGCATAGAGATCCCTCAAACTCTACCTGCGACAGTGCACAGCCACACCATCAACACTCTAACATCCACGTGCTCACAAGTCGAGCACACACATAATGAAACTTTTGTTTAAATAAATAAAATAATACTTGATAAGAAGAAAACAACAAATTAATGCAAAGAATAAGATCCCCCATGTCAACTAATTTGCTCCTACGATCGTCTCTGTCTGACGAACACACGATGAAGAATATGTCAATGTAGAATGCTCCAAACATTGCACAAGATCTATAACCACTTCAGTACCTTCTCATAGATCTCAACAAGGCTTCATAATGTCCATGACACTCTAGAACGATGAGGAATTGATCAAGTTGCAACAACATGTCTAGGGCTAAGACTTCTCTTTCTCTTTCTAGGGCAACAAGAGCAAACTCGTGAAAGCTAGGGAGTCATTTAAAAACCTAGGAAGGACTTGTATTTATAGCCTAGAGTCGTCTCACAAGAAATCCTTAAGATTTAGAAAGATTTCAACTTCAGTCAGACTCAAAATAGCAAGTTGGTGTTTGATTTGTATCGATATCAGTCGACCAAAATGTCTAGGTCGGTTGACTAGTTGCCTAACTATCTCAGATATAAAGTTAGTGGGAAAATCGATCAACCAACACATCAAATTAGTCGACATAAATTTCGTCTGACCCTAAAACAATGTGTTCTGGGAAAATCTGTCAATTGGATTAGAATTTCAGTCGACCTAAATGAACAGTGTCAACATAATGAACTCTTTTTCATGTCTGTTGCTTTTTACACTTAAACACATATGTTAGACCATAAGAAAATCAGTCAAATGGGGTCATAAATATGATCATTAACTCATCAGAAGCACGTCACCAAAAATGATCATTAACTCATCAGAAGCACGTCACCAAAAATGATAAGAATCACAACCAAGATCATTATTTCATGCAAAGTCATCAACAAACCATTAAGACATGGATCCAAAAACCATCAACACATACATAGTATTTTGTTATCAACATAATATACAAAGTATATCAAGGGTCTCCCCCTCCGATTCTGGAAGGTGGGTGAGAGAGAGAGCACATGGGAGAGAGGCAATGGGAGAGACCCCACCCTCTCCTCCTTCTCCCACCCCATCCCCTGTGTCGACACGTACTATCACCTTGTCTCTCCCCCACCCCTTCCCCCCGGGCCACCTACCCTCTACAACCCCTTCTCTGGCACCCCCTATCCCTACTTCTATTGGTATGGTGACAATTCTAGCAACACTGCATGGATGGCATCATATTTGGGTGCAGGCACTAGAAGAAGGGTCTCTTCAAAGGCACAGAGGGGCTGCTAGGACTCAATAGTGCCCCCATGTCCCTCTCCTCCCAGCTCCACTCCCTCAATGGTGGCGGTAGGGCCTTCTCCTATTGCCTCATCAATTGCAACAGTGACTACTCTGTCTCTATCAAGCTCATCTTTGGGGAAGACCCTATTCTTATGGCCTACCCCCTTCTCAACTTCATATTCTTCATCGTCGGCAAGGACAACCCCGCAACACCTTCTACTACATCCACGTCAAGGAGATCATGGTCGGAGGAAGGATGCTCGACATCTCGAAGACGTGGGAGCTATCATCTGACGACATCAACGTCACCATCATCGACTCTAGCACCATGCTGATTGCTGAGTATTTTGCCAAGTCGACATACCAAGCTATATGGGAGGCAGTCTTAAAGGAGGTGAAGGCCTACCGATGGTAGAGGACTTCCCTATCCTTAGTGTTGAACCACTCATATATTTTATCTATATATTTTGGTGATAACAAAAACTCATAAATATCATGAAGATTAAAAACTATCACCATCATCATCATAGTTTTATCCCATTATTTGGGGTCGGCTACATGAATTTGTCTCCGCAAAAAAATTCTATCAAGTGCTATAGTCGTGTTTAAACTCAAGAAGTCCAAGTCTTTCCTAATAACATCGCACAATCTCATTTTAGGCCTTCTCCTACCTCTTTTACTGGTATCCACTAAGATTTTGTCACATCTTTTAATCGGCGCCGAGTTAGGGCGATGGTGCACATGATAGAAATTATTTAATAATATTTTCATAATTATTTATGTCTAAAAATAAATTAATTGTTATATCTGTAAAAAGAAATGCTCTCAAGTTCATATCAATTACTAATATAATAGCATATCGGTTACTGTTATAATAAACATATCGATTATTATTTCAAGTCTAACGATTGCTAAGCATGTCAATATCGATTGTATTTATCACATATTGATTGCCTTTAAGTATATCAATTGTACTTATCATATCGATTATCTTTAAAAGCTTCTATCGAGTTATGTTCAACATCTCTATCGATTGATGACTAGTGTCATATCGATTATGTTCAATCTCTATCGATTAATGACCAAATTGCTTATCGATTGGTGGACATATTGCCTGCAGATTGGAGAAGATAACGTCTATCGATTGGTGAACAGATTTCTATCGATTGGTGTTCAAGTGTCTATCGATTGGTGTTAAGATTCATATCGATTGTCTTTGTCATATTGATTGACGTTATCACATCGTTTGTCTTTTAACATATCGATTGTCTTTTAGCATATCGATTGTCCTTTTAACATATTGATTGTCTTTAAGAACTCATACCAATTGTCTTCATTATACCGATTATCTTTAGAACGTCAAGCATTTGTTTCTATATACTCACTCTCTCTTGAATTGGACGAACTCTCCGTCGGATATTCCTTCTGTCGGACTAGTGAGTCTTTGTTCAAGGCCTCCGTAAAACTCCTCTATCCATGGATTCTCACATGGTCGACGAGCTGGTTGTACCCTAACACCTATGACACCTCTAGGGATCAGCAAGATCCAAACGGCCTTAGTTGCTCTCACTCTTATCTTGAATCACGCCGAACCTTTGAACCTGTGCATAACAAAGCCAGCGGAAGGGTTGTGTATTCCACCTGACTGCCAACACCAAACGCGTGTGTTGTGCAACTGTTTCTATCGCTCGTTACTTGAAGTTTCTTGTGCAATGCCCACTAGCTCTCATCTATACTCTACTCGCTCATCTATTCATGATCACTCTACTATCTCGTCTATTCAACTAGTACTCTCTTGGTATCCTTTGAGCTGTGTGGCTCCTACTATTTTGTACTGTTCATGACTGTCTAGCGCTAAAATGGGTCTTGTGACTCTACGGACTTGAATGCATACTGTTGAGGGCACGGAGAGTGTCCGAGGGGCTCCAATCTAGTCCTGGGGGTGGAGATCCACCCAAAAATACCTGCAAGGGCTAATGACGGTGTCTGCATTTGCACCGGTTCTGACTGACTGTTCTGAATTAGCTAGACATCTGACTGTTACCCTGTTACTGTTAGTCTGTTAATTCAGACATACTACACTGTTACTGTACTGCCACTGACTGTTACTGAACTGCTACTGCCCTGTTATTGAGCGACTACTGTCGTACTCTCTTGTTGCATTGTTTTTGTTCAACTACTTTCTCTCATTATCTATTGACAATAAAAGTGCTATATTTTCTCTCGGCTATCTATGAATAACCAAAGTGACATTACTATTTCGATTGACGAAAGCTAATCAAAAGTGCTATACTATCCCGATTGATGAAAATCAGTCAAAGTGCAATTTACTCTTTATATGACCAACTACTATCTCTCTCCTTGCTATACATGTCGCCTGCTATTACTTGACAATGACGTTACTTGCTATTGTTGTTATTGTTTCTATCGTGATTTGACTTTAATCATCGTGCTATACTCGATTCATCTGCTATTTGAACCATGTTATTTGTGTTATTACTTTATCGACTTTACATGACTCTCTCTATCATTAGTTACTCTGCCATTTAAAGCATTAATCATTTAAAGTATGCTTAACTATTGAGATTTAAGTCCTACTGGGTGTTATCGCTCACCCTTCGTTATTCGTTATTGTGTCTCAGGTAAGTCGAACAATGACGTTACACACATCAATGGGACAGGACCAGAGTGATGAGCAACCTGGAGTCAGTTGATGAAGTTACCCTAGTACCATGGAGTCTAATAGTTATTACTTTAGATTTCTTTCTAATGTAGTGATGTCAATGAGCCCTATGTATTGGCTCCGAATTAGTGGTTGTAATAGTCTTAGTGATTTTATAATGAAATCAAGAGTTATTCCAATCATTTCATTAGATGCTCTGATGTTTGCATCTGTATGCGCAATTTACGTTACCATACTCGTTGCTCACGTTTCCTCTGATTTATTTCGCTACTAAATTGGAGGGGCGTGACATGCACCATCTCCTCCTCAATGTTCTGGTACTACGTCATCTCCATGTCGAACACCTCCGCCTTCCACTCCTCCCGCACCACCGACTGCACCCACTATGGTAGTTCCATCCCCTCCTCCCTCAATGATGCTTAGTTAGGTGCATTCCCCATCAACAGCTCCAACAAGAACACCCCGAAGCTATATACATCTGAATTGAAGGTAGGTCATCTGTGGGATTGATTTCATGAAAACATATATTTTTGTATGTGTGTGCATGTGCTTTAGATTCAAGTCTCATCAAGTGTACTGATCAGAAGGGCTCAAGTCTATATGCACTACATTTGACTTTGTCAAATGAGAGTGAGTATCAAGTCGAGATCAAAGACCCGCCATCGCCTAAACACTATGATATTAATTACATATCCCTCTTAAGGAGAAAACTCTTGATTCATTGTCAGGAGAAAGGGCCTTATGACCTAGAAAATATGACTTTTAATCCTAAATAAGATGCATAAAAAATACAAAGGCAAATTTTAACACCCTGAGGGTGGAAATTGTGTTAGTAGCATAATTGAATTTGATTTGGAATTTATGATACGTCAGCAAAGGTGGCACACCTCGGTTGAACTTGTTGATCAGCTGTAGAAGCTTCTTAGATGACTTGTACAGGTCGGGAACTTTCACCCCCTTTAAATACTGGATATCAGAGAGCTCGGCCTCGGATAGTTTCTCGATAGCTCAAAATGTTTTATTTTTCATGTTCATTGCCGACCATAAGGTCGAGAAAGGCTACCTCTTGGGGCAGTGAACGAAGAAGAAGCTCTTCTTCCATTAGTAGACCAAGGAGGGGATGCCTTCAAGAATATGACAACCAACCAGAGTTGCGAAGTAGAGCCAGTTGCCAAACACCTTCACTGCAAAGTAGTAGAAGAAAAGGTGTAATAAGGGCTCAACCAGAGCTCGGGCACAGAGAACCAAGAAGCTTATAGTCAACCTCTAGGCATTGTGTGCCAGATGCGAAGGAGCTGCTCCTAGGTGGTTTAGAAGAAGAACAAGAAATGTGGGAAGAGGATATTGAAACCCAGCTTGGACGGCCTTAGTATATATGCAGAACCCAAGCTCCAGTGAGTGGTGAGCTCGGGTCCCAGGGGGAATCATAAAGGTGGTCACCGAGAGCCATTTGAACCCTAAGACTTTGGAAACCCAATTGAGGGTGGAAATATCAGCCTTCGAAGCCGTGTCAGCCATAGAGTCAGCTCGACGATGCGAGCCTAAGGTGTGGGCAGATGATGCCTTCGGATCGTAGGAATCGACGGTGACTTCGACAAACTAGTTCGACTCATCATGAGCCTTCGAGATGAGCCCGATGCCTAAGCAGCAGAAGGGCCCGCCTCAGTTGGACGAGGAGAAGATTTTGTCATAGAGGATGATGACGAGGAAGAAAAAGGGCCAAAAGAGGATGAACCCACCCGAAGCTGAGGGTTTGAGGAAGAAGACTTTCCAGAATCAGAATAATGGAGGATGACATGGCTTACCTTTGAAGGAAGCAAGCCAAGAAACTGGAAGTCGAGGAGGAGGTCGGAAGCAGAGGTGATCCCAGAAGCTCATGCATTGGCTATATTCTCGCACATGCATAAGGCAAGGTGCTCGTTTGCGATCCAAACACCTCTATTATAGAGCTAGGGGGCTAGCCAGATCCGACGATCACAACTCTGGCTTCGCCTTGAGGGCTCAGATGCACCCACATGGCATCTTCTGATTGACTCCTAACCACTTCCTTGGATTGTGCTTGTTTGCGACCTACGAGACCAAGCATGATTACACACGGATTTCAAGGCGACAACATGATAGTTGACGCCATGCTCGTCTGTAAGACTCGGCCCCATTGGGCCCTTTGGCCCCATCCTCAGGGTCGCGACAGGAGCCCTGGTCACGACGTGGTCGTGCCAGAGAGGCCTGTCGTGACAGGTTCGGGTCGCGACGAACCCGGCCGTCGCCTTCTTGTTGAGACGGGGGTGGCCGTCGCGTCCTTGTCGCGATGTCTGACGGCGTCGCGAGTGCTTTTCTGACAGACGTGATCAGTGTCATTACCTTCAGAACGGCTTTGACGGGTGTCAGGCACGCAGAACGTTGAGGCAACCTGGTCAGCCATCGCGATTGCTTTTCCGATCTTGAGCTTTGACCGCCTTTTGGGGTCACGCCGGAGGCAGTCGTCGTGACATGGTCGCGACGCCTAGGGGCATCACGACACATTGGTTGTCGCACTGGGTCGGCCCGTCGCATTCTGGGGGCCGTCGGTTTAAAACCGAACGCCGCGGCCCATTCTCCCCCTCACCTTTTTCCCTCTTTCTTATTCCCCTCTCCTTCCCTCTGAGCTCCCCTTACTTTTTCTTGGTTGTTCTTTGAGCTCGACGCATTCGTGCTGAGGAGGGTGTCGTCCCTTTCGTGCAGGGGACGTGGTCGTGTCGCTTGGAGCGAGGAGGAGGCGGCCATTCCAACGAGAAGGTCCCAAGGGTTTGAGGAAGAAGACTTTCAGAAATCAGAATAATTGGAGGATGACATGGCTTACCTTTGAAGGAAGCAAGCCAAGAAACTGGAAGTCGAGGAGGAGGTCGGAAGCAGAGGTGATCCCAGAAGGCTCATGCATTGGCTATTATTCTCGCACATGCATAAGGCAAGGTGCTCGTTTGCGATCCAAACACCTCTATTTATAGAGCTAGGGGCTAGCCAGATCCGACGATCACAAACTCTGGCTTCGCCTTGAGGGCTCAGATGCAACCACATGGCATCTTCTGATTGACTCCTAACCACTTCCTTGGATTGTGCTTGTTTGCGACCTACGAGACCAAGCATGATTACACACGGATTTCAAGGCGACAACATGATAGTTGACGCCATGCTCGTCTGTAAGACTCGGCCCCATTGGGCCTTTGGCCCATCCTCAGGGTCGCGACAGGAGCCCTGGTCACGACGTGGTCGTGCCAGAGAGGCCTGTCGCGACAGGTTGGGTCGCGACGAACCCGGACCGCCTTCTTGTTGAGACGGGTGGCCGTCGCGTCCTTGTCGCGATGTCTGACGGCGTCGCGAGTGCTTTTCTGACAGACGTGATCAGTGTCATTACCTCAGAACGGCTTTGACGGGTGTCAGGCACGCAGAACGTTGAGGCAATGGGTCAGCCATCGCGATTGCTTTTCCGATCTTTGAGCTTTGACCGCCTTTTTGGTGGGGTCACGCCGGAGGCAGTCGTCGTGACATGGTCGCGACGCCTAGGGGCATCACGACACATTGGTTGTCGCACTGGGTCGGCCCGTCGCATTCTGGGGCCGTCGGTTTAAAACCGAACGCCGCGGCCCATTCTCCCCCTCACCTTTTTCCCTCTTTCTTATTCCCCTCCTTCCCTCTGAGCTCCCCTTACTTTTTCTTGGTTGTTCTTTGAGCTCGACGCATTCGTGCTGAGGAGGGTGTCGTCCCTTTCGTGCAGGGGACGTGGTCGTGTCGCTTGGAGCGAGGAGGAGGCGGCCATTCCAACGAGAAGGCCCCAACGGGTTAGCTCTTCACGTAGAGATAGGGACCCTTGATCCTCTCGCTCTAAGCATGCTCCCTTCCCTCTTTAGATCGTGTTTTCCCTGTGGTTTGGAGCTTGTGTGTAACACCCTCCTCCGTTCTCACACTCACTCATATAATCTTTGATCGGAAGAGGGGTTACACTGACAAATTTCGTTATGGGTAGATAAATTCGTGTAATGCACAAAACCGGCAAACCATTCCACAAAGATGTCTTTGAATATATTATACATCACAAGGTAACAAAGTACTAATACTCATTATTTACAAGAGCTAAGTTTCTCTCTCTAATTTAATACATCATCAACTAAAATAAACTACTAAAACTATGCTATTCTTCAACATTTCTTCATCGTTCGCAGCGGAATTGAGATTCATGTGTAGCTGAGATTATACACACCTTCAATCTAAAAGGGTTTAGAGGAAACAAAGACATTAGTCGAACGGACTCAGTAGGTGAAAGTAAGCATATATGGATCAAAAACACATTTGCTCATGAATTTCATACTTAACAGAAATGTATAGCTCAAATTGAATTCATAATGAGCCCAAACAAATCACAGAATAAGAGTCATATTTGTCTTTCAGAATTCAGACTATAACTTGTTTTGGAAACAAATTTGACAGGCATCACTGCTCTCAAGAGGTTACTATATAGACATAAATATATCCTCAGTGCCTAGGCGATTCCAGCACCTTGGATCTTGTTCATTGCGCAAGAACGGGGTTTATTACCCACCATCGTCAGTCCATTGACTTGAATTTACCTACAAACTGTCGCCCTCAGCTGATCACAAGTGGCTGGTGCTACCACAAGTGATCCTAAACCCTCTTTTGAAGAGAGCACTGTCTTCAGATTATAAACTTCATTTCATGAGCACAATAGGAATGGAAAATCAAGGGTGGTTTAGATTGAGAATAAATTCAGATATCCTGAGGTTAAAACAGCTCGGAATTCAAAAAACTAAGAGATCACTTGGTTGGGACAACACATAGAAAGTACCAGCTCTGATTGATGCAGGTTTGGTTCAAATCATAACAACCAGGCCGGTGGTTGTCGACAGCATAAACTGGAAGTCGAATCATGTATAAACTGGAAGTCGAATGTATAAGTCGAATCATGTATAAACTGGAAGTCAAATGTATAAGTCGAATTATATATAAACTATAAGTCGAAGTGTACGGCAATCGAATGCAATGTAGGCAGTCGGATATAGGAAGTTGAATGCATCAGTCGAATTATGTATAAACTATAAGTCGAATTGTGTATATAGTATAAATAGAATCATGTGTAAACTGTAAGTCGAATTACATGTAAACTCATAGTCTGATACTTAAACTTTTTAACAGGGGGTGGGATAATCTCACAGTAACTGGTATGATCATATGTGTGTACAGAAATGTGTACTCTAGAATTGTAAGGATGATTCTAACCATGTTAAGTTAGAAACCTAATAATATGACACTGGAAATACTTCTATTTCTACAGCAGTGATCTCCAATCGTGGTATAAAGCATAAAGATTGTCATGAACAGTCCAACCGCAACTCGATAGTTTACACAAGGATCAGGTAAAAGAAGGAAAAGAAGTTGAATCCTACCTCGCTTCAGGGAGATGGAGTCTTTCTTCAAAGGACCCCCAACTATAAGATAGAGACGAAGCCCCCATGTGCTCACAGCAACCACCCACAGTTGCTTCTGGAAGCACCCACACACACGCAGTGGAGATAGCAGCTTTTGCAGCAGTAGCAACGGCTTCCTCACAGCAACAGCAACTAAACACCACTCACAGCTAGATGCTTACAAGTGTAACTGTTGGCCCTTTGGTGTGCGGCAGCAAGGTAACCTAGAGGGGGGGTGAATAGGATTTTCTGAAATCTGAAATCAAAATGTGAACACTTAAAAGTTTGGTTAGTGTTAGTGTGATGAAGAGTGGCACTGCGGAAGCAAAAGAACAATCACACAAAAGGACACAGGAGATTTATCCTGGTTCGGCCCTTCCTACATGGAAGTCCTACGTCCAGTCCCTAAGCAAACTCTTGGGATTTCACTAACCGAAGGTACAGTCCCCTTCAAGGACACTACAACACCCTGGATACCCCACCAGGTCTTCTTCTCTTTCCCGGGCAAGAAAGCAGCCCACTTCTTTTCTAGGCTCAGAAGCAAACCTACTTCTTTTACAGGTTCAGAAGTAAACCTCCTGGAACAAACCCCAGTGCGGTTCTGCTAGACTTAAACCCCCAGCTAGGTCCTGTTGGTACAAACCCCAACACGGTTCTGCTAGACACTAACCTCTAGCTAGGTTACACACTGTATACAGTCCTACAGCTGGACAGAAATCTTTCTTAGAAAAGAAAGATCAGACTGAGAGCTATTACAATATGAACACTCAGGACTTAGCTCACAGTCATAGACTCTCCCCCAAGATTACAATGAGCACAGAGAGAATGGAAGAGAAGAAGGCTTGAAGGCGATGAAGACTTCTGCTTTGAAAGCTTCTGTAGACTTTTGGCTCGAGCACTTCTCTCTTTCTATGAGTGTTTGTGGCGTGAAGGTTCTTCTCACAGTTGTACACTCCTTGAAGGATTTTCAGGAAAGGCTCTCTCTTCATCTTCAGCAATGCTCCATCTTTTATATGAGCAACTTGAATAGATCCGTTGAAGAGATCCGTTGGAGTTCTAGTCGTTGCTCATCTCCTCTTCATTTGTCTTGATCAGACTCTGATGCTCTTTGAGGTTTGTGAGCATAGAAGAAAGTGTTAGCATAAAAGAGTGTTTATGATAAACGATGCATAGTACTGTGCTTCTGCTAACATACTGAAAATAGTAGGTCAAATCTTTTTCTGACAAGATTATGCATGCAACTTTTTCTGTCAGACAATATTTGACATTTCAATGAGCGCCAAAAACACTTTCAAAATATTCAAGAAAAATCGTTGTTCATTTGCAAGTAAATCGTTGTAAGTTTATGAATAAATCGATGTGAAAGACAAGTCGTTATGATCATTGAAGAAATCGTTATGAGCATGACTTATGAAATCGTTATGGGAACGACTTCTTAACAAATCGTTATGAAGGCAAGTCGATGTGTTTACTTAAGAAATCGTTACGGTCCAAAGAAATCGTTATGAGTATGACTTATGAAATCGTTATGTGAAGAGTCGTTGCTCATTTGTAAACAAATCGTTGTGAGAGCAAATCGTTGTCTCACTTAAGAAGTCGATGTGATCACTTATGAAATCGTTATGACAACCAAGCCGATGTGATCACTTATGAAATCGTTATGGGAACTAAGCCGATGTGATCACTTATGAAATCGTTATGGGAACAAAGCCGATGTGATCACTTATGAAATCGTTATGCAAGGAAATCGATATGAGGGCAAATCGTTGTGGCTATAAAAGGAATCGTTCTGAGATCGATTTCTTAACAACTTGTTATGGCCACTTAGCGAATCGTTCTGAGATCGATTTCTTAACAAATCGTTATGGCCACTTAGCGAAGTCGTTGGAGCGCTTTAAAAAATCTATTAAAATAAAATCATTGTAGCACTTATTAATTTTAGCACTTAAACTGAAATCGATGTATATTGATTAAACATCGATTTTATCATTTTAGTGCGCCATATTGCATCAATGTGAGACTCAACATTTTGCTATGAGATTGATGCGACACAGATGAAATAAAATATTCAATTTAAGTTACATCATAAATTTTATTATCACCAAAATATAAGAACAAATAGAGAGTGATTCAAAAATCTCCCCCTTTTTGGTGATGACAAAATTTATGAGAATTTTCTGACAAGAATATATATAAAGCATAGAGGTTTCAGAAAATTCATACAAACTCTCCCCCTTTTTGTCACTAACCAAAAAGGAAGGATCTTACCATGGATTTCTCTCCCCCTTTGAGAGAATTTCTTACCATTGAGGGGTTCAACAATGATAGTTGATAAGGAATGACTCCCTCTTAATCTGTGAGGCAAGTCAGATCTTGTTGTTCTTGACCTTTGACTTGTTGTTTATCAAGTCTTCAAGATTTTTATCTGTATATAAAAAAAACTTGCAAACATTGTTAGTAGCATTGTAGTTTACTGAATATAACAAACAGAAATGAGGTTTAAAAAACAGAAAACTAAAACTAAAGGATGACTACTTCCTCTTCAGATTGGAATGAAGTGAAGAGTTGGTAATCACCAATCGGATGTTTTTGAGCATCCTCTAACCATACCCATTTGAATGCCTTTTCCTTTTGTTCATCAAGAGTAGATAGACATTTTCTTCTTTAATGTTGAAGCTACCTGAGGAGTTGTTTACAGATGATGTCTCCTGAGAAGTTACTTGGATTTTATGAGCCTTATCCTCAGCTTTTTCATCATCAGAAGCTTCTTCAGCGCTTATTTCTTTAGAGATATCCTTTTTGAAAAAGATATGAGGCTCCCCCTCAATCTAAGGTTCCTCCTTTATCTCTTCTTCTTCATGTGGAAGGATAACTTCCTGAGGTGCTTCCTGTTGCTCCCCTTGAGTGGCGACAGTTAGAGATGATGGAGTTATAGCTTCCTGTCTTGTTTCTTTAAACACTTGAGCATCAGTAGGTATTTCATCCGTAGTGGGTATTTCTTCATATGTGAGCTTCAATTTGTCCCACATATCTTTAGCAGATATACATGCAGATACTTTACTGAATTCTATTTTAGATAAAGCACAACATAAATAATTCTTTGCTTTAAAATTCAATGATAATTTACTTTTATCTGCAGCTGTAATAGCAGTAGTGCCTTCAGCTGGAACAACAATGAAATCACCTAGCTCAATTACCTGCCACAGATCAAAGTCTGTGCCTCGAATGAAGCATTCCATTCTCATCTTCCAGTATTGGTAGTCCTCTCCATCAAAGAATGGAGGTCTGGTGACTGATTGGCCTTCAACATATCCTTGAGCTGCCATGGATCTTTGCTCTAAGATCGTTGGATCTTCTTGGAAGTTCAGAGACCCGCTCTGATACCACTTGTTGGACCTTTGGTGTGCGGCAACAATGTAACCTAGAGGGGGGGTGAATAGGATTTTCTGAAATCTGAAATCAAAACGTGAACACTTAAAAGTTTGGTTAGTGTTAGTGTGATGAAGAGTGGCAGTGCGGAAGCAAAAGAACAATCACACAAAAGGACACAGGAGATTTATCCTGGTTCGGCCCTTCCCACATAGAAGTCCTACGTCCAGTCCCCAAGCAAACTCTTGGGATTTCACTAACCGAAGGTACAGTCCCCTTCAAGACACTACAACACCCTGGATACCCCACCAGGTCTTCTTCTCTTTCCCGGGAAGAAGGCAGCCCACTTCTTTTCTAGGCTCAGAAGCAAACCTACTTCTTTTACAGGTTCAGAAGTAAACCTCCTGGAACAAACCCCAGTGCGGTTCTGCTAGACTTAAACCCCCAGCTAGGTCCTGTTGGTACAAACCCCAACACGGTTCTGCTAGACACTAACCTCTAGCTAGGTTACACACTGTATACAGTCCTACAGCTGGACATAAATCTTTCTTAGAAAAGAAAGATCAGACTGAGAGATATTACAAGATGAACACTCAGGACTTAGCTCACAGTCATAGACTCTCCCCCAAGATTACAATGAGCACAGGGAGAATGGAAGAGAAGAAGGCTTGAAGGCGATGAAGACTTCTGCTTTGAAAGCTTCTGTAGATTTTTGGCTCGAGCTCTTCTCTCTTTCTATGAGTGTTTGTGGCGTGAAGGTTCTTCTCACAGTTGTACACTCCTTGAAGGATTTTTAGGAAAGGCTCTCTCTTCATCTTCATCAATGCTCCATCTTTTATATGAGCAGCTTGAATAGATCCGTTGAAGAGATCCGTTGGAGTTCTAGCCGTTGCTCATCTCCTCTTCATTTGTCTTGATCAGACTCTGATGCTCTTCGAGGTCTGTGAGCATAGAAGAAAGTGTTAGCATAAAAGAGTGTTTATGATAAACGATGCATAGTACTGTGCTTCTGCTAACATACTGAAAATAGTAGGTCAAATCTTTTTCTGACAAGATTATGCATGCAACTTTTTCTGTCAGACAATATTTGACATTTCAATAAGCGCCAAAAACACTTTCAAAATATTCAAGAGAAATCGTTATTCATTTACAATTAAATCGTTGTAAGTTTATGAACAAATCGATGTGAAAGACAAGTCGTTATGATCATTGAAGAAATCGTTATGAGCATGACTTATGAAATCGTTATGAGAACGACTTCTTAACAAATCGTTATGAAGGCAAGTCGATGTGTTTACTTAAGAAATCGTTACGGTCTAAAGAAATCGTTATGAGCATGACTTATGAAATCGTTATGTGAAAAGTCGTTGCTCATTTGTAAACAAATCGTTGTGAGAGCAAATCGTTGTCTCACTTAAGAAGCCGATGTGATCACTTATGAAATCGTTATGGGAACTAAGCCGATGTGATCACTTATGAAATCGTTATGGGAACTAAGACGATGTGATCACTTATGAAATCGTCATGCAAGGAAATCGATATGAGGGCAAATCGTTATGGCTATAAAAGGAATCGTTCTGAGATCGATTTCTTAACAACTCGTTATGGCCACTTAGCGAATCGTTCTGAGATCGATTTCTTAACAAATCACTATGGCCACTTAGCGAAGTCGTTGTGCTTTAAAAAATCAATTAAAACAAAATCGTTGTAGTGCTTATTAATTTTGGCACTTAAACTGAAATCGATGTATATTGATTAAACATCGATTTTATCATTTTAGTGCGACATATTGCATCAATGTGAGACTCAGCATTTTGCTATGAGATTGATGCGACACAGATGAAATAAAATATTCAATTTAAGTTACATCATAAATTTTATTATCACCAAAATACAAGAACAAATATAGAGTGGTTCAACAATCTCCCCCTTTTTGGTGATGACAAAATTTATGAGAATTTTCTGACAAGAATATATATAAAGCATACAGGTTTCAGAAAATTCATACAAACTCTCCCCCTTTTTGTCACTAACCAAAAAGGAAGGATCTTACCATGGATTTCTCTCCCCCTTTGAGAGAATTTCTTACCATTGAGGGGTTCAACAATGATAGTTGATAAGGAATGACTCCCCCTTAATCTGTGAGGCAAGTCAGATCTTGTTGCTCTTAACCTTTGACATGTTGTTTATCAAGTCTTCAAGATTTTTATCTGTATATAAAAAAACTTGCAAACATTGTTAGTAGCATTGTAGTTTACTAAATATAACAAATAGAAATGAGGTTTAAAAAGCAGAAAACTAAAACTAAAGGATGACTACTTCCTCTTCAGATTGGAATGAAGTGAAGAGTTGGTAATCACCAATCGGATGTTTTTGAGCATCCTCTAACCATACCCATTTGAATGCCTTTTCCTTTTGTTCATCAAGAGTAGATAGGCATTTTCTTCTTTAATGTTGAAGCTACCTGAGGAGTTGTTTACAGAAGATGTCTCCTTAGAGGTTACTTGGATTTTATGAGCCTTATCCTCAGCTTTTTCATCATCAGAAGCTTCTTCAGCGCTTATTTCTTTAGAGATATCCTTTTTGAAAAAGATATGAGGCTCCCCCTCAATCTGAGGTTCCTCCTTTATCTCTTCTTCTTCATGTGGAAGGATAACTTCCTGAGGTGCTTCCTGTTGCTCCCCTTGAGTGGCGACAGTTAGAGATGATGGAGTTATAGCTTCCTGTCTTGTTTCTTTAAACACTTGAGCATCAGTAGGTATTTCATCCGTAGTGGGTATTTCTTCATATGTGAGCTTCAATTTGTCCCACATATCTTTAGCAGATATACATGCAGATACTTTACTGAATTCTATTTTAGATAAAGCACAACATAAATAATTCTTTGCTTTAAAATTCAATGATAATTTACTTTTATCTGCAGCTGTAATAGCAGTAGTGCCTTCAGCTGGAACAACAATGAAATCACCTACCTCAATTACCTGCCACAGATCAAAGTCTGTGCCTCGAATGAAGCATTCCATTCTCATCTTCCAGTATTGGTAGTCCTCTCCATCAAAGAATGGAGGTCTGGTGACTGATTGGCCTTCAACATATCCTTGAGCTGCCATGGATCTTTGCTCTAAGATCGTTGGATCTTCTTGGAAGTCCAGAGACCTGCTCTGATACCACTTGTTGGCCTTTGGTGTGCGACAACAAGGTAACCTAGAGGGGGGGTGAATAGGATTTTCTGAAATCTGAAATCAAAACGTGAACACTTAAAAGTTTGGTTAGTGTTAGTGTGATGAAGAGTGGCAGTGCGGAAGCAAAAGAACAATCACACAAAAGGACACAGGAGATTTATCCTGGTTCGACCCTTCCCACATGGAAGTCCTACGTCCAGTCCCCAAGCAAACTCTTGGGATTTCACTAACCGAAGGTACAGTCCCCTTCAAGGACACTACAACACCCTGGATACCCCACCAAGTCTTCTTCTCTTTCCCGGGCAAGAAGGCAGCCCACTTCTTTTCTAGGCTCAGAAGCAAACCTACTTCTTTTACAGGTTCAGAAGTAAACCTCCTGGAACAACCCCGGTGCGGTTCTGCTAGACTTAAACCCCAGCTAGGTCCTGTTGGTACAAACCCCAACACGGTTCTGCTAGACACTAACCTCTAGCTAGGTTACACACTGTATACAGTCCTACAGCTGGACATAAATCTTTCTTAGAAAAGAAAGATCAGACTGAGAGATATTACAAGATGAACACTCAGGACTTAGCTCACAGTCATAGACTCTCCCCCAAGATTACAATGAGCACAGGGAGAATGGAAGAGAAGAAGGCTTGAAGGCGATGAAGACTTCTGCTTTGAAAGCTTCTGTAGATTTTTGGCTCGAGCTCTTCTCTCTTTCTATGAGTGTTTGTGGCGTGAAGGTTCTTCTCACAGTTGTACACTCCTTGAAGGGTTTTCAGGAAAGGCTCTCTCTTCATCTTCAGCAATGCTCCATCTTTTATATGAGCAGCTTGAATAGATCCGTTGAAGAGATCGTTGGAGTTCTAGCCGTTGCTCATCTCCTCTTCATTTGTCTTGATCAGACTCTGATGCTCTTCGAGGTCTGTGAGCATAGAAGAAAGTGTTAGCATAAAAGAGTGTTTATGATA
Source organism: Colocasia esculenta (assembly GCA_014218235.1). Lineage (NCBI taxonomy): Eukaryota > Viridiplantae > Streptophyta > Magnoliopsida > Alismatales > Araceae > Colocasia > Colocasia esculenta. The sequence continues at coordinate 165,067,863 of CM024760.1, read as the reverse complement.
AACGATGCATAGTACTGTGCTTCTGCTAACATACTGAAAATAGTAGGTCAAATCTTTTTCTGACAAGATTATGCATGCAGCTTTTTCTGTCAGACAATATTTGACGTTTCAATGAGCGCCAAAAACACTTTCAAAATATTCAAGAGAAATCGTTGTTCATTTACAAGTAAATCGTTGTAAGTTTATGAACAAATTGATGTAAAAGACAAGTCGTTATGATCATTGAAGAAATCGTTATGAGCATGACTTATGAAATCGTTATGGGAACGACTTCTTAACAAATCGTTATGAAGGCAAGTCGATGTGTTTACTTAAGAAAATCGTTACGGTCTAAAGAAATCGTTATGAGCATGACTTATGAAATCGTTATGTGAAGAGTCGTTGCTCATTTGTAAACAAATCGTTGTGAGAGCAAATCGTTGTCTCACTTAAGAAGTCGATGTGATCACTTATGAAATCGTTATGGGAACCAAGCCGATGTGATCACTTATGAAATCGTTATGGGAACTAAGCCGATGTGATCACTTATGAAATCGTTATGGGAACTAAGCCGATGTGATCACTTATGAAATCGTTATGCAAGGAAATCGATATGAGGGCAAATCGTTGTGGCTATAAAAGGAATCGTTCTGAGATCGATTTCTTAACAACTCGTTATGGCCACTTAGCGAATCGTTCTGAGATCGATTTCTTAAAAAATCGTTATGGCCACTTAGCGAAGTCGTTGTAGCGCTTTAAAAAATCAATTAAAACAAAATCGTTGTAGCGCTTATTAATTTTGGCACTTAAACTGAAATCGATGTATATTGATTAAACATCGATTTTATCATTTTAGTGCGCCATATTGCATCAATGTGAGACTCAGCATTTTGCTATGAGATTGATGCGACACAGATGAAATAAAATATTCAATTTAAGTTACATCATAAATTTTATTATCACCAAAATACAAGAACAAATAGAGAATGGTTCAACAATCTCTCCCTTTTTGGTGATGACAAAATTTATGATAATTTTCTGACAAGAATATATATAAAGCATAGAGGTTTCAGAAAATTCATACAAACTCTCCCCCTTTTTGTCACTAACCAAAAAGGAAGGATCTTACCATGGATTTCTCTCCCCCTTTGAGAGAATTTCTTACCATTGAGGGGTTCAACAATGATAGTTGATAAGGAATGACTCCCCCTTAATCTGTGAGGCAAGTCAGATCTTGTTGCTCTTGACCTTTGACATGTTGTTTGTCAAGTCTTCAAGATTTTTATCTGTATATAAAAAAAACTTGCAAACATTGTTAGTAGCATTGTACTTTACTGAATATAACAAACAGAAATGAGGTTTAAAAAACAGAAAACTAAAACTAAAAGATGACTACTTCCTCTTCAGATTGGAATGAAGTGAAGAGTTGGTAATCACCAATCGGATGTTTTTGAGCATCCTCTAACCATACCCATTTGAATGCCTTTTCCTTTTGTTCATCAAGAGTAAATAGGCATTTTCTTCTTTAATGTTGAAGCTACCTGAGGAGTTGTTTACAGAAGATGTCTCCTGAGAAGTTACTTGGATTTTATGAGCCTTATCCTCAGCTTTTTCATCATCAGAAGCTTCTTCAGCGCTTATTTCTTTAGAGATATCCTTTTTGAAAAAGATATGAGGCTCCCCTCAATCCGAGGTTCCTCTTTTATCTCTTCTTCTTCATGTGGAAGGATAACTTCCTGAGGTGCTTCCTGTTGCTCCCTTGAGTGGCGACAGTTAGAGATGATGGAGTTATAGCTTCCTGTCTTGTTTCTTTAAACACTTGAGCATTAGTAGGTATTTCATCCGTAGTGGGTATTTCTTCATATGTGAGCTTCAATTTGTCCCACATATCTTTAGCAGATATACATGCAGATACTTTACTGAATTCTATTTTAGATAAAGCACAACATAAATAATTCTTTGCTTTAAAATTCAATGATAATTTACTTTTATTTGCAGCTGTAATAGCAGTAGTGCCTTCAGCTGGAACAACAATGAAATCACCTACCTCAATTACCTGCCACAGATCAAAGTCTGTGCCTCGAATGAAGCATTCCATTCTCATCTTCCAGTATTGGTAGTCCTCTCCATCAAAGAATTGAGGTCTGGTGACTGATTGGCCTTCAACATATCCTTGAGCTGCCATGGATCTTTGCTCTAAGATCGTTGGATCTTCTTGGAAGTTCAGAGACCCGCTCTGATACCACTTGTTGGCCCTTTGGTGTGCAGCAACAAGGTAACCTAGAGGGGTGGTGAATAGGATTTTCTGAAATCTGAAATCAAAACGTGAACACTTAAAAGTTTGGTTAGTGTTAGTGTGATGAAGAGTGGCAGTACGGAAGCAAAAGAACAATCACACAAAAGGACACAGGAGATTTATCCTGGTTCGGCCCTTCCCACATGGAAGTCCTACGTCCAGTCCCCAAGCAAACTCTTGGGATTTCACTAATCGAAGGTACAGTCCCCTTCATAGACACTACAACACCCTGGATACCCCACCAGGTCTTCTTCTCTTTCCCGGGGAAGAAGGCATCCCACTTCTTTTCTAGGCTCAGAAGCAAACCTACTTCTTTTACAGGTTCAGAAGTAAACCTCCTGGAACAAACCCCAGTGCGGTTCTGCTAGACTTAAACCCCCAGCTAGGTCCTGTTGGTACAAACCCCAACACGGTTTTTCTAGACACTAACCTCTAGTTAGGTTACACACTGTTACAGTCCTACAACTGGACATAAATCTTTCTTAGAAAAGAAAGATCAGACTGAGAGCTATTACAAGATGAACACTTAGGACTTAGCTCACAGTTATAGACTCTCCCCCAAGATTACAATGAGCACGGGAGAATGGAAGAGAAGAAGGCTTGAAGGCGATGAAGATTTCTGCTTTGAAAGCTTATGTAGATTTTTGGCTCGAGCTCTTCTCTCTTTCTATGAGTGTTTGTGGCGTGAAGGTTCTTCTCACAGTTGTACACTCCTTGAAGGATTTTCAGGAAAGGCTCTCTCTTCATCTTCAGCAATGCTCCATCTTTTATATGAGCAGCTTGAATAGATCCGTTGAAGAGATCCGTTGGAGTTCTAGCCGTTGCTCATCTTCTCTTCATTTATCTTGATCAGACTCTGATGCTCTTCGAGGTCTGTGAGCATAGAAGAAAGTGTTAGCATAAAAGAGTGTTTATGATAAACGATGCATAGTACTGTGCTTCTGCTAACATACTGAAAATAGTAGGTCAAATCTTTTTCTGACAAGATTATGCATGCAACTTTTTCTGTCAGACAATATTTGACATTTCAATGAGCGCCAAAAACACTTTCAAAATATTCAAGAGAAATCGTTGTTCATTTACAAGTAAATCGTTGTAAGTTTATGAACAAATCGATGTGAAAGACAAGTCGTTATGATCATTGAAGAAATCGTTATGAGCATGACTTATGAAATCGTTATGGGAACGACTTCTTAACAAATCGTTATGAAGGCAAGTCGATGCGTTTACTTAAGAAATCGTTACGGTCTAAAGAAATCGTTATGAGCATGACTTATGAAATTGTTATGTGAAGAGTCGTTGCTCATTTTTAAACAAATCGTTGTGAGAGCAAATCGTTGTCTCACTTAAGAAGTCGATGTGATCACCTATGAAATCGTTATGGGAACCAAGCCGATGTGATCACTTATGAAATGGTTATGGGAACTAAGCCGATGTGATCACTTATGAAATCATTATGGGAACTAAGCCGATGTGATCACTTATGAAATCGTTATGCAAGGAAATCGATATGAGGGAAAATCGTTGTGGCTATAAAAGGAATCGTTCTGAGATCGATTTCTTAACAACTCGTTATGGCCACTTAGTGAATCGTTCTGAGATCGATTTCTTAACAAATCGTTATGGCCACTTAGCGAAGTCGTTGTAGCGCTTTAAAAAATCATTTAAAACAAAATCGTTGTAGCGCTTATTAATTTTGGCACTTAAACTGAAATCGATGTATATTGTTTAAACATCGATTTTATCATTTTAGTGCGCCATATTGCATCAATGTGAGACTCAACATTTTGTTATGAGATTGATGCGACACAGATGAAACAAAATATTCAATTTAAGGTACATCATAAATTTTATTATCACCAAAATACAAGTACAAATAGAGAGTGGTTCAACAGTAACAACAGTGGAGGGGAAGAAAACTCCCACGAATGGTGAGGGAAAAGCTTTTATAAGCTCATCCCTTCCATGCATGCCGGACACAAGAGCCCTGCAGGTGTCCGCAGTAAAACCTCTTGGTTTTTACTGTGGACACGTTTAACATGCTCGCCCACAGCCTAACACCTCAGGGTAACCAGGTGTTAAACTCCCCCATACATGCTGGCCTTTGTAGAGCGTGACACATAAATCACCCAAAAATCCATCCCATAATTGACCCCTAAATCGGCTGATTCAATAATCTACATGTAAACATGTTCAAATGCTGTCCATTTGTCTTGAAATTTTAGTCATAAGCTAATGTAATGGTTTTACAAATTATGGTGATTTTTATTTAATTTTTAGAATTTATTTTACATTGGGTGAAAAACCACCAGGTAAATAGTTGCGTCGGTTTAATCTCAAAATCCGTAGGTCAACAATTCCGGATAATTATATTTTTGATTTCTCCATATTTTTCTAAGAATTATTGTGTTCTTGGATTTTATTTTCGTTATAGTTTTCCGGTGTCGCCCTGTCGGGGTGCGTACGACCGAAAGTGTTATCACGGGTATGATAGAGTGTCATAAACACACCCTTAATCCTAAATATCTCAATTTAAACTTAATTGTTATGCATAAACAAGAATTTCTAAGCAATTCATGATATTTAAAATGCGAGAGTATTACATTTCTCCCCCTGTTAAAATAAATTTCGTCCTCGAAATTGGCAAAATTTACGTACCAAATAGTTGTGGATACTTTTCTTTCATCTCTTGCTCTAATTCCCATGCTTCTTCTTTGATGAACGTGCTTTTCCATAAGATCTTCACCATAGAAATTGCTTTTGTTTATGAGGATTCGTTCTTTCCTGTCTAATATTTTCACTGGCTCCTCTTGTACGATTAAATCTGGTTGTATTTCCACATTTTCATGGCTAATCACATGAGAGGGGTCCATTATGTATTTCCTCAACATGGATATGTGAAATACATTATGAATGTGCGACCAAGAGGGCGGAAGAGCTAATTGGTATGCTACTTCCCCTATTCTTTGTAATATCTCAAAAGGTCCTACATACATTGGACTGAGCTTTCCTTTCTTACTAAATCTCATAATACCTTTGGTTGGAGAGACCTTTAGAAACACATGATCACCCACATTAAACTCTAGTGGCCTCCTTTTATCAGCATACTTCTTCTGTCTGTCTTGAGCTGTCAGCAATCTTTTTCTGATCAATTCAATTTTCTCTGAACAATTCTGAATTAATTCTGGCCCAATGAGATTCTTTTCTCCAACTTCTGCCCAACAGAGAGGTGATCTACAGGGTCTACCATATAATGCTTCATATGGTGCCATTCCAATACTTGTATAGTAACTATTATTGTATGCAAACTCAATTGAGGGTAGATAATCATCCCAGCTGCCATGCCAATCTAAACTACAGGCTCTCAGCATGTCTTCTAATGTTTTGATGGTTCTTTCCGATTGACCATCCGTTTGAGGATGATATGCTGAGCTAAATTTTAATTGTGTACCCATGGCTGCTTGAAGACTTTTCCAAAATCCAGCAGTGAATCTTGGATCTCTATATGAAATTATCGACAAAGGAATTTTATGAAGTCTCACTATTTCCTTTATATATAATTGAGCCAAATCTTCTAATGATTGTGTCTTTGTTACCGCTAGAAACTGAGCCGATTTAGTTAATCTATCAACAATTACCCAAATAGCATCATGCTTCTTCCTTGTCTTCGGTAAACCCATCACGAAGTCCATAGTTATCTGCTCCCATTTCCATACTGGAATTTCAATTAGTTACATAGGCCCTGCTGGCTTCTGGTGCTCCGCCTTTATTTGTTGACATGTTAAGCATTTACTCACAAATTCTGCTATGTCCTTTTTCATTCCATGCCACCAAAATTGCTTTTTCAGTTCCTGATACATTTTAGAGCTACCAGGATGAATCGAATACTGAGATTTGTGCCCTTCATTCAATAACTCACTTTTGATTTCTTCATTTTTCGGTATGCATATTCTATTTTGAAATCTGATTATTCCTTGACCATCTTTGATGTATCCTGGCTTGTTTACCATCTCTTTTAGTTTCTGATCTTGGTTCTGTGCTTCACCAATTTTATCTAATAATACTGACCTTACTATCAATTGTGCCAATATCAAATTTCCTGCACCACATCTTGGTGAGTACTCAATTAGATCTGTCATTTCTTTCCACTGTTGGTGCAATTGTAGTGCCCTTGACTTCTTTCTGCTCAAAGCATCAGCAACCACATTAGCTTTACCCGGATGGTAATTCAGTGTAAAATCATAATCCTTTAAAAATTCTAACCATCTCCTTTGCCTTAAATTCAATTCCTTCTGAGAAAATATGTACTTTAGACTCTTATGGTCAGTATAAACTTCAAATTGTTCTCCATACAAATAGTGGCACCAGATCTTCAAAGCATGTATAATTGCTGCCAATTCTAAGTCATGAGTCGGATAATTCTTTTCACGATCTTTTAACTGTTTAGAGGCATAAGCTACCACTTTCCCATATGGCATAAGAACACATCCAATTCCTCTTTGAGATGCATCCGTGTAGACTATAAATCCTCTCGATCCTTAAGGTAAAGTAAGAATCGGAGCTGTGGTAAGCTTCCCTTTTAATTCCCGAAAACTAGCCTCACATTTCTCATTCCACACAAAAGGTTCTCTTTCTAGTTAACTGAGTCAAAGGTGTAGCTATGGAAGAAAAACCTTCAATAAATCGCCTATAGTATCCAGTTTAAACCCAAGAAACTTCGAATCTCTAATGGATTCTTGGGTCTTTCCCAATTCAGAATTGTTTCAATTTTAGATAGGTCTACTGCCACACCTTTTTCGGAAATCACATGACCTAAAAATTGCACTTCCTTGAGCCAAAACTCACATTTACTTAACTTAGCATACAATTGATGTTCCTTAAAGTTTGTAGTATAATTCTCAAATGTTCCTTGTGTTCTTCTTCATTAAATGAATATATCAACACATCATCTATGAATACCACCACAAAGTTGTCCAAATAAGGTTGGAATACTCTATTCATCAAGTCCATAAATACAGCAGGTGCATTAGTCAATCCAAATGGGAGTACTAAAAACTCATAATGTCCATATCTGGTTCTAAATGCAGTCTTAGAAATATCATCTTCTTTAACTCTCAACTGATGGTATCCAGACCTTAAATCAATCTTAGAGAATATTGTGGCAGACCGAAGTTGATCAAATAAGTCATCAATTCTTGGTATACACATTTTTCTTCTTACCCCATTGGTTTCTTTGTTTTTCATATATTCCATAAATTCAGATTTCACTATAAATGCAGTCTTTAGTGCTACTGTCATGCTTTGGGGATCTAGTGGAGCTACCCTACTCCTCACACTGGGTTTCAATCCTCTCACAAACTTTTTTACCCTTCTGAGTTCATTATCACAAATGTGTGGTGCATATTTTTCCAGCTCAGTGAATTTTGTTTCATATTTCGCCACGTCATGTCTTTTTGTTCCAATTGCAAAAATTCCACTTCTTTCCTATCCTTGACGTGTGGTGGAGTGTATTTCTCATACAACTCTCTCAGGAATTCTTCCCAACTAATGTTATCTTCTCTATTTCTGAATGCATTTCTCGTGGCAGATTGCCACCATTCATCTGCTATATCTTGAAGCATATAAGTTGCCAATGTGACTTTATCTTCTCCTTTGCATCTAATGGCCTTAAATATTTTTTCCATCTCTCTAACCCATCCTTCCACAACCTCGAGTTGACTACTTCCTTTGAAGGCTGGAGGTCCCATCTTAAATTTTTCTAACAATGACGCTCCAGAAATTCTTTCTTCGCTTATGTCCTGTTGGTTCTTCATCAAAGTATGCACTAACCCCTGAAATGACTGCATAAAAGTGGCAAAATATGGAGTTCCAGTACTTCCTTCTTGAGAGTTTCCAGCCAATGGAATGTTGGGAACTTCCTCCCTAGAACCTTCCTCATGTCTATCCTCACTGGATGTGTCGATACCTTTTTCTTTGTTTGCCATTTCCTCGAACACCATCAAACACATCCAATTAATTCATGCTAACTACTTAAAATTTAAGGACCAGAATGATCTTTAGAAATTTTATAATATACACAATTGTTTTATTCTTTCCTTTGTGAAAATGGTCACAGAAATATCTATCACCCATAACCTTGCTCTGATACCACCTCTGTAACACCTTCCTCCGTTCTCACACTCACTCATATAATCTTTGATCAGAAAAGGGGTTACGCTGACAAATTTCGTTATGGGTAGATAAATCCGTGTAATGCACAAAACTGGCAAACCATTCCACAAAGATGTCTTTGAATATATTATACATCACAAGGTAACAAAGTACTAATACTCATTATTTACAAGAGCTAAGTTTCTCTCTCTAGTTTAATACATCATCAACTAAAAGAAACTACTAAAACTACGCTATTCTTCAACATTTCTTCATCGTTCTCAGCAGAATTGAGATTCATGTGCAACTGAGATTATACACACCTTCAATCTGAAAGGGTTTAGAGAAAACAAAGGCATGAGTCGGAAGGACTCAGTAGGTGAAAGTAAGCATATATGGATCAAAAACACATTTGCTCATGAATTTCATACTTAACAGAAACATATAGCTCAAATTGAATTCATAATGAGCCCAAACAAATCACAGAATAAGAGTCATATTAGTCTTTCAGAATTCAGACTATAACTTGTTTTGGAAACAAATTTGACAGGCATCACTACTCTCAAGAGGTTACTATATAGACATAAATATATCCACAGTGCCTAGGCGATTCCAACACCTTGGATCTTATTCATTGCGCAAGAACGAGATTTATTACCCACCATCGTCAGTCCATTGACTTGGATTTACCTACAAACTGTCGCCCTCAGCTGATCACAAGTGGCTGGTGCTACCACAAGTGATCCTAAACCCTCTTTTGAAGAGAGCACTGTCTTCAGATTATAAACTTCATTTCATGAGCACAATAGGAATGGAAAATCAAGGGTGGTTAAATTGAGAATAAATTCAGATATCCTGAGGTTAAAACAGCTCGAAATTCAAAAATATAAGAGATCACTTGGTTGGGACAACACTTAGAAAGTACCAACTCTGATTGATACATGTTTGGTTCACATCATAACAACCAGGCTGGTGGTTGTCGACAGCATAAACTAGAAGTCGAATCATGTATAAACTGGAAGTCGAATGTATAAGTCGAATCATGTATAAACTGGAAGTCGAATGTATAAGTCGAATCATGTATAAACTGGAAGTCGAATGTATAAGTCGAATCATGTATAAACTGGAAGTCGAATGTATAAGTCGAATTATATATAAACTGGAGGTCGAATGTATAAGTCGAAGTGTATGGCAGTCGAATGCAATGTAGGCAGTCGGATATAGGAAGTTGAATGCATCAGTCGAATTATGTATAAACTGTAAGTCGAATTGTGTCGAATTGTGTATATAGTATAAATCGAATCATGTGTAAACTGTAAGTCGAATTACATGTAAACTCACAGTTTGATACTTAAACTTTTTAACAGGGGGTTGGATAATCTCACAGTAACTGGTATGATCATATGTGTGTACAGAAATGTGTACTCTAGAATTGTAAGGATGATTCTAACCATGTTAAGTTAGAAACCTAATAATATGACACTGGAAATACTTCTATTTCTATAGCAGTGATCTCCAATCGTGGTATAAAGCATAAAGATTGCCATGAACAGTCCAACTGCAACTCGATAGTTTACACAAGGATCAGGTAAAAGAAGGAAAAGAAGTTGAATCCTACCCCGCTTCAGGGAGATGGAGTCTTTCTTCAAAGGACCCCCAACTATAAGATAGAGACGAAGCCCCCAGGTGCTCACAGCAACCACCCACAGTTGCTTCTGGAAGCACCCACACACACGCAGTGGAGATAGCAGCTCCTGCAGCAGTAGCAACGGCTTCCTCACAACAACAACAACTAAACACCACTCACAGATAGATGCTAACAAGTGTAACGGCAGTGGAGGGGAAGAAAACTCCCACGAATGGTGAGGGAAAAGCTTTTATAAGCTCATCCCTTCCATGCATGTCGGACACGAGAGCCCTGCAGGTGTCCGCAATAAAACCTCTTGGTTTTTACTGTGGACACGTTTAACATGCACACCCACAGCCTAACGCCTCAGGTAACCAGGTGTTAAACTCCCCCATACGCACTGGCCTTTGTAGAGCCTGACACGTAAATCACCCAAAAATCCATCCCGTAATTGACCCCTAAATCGGCTGATTCAATAATCCACATGTAAACAGGTTTAAATGGTGTTCATTTGTCTTGAAATTTTAGCCATAAGCTAATGTAATGGTTTTACAAATTATGGCGCTTTTTATTTAATTTTTAGAATTTATTTTACACATGGTGAAAAATCACCCGAAAATAGTTGCGTCAGCTTAATCTCGAAATCCGTACGTCAACAATTCCAGATAATTATATTTTTGATATCTCCATATTTTTCTAAGAATTATTGTGTTCTTGGATTTATTTTTGTTATAGTTTTCCGGTGTCGCCCTGTCGGGGTACGACCGAAAGTGTTACCGAGGTATGATAGAGCGCCCTAAACACACCCTTAATCCTAAATATCCCAATTTAAACTTAATTGTTATGCATAAACAAGAATTTCTAAGCAATTCATGATATTTAAAATGCGAGGGTATTACATTGTGAGTGTGAGGAATCCATGCTCGAGGTGAGTGAGGTTTTCCTTCGAGTGTAGATTCATGTGAATCCATGTTTGTGGTGCTCTAAGGGTGGTTTGGAGAGATTTACAGCTTTCAATACATGTTGAGCATGCTCCCCTCCCCCTGTGGAATGTTTATTTCGTGTTTTTTGGGTAGCTCCCGGAGGGATTGCTCCGGAACCCCCCTCTGCTGAAGACGCGACCACTATAGAGATCGCGACCTTGTCGCGACGGCCTGGCTAGTCGTGACATGATCACGACGCTCTATCGCGACCTGGTCGCGACGGCTAGGGCCGCCGCGACAGTGTCGCGACAGGGAAGGGCATCGCGACAAGGTCGCGACGGCCCGATGCGTCGCGACTACAGCCGAGAGACAAGTTTTGGTCTTCGCTGTTTTTGCTTCTTTTACTGTACCCGTGGCACCTGTGCTAGTTCCCTAGTACGGTCCTACACTAGTCGTCCGCCCGGTGCTCGGAACTTGAGGGCTTGTTTCGTGTGAGAGGTTGTTACCATTGCCTGGGACCCGCGTCCTCGGGAGCCTGTTGAGGGAGTACTCGGGGCTACGGACGTGCTCGAGTTGGCAGCCCAGTAGGTGGACTCTGGAGCTGAGGGGAAAATGGTGGTTAGGACAGCGGCATTGAGTCGTTTGCAGAGCTCTCATGGTTGGTCTAGGATGCCGAGGATGGTTAGGAGTTCTACCCAGCGTAGGCCAGCCAGTCCTGTTTCTCACTGCCTCGCTCCTTATGGCCCCGAAACCACTTGGAGAGGCCAGGCGTGGGACTGTAGTTCGGCCAGACTACGGCGGTTACTTTTGTGTACTTTGTGTCCTACCTCGCTCTGACAAGACGTGAGGGTCAGGACTTGGGTCGAGGGTAAGGCGTCGGTGGGCGCACCTGACCTTTGACTAGTGGTAGTGCTTCCCGTAGCTAGTGTTCCTTTTCCAAATGGAGTCCCCTCTGTCTGTGTTTTCTAGCCTTGTGGTGGTCACGACGAGCAGTCGTACGGAGTTTTCGACCGTGTTGTGTTCCCGTACCGCGCTAGTTGTAGCTTCGCTTTCGCAATTCCGTTTGTAGGTAGAAGATATAAACTGCTGTCATTTATTTGTTATATATATTCTTCTGCCTGTTAGAGCCATTAGAAGATTGGTAGTCCCTATTGAGCTTCTGTTGTGAAGCTCATCCTCTTCCTAGGTGAGACTTCTCAGCAGCGGCAGGGCGCACGCCGGGCGGAGGAGACGGGGCGGTAGATGAGGACCCCATAGCTAGCAGTGGTTCCCCTTTCTTAGTGTACGTCACCCTCGGGGTATGCCCCTAAGGGATATGTTTTTCCCCTGCCTCTTACTTGTACTAGCGTGCATGCGTTGGGACTGTACTTAGAGTAGTACGCAGCAGTCTCGCTCTCTTTTTTGTTTCCGCTTGTACGCTTCTAGTTTAGCAGTTGACGTTTACTTCCGTTACATATCCTGTTAGATATATATTTTAGCCTTTCCGGGTCTCCATATTCGTGTGCGACGACCGCGAAAATTGGGTCCTCGGCGTGGGCCGAGGGTCGGGTTCTTGGGGTCGTTACATCGTCAATTGAGGAGCCATTATTATGTCTAATTAATGCTTGACATGACTATGTGGCAGCGTATGTGTCGTTGATGTGACCACATGGCAGGGCATGTGTCGTCACGTGAGGAGTTTCATACAACAAGATCAGCTTCACCTCACACCGCCAATGTTCTAAGATGAACCTAGGGCTCCAATGACACAGGTAATTCCCACGTCTTGGTCCAAAATGTCAGATTCAACCAACCTCTGGATGTCACTTAGGCTGACGAGGTTCATCTCAGCTAAGGACAAGGCAAGCTCACCTTGGGCTACTTCTATGTGGAGTACATGACATAGTCGTGGGAATCCCGAACATTATGGCTTGTGTAACAACTCACCATTCGACCATTAGGTCGATGGCCACGGATCGTGCGTCCTGTAACACAATCTAGATGATGTGGCGTGACGGTTACGGGATCGCGACATGCGAGATCCGTGGGAATGTTCGATGGTTCAAGGCTATTCAACCCTATATATAGGGGTACACTCGACGCTCACAGGTACACAATTCATCTGCTCTAGACTCTGTCACGCTTCTTGGCATCTTACTAACTTAAGCATCAGAGTGTCTCCCCACCAAACTCCCTCGGTGGTCTTGCGGGTCTCGAGTTTGGGGTAGACAATTCCTCAGTCGGCTGCATGCGAGCTTCTTTCTCAGTCACCTCAACTCAGGCCGACATCCCAAGAGCAACTGCATCATATACAAAATATTTAATGTTCTAAAATAGAAACTACAATAGGCTGCATGCAAGCTTCTTTCTTAGTCACCTCAACTCAGGCCGACATCCCCAGAGCAACCGCATCATATACAAAATATTTAATGTTCTAAAATAGAAACTACAGTAATATATACTATGGGTGTTCATGGTTTGGTTTGGTTTAGTTTATAGGAGATTTTTAGGAAACTAAACCAAACCAAATTTGAACTCAAACCGAACCAAATCAAACTGAAGTCCCTTGAAACCAAACCAAACTGGTTCGGTTTAACTTGAAAATAAATGGGCCTTTAAATTCTCTTAGTCTTAAATAATATTTTAATCACTTGTTTCTCTAATAAATCACTATCAAATAATATTTAAAATTAAGTGTTAAATGTTGATGACCATATTAACCTCCATAATATGTATTTTTATGTAAATATATTGAAAAAACTTGATAGATTTATACAAATTAAAATTTATTATTGTAATTCGGTTTAATCAGTTTGGTTTGGTTTTTAGAGGTTAGAAACCGAACCAAACCAAATTTTCTTTTTCTGTTTGGTTTGGAACCAAACCAAATTTTTGCCATGTTCAAACCGAACCAAACCAAACCAAATCGCTCAGTTCGGTTTGGTTTTTCAGTTTGAACCGAATAGTGAACACCCCTAATATATACACATGCAGGATGAATGTCTATTTCATTTGACGAGCTGTGGTTCTTTCATACTTAAAAAAATGTACGATTGTTGTGAACAAAAAAGACTCCATAAGTGCATTGTTTAAGTATTACCTTTGTTCATTGTACAATATCTATTATCTTAACCCAAGATATCATCCTGGAAGAAAATTATGTTTTTTGTTTTGTGCATGTAGACATTTATTGCAACTGATTACAATAGCATGCAAGCTATCCTTAACCTAGTAAGAAACAGATCGTTACACTCAGATACAATATGTTACACTCAAGAGAAATTTTTTTAGTCAAAACTTAACTATCAACTTTTTTAAATGGATAGCTGATGAAGAAGACAATATAAATAAGAAGTCAAAGTCTAAGAGAATATATATACAAGACATATAAGATAGAAAAGAAGCAAAGGGGGAACACACACACTGCTGCGAACTCAAACTTTCTACCCTCGACACTTCAAATCTTCTTCACTATGGACAAGAGCTTCACCACAGTCTTAAGAGAGTCCACTTAGAGTCAGGGAGAGAATGGTCTAGCTTTGATAGATACCATCTTTCTTTATCTCTTTCTCTCTCACTCTATGTTTGTGTGCTCACTCTTTGAGCATCTCCACTATAACAAGTTTTTTTGTGTAAAACTGATAGGGGGTTGGTACCCTATGTGTATACCCCTTAAGATAAGGGAAGGCCTATGTAGACAGTCAAAATTTTTACCCCTCTTTAAAGGAAAGATTTATTGGGAAGCAAGTGGTTATAATACCCCTTGGAGAAAGGAAGATCAAATTGAACTTGGTTGTATTTACCTAGTTAGATAGTAGAAATTTAAAGAGATTACTTGGAGACTAGATGTAAGACTTCTACTGAAGAGGAGATTCGAACCAAGAAAAAAAATGTGTGTGCTTCTGTGTGATTTCTTCCTCTTCCAATCTTTTACTCACTACACTAACCGCTAACCATCGAATTTCAGTTGTTAGTTGTCTATATTTTTTAGATCTAAAAGTTACCTCCCCCTAGAACATTTTAGTTCCCTTCAGTCTAGTAGTAATGGGGTGGTGTGTTCCTGTTTGGGCCTGGACCAAACGGGCCTCCACTGAGAAGAGGGAAGATGGTCGCCGGTAGCGGACAAAGGCCTGCAAAACCAGAACGGGATCAGGGGGGCCCGGTTGAAGAACCGAGGAGAACCCTCCAATGCCTAAGTCAGAATGAGACTGGAGAGGCTTGAAGAAAAGGAGGTTCTCGAGTGTGAGTTGCACGAGGGCAAATGTGTGATTCTCTGAGATCGCCTCCCTCCTGCATGGAGGTTACCCGGGCCTTTTATAGGCAAAGGTGCTGATGGAGTGGGGCAGAACGTCCCTGAACGACGCCAGAAAGGACGCGTCCGTTGGCGCCCTTGGCGGGGAGTTATGCGTTGAGGCGCCCGTTGAGGGGCTCTACAGTTAACGCACCACTTGATCGTGGGGCATAAGCTACGCAGCCGTGATAACTACCGCAAGGAGGCGAAGGGCTGCTTGGATTCTCTTGGGCCACAGGTACCGAGCAGGTTACCTGTTCGGTAGGCTAGACCCGCTGTTCGGTAGCCAGAGTCTGGGCGCAGCGCATGCCAACAGGACCACGGTGTGCTTTTAGCAGGACCTGTTCGGTAGGCTGGGGCCTGAACCGAATAGGCCGAGGGGTGTCCTGAGACTACCCCCGGGATTCTGGAGGTGTTCAGGCGCGGAGCCCATACGGACGTGAGCACTTGAGAGGGGAGATGCCTTCATGCTTGCGGTGGAGCACCCGATCTATCGCGACGAGGCGACGTCCTCCCGAGGAGCACCTGTAAGCGAGGTCGGAGGTCGCTTTGGCGGGCGTGGCTGCCGAACCGGTGGTAGGCAAGGTTACGCCCTCTGCCGTAAGAAGACTACGTAACTGGAGGTACTCCTGCAGTGCGCGGAGGCGCGGCCAGCGAAGTGGGAGGAGCAGAGCCGAGCTTGCGCTGCTCCGAAGGTCTTCGAGCTGAAACTTGCCGTAGCCGAAGCCGAGAAGAAGGCTTGGACCCTCCGACCGAACTCTTTAACTAGCGTTGTCCTTTTTCCTTCTCTTTTCTAGTTGTGTTCTGTTCGAATCAGAATTCGTCGATGTAGTACCCCGGAAAATCCATTAATTAAAAATTTTAGATAAATTGAAATTTTATCAATTAATAAATTCAACCAGTCAAAAAGGTACACATTATTATCACATGTGTATAAACCCATATAAACATTATGTAAAAATAATAGTTATACTTTAAATAATGTTATCTAATGACCCATCATGAAATTTGGGCACAGAAAAATTGTTTAGACCAAGTTTAAGAATTTACGCGACTTATTATCGTAATTAAGGAGTAAGTCGGAGAACCCATTATTTTATGGGCCAAAGTAGACTATAAATTAAAATAAACATGTGGGTAGACTTTAAATAATGTGGAATGATAGCCCATTATGATATTTGGACCAATGGATAATCTTGGCCCATGAATAAATTTCTAATAAAAGGATAATTAAAAATTCAATAAGTAAAGTAAGAAAGTGGGATGTACAATTAGACTCATTTGAGATGTTGGGCCAAGAGTAAGAGCCTAAATGATGAATATTAGAAATATTGGCATGAATAATATTTAATCAATTTAAAAATATGAAATTACTTGAATAAGTGTGATAAATAGATTTACATAAGGATAAATGGTAAATAATTGGAATTAAATCTATACTCATTAAGTCAAATTAGTAATGGGTTTTATTAATAGTCCTAACATGGATTGTTGGGCCCTAATATGAAGAGCCCACCATGAGATGGGAGTTAATTAAGTGAAATTCAGATTAAATATAGTAATAATTAGAAAAAGGGATTAAATACATAATAAATGACATATATATATATATATATATATATATATATATATATCCCTAAAAGAGTCATAATTCCATCCTAACACATTAGCCACGAAATTAGATATCTCCACAAACCAACTAAGTGATAAATGTTAGAAAAGGGGGAGATAAATGTGAAAATTCGGAGTTAATTAATAAATAAATTAAAAAAAGGTAAGATAAATACTAAAAAGGGTTATAAATATCCTAAAAAGAGTCCTAAGCTTACCCTAATCCATTCCCCATGAAAATTGATCTTTTCCCAACCCTAAATAGGAGATAAAGGAGAGAAATTAGGTGATATATAAGAAAAATTCAGATTAAATAGGAAAGGAAGAGTTTTAGAGAGGATGGACTCTTGTAGCAACCAAATACACCCTAATCTAACCCTATCAACCCTCATTTTCGTGCTGAGACTTTGGGAGATGAAGGGAGAGGCTGGAGAACGAAGGAGCAAGGTGGAGAACGCTTGGAGCCAAGGGGTTCACCTCGTTTTTCGTCCAAAGCCCTAGCTTTTCATTCTTGCAACGAAAGGTAGGCAATCTCTCAAAAAAATCGTGTAAAAATTATCCTAGGTAGACTTCATGATCCTCTTCAAAAACCCACTAGTCTGGATGCATTTTGCTCATCCATTTGGGCGAATTTAATTCGTGAAGCTCTACTATTACCATGAACCGAAATCTCATGTTTTCTCTAATTCCCCACATGTACTTGCTCTCATACCATGATAAAATTCTCAGATATATTGCATCTTATTAGTTTTCAAACGGCCCTAGTCTTGCTTATTTTGATCTCCCATTAGGGAGAATTAATTCTTTGAATCTCTGTCAGAACCATGCACCCGACCCTTCATATTTGCTTGTGAACTCCATGCATACTTGATCCCACACCATGAGAACATTCTCATAAATACTACATCTTGTTATCTTTCAAACTCCCCTGGTTTCAGAATTTTTTATCATGTATTCATCTCTAATTAATTTGTTGAACCCTGACTGCGCCTATTTAGGTCATCGGAATGTAACATGTTCAAAGCATGCCTAAGTCTTGTCTAATTTCAAATTAATCATGCATGCTGATAGATCTATGTGTCTACTTTCATTTGAAACTGGATTCGTGATTTTTGGGTCATTATACGATTTTATATTGAATTTACAAGTACCCTGTATCAAACAGGATCCGCTCTGAAAAATAGAAAAAAGGGCCGGACTCTCCTGATATCGTGACGGCGCGACCCGCCGCGATATCAGCCGGGTCGCGCCCCGCCATCACGTCGCGTTAAGAATGCAGTGGCCTATGTCATCGCATTTCCACCCCTGAACCGGGCCTGGGGCCAGTTCGCTTGTCGCGCCCAGCCGCCTTGTCGCGACCTGGAGTCGCGACGAGTACCCCTGTCGCGTTAACAGAAAAATAGCTAGAACCCGAAATTGCTTATATACCCTTGCTCTATTTACTAATTAGCCATTGTTTAGCCTTAATTAAACATTGTTATTCATAATTTGTTCTGAATAAATATTAATGTGTAATAAATTGCATGAATCTAATTAATTAAAAAGACTTGTGCATAATCCATCATGCTCTTTTGATTTCATACACTTGCACATATTTAACCATCATGTTGCCATTAAACCTTAGAAAATTACTCAATAATGTATCTGTTAATTAAGTGAAACTAATTACCTAATTTCTCTATTATTTAAATGACACATGTCTTCATTTTATTCGCGTGATTTGTACACCGTTATCGCATCCCTCTGCCTTCGAGCACTCGAGGCACGACGGACTCGTTTTCTACACACTTTCTCTTGACTTGGACCACCTCTCCATCGGGAATACTCTCGACTGGGCCAGGGACTCCTTGTCAAGGCCTCCATAAGTCTTCTTGGCTTTGGCGTACGTCCATTGCCGATGAGCTGGTTGTACCTTTAAATCTCGTTACACTTTTAGGGATCAGTACGATCCAAACGGCCTTAGTGAGATCTCTCTTATCTTGTGATCACGCCGGACTACCTGGCTGGTAGCACGACTAGTGGGGCGGGTGTGACTTCTACCAGACTGCCGGTACCCGACCTGGTGCTGTGCAACCGTTACTATCGTGGTTTATCGTTGTTTTATGATTATACCCCTATCTCATCTACTATCCTTGTACTCTCATCTATTCACGTTCACTCTACTATCTCGTCTATTCATCTAGTACTCTCTTGAGACTCTTGGGTTGTTGTGGCTCCTATTACTTGTACGATACATGGCTGTCTAGCACCATAATATGGGTCCAGTGACCCTACTAACTCGAATGCATAATTGTGCAGGGCACGGAGAGTGTCCGAGGGGCTCCAATCTAGTCCTAGGGGCAGAGAGCCACCCGAAAATACCTGCAGGGGCTATTGACGGTGTTCTGCATTGCACCGGTTCTGATTGACTATATTGACTCGGCTAGGCATCTAATTGTTATAATACTAGTCTGAGGAGTTCATACATATTGTACTATCGTTAAACGGCTACTATCCCAAAGTGACTATTGCCGTACTCGACTAGTGTACTGTGGTGCAACCATACACGTTATCTCATTACATGTTATCTCTTTACACGCTATCTCTTTACATGCAATCTCGTTACACACTATCTTGATATACAAGCTATCTCGTTATACGCCACCTTGATACAAGCTATCCTATTACATGTCATTTTGATACATGCTATCTTGTTATACACTATCTTGTTACACGCTATCTCGTTATATGGTCAATTCTCTATCGTCCTAGTTTTGCAATATTCTTATGAAATGTATTATCGTTCACATGTTATCACATGCTATCATTCTTTTGATATAGTATGTCATCAATCTCTCGTTATCTTGTACTATTACTCTCTTGACTATACTTGATCATTCTCTCTAGTTAACCTACGTGACAAGTCATTAATCACTTAAAGCATGCTTGTTTACACGAGATATTAAGTCCTACTGAGCGTTATCGCTCACCCTTCATTATTTGTTATTGTGTTTTCAGGTAAGTCAAGTGATGACCTTACACACAACAACGAGAATGGACTGGAGTGATGAGCGACCTGGAGTCATAGCGATGGAATGTCTGTAGTACCTTAGAGTCTAGCTAGAAATTTGCTCAATTATCCCTTCCAATGTAATGATGTTATTGAGCCCTGTGTTTTGGCTCTGAATTAGTGGTTGTAATAGTTTAGATGAATTATCAATAAAATGATGAGTTTTATTGTAATCATTGTTCATTAGTTGCTCTGATATTTGCGAATGTATGCGTAATTTACGTTACCATACACGTTGTTCATGCCTCTCCGATTTATTCCGCTGCTAAATTGGCGGGGCATGACAGTCGATGTCTAGAGGCTTGTAGATTCCGCGCAGGTCGAGCTGAAGAGCTCGTCAACTCGGGGTTGTACCGAACACCTCTGTCTTAGGATGGGTACCGCACTGGTCTTTTGAGCTGAAGAGCTCGTGACGAGGGGTTGTACTGTTCGCCCTTTACATCAACCGATAGAACAACAAAGAGAGAAGTAGGACGCTGAGCAGAGAGGCTTTTATAAATAATAAGCCTTTAGATTTACATGCCAGGTTCTCGGTATGGTTTTGCCGCCTAGGGTAGATAGCTTGCAGGAACCTCTTCCGAGAACCCGGATGACCTTACGAGGTCCTTCCCATTTCGGGGCGAATTCGCCTGCTTGGCTCGGCCGAATGCCAGACTCTCCTCGCACGCAGCGTGGCGTTGGGCGATGAAGAGGAGGTCAGCGAGGGTAGACGGTTGTTGGACCCCGAGCATCCTCTGAAGGAGACCATCACGAGTGCCCCAGATGAGGGCACTAGTGGCCAAAGAGACGTCGAGGTGCGAGCTACAAAGTGCTTCAGTCTGGAACCGCTTGACGTAGTCCCAGAGTGCTTCACCTTTCTTCTGCCGAACAGACAGAAGGGAGGCCGATGTGTGCGGCTGTGACCTTCCGCCCATGAAGTTTTCCCGAAAGTACTTCTTCAACTGGTGGAAGGAGGAGATGGAGCCTGTGGGGAGGGCTTCAAACCATGCCCGCGCAGCTTCCTTTAACGTGGCCGGGAAGGCCCGACACTTGACCGCATCCGATGCTCTATGGAACACCATGTGCGACTCGAACCCATGGACGTGGTCAGTGGTGCCATCGTAGGGCGCGATGGAAGGTAGGGGCAGTTTTGGGGAGGGCATGGCCTCCAGGATCTCCGCGGTGAACGGGGAGCAGAAGTCTAGGTCGTCATCCAAGACCCTACCCTCTGCCTTCTGAACCATCACATCCATGCGGCGCTCAAGGTCGGTGACGCGGTGGAGGCGTCTGACTAATTCCTGGTCGGAATGCGCTGAGCCCACGCGCCTGGACCCGTGGGAGTTAGTATCGACGTCGGAACGCAGGGGAGGTGGAATCGCCGCGAGACGGCGGGGTGAGTTGGCCTCCAGCTCTGGTGTTCGCGTGCGAACGGGACCCTCCAAGACCGTCGGGGCGACTCTGCAGACCGCTCCCACCGGGCCAACGATGCAGGAGGTTTCCAACATGATGATTCCGCCTACTGCTTTGGCGGTGGGGAGTCTATCAGGGCAGGCTGCTTAGCCAGCTGTGCACCTGAAGGCCCTGACAGACGCCCACGAGCTGCTGAACTAGGCCCTGGAGTTCTACTACTTTCTGGGCAGTTGTAGGAGTGTCCGCAGCGGGGCCGTTAACAACCACTCCGGCGGGGGCAGTGTTGTCGTTGGCAGGAGGGGCTTGATCACGGGAGCCCGTGCGTGATGGCGAGAGCGCGTTGCCCTATTGCCAGGGTTCTGGCGAGAGGAATGTCCACGAGCCATGGCTGATGTCGTTTCTACAGATGGCGCCAAATGTGGTGGTGTGTTCCTGTTTGGGCCTGGACCAAATAGGCCTCCACTGAGAAGAGGGAAGACAGTCGCCGGTAGCGGACGAAGGCCTGCAAAACTAGAACAGGATCATGGGGGCCCGGTTGAAGAACCGGGGAGAACCCTCTGATGCTTAAGTCAGAATGAGACTGGAGAGGCTTAAAGAAAAGGAGGTTCTCGAGTGTGAGTTGCATGAGGGCAAATGTGCGATTCTTTGAGATCGCCTCCCTCCTGCATGGAGGTTACCTGTGCCTTTTATAGGCAAAGGTGCTAATGGAGTGAGGCAGAACGTCCTTGAACGACGCCAGAAAGGACGCATCTGTTGGCGCCATTGGCGGGGAGTTATGCATTGAGGCACCTATTGAGGGGCTCTATAGTTAACACACCACTTGATCATGGGATGTGAGCTACGCAACCGTGATAACTGCCGCAAGGAGACGAAGGGCTGCTTGGATTCTCCTGGGCGACAAGTACCGAGCAGGTTGTCTGTTCGGTAGGCTAGACCCGATGTTCGGTAGCCAGTGTCTGGGCGCAGCGCATGCCAACGGGACCATGATGCACTTTCAGTAGGACCTGTTCGGTAGGCTGGGGTCTGAACCGAACAGGCCGAGGGGTGTCCAGAGACTACCCCCGGGATCTTGGAGGTGTTCGGGCGTGGAGCCCGTGCGGTGCCCGGCGCTCAGGCACCTTGACGATCGCGAGCTTGAGCAGGAGCCACCTGGTCTGCTCGGTAAGGGCAAACCCTGTGCGAGCAGACTGTGCAGTGTTCGGAAATTGCCGCTAGGACCCTTGGGCATTCAGCAGTTGAAACGTGTTCGGTAGTCGGTTGGCTGACGCTGGGGACACGTGGCGCGAGGGCTATAGCCGTTTTGCCTTGCTGGGTCATGATAGACCTACGGGCCTAGGAGGCTAGAAATAACCTCTACAAGTAACAATATTATTGGAAAGCTGTGACACGTCTTTCAAAAATAGTAAGCTTGAAATGATTAAGGAATGTTTTGTTGTAACTTTTTCAATATTTGTGCAAGAAAAGGAAACATTGTTCAAGAATATGTATCGAAGAATTATGTTAACGTATATTCATATATACGGAGTGGATTAATAGTGACTATGTTGTGTTATGAAACAATGAGGTATACTCAGATAATAAAGCAGTGAATTTACATTGAGTTTGATTGGCTATGTTATAGTTGTTTTCATTGGATAGGCTGTAAGTTTAAAGTGTCAAGAGTGAAAGAGGTTTAACCTAATTATGTAGGTTGTGTGCTTAAACATTTTGTAAATCACTCAAAACAGTATTATGAGTAGTCTGAGGTAAGTTGTGGTGCAGCTAATAAGAGCTTTCTAGGGGCGTAGGTCAATGGGTCTAGTTGTTTTCAATTAATTAGACCTACTTAAAAAAAATAAAATTGTATGATAAGGGAATAATTATTATGACGATAAGGGTGATTAGAGAGGTGACAGCTGATAAATATTGATTTACTACTATCCTATCAATGACAAGTATTCGCTTAAAGCTGACAAATAATTTCTACCGATCACTCTATAATTGACCAATGTTGGTATATTTAATGTCGATCTATCACTTATTGATACCGATCTAAAATTAACAAATATTATCCACAAGTCGCTTGACCACTATCACCATCCACAGTGGTTGTTGTCTATTGTCATTCATCACCATATCTAAGCTGCCACATCATATCACATAAACATTAGATAGATAGGACCAAGAGAACAGCGAGCATTTTTCTTATAAAAATGTAACCCTTCCAAATAAAGTTTTAAACATTCTTAGTGTTGCGGGGTCCCATTGCAAGTCCTCTCATTGTCAAATGGGCACAATAGCCAGTCCGACCAGCAGGTTTGAAAACAGTCGGCCTTGCTGCTAGGGATGTCAATGGGTGGACTTGGGCTAACCCAATTTAAACTCAATTTAGCTCAACACTAAAATAATCCAACCCAAGTCCAACCCAAATTTAATGGATCAAAGTAAAACAAATCCATGGTAGCTCATTGGGACCCGTTTCAACCCATCAAACTAATATGTAGATAGATTCACTATTTTAATTTAAGTATGTTTTAATTTAAATGGAACTGTTGGTGTGGTGGAAACCGGTTTCTTTATTTAAGCATGTTTTTAATACATGTGTAGGTAATTGACAGGTATGGTTGTTATTGATGTCTCTTAACCCAATGAGCTAACCCGAGTCTAACCCATCAAGTGATGCGTTTGACAAATGTGTTTCAAAAGAGATCTATGGGCCATCATATTTTAACCCAAATTGAGTCTGGAGTGAACTATCCATTGAGCTTCAAATTAGCCCAGCCCATTGACACCCCTACTTGCTGCTCTCCGATTGGGTCGAGACGGGATAAAGGGTCATGAAATTGAGATCATCTAATAATAATTATCACATTTCTATGAAGAGAATATTTACTTAGGATCTATTTGGATGGATAATAAAAATTAGCCGTCCAGACTTATTTGTCCCTTTTGTTTGCTATTTCTCTTATTGGCAAATATCTAATAAGGATGGCAAATAGATTCAGATCTATTTGGCATCTTTAATAATTTATTTGTCATCCTTAGTGAATAAAGGTAACAAATAACAAATAAGACGGACAAATAGACTAGATGGATAATGAGTAGTACGTGAGAGTACAAAGGTTGTATGATGAGGCAAGAATACAAAGGTTGCAGGGAGAGCAGAGTAGCATGTTAGTCTTGGATTTCCATCACCGAGCATTTTTTCCCCATTAACGTATAGCCATGTTTGGGGATGCAATCTATTTGAGCTTCCATGGCACTGGCACAAAGGGTAGATTAATTGGGAATTCATTAATCTTTGTTTTGTCCTATCTCACTTTGACACTTGATTTAGATAAATTATCTCACTTTTTTTTATTTTTTTAGTCAATTAGAAATTTTGATTCAACTTATTTTCTTTTAAAAAATATAAAAAGTATATAAATTTAAAAAATATAATAAATTAATATTTAAAAATTAATGATTTTTTAAAAAAAAAAAACTTACCCACCCCCCACCTCTTGAGGTGGGGCAGAATTACCTAAGAATAACTTTGAGTTATCTAAGATACTTTTGGGTGAACTCACCCTCCTCTCAAAAACATAATGAGGAGTTTATACCTGAATAAAAAGCACTTACTCAAGAATACCCCCTCCCAAACCAGATCTTTCAGTAGATTTTGGGCGAGCAACGTGTTGCGAGTCCGCTGATAGACGTGATCCAATTCTCCTGGGCTTGGAAGAGCTCGCCCCAGTAATAGTATCCGTCTTGGGAAATTGTTTCAGAAGAATACAACTAATTTCTGCTCCTAAAATACAGGACTCTTGCAACACTCCCCAACGACATCTAACCACCAACCGTTTAACTGACCAAAACCGGTCTAGACCCATAACCGAACTGAACCGTTTCACAGACCTGGTTCAGCTAGGGTTGCTGCAACAGCCTTTTCTACAGCAACTCCACAGCTCTGCTCCAACTCATTCTATAGCAGTGCTCGTATCACAAAGATAATTTTAAAAGCAATTTATAATTTTAAAATTACTTTCAAATTATAACTTGGTGAACGAGATATACTTTTGAAGAGGATTTAACTTTAAGTAGCCACTGAAAATCAAATGTCAAAGATGGAGATCAAGAATACTTTCCAAACAAAAGTTTCACCAAACATGCCGTCCATTATTATCCTAATAAAAGTTAGACCGTAAAGACAAATACTTCTATATTGAAAGAGGCACCTTGAGAACAAAATTACCAAAACAAAAACACCAAGCACGGGATCCTGTTCGGGCCATAGCCTCGATATTATCATACATCTTTTCTTCTTTTTTTCCCTGATAGATATACACGTAGGCACGAGAATTTGAATCCATAAATTTTGTACATGGAGGGTCTCAACCACTGAAGACGTTACCATACATATTTGACTGTGCACAAAATGTTATGGCCGCTCCGAATTAGTTTTAATCGCTTGCTAATATGTTCATGTAAACTGGTACAACTCTAAACATAACGCAAGTCTATTATATACCCTTTTAATTTGCAAACTATTGAAAGTAAAGAGCTGGAAAAAAATGGTCATCTAAAAGAAACATAACTATCGTATAAGAAAAACTATGCATCATGGAGTAATCGAGTAGTCAGAATCAGTACACCGTCCCAGTTGCTCTAGAATGCTGAGCCACATAAAATAGCTGTTATATACAACAGTTGCGCAGTTGCATAATTCCACAATTCCACTGTACAACTTAAGTCCGAAGTGATCTACCACTCCTCTTGTCAATACTTCTCGGCACTGGACAAGACATAGATGACATGAATATAATGACTTGCAACATCAAGGCATACGACAGTTCATTCCATCAATCTATACGTGCAAACATCAGATGCCATCTGCAGTACACTAGTAGCCCCGTCGGTTGGGCGCTCCGTCCTACACTAGGAGGTAGAGGGTTCAATTACACAAGTTTGGCAGGATTTAAAGAGGTTTGTCAGGATTTGTATATATTCAGGATTTAGGTGCCGGTCCTAGGTATTTTGAACCCAAGGCCTCTCTGTACAGGTTAAAAAACTAGACCAACTGGTCAAGGCTAAAAAAAATCAGATGCCTTCTGCAAAAGATGGGGTGCAACCTTTCGCTTAACATTCTGCACAGAATTTGAAGACAAATAAATCTCCCAAAATGATGAATGTAACTTTCAATAGAATGTACAGAGGTGCAAATGGAAAAAAAAAAAGAGAAAAAAGGACGTCAAGTTCATGTTCTCACCGGAGTTCTATTAATGAGGCTCTCCATCCATCCCCAAAGAACATTGCCTATGATCTGAAAAATAATTCTAGAGGTGCTCTCTGATGTACAAGCAACAGCACGTCGTCAAATAAAGGTAAGTTGGATATCCAAGACATTGGTTTAAGATCCTGAAAGTGTAAATGTCAAACGACAAAGTACCTTCTACAAGATCATGAGCTGGGGAACTCAACGAGGTAATACCATAGCACCTTCCTAAGCAAAATAACACTGGTGTCATTTGTTCGTTGAAGAAGAAATTCATTGACTAATAGAAACTAGACTTGATATATTTCTCAACCATGCAGATGAGCATCAATTAAGTCCAACAACTTGAGTAAAGAATTTATACCTTTTACTCAACATGCTGCTCAGGTTTCTGAAAACTTCCAAGTTGGTTTCATTGCATTAGACCATTGTAGTCCAAAAATTAGCAGCCCCTTGAGCCATTTGATCTTGTTTGCAAGTTCTTCTAATTCCAAAACAGACTCCTCTATTGCGTTCACTTCAGCTGCCTCAGAAGGGTGATGATTCTCTGTGATTCTCAATCCCTCTGCTAACTGCCTAAAACTGTGCTCATCTTTATCTGAAGGACTTACAACTACATGCGACTCCAATGCCTTATCCAAAGAATTAGATATTGCCTTTTTTCCATCTTCTGCATCCACAATAATGTTCATAGACTGAACCTCCTTTTCAGTGTTCCTAGTCACCAGCTTCTCTGTGGACATATCATTTGTTTCAGGACTGTGACATGCACCAGGAAAGGACAATGCATCTAGAGTGACAAAAGACTTGGCAATTTTTCTGGTTGTGTCGTTTGCAGCAGTATCTAAATCCAACAAGTTCTTGATGGTAGGCTGAATCTCTGAGCCACACTCAGTCACTTCCATTGCACAACTTTGTGTAGATGCTTCATTCATTTCAGCGCTCATAAATTCAACAGGAGGCAAAAGTGAGCCACCAGTTGCGATTAATGTGTTATCAGAACTGCTCATCATGTCCCTTCTATCAGCATCGTCCATATCAATAGACTGAATCTCTGTGTCCTCTTCCTTCCCGGATCCTTGCTGAGAAGTTCTAAATATGCTGGTCGTTTCCCTTCTGCAATCATCTGAATTCATAGTGGTGGAGTGAACTTCTCTTTCTCTTTCAGTTTCCTCCCCCCAAATATCTGTCTTAGATATTTCAATTGCTTCCAACGGCCGTGAAGAGGTAGGAACTGTGCAAGACACCTTGTCTGATCCACAGGCAATTTCTTTTAAATTATTGTCCAAATCCAAACTGATTTTCGTAGAATGAACCTCCATCTCCATTTCATTATCTTCCCTTGAACAACAGTGCCTTGATGTCTCATTTACACAAGGGTCTATGCTTCCAGTTGGAGTAGACTGAACCTCCATCTCGTTTTCATTATTCTCCCCTGAATAACAAAGCCTCGGTGTTCCATGAAGAAGACGGTCTATGGTTCCATTTGGAGACAGCAATCCGTTGGCAAGAGTGCTTGAAGATACTGAAGCTCCAGTTTCACATGATGCAGAGATTCCATAGTGTTCGTAATTCTCCTTTTCATCATCTGAAGTACATGGCCAGTAGGACAACTGAGTGTGAGTTGATCCAGTGAAATTATAGCTAGTGGCTGGAATACTTCATTTTCTTGACATCCAAATATTAGAATAGGCTATATTGAGTTATGTAAGCACCTTTCTGGGCCAGCAAGGAAGCAGGCAACCTAGCCGAAGATACAGGACTCTGGATTTTGCAGGATGCGAAACTTGTCCTGTTGCTCTCCATTGTACAATCCTCGTAGACTCTCATATCTGCAAATCATGAAGAAAAATGGAATCAGCAAGTCATACTCTCATGTAACCAAGGACAAATATAAATGAAAATAAAAGAGGAGCAGGTGGCAAAAGGAATAATGTTAAAGAAGCTCATCAACTTGGTTAGGAGTCTTGTGACTACCATATCATTACCCAACTGAATTACTGAATGGTCTATAAAATGAATGGTAACAACACACATATACAAAAATGTGCAAATAGAACAGGAAAAATAAAGAAAAGTGAAAGAATAAAATAGCTTGACTATGTCCTTTTATCATTGTGAAGCCCTATTTGATCACCTTAGAATCAGTTTTAGGAAAAAGATAAAATTCATACATTATGTGAGGAATTTTGTGTGTCATGATGATGCAGAATACCCTATTTCTGCATGCCAGAAACACTAACTGTAACATGACAGGGATCAAATAACAGCCTGTCTTCACCAATGCAATGGATGCGCCATAAATCTGCACAGCCATGATGCCCCAATCTTGAGATGCACCAGAGAAGAGACTATATCCCAGCCCATCCATCATATGGACATTATCTGGAACAAATGGCCAAATCTTCATCATTATCATGACTATAGGGACCCAGGAAGCAAAGAACCACGATTTTGCCAAATCCATATTGCACTGTTATAATTGTAATCATCCTAGAAAACCTTTAAAAACAGGATCCATCCACATTACATCCATAATCATCTTGGTTAATACTCCCACACTTCATCTATGAAAGAAACTCAGCGATCAAACACCATTACCCTCATCTCAGCTGATCAACTGAAGATATGAATATCGAGCATCATCAAAGGATTGCCTTTTTTAAATGCCAGCCAATTAATGAATATCCATGGTTTGCATCTGTAACTTGGGGTGCCGTTTCAGGACAAATCTGTGCAGACTTTGTACAAACTGGGTCATACCTCATAAGTTGGTTCAGGTCATGACAGTAGCTTTCCAACCCTCTAGTCCTTGGTCAAAGTTCTTGATGAGGGATGACCTCATTTCAGTTGTTATTTTTAATGGGTCCATCTATAAGTAGCAGACAAAATATTTGATAGGAAGGAAGTTCTACATCCCAGCAATTCAGCTAAAAAATTCATCCTTTCATTATGAAGTCCTACATTCACCACCACAGATTTCTCAAAGTTAATCTTCAGACCTGTAAACTTCAGTTAAGAAGAGTAATTTTCTTGAATTCCTCAATACCTGAGCTAGACATCTTGTCCTGAGCTGAATTCCACCAGCCCATGGTCGGTCGTTGATACTGAGGAACTAAGGATTTGTCCCACTAACAGAAACATAAGGGAAAATAGGTCAAGCCTCCTTATCTGAAAGATAAAGGCTCCCTCTTCCCTCCCCCATTCCCCCTCCCTCTCTCTCTCAAAGGAACGAAAAATGCGAAGAATGTAGCATGGCAAACACCAGCAGGACCAAGGAGAAGAGCAGCGAGCACTTTGGGGACTCGAGGCAAGGATTCCACCTCCAACCTCCAGTAGCAAGAAGTTCTCTCCCAAGAGGAAGGAGCAGGATCCTTTGACATTGGAGAAGGCTCACCCTGTAGGAGAGCACTGTCCAAGTCAGAAGAAAGAAGCCCCACTCTGCATTTGATGTGGATATAAATTTCTGTTCCCAACTCACCTCCAATCTAAGCTTCGATCTTGAAATTCCATTCTGATGGATATACAGTTTTTTGTGCACATGTTCCATTTTGATGGTTTCTGTTTATATCCAGGTTCAGAAGAATTGCTAGAATCAGCAGCAAAAGAAGGCACAAAAATCAGGCGTCAGGGATTGCAATGCAGAGGAGAGTGATGCTATTGAGAAGAAGAAGAGTTGCAGCAAACTGGCAACTACGACTATGTCACTGCTACAATTTTTGTACCCTAGATATGAATCCCCTGGAGCCCACATGACCTTCCTGTTCGACGCCATGGTCTCCTTCCTGCTAGCCTCACTGCATTTGGGGCCTTCCTCCTCAGTGCCAAGAAAGACAATGCAACAACTCCAGCAGCCAGTGCCTATGGTATGCGACATAGCATCAGGGGGAGGAGTGCACAAAGACATGGATCTGCAGGGACAGAGGGGATGGCACAGGGAGGCTCTTCTTTGTGCTGAGCAAGGGACAGCATGGGGTACTAGAGGGTGAATTGCGAAAGATGGAACCACCAAAAGGCCAGCTAATGCTGCCGTTCCATGGGAGCTGCTCATGTATCATCGGGAAGTTGATGCCCACCTGGCCACCATTGTCTCCCCTCTAGAGGATCACCTCTCTTTGCTCCTTCTTTCGCCCCCATGCATTCTCTCTCTCTTTACGTGATCGTTAGAGAAGTAACAAAAAAGGACCTATCTTGGAACACAATTAGAATTTGAGGATCTTCTTAAGATTACAGGGATCAGTGAACTTATTTGGAATTAGGCCAGACTATAGGGACTTATTGAATAGAATAAAAAAGATTGTGGGACAAAATATAATTACTACTAAATACTTTAAATGTCCACAACCATGCATCTCGTGTCCTCATGACTTGTTTCTAAGCCTCTGTCAAATGCGGATGTATGTGCCTATATTTGAACTCATGTCTGAATACAGTGAACCATAGGTTTCCACAGAATAAAACATCTGTTTGGTCATCAAGTCAATTCACATTGCTTAATTAGGGACTCTCAGGTTACCTCCATTGGCAGATTTGAGTATGCCCTGCTGCAGCAATTTCCTTCTAAACACAACAAATATTTCTTGCTACAAGGAGGACAAAAAGAAAGAAACTTTAAACTAGCACAAAGTGCAAAGCATCCAATGAACTAAAATTTGGCCAATTTACACAAATGCCGCAGCAACAACATACCAAATTTAACAGTATGCGCCAAAAGATGATATGCATTACCTTTAGTCTGCGGCCAAACCAATCGAGCACAACAGCGAGAAACTTCATTCTCCTGTAAACACAAGGAAGATCCACAGAAACAACCTCAGCTTGTCAGGTAATAAAATGTTTTGCTCATAGATCAAGTAAACAACTTATAAGTTGCTGACATGTCATTCACTCGGCTATCTCATGTGATGTACATACATCAAAGATTTTCATCTTAGTATCCACTATCACTGCACAGACTCCTGGGTCTTACACTCGTGACTTACATTCATGTAACCAATGTATTAAAGTGACAATAACTTCGTCTAACAGGGTAATACTTTGAGTTATTAGATGGGAAATTTTAACCTTGTTTTACAAAAACAATTGGGAACAACTGAGGTTGAAGATGTTTCAAATTTTGCAGGCCAACACCTTTGTTGTCCCTACATTGTCAAAGTACCATCTATTCATCAAATAAAAAGAAGATAACAAGTATGAAAGCAAGAGGTGTATATAGAAGACCCCGAAAAAATCAGCCACCATTACAAAAGGCTGTGCCTGAAAAATGAGAACTATACAGAAGGTCACTTCAGAAAAGAGGAAAGTCCTCACAAATTGGTGAAACCTGGTTAAGGAAAAAGAAGATCCAAAAGAGAAGACTGATTATCACTCACTCTCCCTAAACCGACAGCTCATTCCTTGACCCAGTCACAGAGAGGTTCAAGATCTGGTGTTGTGAACGATGTGAAAGTTCCACTCCACCCATATAAGGCCACACTGTGGCATGCAACTCCATCGTCCAAATTGTCTCATCCATTCTCATAAACCATGCATTGTGCTAACCAAGCATCAAATCCCCACGACGAGTCCAATAAAGCCTCAGTCTCGAGAGAATTGATGACATACTGACTGTGAGCAGTAACACTGCACCAGCAAACAATCAAGGAATTTGGAATTCATCATTCACATCACGTAAATAACTAGTCTGCAATATACATTCCAGGAGGGTGTCCACTTATCACAGGTAGGGTGTAGAGAATGAGCTCCTCTCCAAACAGAGAACTTAATCATCAAGGGAGCATGAGATAAGGGAAATCAAAATCCCCCCATCCGTAGTCCTATAGTTGGACTTTACTGAGACATTACCACCCCTACCTCCATTGTTTTCTGAAAGAAGGTAGATTATACTACCAATTTTTATTGAAATAAACAAGAGGCAGTACAATCAAGGAAAAGGTGACTTCAGCCTGGCCTGCAGACAAGAAGCCGACAGTTTCCATAAATGTCTACTCCAAGAACAGAGCAAATGGATATATCTTGAAAGAATATTGTCCACATACACCTTTAAACGTTTAAACACTGCATATTTCCTCTCTTTCCAAATGCTCTAACAAACAGCTGCAGGAATAATGTGAACAGATACCAATACACTTGAGGACTGTTGTCTGCTTTTCAGTTCAATATGCTCCCACACAAGCATAACTGAATTAAACTGTCCCCATAAATCAAACACTTTGCCCACATCTGCATTTACAGGGCACAAAACCATTAGATGATCCACATCCTCTTCTTGCTGTCCACAAAAAGAAAAAATAGTTTCACAATCAAGTCACCATTTCTTTCTGTACAATAACTACAGTTTAGTTAAAATATTCCCCCAACAAGAGCCATAAAAAGTTCTTACTTTTAATAGAAATTTAAGCTTCCAAACTGTCCCAATAATTGAAGCATTAACACTGATCTGCTCCATAAATTTATAGCATTTTAACTGAAAATTTAATCCCTTTTTTCATCCATAAAAAAACTGTCCATAGCATTTGGACTAACTGAAACATCAAAGTAGCAGTTGAAAATATTCCATCTTCTCATCCTCTTTGAGACCCCTCTGCAGATTTGTGAACCAACTACCAAGTTAAACCTCCTCTAGTTTACTGATAGTATTGAGGCACTAAACTCCAGTAATCAGTTGCCAATGCATAAACTTGTGGGAATTTATCTTTCAAGAAACAATCTGCATGTGCCTACCTTTCCAGAAGAAAATATTCTGACCATCTCCTACCTTCATATAAATTCCTTTTCTAATGCCTCCACAGCTTGAAGAATACCTCTCCAAATAGGGGAAATGAAATTTGCATTTTTAGTTTCCATCTCACATCCTTGTCCATCTGATGCAATGTGTCAGAAGGTGTATCCTCAACCCAAGTCCAGATGACACACAGATGGTCTATTTCCTCATCATAAATGTTTCCTATAAACATAGAAGTGCAGCCTCCTCCCATAGTATCATGGGCGAGATACAATGGCCACCTTGGGCATCCCCACAATGTCGAATAGGCATGGAAATGACTCCATCAATGGCCCATTTATACATACCTATCATGTTAAAACTCTAAAACTAAGTAAAATGTTAAACTTGATCTTCTAACAATCTTCAATGGGAAGGAAACACCAGCCAACACCACATCCTTGGTGCTCAGAATGCACTTCCAAAAAGCTAAAAAATACATAGCCAGGATTGATATTGCAAATTGTCTCTCTCCTGAGCTACTGAACAAATGATAATATTCCTTCATAATCCTTTCTCTTCTGTCTTCTCTCATCATTCACACAACAAACCAAGGTTGAAGTCCCAAAAGTTACTGAAGCCAAGTCCTCCTTCCTCCCTACTAGGTGGCATTATGGCAGCCTTTCCATCTGTTGTTGCTCCCATGCCACTGTCGATAGGATAGCTCTGTCATTGTTCTTGTTCTGTACCAGGTTTTTCCGAATCGGCCCGATTCGGTTGAATCGGAGCATATCGGGGAAGAATATATACCTGATACGCCTGATTCAGCCGCTTCATTTGACAACCGGCTGAATCGAACAGTATCGGGTGAATCGGCCAGACTCAGGCCCGATATGAGGATTCAATTCGGCCGACAACCTTTAGTGTTGGACGAAACCCTGTGAAACAGGACAGTGCCGTCCCAATGCGCAGGGTTTCACGCCGGAAGCCCTTTCCTCCCCTTCGTTTCCCCCATTTCCACCCTTAGATCTCCACTCCAAGACTTAGGTGGGGATTTCTACGTAGATTACAAGGTGTTTGGAGGCAAGATCCCCTTATTCTTGCTCTTGTTCTTCACCATTAAAGGTAAAGTACAATCTTTCTTTCATTTTTTGTTTTTTTGGTGATGTATGAGATAAATGTTGGTGGAAATGATGTTGCAAGTGATTAGCGTTCACTTGCAACCATTTTCCCCTTAGATCTACATCATTTTCATATGGATTTGGGGATTTTCCCCTAATTCCAAATTTCTGAAAAAAAAAAAAGTAAACTATGAGCACTTGATAGCAATGTGATGTACAAGCTCTAACATGATGTTAGAAATTGATTCCATGCAAAAACAATGTAAAATTAATTTTCGTTCCCAGTTGATTAATAATTGAAAATTTATAAAAAGAAGAATAAACATTTGAAATTGAAAGCCTCCACATAGATGTGTTAGTGAAGTTGCAAGTTGTCAATGAATTTTTTTTTGAACATGATTGAACACCATTTTTTGGTTCCAAAATTCGGCTTAATTTAAATGTTAATGATATATGAATAATCTAATCCCTATTTTTTTTTCCCTCAGATGGCTTTGAAGAAGGCCAATAGCGAGGACATTGGGCGGTAGCATGGCACCATGATGAGCAATAGGGACAATACAAGTGCAACTACTGTGGCCATATGGGTGCAGAAGGTGGCGTCTCCCACCTGAAGAAGCATCTTGCAAGTGGCAAGTTAGCAGGGCACCATGATGTGCAGGGCTGCAAGATGGTGTCGACGGAAGTGAAGTGGCTCATGATTGAACACCTTAAAGGTGTTCGGGCCAAAACTGCAAGAAAGAACACGGCCAAGGACATGCAGGAGAGGATCATCTCGGGAAGGTAGGGAGATGGGAGAGGAGGCGGTGGTGACAATGGTCAGGCAGGTGGAGGCAAGGGGGATAGTATTCACAGGGGAGCAGTATTTTTCGGGTGCAACCCAAGATACTGATCACAGTGCTCCATTGCAATATAACAAAAGGCGCAAGACTGGCCATGGTGGTTGTGCAGGAAATTCAGCAGTGAACAGTGATAGCTATCACACTATAATATCAGCCTTCAAGAGAATGAGCACACAAGAGTCTATTGGATCCTACGGTGGCCATAATCATCAAGCAGAGTCCAAACGACACAGGCTACTTCAATGACTACAGTGGGTACACGTTGTGGTCACGAAAAAATCTTTAACCCCTTAACGATGGGGCTACCATCGGTTAAGGGGATAAATCCCTCCAACCGATGGAAGCACCATCGGTTGAGGGGAAATCCCCTTTAAATCCCCTAACCGATGGGACTACCATCGGTTAAGGGGATTTTTCCCCTTCAACCGATGGGAGTTCCATCGGTTGAGGGGAAATTCCCCTTCAACCGATGGAAGTGCCATCGGTTAGGGGAGTCTTCCCCTCTAACCGATGGGAGTTCCATCGGTTGAGGGGAAATTCCCCTCTAACCGATGGAACCTCCATCGGTTAAGGGGAGTTCCCTTAAAAAAAAAAAAAACAGAAAACAGAAGAAACAAAAGAAGAGCCCCAACCGATGGTACCACCATCGGTTAAGGGGACTTTTCCCCTTAACCGATGGAACTACCATCGGTTGAGGGGCTTTAACCCTCTAACCGATGGTACCCCCATCGGTTAGAGGGAATTTTCCCTCTAACCGATGGGACTCCCATCGGTTAAAGGATCCCCCATTCCCACGCATGTAAGGGGGGGCCTTCCCCTATAAAAGGCACCCCCATCCCCCATTTGAAAGGGGTCGGCCCCCGGGGAGATGCTACAGCCCCTTTGAGAAATTGCTGTCCCCCTTCCCGTGAAATCCCAAACAATAGAAAATTTTGATTTCCAAAGTCCCCGTCTCTCTCAATCTCATTTCTTGTGTGAGTGAAGGTACCAAATCTTCTTTCCCCGAGTGTCGAGAGGTTGTCCGTATGCGGCATCGGCAAACTTCATCGGCTAAAAGTCCGCAATAGCGGCATAGGCCCCCATGGGCTATAGGTTCTAAATACCGTCCATTCTGGACATATGGTATTTTAGATACCTTTGTAATTCGTGCCACCTCCCATCGAGTTTTAAACTCTCCGGATGATGTGTTTGTGCTATATGCATATGTTTCTTAGAGGAGACTCTGCCCAAGTGGAGATTCTGCTCGAGAACGTATTCATATATTCACAGATTCGTATTTTTATATATATGTTTCTTAGAGGAGATTCTGCCCAAGGGGAGATTCTGCCCAAGAACATGTTTGTATATTCACAAATTTGTATTTTTATATGTATGTTTCCTAGAGGAAACTCTGCCCAAATGGAGTCTCCGCCCACGGACATGTCTATATAGTCATAAATTCGCAATTTAATACGTATGTCTCTCAAAAGGAATCCTGCATATGCAGATGGTACCTTTTGCCGGATACTCCACTCAAACAGAGATACCGGTGAAAAATATGCGTAAACTGCAAATTTGTGTTCATACACACATACTTTCTTAAGGGCAAAATCCCTCCGGGCAAAGATTCTCTAAGGACACATGGATATAAGTACATGTTCATATGGATATATCTCCGTGAAGGTATTCCGCATAGGCAGAAACTCTGCCAAAATAAATTTATGAAAATTGTATTAATACACACACATCCAAAGAAAAAGGGAACAAGACCCGAACTGTGCTCAGATACTCCAAAGAGCAGCACGAATGCATACTCACAAGAACTGCGTTCATATGGACAGTTTCCAGAAAGGAACTTCAAATTGACAAGAACGTCCATAGAAATACGTGCACATTTTCTTTGAAAATCATACTCATACAAGTAAAGAAAAATGAATGATGAATAAATGAAACGATGAACGAGGAGAAAGGAAATCCTGCTTCAATTCAGACTTCATTTAAACAACTCGGACTTCATTTGAAAGAAGGATGTTGTAAAAGAATATCACGTCATAAAAAAAAAGGGGGGTTGAAGTAGCAACTCTTCCAATACAGGAATGCTACTTCTAATCATGACTTCCCCCAAGTTCAGAATCAAATGCACGGGTATACACCCGTCTGCAATAATAATCCTCCGGTTTTCCAAAATAAAACCTTCAAACAACCTAAAAGAAGAGGAGGGAGACCCCAAATGGGTTCATGGAAATATATCCATTCCCTTCTTAAAAGTCGTATCTCGGACTCCACAAAGGGCAGTCTTTTCAAAATGAAACACTCAAGGCAAAAGCATTTCAAAAATAACTAAAAGAAAGAGAATACATCATGACCAGGATTTTCTAAAAAAGTGTATATTGTCTCATCCTTGCTATGAATGGTATTCGGGTTAAAACTGGTATTAAATAATGCCAAGAGTCTTAACTCGATGTAAATGTAACGTCGATTCTGATCGATGGAGACAGAGGTCCAGCACATGTTACCCTAATCATCTGATGAGTATAGATACGGGACTCAAGAAGTTCAGATTAAAAAACGGCGCACCCTAGTCGCCCGTCACACGGGCATCCCCGTCCATTTCATGGACAACCCAATCATCCGTCACACGGATACCTCCGTCCATTTCATGGACACCCAATATTTCTCCTCCGCATTGCGCGGATTCTCCTCTGTCTGTTAGACAGACTGGCACGCCCTGCAAATCATGATACACGAATCAAAGCACGTGAAATAAATGAATACCCAAATGAAATGAATACATGAACCAGATAAAACGAAATGAGCATTCAAAATCAAATGAATGATCGATGATATTTTTCCCGTGTCAACACACGTACACCACCACAGGCTACCTTGCTCCATATGCGTATACTGCTCCAACTATTGGCTATGCTACTTATCCTACTCCAGGGGCTTTGTAGATGGCGCAGCTAAAGGTGTTCAGTCCCGGCACCTACTATTGAGACCATTATGTCTGACAATTTCAGAACAAATATAGCACATTCATGACATGGGTTGAGTTTCATAGTAATCTGTTTGCCACAAAAGGTCGTCATTTAATTGGAGACCCACCATCAGGATCAGATGAGTCGGCACCGTCTTCCCAACCCCAATGGCGTAGTTATGATCCATATCAATAAGGGTATTGGGGATATTAGAGTATTTAGTCATTGTATTTTGTGTATGAAGTTTGATGTTTGTGTTGCATATGTAAATTGCAAACATCATCAATTTCATTTGTTTCCACTCTTCCAATGATATTTGTGATTCAAAATGGATGTTTATGTTCAAATCATGGTTCAAGTAGTACTACATGGCATAAATATCATCCATTATGCATGAAACATTTTCACATGAAGCCTAAACCAAAGAATCGACCAAAAAATGTCCAAATCACATGTTTTAAGCAGGATCCAGGCGAATCGGCCCGAATCAGACCAATTCAGGCGAATAAGAAATTTCTCGATTCACCACCGATTCCGATCCTACCAACCCTGTTCTGTCCTAGTCAGCTCTTACAGACAGGTGTTCTCTGAATGGGAAAACTAGTAGTCAACCATAACATGCAGATACAAATATGTATTCATATACATAAATATATCTCTGAGCCATGATATACAGACCAACTTCCAGACATCAGTGGATGCATCTCTCATTTAAAAGTATAGGTAAATTTTTCTGCAGCCAAGAACTCCGTCAAGTGCTGCTAAAAGTGATGGGTTCATTTTGGGTTGCATCATTTTGGCATTGTCCTACTACAAACACAGGCATACAGACACGCAAAGAAACATCAGGAAATATATATGAAACTGTTAGAATCTGATGCCAGCTGTCTGTCTGCTGGCCGTAGAGCCCATATTAACCACCAGATCAAGATCGGGCCGTTAGGGAGAAAGGAAAAAGTTGGGCCTAAAAAGGCGGGCACAAACCCAGCAGGCCATATATTTGGGTAATTGGATGGCTAGATGGGAAATCCAATGGCACCACTTCATCACCCATGTCGATGCAAGCATGATCAGATGGCTAGATGGGCAATTGGATGGCGCCCCTGGATTAACCAGGGTGATTTTGTCGGCAATGCCTATGGAAGGCGTGCCTTGGGTAGCAGGGGCAAAGAAGCGCCCCAGAAAATACAAGGTACCCTTAACCACCCAAATGAGCAAATCAAAGCCTCTTTGAATTTTTTTTCTACACAAATGCTTTGCACATTTATCATACCTCAAGAACCTGTTTTCTCTCAATCTATCCACCTTCTCCCTTCCCTCTTCCCTCTGTCAGCTTGTTGAAAATTTTCCACATGGTATCAAAGAGCTAGGTTGAGTTCAGGAGGAGGTGAAGAAGATGCCTGGAGCAAAACCAAGGCCTGTGGATCTAGGGTTTCTGGTGAGGAAGGTCCTCTATGGAGAGGCATGGCCCCTCTTGGTCCAGACCGCGGAAGTCAAGGCAAAGTCTCCTTAATGTGGTCATGTCTGGAAGCTATAATGAGTCTTACTAATGTGGCCATGTCTGTGTGCAGCAGGGTCTGATCTTGGTGTAGGGGGTACCATTACCCATCAATTTCTCCTCTCACTCTTTGGATCAGATGTGTTGAGGAGTTTCTGAAAGCCTGTCAGATTTTCTTTTGCTTCTTATTGCACATCTATGTCTTCCTTTACAAGTAGCAATGTCATTGCACTAGTTGATTCTTGACAGTGTGCACCAACTCCTAACACTGTGTGGGTGTGGCTGCCACTTAGAGGTTATTTCTGCAAAGAATTTCGGTATGGAACGAACTTCAAGGTTTGATCTGTCTCTGCTGGCGTATTTCTTGGAGGGCATGGAAACCATACTATATAGATGGCATTCAGAGAACCAGCACTTGACAATCCCACCAATGCAACATAGAACTTGGAGAGCAATGTTGTGAGTTGTGATAGATTGGATGCCAAACTTAGTCAGCCCAGAGATCCAACGATTCATTAATGATGATGAAAACAGTTATTGTTATGTAGAAAAACCTTGAGCAAGAATAGTGCAGGTGTCACTGCTTGGATTCTTGAAAATCAAGTTAGAGGCAAGGCAGGCAAACTCAGAAACCGGCAGCTCAAAAACGAAGCAGATCGGTCGAATCAGCTGATTAGAGCCCAATCCTGGCTGATCCATGTTCAATTAATTTTGGGAGGTTGAGATGTATTTCTACTATAGGGGATTGGGTACAATTTTCACCAAGCTTAATATTTTGAAGGCTCTTTTTTTTCTTCAGGTGAAGCAGAATGAAGGATGGAGGAGTGAAAGAGAAGGTAGCAGTTGCAGCAGCCGTGGCAGCAAACAACAGCAGCAGCAATGATCGCACATCAGTAACAAGGGGCAATGCAGGTAAGTCCATCTATTCTTCTTCATTTTCATTACCTGTTCTCCTGTTTTTTTCCTCCCCCATAAAAGACCCTGATAGATCATATGAGTGGCTGAGGGTAGGGTATGACCTGTGCCCAGAAGCACTCCACATCAGCCGACCCTGGTGTGAGATCAGGTGTTCTAACCTGATCCCTACCGGGCCAGCTGATCCCCATGGGGATCGGGTGTCTGTTTGTGAGCCTTCCCTCACAAATGCTGAAGGGGAACCAGTTCAGCTCCCTCCCTCTCCCACACTCATCTCTCTCCCTGTCTGTCTGCAGCACATAGGGGACACCCTCTCACCTGCCTCTCTTTCTCACCAACCAAATGGTACGTTTCCTTCTCTTCTTTCCTGGTATGTACTTAATGCCTGCTCGAGAAATATTCCACAAATATGCTTATTTAAAAAATGGTCGTTAACCCAATGGCACAATTTCTAAGAAGTAACAAGTTTTCCTGAGCCAACTATAAATATGCACATTAGAAGAATTATTTCTCTAGAATCAAGTATTTACACAGACTAAAAACTAATAAAAACCCTTCTTTCTTGGGGGGAGG
Organism: Colocasia esculenta; assembly: GCA_014218235.1. Classification (NCBI taxonomy): domain Eukaryota; kingdom Viridiplantae; phylum Streptophyta; class Magnoliopsida; order Alismatales; family Araceae; genus Colocasia; species Colocasia esculenta. Next base: position 165,026,727 of record CM024760.1, on the reverse strand, counting down.
GGATGACAAATGCAGGCAACTTATAGCCCTCAATGTCCCTCCTAGTCCTTTCACAATGGCTAGCAATCTGCAGCAGCTGTCCCAAAAGGCTATAGTTACTAGCCATTAGTGACTGGATCAATGACTGTCCAATCTAGAACTGGCCCTTGGGCCCTTGGCCAACCCTTTTCTTATTCATAACTGTCCAATGACTCTGTAGTTCTTTCAACTCAGACATGTTCCTTGCCTTCAATCCAGCAAACCATCAGAAAAGCCTGTTATCTTCTTTTGCCTCGTAGATGTCTGGAGAACATGGAATATCCATAATATCATAACCTCTATAGCCTCCACAGATGAAATTTTATTTTACACTTCCCTTCAGACTTTAACAATTTCCTAAATGATATATCTTTCATTGCATTTCAAGCAATATTTTTGCCCTTGCCTTCAGGATGGATTATCTATGGACCCAGCCCTTTAAATCCAAATTACTCAATTGCATTCCTTCAATCATTTTCCAGTGTCCAGGCTCCAGATGCATTAACACATTGGGTAAGTAGTAAGAGAAAGTAACTGATACTCCATCTCTAAAATTTTTGAAGCATGAAAGATAAAAGTCAAAAGCTTCCACAACAAGTCCAAACATTTAAGGTAAAGGAAGAAAAGAAAATGGAATTACACTGAGGAAAAATTAAACATTGGAGAGACTTTTACTTAAAAAAGCATGCAACAGAAATCATCTGCAGCAAATTGGCATCGTTAATTAATATGTCATCCAACAAACTGAATGATTTCTAATAATATACAGTTACCAGTAAACATGACAAAAATTACTTAAGCTGTTGGAACATTCTCTACAATCTTTGTTACTAGAAATGTTATCAATCAGGGATGGAGATCAAAAGAATAGCTAGTAAGAAAGTCACCCAACATACCGGCATAGCCCAGCCATGCTCCAAAGACCAGTCCAAGGACGGGCGTAAATCATTGCTGAGTGCTTCATAAGATTTCCCCTCACCAATTGGAGGATCAGGTAACTGTACCTGCAAGCATAAACCATAGACCTTATTACAAGGTTCATTATCCCATGATGCACCATTTCATGTAGTTTCATATTGATGATTGCATACACTGCTTGCAAAAGAATAGGCTGCATGTGATATTCCATAATCATTTCAGGAAAGTTTGGTCAGGGATTAAAAGTTAATCCTCATGCATGCACTGCAAGGAGATGATAATCATGATACAAATGCCTAAAAAACCCGGTGAAGGAAACACATGAGAAACAACAGTTAAACATTGATAATCAACATAGAAAACATAAACAACAAATGATACTATTTCTCCTTCAAAATCCTTGAGTTGGTTATTAAGATTTTTCATTCACTATATTCTAGAGTTAGCATCCAAAAAAGACTTCTGCCAACTTCTCACTAAAGCAATCCATGTTTTCTGTTATGCTCTTCAATTATTTTCAACCCACTGCATCTTCTTTGACAACCACTGTCACACGGGTTCTAAATGGCCTCTACAGATGTCTAAACCATCACAAATAATCATCCAAAACTTTTCTATCAAACTTACAGAAAAGAAAACTTTTTAGTTTTTGAAATAGTTTGTAGTTTCCTTTTACAAAGAACAATACTAGGTTCAAAGAATTGTTAAACTTATGTATTATACATAAACACATAGGAGTACTTTAAAAAAAATGGAGTACCGTTTAAATAGACTTTGCAAATATCTATTTTGATACAGATTTTAGCCCTTGCTGCACTAATCCAAAGATAATAAGTACCATCATTAGGTCTTTGTTTCCAAAAGGAAATAATGGTATGCATAACCTGACACCTTTTCCTATTCATGTTTCCAACTATCAGGAGCAGGTAGCGGATTGAACCCATCAAATTCAAAATCAAACTATAGTCAAACATCAACAAAGACTGGTCGACCAAGGTTGACCTGTACAGCTAAAAACATTGTCTATATTATAGCATGACAAACAATTTCAGCACAGCAATTATATATATATATATATATATATATATATATATATATATATATACATGGATGGCAGAATCGGCTGATTCTGGATTGGATCGGCCATCGATTAGGATCGGAATCGGCCATGGCCAATCTAGACCCGATTCCGATCCTGCCATCCATGCATATATATGTCCTTAACAAGCCACTCCCATCATATTCAATGGGGTATCACATGGGACCTATTTACAGGCAGCCTTATATGCCCTATACACATCATGCTCAAAAAGTGAAATTGATCAAGCTAGTGTTCCATGTTCTGCACATAACCCCAAAGGGGTCCAGCCTTAACCAAGAGAAACAAAAGTATGCAGAGGACTTTTCCGCACTTTTCAACTCTGAACAAATGCACACTGTACACAATCTGTTGGTTAGATCTGCAAATGATAGTGCCACTCAAGAGCACAGAAATTGTTTCCAGTGAAAAAAAAGAATTGATAGAGTCATCTTCAGTTTCTGATATATATATATACACGCACACACAGATAGATATATAAATATATATATATATATGCATGTACACATTTATATATGTGTATATATATTCTCATGGAATCACAATAGAATAGAAATTGAGAACCTCGTGTGAGCATCTATATAAGGATATCTAGATGATCAGTACAGAGTCTCAGTAACTGTTGCATAATTCAGAAGAATAATAGTAGAAGGTGTGAATTGTGAATAATAGTAGAAGTTGTGAATTGTCATCCCTACCAAAGGAGACTAAGAGCACAGAAGTTGTGGAATACAGCAATCTAGAAGGCTTGCAATAACGTCCACCATCCATCTAATGTTTGTTGTTTATTTTTTTTTGTTAGTCCTTGCTTTGAAGTTGGAGAGGAATTCTCGTTCCTCATCAACTGCACTACCTCTGTTTATTTCTCCAAGTTGGGATGGGCATCCAGGATGGAATAGCTATTTTAAGAGTGTGCTGAACCCCACCATTCCATCCTTTCCCTTTGGCTAAACCACCACTTCAGGCTAACACTTTCACCAGGCTGTTTGATTAAAGTGGTGGTACAATATACTCCTCCCCCCACTCCCAACAACCAATATATTATATATATATATATACACACACACACACACGAGGGGATTCCTAACTGCCTCCAGATTTAAAGCAAAAACACACTGGTTTCAAATTTGCATTCATAGGGCAGATGAAAACATTTGCAAGGATATTAGAAACTCTTGGGGAGAGTGTCAAAATTATATTCTGCAAATAGTAGGAATATTTAGTGGCAGCGGCAATAGAGTCATCCCTTGAGCTTGTGGTGCAGAGGTAACTTCAAATCTTCAACTACCATTAAGGAGGCATTTAGCAGTGTGGGAAGATGAAAAAGAAATACAACTATAAAGATTATTCCTTATAGCTTTCATGCATATGGAATATGGATATGGGGTATTCATTTCATGTATGAAACCCTTATTGTTTTTTTTTAAATGTGGGTAGTACGAGAGATTATATAGGTAGAAAGAAAAGGATGCACAAGTGTATAGGTATACATAACAAAAACCCCTATACAATAGGAAACCCTCTCCAAAAGGTGACAAACCACCTTAACTCATCAGACACAAAATGAGCAAGGAGCTAAGATGAAGCAACAGAGGATACTTATGCCCAATAGAGATTTGTATCCAACATCGCCACCCACGAGTCCAAAGACCCGGAAGGGTAAAGTAATGGTGTATGGAGATAAATAAGTAATTAAAATAAATATAACATGAACAAATTTTCATTATAAATGATACAATGTCCCAAGTTACAATACAAGTCCAAAAGTAGTACATCACCTTAAGGGGTATTATCCCGAGGTAGTAAAAAGAAAATAAAACTAGCTGCTGGTACATGAGGTGCCTCCACATAGGATGGTTGGGTCTAGATCGTTGTCTCCTCAAACCATGATTTGCCAAATCGGAATGAATTGGTCCAATTCGGTCGAATCAGTGCGAATCAAGGGAAGACCGATTCCTCATTCGCCATATTCACCCAAATCTCATGTGTATATATATAACATATAATATAGATATATATTATGTATTATATGACATACATATATATGTATATAATTATACTTATAATGGCATACAAATATATATAAGATATGTATTTACATACATATTTATATGTGTGTGTGTATATATATATATATATACATATATAAAAATAAATATATATATATATATATACATGTGAATCGGTTCGATTCGAACCGATTCAGGGCGAATCGAGGCCCTTGAATCGGGGTGAATCAAGAACTTCCTGATTCACCCCTCGATTCCAATTCGGCGAACCTTACCTCAAACACACCTGCAAATGTAGGGGATGAGCCTCTCAAAGTCATTGGCTCAGTAGGAATCTCCCGATCCCACTCTCGGCCAAACCACAATATATATATAATAAAATGTTGAAAAGAACAACAACTACGTTAGTAAAACCACTAATGGCGTTGCTAAACACATTAGCAAGTAGGTACACACAGGTAACATTGCTATACACAATAGCCAAGAGAGTACTGAAAACCACTATAGTTACCATGCTCGACCACTAACACACAGGCAGAACCGTAAAGGAAGATAATTTGGTGCTACCCACACACTAACCTAGAAGACAACAATAACAATAGGAAAAACACCAGTCTCGCAGTCAACAATGTATTTCGACTAACACACCCACACCTATCAACCTGCTAACTGGAGAGGCAGTGGAGTCTACTCACACACACAGTACCTGCAACTAGGTTAGGCTGCAGTCACGTCTAATCACACCTCTATGGGTTCTAGGGCCCACAGAGTTAGGGAAGCGAGATCACGGGATTAGCTGAGGACTCGCACGCCTGCTAAGTGTCCACTCCCCCGACCATGAGTGCACTCAAGCGACAATAACGAACAACAACATACTGTCTGATGCGGGACAACAGCGTGGGGAAGGGAGAACAGCGAACAGGGACAAAGAGAGAGGGCGGCGGACAGAGGAAGAACCGGGTTTGGGGATTCCACCCCTAGGGAATCCACCCCACAGAAAGAGGGCATCCACCCTGGGGATTCCACCCCGCTGGAGAAGACAAGACGGCTGCGCTAAAAGCTCATCAAATCATTCATTAACCTCTCAAACAGCCTCATACACTTTATTTATAGTGATGGAACCTAATGGTCCTCACTAAACACCCAAAGACCAAAATAACCCCAAGCCTAAAAAATAGGTCCAAAATCGGACCCGAAAATACATAGAAAATAAAAAGAGCTCAATTGGGCCTCATATGGGCCTTATTACATCAACAAAATGCTCAAACTCATAAAAGACACATGCTAGGGATCCGAAAGTACATCGCCAAGCCAAATGGATGTCGTCGTTGCTGCACATTGCCTCCATCTTCGATATACTTGCACCTATTGGCCCGGTCCCAAGCTCGGATGTCCCCACCAATTCTCCCCTGATTCGAGAAAACTCGTCCTCGAGTTTTGAAATGTCGGAGAATGCCCAAAATAGACAAGGGAGCAACTAGCCACTGGAGCACTGCCATACCCATGCATATAATCAAACTGGACAGCTGGGGTTGGTGCCGACAACGCAACTCGAAACCATGCCACACCACATCAAAGTTACCGGAATCAATACTAAAAAACACATCTTTCATGGGCGGATGACTGCTAGAGAGTGTTGAGATCTCAAATAAATGATCAGAAAGTGCATCAAAACCGGCTTCAATGATCAGAGAGTGATCCCATGACTCCACTATATGAACTATCTTGCGTACGTCAATGGAGTCAGTCATAGCCACATGCTCAATCATCTCCTCAGGCTCTACCACAGTGGGGTCAGTGGGTAATGCACCTCTACCTGAGCATCATCCGTAGTTGGCAAGATTATGGACTCTAATTTCTGTTGCAGTGCCACTTGGGAATCAGGTTGACAAGTTTTAACCTGTAAACTTCTTTGAGCTTTAGGCACATAAGCAGGAAACTTGAATCGGCACCCTGGATAATCAAGATCTCGGATGATACAATAACTCTCTTCAACAAATACCTCAACACGCTCTCTTTGTAACCATTTCCGACCCACAATGAGGTAAAATTTGTCGGTTGGCAAAATAGACGACTGCTGCGAAGGAATTGTAGCCCAAGCGCCAGAATGATAGATAAGATCTTTGTGCTCCGAATTCTCTCTGAATGTTAGAGAAAACGGTACCCATATACTTCCATTTTCATAAACAATTAGCTTCCCACTTTGAGAAAGTGAATCCACGACGGCTTGGGATACGTAATTGCATGATTGTAGCGGATCAAATATCAACAAAATAACTCTTCTATTTGATAATCGCACTAGTGTCTGAAATGCAGAAGAAATCATAGTACCCAAAATTACTCAGAGTCGTGGTTGAAATATCTCGTGCAGCCGAACCTGGAAGTAGACGAGTACTGGAGGATCTTCGTTGATGTTCGACGCTCCGTGCTGATTCATCGACACCGACTGGCCATGACTCTCGCACGTTCAGGGCCCCGCGATGAAGACCACCAGACCGGTCTCAAACCGGCCCTGCGGTGACCGGCTACACAGTAGAAGAGGCGCGCACGAGTGATCTGGGGCGGACGAGGCCGATGGAGTCTGCTGGCGTCCCCGGGAGCAGGGGCGCAGAGCACGTGAACGGGGGGTCGCTGCTGGGTTCCGGGCGCCGGGGCGAAGCAGCAGGGTGCGGCTGTTGTGGGCCCGCGGCTGGCGAGGGCCCGGGACGTCGGCGTGGAGGCGGGACCCAAGGGTTCGCGCGGGGAAGGCCGGGGTGGCCTCGCGTCACAGGGGCGGGGCGCGGTCCTTGCGTTCTCCGGGGTGCCGGAGTCTTCTCGTCGCAGGGGGGGGGCGGTATCGGCGCAGGGGGCTGCGTGGGGGCTGGGTGGGAGGGGGGCGCGATGGCGTCAGCGGCGCTGGGCGGGAAAGGCCGGACGGGAATCGCATGGGGGTGAGCGTGGAGTGGTCACGGGGTGGTCGCGGGGTGCGGGGTTCGCAGGCGCCAGGGGCGGCGACCGCGGCGTCTGCGACACTGCACGAGGAGGGTCGGCCCGCGGCGGACGGGGTGTACTCGCGGGGTGCCCTACGCGTGAGTGGGTGGGTCGCCTCGCTGCCGTGCCGGCGCAGCACAGAAAGGGGAACGCGTGGGAAGGAAACGAAGACCGATCGGACTCCTGAGAAGAAGTCGACCGGCTCTGATACCAAGTTGATGCGGGACAACGGCATGGGGAAGGGAGAACAGCGAACAGGGACAGAGAGAGAGGGCGGCGGACAGAGGAAGAACTGAGTTTAGGGATTCCACCCCTGGGGAATCCACCCCACAGAAAGAGGACTTCCACCCTGGGGATTCCACCCCGCTGGAGAAGACAAGACGGCTGCGCTAAAAGCTCATCAAATCATTCATTAACCTCTCAAACAGCCTCATACACTTTATTTATAGTGATGGAACCCTAATGGTCCTCACTAAACACCCAAAGACCAAAATAACCCCAAGCCTAAAAAATAGGTCCAAAATCGGACCCGAAAATACATAGAAAATAAAAAGAGCTCAATTGGGCCTCATATGGGCCTTATTACACCAACAAAATGCTCAAACTCATAAAAGACACATGCTAGGGATCCGAAAGTACATCGCCAAGCCAAATAGATGTCGTCGTTGCTGCACATTGTCTCCATCTTCGATATACTTGCACCTACTGGCCCGGTCCCAAGCTCGGATGTCCCCACCACTGTCCCAAGGCCATCTTTCCCTACGCGAATGTAGGCTCTAAAAGGGGGCCTAGGAAGACTGCACCAAACCTTTCTTTGTACACACAACACAAGGACCAAACTCTGCAGCACACACAGTGCTAGTTACACAGTACCAAGGCACCCGACTGTTGAGTGCTACACGAGAACAATAGCATAATTAGACGCCAACACATGGCGTATAGAAAACGTAAGAAAACTACGTCACAATACACAACCTCGGAACACAATAACCCCAAGGATACTAGGACCACAAGCACACAACTCTGGCACAAACACATCTAAGTCCTCAGATGCATCAAGACCACAACCATGTCCATTCCTCGACAGACCAACTACAGAATTGCCTTGCACGGAAAACACGGAACCATGCATCAACAACTAACTCCTTAAACCATGTACCAAAACTAGCACAACTAGACACCATAACAGGAGCACCTCAACATGCAATTACACAAGGAACCACCACTAACAAATGGCACGCAAACCGGAGTGCAATATACCTAGTCAAATGTACACACAAAAGGTTCAACCCTCTACGACTAGGTCTTAGAACTACGAATAAACCTATCCAGTACTCAAGACACACTACGGGGACCTCAACAGTTCACCGGCCCTAAATGTAGTTACTACAATGGGGGCATTTAGAGATGCCCTCACAAAGCTGGTCGCGACAGGAAACCTAATTGCACCATCCACTATATCTGCGTCTGAAGTCGCACTGAGGAACAAAACTGTGACACTTGTTCCATAACGCGCCATTCATTTGTGCCGCGTCTAGATTCTTAACGTGCCAACCAATAGTGGCGCATGTAGAGACACGCCAATTGTACCCAGAGTAGTAACACAGAGAAACTCAATCTTGGGTAGAAACATGTTGAAAGGCCATCTTGGCCCAGAAACTGCCCATCGGGGACTCAAATCACGGAGGGGAAGAAGAGGAACAAATCCCTCTTACCACATATATCATAGAAATGCCATTGTATAATCAAATCCGCAAGAACACATCTAACACATTGTTTGCATGGAATCTTCCCAAAAAACTATAATCCAGCAAGATCTCTCAACCACGCTTGCGGTTACATCGAGAATTCACGAGGTACGACAACTAGAATTAGGTGGGAGCATCACTCTACGTCCAAAATGACGACATTAACCTGTTGAGGCCTTCTCGTGAGTTGGCCACCTCCTTGCAATCCCCACCTCGCATTGTTGCCACCAACTAGATGTCGAGCGCCACGGCATTGCCACCTCATCTGCCTCCCACTGTCGGCCACCGAAGGAGGGAAAGAAGGAGAAAGAGAGCACTCTGATCGCTAGGTGGAAGGAGTGAGACGAGGGTTGAGAGAAATGAGAGAAGGGAGAGTCATTGGGAGAGGACAAATCGCCAGTACAAATGCGCCTATGATGATCGGTGTGACTAGATTCAAGATGCGCCGCCCAACCACACCGCGTTTACAAATGCAGTCACCACAACACACAACAAGAACCAACATGTGGCCACACCTAAGGATACGTGGCACCAACACTGACACGTGACACCACTCTAGTCGCAGCACACGGACCAAGCACGACAACAAAAGCTAAACGTGCTTAACAACCTGAGCGCGTTTATAGCCACGCAGACTAATGACTACGTGTTTAGGAATCCAAGATGCAAACTCACAGAAACTCGAGGGAATGTCCATGGCAAGGTTCAGATATCAACCCCAAGCCTTTCAAAGGTCGGACCAATTCTGAGACCTGCGAACATAGATCTGAAATGCCAAAATGCCTATTTATACACCTCTCAAAAGGAATTTCGTCCTCAAAATTGCACCGAAGTAGAAGAAAAGGTTAAAACCTCACCAGACAAAACAAGGTAATCTCCTCAGCAATTTGAAGACAATCAACTCAACATTATAGATCTCAAGATTCTCAACAACTATAGCAACCTCCGTGAAACAAACTCTGTTGGTCCTTACTGAGTAACAAAGGTTGCAACTAAGGACAGAAGAACTGCTATCGAAAGAAATATATACCCCCATCCTGCACAACACACATCAATCCTCATCAACAAAATCTAATCCACTCACATTATAACACGGCCTATAGCAACAACAACACACACAATCTAATTGCTTGTCTGCGAGGATGAAAATTAATTAATTCCAAAGATCTAGAGCTTCGATAAAGGCATGCCTAACGGCCTCAGATTACAACCACCACTCTCATATACTTACAATTCAGAAATCACAAAACACTAACCACGACACCATACCGTGCTCTACACATGCTTCTAACCATTGGAAAGTTACCTTCACAAATAAATCACTCTTAATCTATGGCCAGCATCAATACACCTCTCAAAAAAATTCCTAACTAGGTAGGATTCTAAACAAAGCATTTATCACTATGCAATTCCAAGGCCTTATCTCAAACAGAATCAATATAAACAAAAGAACTCAACAATTGCACTCTAATCATCACATATGACCTAAGAAAAAGCAACAAGATCACCACTCCAAATCTTATCAATGACAGTGCCAAGGGATTGCAAAATACTAGAAAGCAATTTACATTTTAAACCATCTTACATCTATCATATATTTGCAATACCATCAATAAATAAACTTCCAAGCTCACGTCAAGGATAATGATTCCATTAATCACACTCACATGAAATAATTAAATAATTTGCTTCTAATAACAGTCTATAGAATTACCGTCTCAACTTCATACTATTCTATATAGATAAGCACAACTCTTGTTTACCTGGCACAACCACAAGCCTCCGATACTGATTAACCCATCACTAATTTCTTTATTGCATTAATCATAATCAACATGATCAACAGATGAACTCCCAATCAGCCGGATATACAATCATTCTAAATCATTATCCACAATCTAAACATCCTTTAAACATAAAAATTAACACCACCGCCACTAATTTGGAGGTTCATAACCCAAAACTCCAACAGATCTTTAGTAACAGTCTAAATAAACAAACCTTAATGCAAACCATTTTTTTCCAAATCATCTGGCTATGCAACAAAACCTCTCACTAACAATTGAGGTCACCATCACGTGGAAAATAACAGCTTACTATGAATATTCGATGTCGCACTAACTTGCTCCAGCGATTCACAACTAGTTCAGACAATTTTATTTTAATTATCTCAACATCTTGAAGAAAACTATCAAATTCTTTATTAACCTGATAACCAAGCAATTACCGGAGTCCTTATGATTATAATCCTCAAATTTTACCTTTTCCCCAGAAATTACTCCATACCCAAATATTTCATATCCAATTTCATCACTAACATACCAAAGATGCTCCACAAAATCTCAAGTGTCCTCCTCAAAACAACACCACCTAAACCATTAATCATCTAAGTATGACCACCATTGGCAACTCACTCAACACACGTCACAACTATTCTGAGTTCTAGCAAAAAGAACCCAACAAACCGCGTGCTACGTTGCATCCTCACTCAAGGTTTCAAAAAAGAAACTTCCAACACTCACTCAGAACTTTTTAACCCAGAATCCAATTAATCCATTATAAATCAACTAATGCCAAAAACGAAAATACTGAAACTGATAGTTACAACCAAAAACAATAAAAGCAACCAAAAGCTGCCAATAAGATGGCCCTCTATTGGGAGCAACTGAGAATCACCAAAAACCCCCAATAGGATAGCGACAAGACAAGACAACTACACCAACTCATCAAAGAAAACATCTGGCATGTACATCAAAACCTCAACACCACCTTCATCACAAAACTAATCACCATCGGGGAGATACAGACCATGTGACCCAATACTAATCACAACCACAACACTGCACTACTCACAAGCACTAAGCTAGTCTGGCTTATAGCACCTTAGAAGACCTTTCTGCATCACAAAATCATGCATACACTGAAAACCCAATTCACTGCCTGTCTTAATATCAAACGCGCCATGTACAGCCACCACGACTACATTTCTGGAACAAAAATGTTATCAGTTGCCACGACTCAAATGCATTGCCTACAATGTGCGCGTCTAAGAAATCCTAAACGTGCCTACCATGAATGGCGCATTTAGAGACACGCCAACTGATGCTAGCGCATTAACAACCCCAGCGCAGAAACCCCTGTATTCTATCCGGAAATCAATCACATCTGTTCTACACATATCATGGAGATACAATAAGTAGAGGCAGAAAGATAATCATGACATGCTTAGAAACATTAAAAAGAATACACCAAAACATACTTTTCATCTATTAACATGTCAACTAAACCATAAAGCCCGTAAATCAGTTATAAATATGCAGCAGCTACTCTCAACACATCCCATGTAGGTTTGCTTTTCTCTCTCTTGGACTTTCTAGAGAGAGAAACTCTGCAGATGGCTCTGCCATCGGGGGATAGCCGTGTCCCCGAGTGGCGGGGGACCTCAACAGAGAGGCTCTCCAGCCAGGTCAGGTCTCCAGCCGACCTGTTTCCCGTGTGGGAGAAGACGGCATATTAGCCGTTCTTGTCTGACACTGACACCAAAATTGCACCAAATCAGGAGCTCAGTACGGGGGAGGTAATATGCGGATGAAGGCCGCTCCAAGGGAGCAGGGAGCTATTGTGGAAGCAAGAGGGCTGTGAAGGCAGGGAGCTTTCCAGGGGAGCATCTGAGGAAGGAGGACCGCCTGCATCGTTGCTCACGTGCAAACCTGGTGGAGGGGATGGGAGGAGGACATCAAGGGCATGCTGATCGCCATGAAGAGAAATTGCTGGGAGGTTTATCAAGTTTGTTCTGATGTGTTCCTGGTCGTGGGATCTCAGGAACACTTGGTGGAGGAGTTGGTGGCGACAGGGGTGCTGGAGGTGGGTATGGCAACAGGGGTGCTGGTGGTGGGAGATACCCACCTCCAGCTTGGTAGATGGGAGAAGAGATGCGAAACCTTCCCGAGTCCAGAGGAGCATGTGATATGATCTTGGAGGTTGCCCCTGTGTGATGTGGAGGGGGTTTCATTCCTAGTGTGGTCTTTCGGCGGGGAGGTTCGAGGAACCCTAAAGCTTGTCCCGTTCTCCTCTCGAACTTTGGTGGCTGTTGAAACTGCACTGCTGTCATTGGGTGCTATCCCTGCAGTCATCACATTCGTGATGGATGGGGAGCCAATGATTGTCAGGGTTTGGCAACATAACAGGGGTCAGGACCTGCAAATGGGCACCAGAAGGATTAGGACAACCATTGGGCAAGGAATTTCGGATCGGATCGGGGTCCGGGATCGAAACCCCCCCCCCCCAATCCCGATCCGGAATCAGATCGGATCGGCTGGGATCGAGGAAATGGATTGGGAGGGATCGGCCGGGATTTTGTTAATTTACATGGGTTTACTAGATACGCCATGAGGAGATCCGGATCGGCCCATTTGGGCCAGAATCGGATCGGGTATGGCCGATTCCGATCCGGATCGGAAACGGCCGATTCCGCAATCCATGATCGGGGTGAAGGGAGGAAGAAGATGTACAGCTGCCAGTTTGGGAGGGCTTTCAATTTTTGAACACAAGTCCGCCGATTCAGGAAGGTGATTTGAGACGACTAAAGACAACCCCCCAATGACCGACCTAGGATCGTTGCGGACCAGGGTTTCAAACCCGGGGGGTTATCGACTCTGTCCTTGGGACCCATAACTTATCCGAGTCTAAAGTCAATTGTTGTTCGGGCCTGTACGGAACCGGCACTGTGCTTCTTCCCCACTCGATAGAAATAGAAAGATCCTTTGGCCTGGTGGACTTGCCACGGCTTGTTTCTCCTGTGTAGTGCCCTCACCTTCGGCCTGAAAACTCTCCAGCTGGTCTCCCTCGCCATCCAAAGGTGTTGTGCCCTCCCCCGGGGGCTATCGCAGGTGGGGGCCGGTTTCCTGTCTCATCTCCAGTGTCCCAGCAGACTGAAGATTCTCCCGCCAGTCCCTTCACCATCCGGAGGCATCGTACCCTTCCTGGGGGAATGTTGCAAGTGGGGCCGGCTTCCTCTCTCATCTCCAGTTCCCCAGCGGTCTGGTGAAGGGCAAACAACGGCTGCACGGCCGGACTGCTCTGACATTGATGAGGAGGTCCCTACTCAGTCTATGGAGGAAGGGGCTGTCCATCTCTTGGAAGGCCCTTGGGGTCCTGTGTCTGCAGGGGAACTACCGCTAGCAGCCGTTCGCGGTGGCAACCTTATGGAGGTGAACCTGGTTGGTCTTATCACTGCCGACGTCTGTAACCGACAAGCTGGTTCTGGAAGACCCTGCTTCTCCCTCCTCCAGGGAGGTATAGAGAGCCAGAGGCGGGAGGGGAGGTTGAGAAGGGGGCTCTCATGTTGGTAGGAGAGGAGTGGAAGGTGGAGAAAGATCGGGAGATCAAGGACAAAAACATGGTGGGGTATGAGGAGGTTCGAGAAACGCTTAAATGAGATAGAACTGCTAGTTATGAACAGGCGAAGGAGGTGGCAGAACAAGGAGGCATGCCTTTTGAGGGGGCTGAGAAAGATTTAAGGGGAGCTTTTTCCAAGATAAACAAGAGGTGGGGTGCTAGCATCAGAGGAGGGGCGAGATCTCGAAGCAAAGCGGGTAGGAGCAATTAGAAGAGGAAGGAAGAGAAGGAGGGCTATACTTTCAGTCGTCAATGAGGATTCTTTCCAGGAATGTTAGGGGGTTAGGAGGGGCTGTGCTGGAGCTTATCAGGAGGCGCAAGGTGGATATCCTGTGCTTACAAGAAACAAAGTGGGAAGGGCAGTAGTGACCTCATTAAGGAGATTGGCAGCACCACATTATTTCAGGGTGTCGGTTCCCCAATAGTGGGCAAGTCGGGGGATTTAGATTCTTTGGAATTCTTTTGATGTGGAGACTTCTCAGAAGAGGATTACTACTAGATGAGTGGTTTCTCTACACTTCAGATCTTTTTGGGATGGCTTCCTTTAGGACTTTACTGGTGTGTATGGTCCTTAGGGGAGAGAGAAGAAGCAGCAAATGTGGGAGGAGTTGTTGCAGTTCCATACTTCCTCATGTTGTCCATGGCATGGTTGGCAATTTCAGATCAGAACGATCCGAAACCAGCCCAAATTACTGTGGGAAACCGAAACTAAAAAAATAAAAAATTTCAGTTCCAAACTAAACCAAATCGGTTTCGTTCAGTTTTGGCCATTTTCAACCCGATACGGCAGAAACCAAATGTGAACTCCCCTTTTAAGGGGATTTTGCATTCGGGCGCCCCTCAAATCTTTCGGGATTGAGGGGGTGGGGTGTGGGATGTGATTTTTAATCAAAGCATTATTTATTTGCATTTGAATGTGTGGGAATGTGCATATTGCAAATTCAAGTTTCATCGGATGTGTTGATTATAAATTGTGGGGATGAGAAATGAACTTACAATCATAAAGCACATATGTGTCTGTCACACAAGTGACCATGTATTCTGCTTCCAAGAGTCGAAGGGCTCTACGTCTATATGTGTGCCATTTTGACTTCGTCAAACGCGAATGGGTGTCAGGTCGGGACCAAAGACCCATTGTTGCCTAAGCGCAACGAAGTTAATAATATCTCCCTTTTAGGAGAGAAAACTCTTGATTAATCGTCAGGAAGAGAGGAGGCCTTATGACCGAAAATAGGAGACATCTGGATCCGCGCAGGGGTGTCCCCACCAATCCTCCCCAGCTGGGAAGAACTCGACCCTATCGAGTAAGGGTCCCAGCCACTCTGATATCTCTTCAGGAAATCTGAATCTAGGCGCTGCAACTCCTCGCACGTGACCCAAGCGTCCTCGGTCGACAACCTCCCTCTCCAACGGACCAGGTAGCGCTGATAGACCCCGTCTCTAGATGTAACAACCT
The DNA here is from genome assembly GCA_014218235.1 of Colocasia esculenta. NCBI lineage: Eukaryota > Viridiplantae > Streptophyta > Magnoliopsida > Alismatales > Araceae > Colocasia > Colocasia esculenta. Next base: position 165,011,112 of record CM024760.1, on the reverse strand, counting down.
ACTCGGCTAGTATATGATCAATCTGCTCTCGCCGTGCTACAATTGGGGCTGAAGATGGACACTCAAGTGTGGGGTCGCTTAAAAAGGATGGAGAAGGCTTGAATGGCTCACTGGGTATCATTGTCAGGTTCCGATAAGCCACCAAATTTGAGACATTGAATGTAGAGCTGATGCCATAGTCCAATGGTAGGTCAACGACAGACGCATTCGTCCTGATTCGTTTTAGCCAAGGTTCGACACATCGGGGAATCAGGGCGAATCGGGTTTTTCCTGATCCGCCACAATTCGCCAGAATCGGACCGATTCACATGGGAATCGGATTCGATGGGAATTGGGCGAATCGGGTTTCTCCTGATTCGATCTGATTCGGCCGAATCGGACCGATTCGATCCGATCCGACAAACCATGGTTTTAGCACTTTAAAGGGACTTGCTCCTCGAGCTTGAAGTTTCTTTATGGCTCCTGAGGGAAACCATTCAGGTCTGACCTTGATCATCATGTAGTCACCTTCCTAGAACTCCTGTGGTCGTCGATCTGTATCTATCTTTTTATAGCGTTCATTGCTGATCTCAATATGACGACAAATACTTTCATTCAGACCTCTAATATGCTCAACTAATGACTCTGCAGAATGCAACATACGGGCCCGAATGGGTAAAGGAGCTAGGTCTATGGGTTCCCTAGGTCTATAGCCAGTGACAATCTCAAATGGGCTCGTGCCAATAGATTTATTGACTGAATTATTATATGCAAACTCAGCTTGTGACAAGACCTAATCCCAACTAAGCTCATGCTCTCCCACTAGGCTATGATACATGTCTCTCACACTCCTACTGACTACGTCTGTTTGACCATTGGTCTGGTGATAAGCGGTAGAAAACTTGAGCTTAGTTCCCAAAAGATGCCACAAGGTCCTCTAGAAATAACTGACAAATCGCACATCCCTATCTAAGACAATGGTCTTTGGTAGCCCATGCAAACGTACAATCTCCTCCATGAATAAGCAGGCTGCTAGAAACGCATCAGAAGTCTTCAAACAAGGAATGAAGTGTGCCATCTTAAAGAACCTGTCGACAACAACGAAAATGGAATCATGCTTACGAACGGTTCGTGGCAGCCCTAAAACAAAGTCCATACCAACATCTTGCCACAGACGGTCTGGTACGGGAAGCGGAGTATACAACCCAGTGTTCTACTTTTTTTACTTCGTTATAGCGCATGTATGACACTGGCCAACAATACACACCACATCTCGCTTCAAACTAGGCCAAAAGAAACGATGTTCGACCAATTCGATAGTCTTGTTTCGACAGAAGTGGCCAACTAGAGCCCCAGCATGAAGCTCCCAAACTAAAAGTCATGGACTGAAGTTCACAGAATACCTAGCTTGCCTCCACGAAATAGATATCCCTCTTGAAGGGCGTAATCAGGATGTTCTCTAAAGGGTCTAAATTGTAAAGCAGTGTGGATTGGACCAAAATCGGGGCAATTGGGATACTCCTCTATGAGTCTCTCGAATCCAGTGACCTCCAAGCTTAACTAAAGATAGGAGAAGGAGCGACGACTCAGCGCATCGGCAACGCAATTCTCCACACCCATCTTATGTTTAAGGACGAAGGTGTAGGCCTGAAGGAACTCAACCCACTGACTATGTCTCGGGTTAAGCTTCTTTTGGGCGTGGAGAAACCTGAGGGCCTTGTGATCCGAATATAGCACAAATTCTTGCAGCAGTAGATAGTGTATCCAATACATCAAGGCTCTGCATAAAATTTCTTGTCATAGGTGAAGTACTTTAACTTGGCGTCATTCAATTTCTCGCTAAAGAATGCAATGGGATGGCCTTCTTGACTTAAAATTCCACATATGCCGACTCCAGAAGCGTCACAGGAGACTTCAAATACCATCAAAAAGTTGGGCAATCAAAGGATAGGTGCATGGGTCATGTGCTCCTTAACCTTACGGCAGGCCTTAACAGCAACCTTCGTCCAAACAAAAGCTCCTTTGCGAATGCAACCTGCGATTAAAGCTGTGATGGTGTTGAACCCGCGAATAAAACGACGATAAAATGTAGCCAAGGCATGAAAGTTGCACACGTCGTGCACAGACTTCGGCTCATGTCACTCCATGATCACCCTGATCTTTTCTAGGTCAACTGAGCCGCCATCACGAGAGACAATGAACCCTAAGAAAATAACTCGATCAATCATAAAGGCACACTTCTTGAAGCTTCCATACAAGCTCTCTCGTCGACATGGATGGCACAATCGGCCGACTCGGAGCGGAGTCGGCCGACTCGGAGCGAAATCGGCCCCTGGCGACCGGACTTGGGGGAGGGGGAACACCCACCCACCCACGGTACTAGGTGGAATCGGGGGTGGATCGATCGGAATCGGCTCGACTCGGCCCGACTCCACTCGCTCCTGGCCGCTTCCACGGGAAGCGGGGCCATTTCGAATGGAGTCGGCCCTAGTCGAGCCGGATCCGCTGGATCCCTCCTTTGAAAGTTGGGAGTTGAGTCCCATTCTTTTCTGGAGGTTCACTGTTAAGGCTAAGTGTTTCAAAGGTAGGGGTAATGATGTCTCCCCAGTATGGAGATTCATCTTGAAGAATGAGGATTTTTTCAGGTCTCTATAAGGCTACATGTGGGCAAGGGGATAATTTCTTGTTCTGTGAAGCTGCATGGTGCTCAGATTTTCCTTTTGCTAAACTTTCTGAAAGCATCTACTAACTGTCTTCATGTAAAAAGGAAACTGTGGATTTCATGTATTCTCAAGGTGGTTTGGATAGGCAGGTGCTTCATTTCAGAAGGAATTTGACAGATCGAGAAGCTTTAGAGTATCTTCCCATGCAGAATTTGTCCCCCCTAGTGACTATCTTGTAACAGCAGGAGGATTAAAGGTCGAAAGTGCGAAAAGAATGGCCATTTTTCAGTCAAGTCAATAACTAGATTGCTCACTGACGATGGGGTTAGTATGGTAGCACAATCTTATTTGGTCTGCCAAGTTAACCACCACGATCAATAACTTCACGTGGAAAATGGCCATTGGAGGCTGCCAACTGCCGACAGTATCAACAAGTTCTTTACTGTTGGGAACAGTAAATGCGCTTCCTGTGGAGTGTTTGGCGAGACTGAGTAAATACCATTTGTTTGGCTCTTGTGGAGTGATTAGAGTGTTAAGGAAGATTGTTTGTAAGTGCTTGCATATAGATCATATAGTGTCAGATGAAGTCCAAGGTATGCTCCAGTGGTGGAGCAATTGTACACCGTCTTCAGCCCACAGGATGTATGGTTCACCATACTGGCAGCCATGTGGTGGAACATATGGAAAAATAGAAACCAGAGGAGATTTAACAATTATTACTCATACATTCCTTATTTGCGGTAAAGCTCTAGGGTGCCTTCATGACTGGTGTGGCCGACTTAAAGAGACTGAAGGTTTTAGAGTGGTGCATTCTAATCTCAGTTCCTGGCAGAATTATATTTTGTAATTGTGCAGCATCCTGACATCTCAGTAGGGATCGGCTGTGTGTAATACTGCTTTCTTTTATTGTCTCTTTTTTTCCTTCTTTTTTTCCACTGTCCTCTTCCCCTTGTCAATTTGACATTAGGGTGTTTTGTACTATGTCCTCCTTCAATGATTGTAACCAGTGTATGGTTGTCTTTAAAAGAGCGAAAAAACACTTATATAAACAATAGACATGACTTATTCACTGACGTAGCGAACATATGCAAAAAGATGCATTGAAGTAATGAAATAACAAGATGCATTGAAGTAATGAACACATGTAATAAGATGGATTTAAGTAATGAATTGCGAATTTTGGCATCTTCTGGAAAAAAAACAGCATACATCATATGAAACAGTATCACTTGTTACAATAATACCTGCACTTTATCTTCCCCAAGTAGATGGATTACTTTTCCAGACCAGTAACAACCATCAGACCACCAATCAACCAAATCTCCCACTTCCCATACATCATTAACAACCACAATTAAATCAGATATCATGCTCGGATCAGGCATTTGATTTTCACGGTACAATGGTGGAAAGGAAGGGCGCAAAATTAGCTGTGCTTTCCTTTCATCTGTAGAGCCAATAGAATTCCTTGAGGGTTTCTGATAGAGCTGTGTAGTATGCATTTCTGTAATAATAAGAGAAGTTCAACAGATAAGAAGGTGACTTGGCCACAAATATTGGGCATGAACAAGAGAAAGAACAGCAAACATTGGTCCAATTCTTTAATAACTGGACATTAAAAAACAGCGTAGAATAGCAATGTATACAACATGAACAAAAGGTGGGCAGAAAATGTGGTAAACCCCTATGCCTCAAATGCAGGATGAAAAATAAATGCAGAAAGAAAGTACAACCCACTCTTAACACAATTTTGTTTTCTTATCCATTCAACAAAAAACGAAGGAAAAAGGAGAATTGGCATCAGAAATTTGGTACTTATGGCAAAATAGTATTTTTACCAAGTTATCCATCAGCATGCCCATTTGCCAAAATAAAATTTTCATTTTCTGAAGCCAGATAACCCTCAATAAGTCTCACTTCTTCCATTTCATTGATGTTAATTTATCTGTGTGATATTGAGCAGAAAGCATTACATATGCACACATTAATCTATGCATGCGATAACCTTCAAGGATATGCAGGCCAACTGCTATCATTGAAATAAGAGATGCAAAGCCATGTACACATTAAGATGGAACTATATGCACGTGTATGTTTGTATTATTTATCTACATGAAGAAACTATATGAATGAATGGGAGTAAAAAGACGTCAGTTTGTTCAAGCTTAACAAAATGATGATACTAACTAAAACAATAAGTTTGAATAGAAAAAACAGTTAATGAAGAACCCAAAGTTCCAGACTGAAACTTAAATACAGTGTCCATGTGCCCTACGCATCTAACATGCAATTGCACATACAATAAACTCCTAATCCTGGTTTATACAGGCAATGATGTTATCAAAATCATAGACATAATTTTGAGGGGCAATTAATTTGTTTAACATGCCACTGTCCGACAACATGAGAACGACATGCATAATGCCTATGAACCACTATCTTCCATCATCTATGTGTGGAAGGAAGAAATAAAAAGAAAACATACGTAGAAATCATCTAAACATATAGAAGACACTTACTTTCACCAGGATAATCATAGAACTCCAAGAGAGCTTTAATCTGGTCCTTACTCTCGATGAATTTGTTTATCTAATGAATAAAACAAGAAGTTCATTAGCCAATGAAGTGTTATGGAAGCTGCAGAATAAAGTACTACTCATACACAATTCTGATTCAGTGATTCGTAAAGAATGTACATAATTACAAAGATAATTTTCCCTAACAGTACTAAACATCATTCATGCTGCATATCAAATGCATTAGGCCACTGCTTCAAATTGATTGGAAAAATATGTTGATAAATGTATTAAACTATCAAACAAGTAAAACTTGCCTCTAAAATTCTTACTTACCTTTATAGAATGTTTCATCATGAAAAAATCCTACTAGAATTAGAAAGGTTTCAGCCAATGATAACAAAAATAAATACAGTGTACACCAGAATTATAAAAGTGCACATAAAATTGCATACAAAATAATATAGTTATATGCATGCAGATAATCTCCAAATGTACCTTGCAGCGGAACCATGCACCACGGAATCCTCTTTGAAATGACTTTGATTCTGCTTCCTGTCCGACCTTGAAAGGAAATAGGTGACTTGGAGCCATAGATGTTTATCCAATAGTGTGATTCTAAACAAATACACCACAAAAGCTAAGAACATGGTTCATTATCCAAGATTATGACAAATAGGGAAAATGAAACCTACTGAAGTTGGCAACCACAATTGCAGTATGTTAGCAATCAGAAACAAGGAAGAAGACAAGTACAACCTTTCAAACCAAACTGCCACATGTTCATATGTTTGAACAGATATTAAACATGGGTACAGATCAGATGTAATGGTTTTACACCTAACAATTTGCGAAATTATGACTTAAATTTTATCCTGACAATCATGTTTCTCCAAGAATCATACTCAGGAAATCAAGCCTTCCATGCTCGGACATATTGACTCTAAAAAAGAAAGATCGGCAATTTTCTCTGTCCCCACCTCCACAAGGATGCAAAGGACGAAGACTCATCAAGTTTACCCTGGTTTGAGGAATGATGACAAAGGATGCACCTGTCCCCAATAACCCGACATACGATTGAAGACCGTGCCCTCCTTCCCCATCCCCAGAGTAAATAAAGAGAAGGAGAACCATACCGAACGGTGAAGATCACATCACACCGTAATGCCTATCGATCGTCTTTGAACCAACGAGTGGAAAGAACTCTTAAAATTTTGAGCATCAAAAATTTAAACCCCTCGCCGCTTATATACGGAACCGACTAGACCGGCCGCACGGTGGGTTCCGACAGACAAACCAAAACGCCCATAGGCGAACCATTCCACGTATCCATTACTGCGGAACAACTGCCGAACTTTTTCTCCAACTCATCCACCGGGAAGATCCCCACCTCACCCATTGATTATGGAAGTACCACCGCCCTCGATTGGTTTACGAGACGATATATTTCATTGTTTCCAGAAGGGTCATCAGTCTGAGAGTCCAGAGCTCCTCGGCATTTGCATGTGCGAAGGGCATGCATGCTGGCCACTCTGGAACAGAAGCTACCCTAACTCGCACGAGATCAAACGCCAAAACAAGGAAGAAGAAAACAACGACAAGGGAGCTGAAAAGAACGGAGAGACCAGACGAGGAACCAAGCGAACAACGGACCATTTGGGAAATCCCCCTGCCGCCTCGACGAGCCCGCAACCTACAACGACGAAAGCCGAAGAAAGGTGCGGTGCGGGGCCAGCAGCGGTGCTCTGCGTTGCGCTAAAACCGCTGGGCTTGCAAGCAAGAAGAAGAAGGCGAATTGGCGAGCGGGGAGGAACTTAAGAAGGCCAGAGCAAGAAAGCGGAGGGGGGTGGGGTGGGGAAAAAAGGACGCGGTGGGGTGGGGGTGGAAATGGCGGTGAGTTCCCCCTTCCCAGGTAGTAGTGCGGTGACACGCTCGTAACCGTAACCGTGTCGCTTGTATCGATTGATTTGTTTTTTTGTTTTTTTTAGCAAGATTCGATTAGTCGAAGCTGATAAATTGATCGATCAATTTTATCTTGGGTTTTTTATTTAAATAATTATATTTTATTATTTAAATAATCACATTTTAAAATTAATTTCCAAAATAGTCACCAAGTTGCCACGTTGGCAACTTGGTGACCGGGAGACCGGATACCAACACGAAGAGTCGACATTGCAAATGCCGACTTTGGAGTCGGCGTTGACATTGCCGACTCCAAAGTCGGTGTTGCCAAAGCCGACTTCGGAGTCCGACTTTGGAGTCGGCAATGCCGACTTTGGAGCCGGCAATGCCATTGCCGACTCCTGTATGTTTCAAAAAAAAAAAACCCAACAACAGTATCATAATAATACTGCACCCTCCAAAGTAGACATTTATTCTTTAAATGTCTGCACCCTCCAAAGTCTATTATCGGAGAATATTGAGCTGGAGAATTGACGATCTTAATCTAGAATCTAGCTATAGATGTTTTTTTTATTGTTTGGAGTTTGTGGAACAAAATTTGTATGCATGTAGATATGAAGTAGGACTGGTTTAAAAATTGTTTGATCCACTAGCTAAATCATGTCGATGTTTCTGTATGTTCTGCACATGGTGTTTGTAGCTGGGCCTGTTCCGAAGCACAATAATGTCTCCTGGAGAGGCAACTCAGGGATGAAGGATGGGCTGTCAGATTCTGGTTACCACAAGAATCTTGTTGGTGGCTACTATGATGCTGGAGATGCCATCAAATTCCACTTCCCCATGTCCTTCGCCATGACCATGCTCAGCTGGAGTGTGATTGAATACAGGGCAAAGTATGAGGCAGCAGGTGAGTTGGACCATGTCAAGGAGCTCATCAAATGGGGAACAGATTACATACTCAAGACTTTCAATTCCTCTGCGGATAGCATTGACAGGATTGCTGCACAGGTAAAAGTTATTGAATAATAGAAATATGAAATGAAGAAGATGAGCGATGCCCAGATGACATCTTCCTTTCATTATGTTGGTCCCTTAGTTTTTCATTTGTCTAAATTGTGCAGGTTGGCTCTGGGACATAACCTTTCATTTGTCCAAATTGTGCAGTTTTTCATAACCTTTCTCCGTCAATGTCTGCACCCTCCAAAGTAAGATACTGTTGCTGGGTTTTTTTTTTTTTTGAAACATAAAAGAGTCGGCAATGGCAATGCCGACTTTGGAGTCGGCAATGTCAACGCCAACTCCAAAGTCGTCATTTGCAATGCCAACTCTTCGTGTTGGTATTTGGTCTCCCGGTCACCAAGTTGCCAACGTGGCAACTTGGTGATTATTTTTGAGAATTAATTTTAAAATGTGATTATTTAAATAATAAAATAATAAAATATGATTATTTAAATAAAAAACCCTTATATCTTTTTTAAAAAATAAATAAATTATAAAAATTTGATGTTAAATTATCACTAATAAAAATTGATCGATGGATTTTAGACTTTAGTATGTTGGGTATATAGAGATACTTATTAGATGAATTTGTCGACCAATTTTGAACCCAATAAATTGATGGTGTCATAACTCGCAAACGTCTTAGCACACGTCGGATCGATCGTATCATTGTGGCATGGTACGGTAGGGTCAACCATAAATTAGATGTAAAAAAACTCCTAAATCGACATAATTTGATATAGATATATATCAAATAATTTTAAAATATTTATTTAATATTCAGATCGGATATAGATTTAGTGCTTCTGAATCTATATCTAATCCAAACCAATTTTTAAAAGTAATGATGTATAAGATTGGTTGTGAGCACGGTCGATGCGCACCGTGCCTGGGCGTGTCGAGTCATCCAACTCGGGCGACTCAAGTGTGCCGCCGCGGTACACGGTACGGGCCGGTGTGGACCACGCCGATTTTTTTTTTTAATTACCCCCCTCCCCCACCTGCGTTAGGCAAAACAAGATGCAGTTTTTTTCTAACCCCCCCCCCCCACCCCCAACCGCGGACTTAGTTAGGCTGCCTAATTTTGTTGCTTTTTTGTTTTGTTTTTTTTTTTGTTTAGCCAATCTAACTAACAAATTTTTTTGTGTTATTAACCTCTCATGTTTTATAAAATATGTGAAAACTAATAATGGGAGAAGAGTAACGTAATTGTAATCTAAGTTCTCTCTCTCTCTCTCTCTCCCTCTCTCTCTAGTGCTGGACTTCGTACACGGGATATCACCATCGAATCCCGAAGGCATTTGGAGCAAGCAAACAACGAAGAAGATTCTTACAGTCTTCTTCTCGATCCTATGAATTTCCGCAATGACAAGGTACACACTCCGATCGAGAACGAATATTGTTATTAGAGCATCAACGTTCTTGTCTGTAGAATGTCGTCGGATGATCTTCATGCGCAAGAACTTGTTGCAATAGACGAAGACGAATTTGAACCGATGGAGATCTCCACAGACGATGATGGAGATAGTGTGGTTGGAAGCGACCTGTCACCCACGCAAGAGTCTGTGGCGCCAGTTGGATTTCGGCGATTGATGACTACGAGGGACTACGTCCTAGCACTGCACGCCTCTCCTTAGCCACGTTCGGAGACTCCGGACGACTTATCTTCGCCTTGCTCTCGCATGCAAGCAGTTTGCGGGCGTGGTGGAGTCGCTGCACATGGACGAGGCGGAGGCGTGCATGGGTACTAGTCCACCCATGCACGTCCTTCTTCCAGGCCAACTTCGTGGTGTCCAACATAGTATCCCCAGACACATCTTTCTGGTGGAACAGGCCCGCATGCGAGCGTCAGCTCGTCGACGTCGTGATCTTCACCGTCTTGCAAGACATCGCAGTAATGTGGTATTGTCGGATGGACCCCGTGGTCGAGCCTGACTTAGCTGCATTCTTGGACGTGGACCGGCAGGGAATGGTATCCCAGAGTCTCGTCGCCACAACAATGGCTATTTGGTGGTATGACGAGTCCGACGTCACATGCGGCATGTTCCCCGACATCGTGCTATGACTCCAGCCCGCCTGCAGACGTTGACTTTTGCTATTATCATGTTATTGCCTTTTAAAACATAATTTTAATGTTCCTTCAGATCATTATGAGCTGATCGGAGAGGGGGGGGGGCAGAGACAGAGGGGACTAGACAACTCGGTTGAATGCTTTACTTTATTATCGTATGTGACAGTTGTTAATAAAATCACATGTTTGTTTATTTTTGTAATGTTAATATTATGCCAACTTCTTAATACATATTAATAATATTGTCTTATGTGATAGATGTAACTTTAAGGATGCATCCGCGAGGACGTAGTGATGATATTGGTTGGCAACATGGTAGAATGCTTGAGGGGAAAATGCATTGGTTTCAATGAAATTACTGTAATATGGAGTTCCATGGGGGAGGTGTCTCCCATTTAAAGAAACACCTAGCAGGAGGTAAGGGTGCAGGATATAGTGAAGTCGTCGGTTGTCTAAGCGTGTCATATGATGTTAAAATTGCGATTGCACAATATTTGAGACAAATAAGAGCAGAGAAGATGACTCATAGTCAGACCACGTTGCAGGTCTACTACAGAACGGGGGGAGATGGAGCTTGATGAGGAGGCCGACGATCCGGATGATCCACCCCGGCCGAACACATTCTTGGTTTCAGCTATTGAGAGGATGTAGGCAGCTGGAGATGTCAGGGTTGCCGAAGATACACCTGTGACACAAACTCATCATTCAGATTCTAAAGTTGACTTAGATGATGACATCCAAGTAAGCAGTCTTACCAGAGCTGACAGAGAGCCTACTTCCCAGACTCACTACGAGATGGACACAACAGATCTAGATATGTTGATTCAACCTAGAGCTCCCCCTCAGTCTCAGTCAGCAGCTCCCCCTTCTTCTCGACCTAGGGATCCCCCTCCTCGACCTCCATCTTTGTCTAAGTCATCTTCTACATACCGTCATGGTTCATCTCAGACCCAGGTGATATAGAAGAATTTATAATACCTCATATATTTTATTTGTTTATGTTACTTATAATAACATACTACTCTCGCAGACATCTGTTGGTTGGTCAAGCGGTTCAAAATAAAGAAGGAAGAAGGATACTTCACAGGGAGGACCATCGAAGAAATTTGGATGGACAACGAAGAATTTGGTTCCCAGAAAAATAAAAGCATGCAGGGGGAAGATCCCCTTAACATTGCAGATGCCACAACAGTGGATGATTCAGATGTGACTCCTTCACCGTCTGAGCCATCTCAGAGACAGAGTACGGGAGATGATTCCTCAAATCATTCTTCTCCATATGATACAAGTGGCAGTAGTGGTGGTGGTGGTGGTGGTGGTGGGAGCATGCGCTTTTCATTGGAGTCTTAGTTCACGCATGCTACCCAGGATGGTCAAGATCACGGTGCTCCACTAAACATAGCAAAAATGTTTCAAGCAGATGAGAAATGGCGGCACATAGGTCCTGTAGACATTAGCAGTTATCAAGGGATTGTATCCGATTTTGAGAGATTGAGCACACAGAATGACACAACATCTGAGGCTGCTAGTGAGGGGGTCACAGTTTTTTTTCAGAACATACACAGCTGGATCCATATAGACAACATCATGGTTATGGTGGCTATTATGCCTATGGATACCAGTATGGTGATGATGGTTCTTACATGCAAATTCCAATCGTTCCACCACCAGGACCTGCAATAGTACGCCAAGGAACACGTCAATATTTAGAATATCAACGTATGTATGAAGACATATATCAAAATTACATATTTTATGCTGAATATTTGCGCTTTTTGGAGAGCACTTATAATGTGAGGTTGCTCGGAGATGGAAGTTATACCCCCTACTACGAGGGTTTTATGGACATGCTCAGCATGATGAGAAAGATTAGGCAAGAACTTGTTAAATGTTCTTAGTTACATGTTAAGGAAGATGATATTAATTTGTAATTTTTCATGCATATGGCCAAGGGAAGAGTTAGAAAAGAAGGTTGAACTTTTCAAAGAAAAATGGTGAATGTGAGGACGACGATATGAGTATTGTATTTGGCTTGTAAGAATTAATGATTATATCTTTAATATTATATGAATATTAAATGATTGTGTCATGATTTTGGTACGATTGTATGTATGTTAGATGAATATTAAATAGTTGTGGTAGGTTGACTTAAATGACTAAATAAATTTATTTATAATTTTCAACCTCTTTATGTGATGTTCTTATGTTTTACTCATTTTCTTTTGAAGTTTGCTCATTTTAAATATTAACCAAGTCACAAAAATAATAATCAAACAAGTCATTTTTCCACCGTATCTCAGCGGTACAGCACGGTACGGTACGTACCTTCCCACGGAGAATGCGACACGGTTGATCCGAGCGGTACGACGAACCTTGGTTGTGAGCTCTTGAGTAAGATAAGTAAATATTTTTAAATTTAACTGTCTTACTTATTTTGAATTTATATGTTTTTATTTATTTTAATCATTTGATATCTATGTTTGTTTATCTTTCATTAGATTCAACATATTTTGATGCTTGCGTTATCATGACTTATTTGGATGAAAATGGATATCTAGGGATATATCCGTACACGATATGGATATATCTGTATCTATCTATATTCACGAAAATAATAGGTACTATCTGGATATAGTATTTAAATTTTTACAGATAAAGTATGGTATGGCTTACCGAGCCAAATCTGATCCATTTACATCTCTACTCCTAGCGCTACCTTCTTTGTGCTGTGAGCCGGCCATCCCGGCCCACACTTCAGTAAGCCGGTTGGTCGTCCGGCCCAATTCCAATCTTTCTTCAGTTGGCCCAATCCATTTGCATCTTGAAGATCTTTTTCAAATTAAATGTAAGTGTGTCATTTTCTTTTATGTTTATTTTAGCATCCATAAGAAATAAACATTACATCATTTGTTTTCTCTAAAGTTGCTTCTACATAAGAATTATTTAGAAAACACTTCTAGAATGCCAGTGTGTTATTCTACACTTTTTTTTTGGTAACGAGGAAACCCTGTCTCGTGTGGTTTTGTGGGCTCAGAGATTGGTGTTCGTGAACTCCAAGATCAGAACTTGGCAGCTCCTACTTTCTGTGTACTCGTATTGCCCTTACCCCACTTGACCGGAAAAATCTCAGATCTACACACCTCGAGGATTGCATGTAAATCAGGTAAACCCCCTCAGGAATCGAACTCGGGACCTCCTACTTTTAAGCAAGAGTTCTAATCGATCGACCCAACCGGGGTCCTCTATTCTACACTTATTTTATCATCTACAAAGATATGTGTCATATTATTCCCCCTATATCGCGCTCCTATATGGGAGTTATTTGGAAACCCATTTGACACTTAACTTTTACTAGTGATAAATAAATTAGATAAGAAATATGACACCTTAACATTACTCAACCCTTTTAAAAAGTCGAAGGGGGACATACTGGAAGAGACTGTTAACTTGCTAATCTGATATTGCTGAAACTTATTGTGGTTAATGTAAAAGATGAGTGTTGTATGTCAAATGCTATCATCCAATTTGTGTTCTTTATCACATGTACATTTTCCTCTCATGAATGCCAGCATTTAGGGCTGCAAACGGGTCGGGTTCGGAACCGAAAACACAGATTTCGATTCTGATAACCGAAATATGGTTCCGATTCCGATTCCGATAAAATCGGAATGGTTAATTCTGATTCCGTTCCGATTCCGATAACATTACCGGAATCGAAATTCCGATAAGCTAAGGTGTTTACCATAGTTTTACCTTTTGAGTTTATGATAATTTATCGGAATAACCGATACCGATTCCGATTATTTTTCAATTCCGATTTCGATTCCTATAGCTTATCAAAATATCCGATACTGATTCCGATAAGCTATCGGTATCATTTTTCGATTTCGAAATCGATAATTTTTATCGGAATCGGGTCGGAATATCGGGTTCCGTTTACACCCCTACCAGCATTTGATAAAACCCTAGCACCTTCTCATGCTTCCCCTCTATTAGTCTGATTGTCAAGGTATCTTCAATGTTGTCCCCTTATTGTGGAAAATCAACTACCATTTTCTCTAAATTGTAATATTGCTTAATGCTAGTTTAATTTGTAGAGAGAGAGAGAGAGAGTGATCTAATGTTAAAGATTGCTTCAGGAGTAGTCTCATTAGTGTGTTATCACTTGAGCACAAAACTAAGCAAGAATAGCATAGGGATGAGTCAATCACTTAGGCTTTGTGTGATAACACTTATTTAAAGTCTAAAGTCTAGAATTTTTAATATTTTAAATTATTTAATAAAATATCTAAATTATATCTTAATTAATCACTTAAGTCTAAAAAATTACTTAATTTTTAAGCTAATCGACGATCGGCGGCAAATATCGTCGGAATCTGACGACGGTGATTGTCACTGGATTCTGACGACCGTCGGCGACTCAATTTCAAAAAAAAATGTGGTTTTGGGTTTTCAATCCAAGACTTATCCAATAGTAGTGTAGCATCTTAATCAATTGTGCTACACTTTAGATATGTTTAAGTTAGTTATCAAACACCTCTTAACTTACATCTTATATATATTAAGTTCTTTTTAAATTTCAGATTTATAAAATAGATGTGAAATTATATTTAGATATTTTAAATAAGTGTTATCAAACGCCACCTTAGTCACAAATAGTAATTACACTTTTTGAAGAGAAGTGGTGAAAACCAAGGAATAATTCTATCTACCAGTATGGATTGATCTTCTTTCTCTTTATATCTATTTCATTATAAATGACATATATGTCCAAATTGTGACTTTTATTTAACATTTCACCTCTCTCCCTCCTTTAGGAAATACTTCATTTCTAACAAGCTCAACGCCACTAACCTCCGCTTGGATGCTTAAAGCTAGATATGTATACTACAACCGAAGGGAACTCCAGCTCTAATGGGGAAGGTGGTAGTAGTATTCTTTATGTTTCTAGCTATCTTCTTGTTGGCTTTACCAATTACCATGTCATATTTTTGTGGCCAAAGCTAAAGCCCTTCTAGTCCTAGACATCTACTATGTTTGGTATTTAGATAGATTGAAGATAGAGTGTGGTTACTTCAAAATTTTGAGAATAACATCACTCTATCCCCAGTCTATCTAAATACCAAACATAGGATTAGTTAACAATTTTGTTGATCTCATTGTAAGTGATGTTGCGGTCATTATAGTAACCATATATTTCGCTATGCTTGTCTTTGATGAAACACTGTTTGAGTTGACCAAATGCAAATTTATCTTCTTACAATATCCTCATAATGACACTCTCAATAATTCAATCTTCTTTAGTGTTGCTACTTTGACCTTCCATGCTAAAAGATGTGTTGTTAAGGATAGGTCAAGTTTTTCCTTCTATTGTTATTGATGTTCATTCTTTTGGGTGGGGTTTGATTTTAAAGATTTATGTGTACCTGGTAAGAAAATATAGGATTTGGAATTGTAGTGAATTTTAAAATTTAAGAATGGATTTCATTCTTTTAGATCAATATTGACATTATAAGAACATGTTTAGAACACAATGAATATCATATTTTTATCTTATGAAGATTAACCTCTCCTTAAATTGATGTGTCAAGTTTGTCGCGAATTACCCTAGAGACATAGATGCCACGCCTATAACAAAGTCCACAAGAGCCACTAGCAAAGATGACAAGGAGGAGAGAAAGGAAGGGAGGCCAATCTATGTTGGACTTTTTTTTGTTGGTTGGAATAACCCAATGGCAAACTCTCAATCTTGCTCCGAGTTCGAACGCAAGGCCCCTCCCTCCCAACCTTCCCTCGAAATCCACTCCCCCTCAGTCTATGTTAGATTTGGCTTATAGTCATCGTCCCTTTTCTCCTCCTATTTACATAACTTTACTAGAGTTCATCCACTCCTAGGTCCAATTCTCAATTGGACTATAGCTCATTCAAGTTCCAAACTAGATTAAACTTTCAAGTCCATAGATTCAATTATAAATTACATCATCATAATATAAAAATTTCATGTTTAAGTAACATATCACTACTATCCTTCAACTAACCCACTCAACCTCTCTCTCCTTCTATTTCAATCTTAGTAAAATATGTGTATCAATTTGGCTCGTTTTTATGTTAGAGAGACGCTTATTGCAAGACACGAATGATAATAAAAGTGATGTGGAGTATTTGAAAAGTAATCTTGTTCATTGGGAGCCTGATAATATATTTATCTCTTTTACTCTTATAACCCATAAAATCACCCGTCAAATAATCTGCATCATATTTATTGTAAGACACAAAAGGGTAATAAACATTTCTCTTTATGTTATACCATATCCCCTACAAAGAGAAAAGTCCTAAAGAGACATCTCGATGAAGGTGCTTCAAAAGAAAGAAGAGTAAAGCTTTTTACCCGACTGCCCAGATAAAAGTATCACCCAGCCAACCTTGCAATTGGCTGGGCAGGCACGAGGGGCCCCTGCTTGCCATCGCTGCTTTGTTGGCAAAGTCCCACACAACAGCCAATGGAGGGGCTGGTTGGGTGATGCCTTTAGTTACCCGGCCAGCTAGGCAAGTACTTCTACTTATTTATAGCCATATAAGTGGAAGCAAATTTATCATCTACATTTGTTGAAGAGGGAATTGTTACCAACTAGAAATTTTATTTTCAAAATTTTTGAGAAATAAAATTTCCGTTAATGACTAGTTTGAATTTCTAACACGGATTGTTTCAAGGTAATGACTTTGTGTATCCCCTACAAAGTGAAGCATTGGGTTCCAACAATGAACACAAACGAATGAGAGGTGTACTATTCATACATATGTGAAGGAGAACATGTTAAGTTAAACTCTATAATTCTTGAACTACTTTGAGGGGCTCCTTATATTGGAGTAATTTATGCACGTGAGAATGAAATTGAGATGATTTTATAATTATTTGTAAGAATCAATGGGAGTTCTTAAATATGTTTGCCATTCCAAAGGGCTATTGCAACACATGGAAGCTAATTTGATCATTCCTCCAAAATGTGCATATAATAGAATTACCTCGGATCAAATATTTATCATTTACTATATAAAGGAGTGTTCAGTTCTCCCAGTTTATTTTGACGTTTACAAAATTGAGTATTATATGGTCCAACTAGTTGTTGAGCAATGTTGGAGTTAGTAAATTGCAAGTTGCATGTTGTTGGCTTAAAAGGAATCAAGTAACTCAAGAAACAACTTTTGGTATATTACGATAGTTAGACACAAAAATCAGAACCATACGGCGCAGTCTAAGATGTTAGAGAAAGACTTATTGCACTTGCATATTGTACTTTAAATGCAATATGACTAGATAATAGTTCATGTGGCACCCCTCACATGAGGAGTGATAAAGTGACAATCTAATTGTTAGATGCCACATAAACTTGTTGCCTAGTCATATAACACTTTAAGTGTAATAAGCTTTTCTCAATATGTTATTGCCAAATCATGGTTTCCCAATTTTGCTAATGCACCCGAGGAAGGAAGGTTGTCTATGAGAGGGATGGATATAAAGTGAAGAAGGGTGTCTTCTTAAGATATTAAAGCCTCCGTCTTTGAGAACACAAGTTTGATGTTTGGGCCACTACATAAAGGCTTGTTGGAAAGGCTACATCTTCCCAAGAACTTTTGGATCACTCAGCTTTTGCTCATGAAGGAAGCATCCCCACTCGCTCTCCATCAGATTTGCTCTTTAGAAACTTCATTTTTGTTATATCTTGTGTCTGGTGGTGTGTAACTTTGATGCTTTTGATTCATGATTTATATTAAGCTAACTAGAGCCTTTTTTATGTCTAGTGATGTGTCTGACGAGCTAGCTTCATTATGTCTAGCATGGGCGGAGGTGTCCTTGCATTTTTGTGTCAATGGAGATGTATTAGGGTAACTAGGGCCTTTTGTCTAATGGTATAGAAGTCGCCCGAGGGGATGTTAGGAGTGGACTTAGTAGCATGTTCACATCGTCTGGATTGTCTCCAAAACATTTTAAAAATTCAGCACTCCTAGTGTGTGTGATTGTCATCGTCTCTCATTTATTTTTCTCTCGCAAAACGTAGATCATTGTTGAATCGATTTGAGGTTGTTTTGACTCAAAATGTAAAAAAAAATAATCCAATTTCCCCATCTTGGAGTCTTGTTTTGAATAGTTTTCTTTCAGGAGAAGTCAATAATTGACCTTCTTGCCCCGACACTTAATTTACAAAGGCATTCCCCCAAAAATCGAATCTTTGGTATGCTCTTCCAAAAAAAAAATCAATATTTCAATGTTAATATCAACGATGAGTACAATGAGACCATCAACAAAGTCTGTAAGAAAGGCACAATGAACTACGTATACCACAAGAAATTTGATAGTAAATGGTTGAAGGAATATAAATATATTGAAGTATGAATAGAAGAAGGGGAAGATCAAGTACAAGGATATACTCAAAATGGAGAGTGAACGAGAGAAAAGGAAGAAGATCAAGAAAGAGAAAAGTAAGAGAAGGATAACTATGAAGTAGAAGAGGAAAATTGTAGGCAAGAGCAAGAATAAGAAGTTAGGGATGATTATTGTGGTGGTATGTTCCTGTTTGGGCCGGAGCCAAACGGGCCTCCACTAAAGAAGATGGGGAAGACGAACGCCAGTGCAGACGGAAGCCTGCAAAACCAGAGTTGGATCAGGGGGCCCGGTGAAGACCGGGAAAACCCTCCGATGCCTAAGTCAGTGAGAGGCTTGTAAGGCAGAGGGTTTGAATGCGTAAGGGTGTGTTCGCGTGAGAGAGAACGTACCAGAGCATGGTCCTGTACCTGTACCTTTATAGGCGTAGGTGCGGAGGCAATCGTGCGTAATGGTGGTAGATCATGCCTGAAAAGGCGCCTATATGGGTGCGCATAACGGAAGGAGTTATGCACCCAGATGTCTGTTGAGATGCCAGGCAGTTAACACGCCTCTTGATGATGGGGCGCGTGGCCGGGGACGGTTATAACCATCACGAGAATACAGAGAGCTGTTTGGCAACCTCCGGACAAGATCACCGAGCAGGTGACTCGCGTGGTGATGGAACGCGCTGATCGGTAGCGTCCGTAGTTGTTCGGTATGGAAGGACAGATGACCTGCTCGGGGATACGCTGCTGCGGAGCTCGACAACGTCCGATCACGGGGGTCATACATCGAGGTCTTCGAACCGCCCCGATGAGGACGTGGCCCCTTGAAATGGTGTCACGTTTGTTGACAGGACACGAGAGGGCTGTAATGGGCCATCATGGGCCTAGGTGACCAGATTTGGCCACCACACTTGCCCCCCACGCCCTCGAGTGGCTCGGTGAGACGAGCGCTTCGAGGGCGTCGCTTCCGCATTTAATGCGATGGCCCGTTGCGTGGTGTCGCCGCTTGGAGTCCTGTCAAACGGCTAACCCATCATGATGGGTGCAAAGCCGTGTCGAGCCAGGAGCGTCGTCGTCGCGTTCGAACGGCCGCCGACGTTGTACCCGAGGGGAAATTTTCGAAACTGGAAGGAGAGGCGTTTTAGGGCCCGCCTCGAATTTCGCTCCCTCCCCTTTCCTTATAAGGAGGGGAGGAGGCGAAGGCGGGAGTCACGCCTACGAAAAACCTTCCAGCATTCCAGCCTTTGAGTTTTCTTGTCTTCCCAGCTTTCCACCTTCTCCTTCGTCTCCTCTTGCTGCTACCGCTTCCCGCGACTCTTCCAGTGATGGCGAGCAGAGGGAAGGCCGTCGCCGGAGCAAGTGGGGTGACCGTCGCGGCGTCCAGCGGACCACGGTACCGCCATTATAGCGGACTCCGTGAGCGCTTCAGGATCGGTGACAAGTACGAGATCATCGACGCGAAGGAAGGGGAGTCGTTCCTGGTGAACAAACCAGGTTGCCTCCTCCTCTCCGTAGATCACCTGGAGGCGGGTTTCCGGCTACCGCTGCCGGAAGTGGCGAAGGCGCTCCTGAACTGTTGGGGCGTTTCGCCAATACAACTGACGCCCAACACATGGAGGTACATCTGCATCTTCGGCGTCATTTGCAAGGTCAAAGAGATCCGGGGCTCAGCGGATGTTTTCCGGGCTCACTTCAAGCTGTCTGCTTCTCGGGCATCAGGAGCAGATATCTACTACGCGAAGCACCGCACAGACAGGATGCACATCGGGCTGTCCAACAAATATTCCAACAACAAGGGTTGGATGGACATGCTATTTTTTGTGCGCCACCGGGGTGGTGCCGAGTGGGGATTCCCCACTGTTATCCGCTCGGCACGGAAGGACAGCTTTCCGAAGCTGATCCAAGACGAGGCGAGGGCATCGGACAGTCTTCTCCGAGCAGGTGTTCGGAATGGAGAAGGCTATGTGACCGAGTTCTCGCTCATCAAGTACGGCCTGAGCAAACCGTGGATTAAGTATACGAACTCTTGGTTATTTACTCGTTGGTTTGGTGACCTCACTCTAACTCTTCCTCTTCCTCTTTTCTTTATGTGCAGCTGCCGCAGAGTTAGAGGCCGGAAGGGATCAGGAGGCGAATGAAGATTTTTCCGAGCAGATCCCTGTTTTTGGCGCATATGGTGTATGAGGGTGACGACGTTGCTGCCGTTGTTCGGGTTCCCTCTGCCGTGAGGGTCGGCACCGCAGTAACAACGACGCTCGTTGCTCCTTTGCCTACTGAGGAGCATCCAGCCAAGGCACGGGCCCTTGAAAAGGGGCCCGGAAGGATTCGCCTGAAGAAGAAGGCCACCAAGGAGGTGGTTTCGGCTGGAGCTCGGACTCCATCGGAGAAGGGCGACGGGGCGAGTCGTCCTTCCGCTTCCATAAAAAGGAGGCCAGTTTTGTTCGACGAGAGCGCAGAGGAGGCAGAACAACTCCGCGCTCGGAAGAGGAAGAAGACGGTCCAAGCTACTCCTCCACGTGACGAGGAGGGGACTGAAGAGGAAGCGGAAGAGGCGCAGTTGCTACTGCGCAGAAAAAGTGAGGCCATGGAATCGGCCGATCAGGGAGTGCCGCGGGTGGCCTCCGTGGCGCGCCCAGAGGTCGCGCAGAAGATGGCGACCGAGCTGGGGCTCGTCGTCGTGAGCGACGGGTCCGAGAGCCCTGCCGGAGAGGAGGCCAGGGGCTCCACCTGCTCGAAGGATAGGGAGCCCTCTGATGCTTCCAACATTGGTGGTGCCGAGCACGGTACTACCAGCAACACTGCAGGGGCTTCTTCCGGGAGGAGTGGAGAAGTTGCGGTGTCTCCTGTTCGGCGGGAGGAGGACGCTGATGCGACGGAGGTTTCCGCCCCTGCTGGGGTGGTAGCAAGCAGCGTGGTGGCTCCAGTGCCAAGCGCAACTCTGTCTGAGGGACAGGAAGTGGTTCCTGCTGCAAGGGCCACTGAAAAAGCAGCCGCGACGACGGGGGCGTCCGAGGAGATTGCTGCTACCACCGGGGGAATCCTGCCCCCCATGCCCCCACCGAGGTGGTTGCTAATGTAAATGCAACCTCCAAGGTAGTTGAAGGTGATGGGGGGGAGGCTGCGGGTGTTGGGGGCGGTGATCAGGCTGAAGAGTCCGATGACGACCGAAGACCCCTCAGTGAAGCGCTGCTCAAGAAGCTTCTCGAAGATCCTTCTGTGGCAGCGTTGGAGGCGACCCTTCGTCGTATGGAGAACGCGCCAAGGGAGCTGCCTGCGAGCCCTACTGCTTCTCATCTTGACCAGCTGGCAAGGTGCCTAGACCTTCCTTCCGAGCAGACTCCGGAGAGACCAGTGGAAGGTTACCACCCGGAAGGCCTAGAGGATGAAGGCATGAGCGATGTTGATCTGGAGGCGCTTGCGGATGGAATGTCCAAGTCGCTGGGCATCCTCAAGGATCTAGCTGCTCGGGGTCAGAAGCAAAAATATCTTTTTGAGGCGCAGGCGGCTTTCTGCGAGGACCTGTCAGCGAGATATAAGGCTCGCGAGGCAGCGCTGGAGGAGGAGGTGAAGAACCTCAAAGTTGCCCTCCAGGCTTCGAAGCTGGAGGCTACCTTG
Organism: Colocasia esculenta; assembly: GCA_014218235.1. NCBI lineage: Eukaryota > Viridiplantae > Streptophyta > Magnoliopsida > Alismatales > Araceae > Colocasia > Colocasia esculenta. Next base: position 164,989,000 of record CM024760.1, on the reverse strand, counting down.
GCGCGGGCCGAAAAGGACGCCCTGGCCAAGGTGGTAGTAGATGCGGGGGCCCATGCTGTTGCTGAGTACAAGGCCGGGCCGGAATACAAGGAAGACTTGGAGCAGTATGGGGCCCGCTGCTACAGGGTGGGTCTTAATGCTGGGAAGGATCTCGGAGAGCGGCTTTCCTGGGTTGAACGCGCCCGAGAAGCCTTTGAGGCTGCTGTTCGGGAATGCCGGCGTCGCACTCATGACGCCCGTTTAGATGGTGTGCGCTTCGCACAATTCCAGTCTGGGCGGATGCCCTCTTCGGGTGAAGATGCTGGTCCTTCCGAACAAGCTCCTTAATCCCCATGCTCCATGTTCTTCTTGTATTTCCCTTTTTGCAGCCATGCTTGTAAAAAAAAAAGGATTAGTAAATGAAAATTTTCTTTTCTATGTTTTGACTATGGCGTCTCTTTTTCTATCTTCTCCCTTTCGTCATTGTTCCTGCTCGGATGGAGATCTGCGGGTTTTATAAGCATTGTATGCACAACGCAGATCATTGAGAACCATAGGAACAGGGAGAAGAGAAGTGGGATGCCGAACGAAGGCTTTTACAAATGGTAAGCCTTGAGGTTAGATACATGCCAAGTCCTAGGTATGGCTTCGCCACTAGGGGTAGTTAGCTTATATGAGCCTTTCCCAAGGACGTGGGTGACCTGATAAGGTCCTTCCCATTTAATGGCAAGTTTGTCGACTACTCTTCGGGGATCCGAAGCCGAACAGCGGCGCAAAACCAAATCTCCCACATTGAACCGCCTTTCCTTGACTCGCGCATTATAATACTGCGCGAGCCGTTGCTGATAAGAAACGAGGCGAATGCTGGCGTCGTTTTGTCGTTCGCCAAGCATGTCCAAGTTTTCCCGAAGAGCACGGTTGTTGGCGGCGTCGTCGAAGTGGGTTGTTCGGATGGTGGGAAGGGCTACTTCCAGAGGTACAATAGCTTCCGAGCCGTAGGCCAAATGGAAAGGTGTTTCCCCTGTAGCTACCCGAGCAGTCGTTCGGTGACACCAAAGAACGTTAGGGAGCTCGTCAATCCATGATCCACCTGCAGCCTCTACTCTTGTGCGGATCCCGTGCAGCAGTGTTCGGTTGGCGTTTTCAACCAAACCGTTAGCCTGGGGATGCGCCACGGAAGTGAAGTGGTTGTAGATTCCGAGCTCGGCACATTTCTGTTTGAAGAATGTGCTGTCGAATTGTTTCCCGTTGTTGGAAGTGATCACTCTTGGAACGCCAAACCTGCAGAGGAGGTTCTTCCAAACGAACTTCCACGCGGCTTGTTCGGTGATCGTGGCAACAGGTTCGGCCTCGATCCACTTGGTGAAGTAATTGATGGCCACAAACAGAAACTTCTTCCGCCCTTGGGCCTCTGGGAAGGGACCCAAGATATCAATGCCTCATCTAGCGAAAGGGCACGGCTCGAACAGGCTGTGAAGCTGTTCGGTAGGATGCTTGATGAGCTCTCCGAACTTTTGGCATTCTGGACATTTCCTGACGAAGGACATGGAATCCTTCTGAAGAGAAGGCCACCAGAACCCTGCTCGGATAATGCTGCGTGCTAGCGTTCTGCCCCCCAGGTGGCTTCCGCACAGCCCCTCGTGGACTTCTTCTGTGGCCGCAAGGGCCTCCTTAGGGTTGAGGCAACGCAGAAGAGGTCTTGAAAGGGACCGTCGGTACAAATTACCTTCTACGAGGGTGAAATGCTGAGAACGCATCCTGATTCTCTGAGCTTCGCCCTGTTCGGGCGGAAGCTCACCCCGGAGTAAGTACGCCAAGAGAGGGTCCACCCAACTCAGAGTTGGTGGGTCCGTTTCTATGGCTGCAACATCTACCTCCGTGCTCGGTAAGGCGAGCTCTTCAATAAACACGGAGCGGGAAGGGGCGATGTCACCTGAGGACGCCAACTTGGCAAGTGCATCGGCTCGCACATTCTGCTCCTGTGGGACATGTATGACTTCGAAGTGTAGGAGGCCCTCTGCTTGGCTCTTGACCTGTTGAAGGTATTGAGCCATGCGGGGTTCCCTCGCTCCGAACTGCCCGCTTACCTGGCTGGCAACCAGTTGGGAGTCACTAAAGACCCTAAGCCGAATGGCTCTAAGGTGCCTAGCCATGCGGATACCAAACAACAAAGCTTCGTACTCAGCCACGTTGTTGGAGGCTGGAAAGCGGAAACGGAGGGCGTATTGGAACTCTAACCCCTCCGGGGAGGTGAGGACCAAGTCAGCTCCACTCCCTGTAACGCAAGAGGACCCGTCGACGTAGAGCTCCCATGGGGGTTCATCCGCCAATGGAGGATCCTGCTCGGCCGGGAGAGTATATTCCGCAACGAAGTCTGCTAACGCATGCGCCTTGACCGCCGTCCTCGGTCGGAAGCTGATGTCGAACTCACCAAGCTCTATTGCCCACTTAACAAGCCTGCCGGAAGCCTCCGCCACTGAAGGATGGATTTCGGCGGCTGATCGGTTAGAACCGTGACGGAATGGGCCTGAAAATAGGGCCTAAGCTTCCGGACAGCCGTGACGAGAGCAAGGGCGAGCTTTTCTGCTCGGGGGTACCTCCTTTCAGCTTCTTGGAGGACCCTGCTGATATAATACACCGGATGTTGCGCCGCTCCTTCTTCTCTGATCAAGACTGCGCTGATGGAGTGTTCGGTAACCGAGAGATACACGAACAGAGGTTCCCCGAGCACAGGCTTTGAGAGAACAGGAGGGGCGGCCAAATATGCCTTCAGCTCGGTGAAGGCAACCTCGCATTCATCAGTCCACCGTACTTGCCCCCCTTGCTTCGAGGCGCTTTTAGGGCCTCGAAGCAACTTGAAGAAGTTAAAACTTCTTTCTGCTGCTCGGGACATGAACCGGTTCAGTGCCACAAGATGCCCTGTCAGACGTTGGACGCCGCACACTGTCTTTGGACTGCTCATCTCAAGCACGGCTTGGATTTTCTCCGGGTTTGCCTCTATTCCTCTGTTTGACACAAGGAAACCGAGGAACTTGCCCGATCGAACACCAAACGCGCACTTGGCAGGATTGAGTTTCATATTGTACTTTCGCAGAGTTGCGAAAGTTTCCTGGAGGTCCGAAATGTGGTCAATGCTCGGAAGCGTCTTGACCAGCATGTCATCAACATAGACCTCCATGTTGCGCCCGATCTGCTGCTCGAACATCTTGTTGACCAGCCGCTGGTAAGTTGCGCCCGCGTTCTTTAGGCCGAAAGGCATTCGGGTAAAAAAGTATAAGCCTAGGTCTGTGACGAACGTCGTGGTGTCTTGATCTGGAGGATGCATACTGATCTGGTGGTAACCAGAGTAGGCGTCCAAAAAGTTGAGGAGCTCGTGACTGGAAGTAGCATCCACCAGTTGATCAATGCGCGGCAGAGGGAAGTTGTCCTTGGGCGTTGCTTTATTGAGATCCTTGTAATCGACGCACACACGCCATTTACCGTTGGCCTTGCGCACGAGGACCACATTGGAGATCCACCTTGGGTATTGGGCTTCTCGGAGGAGCCCAACAGTTCGGCTTTTGACTATGTGATCCTGAATTACGGTCTGTCGTTCTCGGTTCACAGGTCGTCTCCTTTGTTGAACTGGTGGAATCCGGGGATCCAGACGGAGGTGATGCACCATTATCTCCGGGGGAATGCCTGGAAGCTCATCATCAGACCAGGCGAACACGTTCAAATTGGCCAGTAGGAAGGCAGTGTAGCGTTGCTGCTCGACCTATGTTAACAAGGCGCCAATGTATAAGACGTGTTCGGGGTCATCGTCTACCTGGACGGGAATTAGATCTTCAGCAGGCGCTCCTCGGCTGGTAGAAGGCTGATCGGACGTTGGCTGGGCTGGGTCTGCGAGTGGTTGCTTGTCTCTTAAAGAGAGGACATAGCAACGACGAGACTCACGCTGACACCCGAGCACTTCGCCAACTCCGCTCGGGGTTGGGAACTTCATCTTTTGATGGAGTGACGAAGGTACCGCTTTGATGCGCCCGATCAGACCTCTGCCGAGGATGGCGTTGTATCCAGGCATGTTGTTGATGACCAAGAAGTTCACAATCTTGGTCACGATCCTTGGAGCCATCCCTAAAGTGATCGGGAGGCGAACTCTTCCCATGGGCTGGACCGAAACTCCCGAAAAGCCGAACAGAGGCGAGTTTATAGGGGCGAGTTGATCGGTTTTCAGGCCCATGAGGACGAAACAATCGTAAGCCAAGACATCGGGGGCGCTTCCATTATCCACCAGAATTCGGCGCACATTACAGTGATTGATGGTGGCCGAAATGACCAACGCATCGGTGTGTGGGGTCGTTACCCCTACAAGATCTTCGTCCGAGAAGGTTATAGCCTCCTCAGGCTATGCGCGTGCAGGACTGGTGGGATATGGAGCCGGCCGAGGTGCCGAAGGCCTATCTACAACATGCACTCGCCTTGCGTAGTCGCGTCGGCTTCGAGTGCTTTCTCCGCCTGCGCCGAAGCCTCCCGCGATCACATTGATCTCCTGCCCATTGGGCTCATTGTTGATCGGCTGCTCGGGAGTCCGCTCTCGGCGTCTGGGGCGCTCCTCATTTCGGCGCACGAACCGTCCAAGGTAGCCACGCTTGATAAGGTCTTCGATTTCGTCTTTAAGCTGGCGGCACTCGGAGGTATCGTGGCCGTGGTCACGATGGAAGCGACAGTACTTGTTCTGGTCGCACCTCCGGGGGTCGGAGTGCATCCTCTGTGGCCACCGAACATATGCTTCGTTCCTGATCTTCGCCAGGATCTGTTCGGGTGCCACAGTGAGGGGGGTGTAGTTGGTGAAGGGGCGCGGACGGCGCGAAGAGTCACCGTTGCGTCGTCCCTTCTTCCGATCATGGTCGGAACCGTTGTCGGAAGGCCTCTTCTTATCTAACTGCTCCCCTTGCTCGGCCCTACTTGCTGCTAGGCTCTCCTCGCAAGCCGTGTGGCATTGTGCGATGGAGAGCAGCTCGGCAAGGGTGGCAGGCTGCTGGACGCCGAGGGTCCTCTGCAAAAAGCCATCGCGGGTGCCCTGAATAAGGGCATTGGTCGCCAGAGGGACGTCCAGGCGCGAGATGCGAAGCGCCTCTGTTCGGAACCTCTTAACGAAATCCCAGAGCGCCTCGCCCTTCTTCTGGCGAACGACCAGGAGAGAAGCCGCCGTTCGCGGCTGCGACCTTCCACCAAGGAAGTTGTCCCGAAAGGACTTCTTCAATTGGCGGAAGGAGGTGATGGAGCCCGCAGGGAGGGTCTCGAACCAGGCCCTGGCAGTCTCCTTAAGAATTGCAGGGAAGGCCCTGCATTTGGCCGCATCTGATGCTCCATGGAACACCATGTGCGACTCAAAGCCGTGGATGTGGTTGGCCGGATCGGTGGTGCCGTCGTAGGGTGCGATGGTGGGCAGAGGGAGCTTGGAAGAGACCTGAGCTTCCAGGATCTCCCTGCTGAAAGGGGAGCGGAAGTCCAGGTCATCTTCCGCTGGAGCTTTCCCCTCTGCGCGCTGGACCATCGCGTCCACGTGGCGCTCGAGGTCGACCACACGCCGCAGGCGCCTGGCGAGCTCCTGTTCGGAATTGGCGGGGCCCCCTCGTCTGGACTCGTGGGAGTTGGCTCCCACGACCGATCGCGGCGGATGGGGGGAGGCAACAGAGCGACGGGGCGAACTCCCGCGGCGCTCCGGTGCCCGCTCCTCGGACAGAGCTCGATGCGACCGGCGCGGTGAGTCTGCATGCTGCTCTTGGGGCGCGGGGAGGACGCGAGAACGCCGATGCGACAATGCCACCTGCCGCTCTCGCGGTAGGGGGACCGCCGAGCCTGGTGGTCCAACCAGCTGAGCCTGCAGGGCAAGACAAACACCTGTTAACTGCTGCATCTGCCCCCGAAGCTCTGCTACTTCGAGAGCAGTTGTCGGCGCGGCGACCGTCGGCGCGGGGACGTCATTATTGTTGATGCCCGCAGGGGCGATGTTGACGTCGACAGGAGTAGACCGGCGAGGAGAATTCGCCTGTGAGCGGCGAGATCTGGTCGCCCTACTCCTTGCGTTCTGGTGAGAGGATCGTCCGCGAGCCATGGCTGTGTCGTTCCCACAGACGGCGCCAAATGTGGTGGTATGTTCCTGTTTGGGCCGGAGCCAAACGGGCCTCCACTAAAGAAGACGGGGAAGACGAACGCCGGTGCGGACGGAAGCCTGCAAAACCAGAGTTGGATCAGGGGGCCCGGTGAAGATCGAGAAAACCCTCCGATGCCTAAGTCAGTGAGAGGCTTGTAAGACAGGGGGTTTGAATGCGTAAGGGTGTGTTCGCGTGAGAGAGAACGTACCAGAGCATGGTCCTGTACCTGTACCTTTATAGGCATAGGTGCGGAGGCAATCGTGCGTAATGGTGGTAGATCGTGCCTGAAAAGGCGCCTATATGGGTGCGCATAACGAAAGGAGTTATGCACCCAGATGTCTGTTGAGATGCCAGGCAGTTAACGCGCCTCTTGATGATGGGGCGGGTGGCCGGAGACGGTTATAACCGTTACGAGAATACGGAGAGCTGTTCGGCAACCTCCGGACAAGATCACCGAGCAGGTAACTCGCGTGGTGATGGAACGCGCTGATCGGTAGCGTCCGTAGTTGTTCGGTATGGAAGGACAGATGACCTGCTCGGGGATACGCTGCTGCGGAGCTCGACGACGTCCGATCACGGGGGTCATACATCGAGGTCTTCGAACCGCCCCGATGAGGACGTGGCCCCTTGAAATGGTGTCACGTTTGTTGACAGGACACGAGAGGGCCGTAATGGGCCTAGGTGACCAGATTTGGCCACCACAATTATCACATAGGACATGTCACGTCCCAACGACGCAGTCATCAAGAACATGATATATTTTACAGTTCTAAGAGACAAATTTTGAATTAGAAGAACGAACGTAACTCAAGTCGAACTATTTGTGTATATATATATATATATATATATATATATATTATATATATATAATTTCAGTTACAAGGCTTCACTAACTGGGTTTATACAGGTCAAAGAGCTAACTATGGCTCAATACACAAAAGGATTCCCTGCTAGGAATCACATCACACATATATAAGACCAAAAAACTAAGGCGAGTGTTATGCTCTCTGCCCACCCCAAGGCTTCTAATCCTAAGCTTCACCTGGAAAATAACAAGAAAATTGATATGAACATGAAATGCTCAATAAGATTTATCTTCTAAATCAAATTAACTAGAGAGATCAATTTCTTAAGGAAATGGGGGCAATTATGAGCGGAAAATTATTAATAGAGATGGAAGTTCAGATAAGACAAAAATAACGGCTAATCATGAGCTTATATCATCAGATAATTGCACACGATGAGTTGGACATAAATATCTCATGCATGGGATTTTCACAACATACGCATACTATACTGAGACTTCCCTTAAATTATGAGAGCTAAGTAATGCTGAAATGAGGACCTGGTTGGGTCGATCGATTAGAACTCTTGCTTAAAAGTAGGAGATCTCGAGTTCGATTCCTGGGGGGGGGGGGGGGGGGGGACTTACCTGATTTACATACAATCTTCGAGGTGTGTAAATCTGGAATTTTTCGGTCAAGGGGGGTAAGGGCAATACGGGTATACGAAAAGTAGGAGTTGTCAAGTCCTGATCTTGGAGTTCACGAACACCAATCCCTGAGCCCACAAAATCACACGGGGTGAGATTTCCTCGTTATCACAAAAAAAAGTAATGCTGAAATTGACTGTTAAACTGAACCAACACCACAGAAAATGCGCCATTACTGACGATTTTTTCCGACGGAATATATCCGTCGGAAATTCCGTCGGAACTTTCGACGGAAAATTTTCTGTCGGAAAATATATCGGAACTTTCGACGGATATATTTCCGTCGGAACAATCCGTCGGTAATAAAATTTTACCGACAGATATTCCGACGGAAATATATCCGTCGGTAAACCCGCTCCCGCCACTCCCACGAAACCCACCTCTCTCTCTCTCTCTCTCTCTCTCTCTCTCTCTCGCCCGATCGTCGCCGCAACCCTCACCGCTCGCCGCTCGCCGCCGCCGTGCTCCGCCAGCTTTGCCGCCGCCGTGCTCCACCAGCCGCCGCCTGCTAGGTATTGTATTAAGCTTGAGAAATAATCACATGTTTTAAATTTCATTTTTGAAAATACTGTATGTCTTTTATTTATTATTAATGTTTCTCATTTTAATTTGTTTTAATATAGAATCCAGCTCCAGACGATGACGAGGCAGGGACAGTAGACGATCCAGCAGATCTATGTTGATTTTTGTATTCATTATGCTATATGATTTTATATTTATTGTATTTTATGATTTTATGTTGATTGTTAGTATTTGTTAAATTTATGAATATTGTAGCAGGTTTGACATTGTAGCAATGTTGACAAATCATTTTTATTTGTCTATTTTATTTAAAAAAATATGTGTATTTTCCGACGGATAAGTATCCGTCGGAACTTATAAATTACCGACGGAAAAAGACCGTCGGTAATCCCGTCGGAAAATCCTGACGGATTGGCCGACGGATGTGTTTCCGTCGGAACTGATACATTACCGACGGCTAAATACCGTCGGCAATTTCGTCGGCAAATGCTGACGGATTGGCCGACGGATTAAATCTGTCGGAGGTTTCGACCGAATTCCGACAGAATTTTCATCCGTCGGAAAGTTCTGACCAAGTATTTCCGACGGAAAGTTTCCGACGAGCTTTGGATGGAAAGGGGTCGGAAGGCTCCGTTTCCGATAGAATACCGACGGATTTCCGACGGATTGAGTCCGTCGGAAAGAGCACTTTTTCTTGTAGTGCAATGAACTGTCACTTTAGCATACAAATCAAAGCAAATCAAATAATGGTGACATGCTTCAAACACTTGATCTCTTACCTCTCAGCTGACCAATTAAGATATTTGAGTGCTCCTCTGGAGACCAGACTAAACCCCTGACTTTAAGGGATTAGTTTATAGAGGTCCAAAACCCTAACAGATGCATTTCATGACAGTCCTTACATATAATGGCCAAAACTTCCAAAATAATCTAAGGATAACAACAAGGAGGTTGTGTTCAAGACTTATAAAACTAATGCTGAATATTCTTATTGCCTGTTCACGGTATTAAAAAAATGGGGATAATAGTAAATAATTTGAATATATATTATCTTCATTCTTAATTCACTTATTGTTTAGTATTTTTAGAATTAGATTTTTGAAGATAACCACATTCTTTGTTTAGTAGGAAACGGTGTTAGTGTAGGATAAAACATTTATTTTTACTTTTGGTCGTCTCTTAGTCTTTTGTCGTACAGTCAGTGTCTAGGGCCAATGATCAAGGAGTTTGACATGCTGCCAATGATCTTTGCCTCACATGATGGGCGCCCTGACTTGTCGGGCCAGCGCGAGACCGTCTCCAATTCTCCATGCCTCTGACTTTTCAGGCGCCGAGGCTCACGGATGTCGATACCGACATCAACATCCCCTTTATGTCCTTCGAAATCGGGTCAACTGCCACATCGTCCTCCTTCTCCGCCCCCGTCTTCGCATCAAACGTCTATTTCGGAGGAGGCTCCACCTCATTCGAGAATGAGCCGCCGTTGCTCGAGAAGCTAGAGATCAACACTTGGTAGATCTGATGAAAGACGAGATCGATTCTAAACCATGTTCGAGTGAACACTCATCTCCACGTGGACGCCGACCTCTTGGGTCCTACGCGAGAGTGGATAAAGTGATTTGGGAAAAAAATAGGTGTAGAAAATGGTGACAAGCTATCCCATCGAAAAGATGGGATCAGCTATCCCCAATTTACCTCCACTTTTTTAAAATATCTCCAAAATATTTAAATTATATTTATCTTTTTTTTTGCGGCATCAAATTTGGGATAAGGTTAATTTAGCTCTTATCTCCTATTTAATCTCATATCAAATAGATAGTTGAGATTCTGAAAAAAGAAAAAGAAAAAAGCGAATGAGTCCAGAAAGAGAAAAATTTAGTGTACTTTTGTATTACACTTCAAGTACAATATGACTAGGCAAGAATCTATGTGGCACCACTCACATGGAGAGTGATAAAGTGACAACCCAATTATGGGATGCCACATAGACTATTACTTAGTCATATTGCACTTAAAGTGTAATACAAAAGTGCACTAGCCTTTCTCGTCCAAAAATGGCCGTAGAGGACTTCTTTAATTATTATATTAGGAACCGATTTTCGGGTACAAGTATGTGAGGTCATTAACAAGGGTACAAGTTCAGAAGTTTATGTGATAATATAATTTAGAAGAATAGATGAGCATCTAAAAATGATGTACAGGTGAATAAGGTTAAATAAGAAGAACTCATGATGCACCGGTGGGTTTAATGGTTTAAGATGGATGTAAATCTGGTGGACATGTGAATTAATTCACACAAAGAGGTAACATGAGTTTGATTTCTAAAGAAAATATAATGGAAAATCATGACATATCTCACAGTAGGATTTCAAATGAACCTTTTTTATAGCTTGGTAAGGTGTACATATTCAGGATTTAATATATGAAAATAAACACCAGGGCTGAAATGGATTAAGACAATCAGTCCATCAGGAATTGAAGTGAAATTAAGAACTTGGTCTTTTAAAACAAACATAAACTGTATATCACTGGATGCAAGAACCATAGATCATTGTCAAGATACAATTGGGTAAACGGTATATTTCCAACATAATTTGAAAGGGACAGATATGCACTTAAAAATCTGATATCGGGGTGCTTTGATAAAATCATAACAATAAATACATGGACTTAAATCTCTATAGTTAATACCGATATTAGCACTTGAAGGAAATCTGTTTTAAAGCATGATAAGATGAACATAATCCAAGCCTAGTAGATACAAGAATACCCACGAATATTTATTCTGATTTCCAAGCAAAGAAGAGGAACAGTTAATCCTCAAGGTCGAACTCAAAATTAAGGAAATCAGTTTATTAAGAATTGGATGAAAATTGGGAATTCAGTTCTGCAAAGAACAGTAGGAATTTGGACAACATAGAGATCAAAAGATTCATTAACTGACATGACAAGAAATTATCAAGAGATCCAAGTTTAGCAAGATAGAAATCAAGTTGAACACAGATAAATAAACAGCCAACTTTGGGAGTATCCAGATCTGGAAGATATAATATCTTCTAAAGATCCTGTAAACCTTAGCTCGGCCTACCTCCTCTCCTTCTTCAGCTGCAACTACACAGGGCCGGACCGACGAAGAAAAGATCAAGAATGGCTGGGCCAAACACCTATATAAGTTGTAAACTCTGTCCACTTTGGTAATGGGTTAACTCAGAGTTAACTCTACTTAACTCAGAGTTAACTCAAAAAATATTTTGAAAGGTTACAAAGTTAACTCAAGTGGATTGGGGTAAAGGTGGATTAAAAGTGAGTTAACCCACCATTTTCTAACCCACCTCTAGAGGTGGACTAGAGTTAACTCAAGTGAGTTAACCACCTTTTTCCTCTCACATCACAAGCATTAAATACTACTTTTCTTTTTCCCAAAATTAGTTAACTCACTTTTTCTTACCAAAATATATTTAAGAAAAATAAGTTAACTCACTATAGTCTTAAAGTTAACTCTATTATTACCAAAGCAAAATGTGGATTAGCCATGTGTAACTTTGTTCATGAGTTAGAGTTATCTTAACTCTAACCCATTACCAAAGTGGCGTACGTAGGGGTTAAGTAGGGGATAAGGGTGAATTTAACGTCATTCTATATTTAGTATGTAAAAAAAGAGAGATAAAAATAGTTTAATCATTTTGAGGATATCCGATTAAAATATGTGTAATTTGAGGATAAGTCATCTCATATTTTTGTTGGGATAATTTATCTCAATTTCCTCCTCTATTTTTTATTTTTATTTTATATTTTTTAGAATCTGAAAAGGGATCGAAGAGGAGGTCGACTTTGTTTCTTTTTTTATTAGGTAAATTAATTAGAAGTCATTGACTGTAAAAGGGAGGTCTTTACTGTAACATGGCTTAACATATACTGTAATAGGTGATAACACTTACTATAATGAGTTACAGCTCTATTAGGGACTAATAAATAAGTCAAAAATTTGATAATGACTCCTAATTAATTTGCCCCTTTTTATTTTGTGTTTTCTCAAACTATTTTAGTGTAATACACATTACGTTTTAGAAATAATGGTGGTTTACGTTTTAGAAAATTAAATGAGATTATTAAAATGTAATATACATTATCAAATTTAAAAAATCACTACAAAAATATAAAGAGATTATACACTCTTCATCTTATCTTAAAAAGCCGTTATGAATGATGATAGAATGATGAAAAAAAAATCCACCTAACACCATTTATTCCAAATGAAGAGGGTATAACAATAGAAAACAAAGGTTTTATCCCCACACTACTAACATTTCTATCAAACAAAGGATGGGGTTACGTTAAAAAATTTATCCTTACAAACACCAAACAATAGATAGATTATGGATGTGGATAATATATTCTCACATTAATTTATTACACTCCTATTTTTTCTATCCCTGTACCAAACAGACCAAGGCGGTAATTGGGTTTAATCTAATTTATTTCAGATGCTGGTTGGCTGAAGGGGACATCTGGTTTAGCCTTGGAAATGGCTAGGCTCAAGTTTAGGGATGTCAATGGGCCGGGCCTGGGCCTGGGCCAGGCAGGCCCGACTTTTTAAAAGTCGGCCCGGGCCAGGCCCGGGGTAGGTCCGGTATGGGTGGTTCGACTCGGCCCAGAAAAAGTCCGATTAAGTCTAGCTCAGTCCGAAAAAATATTATTTTTATTTATATAATATATAATTTTAATATATCTATTATAATATATCTATAAAAAATGATATATATTTTACTTATATCTATATTAATATTTAACTTATAAAAGATTATATTTTTCAGTAAATTTATGGTAGAAAAAATATATATAATTCTTATTCTACATATAAATTTTATATTTAATATAAATTATATTTATATTTTTCGGGTCGGCGGGTCGACCGAGCCGGGCCTCGTAAAGCCTAAGCCCGGCCCTATTCTTTTCCGGGCCGGACCAAAATTTTTTAACGGACTCATTTTTTTGACCCAAGTCCGATAAAAATCGGGCCAAACTTCCGGACCTCCGGGTCGGCCCGACCCAATTGACACCCCTACTCAAATTCCCATAATTTCTACCATTATTAGTTCAGAAAGGTTGATCATTGTATCTAGTCGGTCGTGGGCTATTTAAAACTGATTCTTAAGTGCCTCATAACAGAGAATTGATGTCTTCACCTGGTTGTCACTTATTATTATTATTATTATTTTCTGCATTCTAAATATTTATGTTTCTACTCTTTTTTTTTCGTTTGCTTAAAGAAGCGGGTGTTACTGGACAAGAACAAGAACAAGATGGTTATGAAAAAACGGAGAAGGATCAACTACACCGCGGTGTATAAAAGAGTGGACCATGATATAATGGCTATAAAGCATAAGCAAAATTACTTCTTAAAGATTAAATACTTAATTCGTTCGACCATTGAAAAAGAAGTATGATTAACTCAAACCTGATACGAATGTTAGATTCAATAGCTTAGATTTCTAAAGTTACAATGTCTTTTAGTCTCATCATATAGAATTAAGAAAAATACATATTGCAAGACATATTTTGTAATAAAGTTGATGTACTCTTTCTCTCAATTAATAAAATTATTCTTAAATAATCTCATTAATTTTAGAAAATAATTTCTCATTAAGTTTAGAAAAATAATTTGGTGACACTATGCTATAATACTTGTATTTAAATTTTAACATCACTGGCACGGCACAAATTTTAATGTGTCAACATAAATTTCAAAGTGTCATGTGACATTTTGAAATTTGTATCATATGAATGGTGTCAAATATATGTATCAAATATAGGTGTCACCAAATTATTTTTCTTAATTTTATCGAAAGATGTATTTGGTAATAAATATTCCTATAAAAATAATGATGCATTGAGAGTCATTATATTGAAGACATATGGGGTGAAGTTACTTCCACTTCAAAATAATTTATACTATATATATATATAACACAGTTTGAAGTAGTCATCGTGGCAACACCAGAGTAAATGAGAACAAAAAAAACTGCCTCACCAGTTCATCTCCAAGACGTGATCACAATGTATAAAAAAAAATCCAAAGCGATTTTTGAAGTGAGAATTAATACTGGTTATTCGGACGTCCGAGTAATTAACATGAGCTGGATCGACCGCGCACGTCGTCTTTGTGGGGCCTACGTGCGGCCGACCAATTAAGTCGTGGGGCTCACGCGCGGTCGATCAATCAAATCGGTCGTGCGACCTATCCACTTGGGCTAACTATCCAGATGCACGAGGAACTAGCATTACTCTTCTGAAGTTAAAAGAAAACGGCTACCCACTCCTTCGCAATCACGTTCCCTGTTTCCCACAAATGCCTCATGAGAACGGAGTTTAACGCCTTTTTCCGTTCTCCACCACGTACGCTCTCTCACTAAAAAAACTCTAAACAGTGCTGGAATTCAAAATACTTAAAAACTTCCTAACCGACGCACATCTCTCCAAACTCTCTCACTCTCTGTCGACAAGCATTGATCTCTTCTCCTCCGGGCACTCCTAAGAATTTCACATGCTTCTCCCGCCGCCACCACGCCGCCGTCTCACCTTCACCCTCCGCAGGTAAGTCCTATATCACTCTCTCTCATTATCTTTCTCTACCTTGTCGCCAGATTCATCCAAGTGATCAGTTCTTTTTGACAACAAAAACCACTATTTCATGTCATAAGTGTAGTGCAGTCGACGACAACAAGATCCATCCACTTCTAACACCTTCAAAATCGATAACTTTGTCATACGGTACTGGAAAGTTTTTTTTCTTCTATTTATGAATAGATTTTTCACAGTTTCACTGTGCATATTTATCACCTTGGCTCTGCAGATCTCTCTCCTTCTTAAACTAAGGCTCTGGCACATCACCCTCCTTGACGGCTACCGGCGACGTCATGTTCACGAAGTCCATCTTTTCCTATATATAAACTTCCAGGTACGTTTTATAAAAGCTTTTAGTGTAGAAGTATAATGAACGAACAGAAGTATACAACATATTACGTCGTAAGTAATTAATGTGTTTGCATTTAAAAAAAAGAATTTAAATGTCGAAACGCTCATTAAGAATTCAAAATACTTTGAGTTGGGTCTGTCGGAGGTCCGACGTTTCTTTTCATAATTTTTGTAGCTATTAAAGTACGCACTGGCGTTGTAACATACAACCCCTTCATATGTGTTGTGATGTAAAACAGAAACGTGGTCGTCCGCCTTCACCCTCCGTGCCAGCGTCCCCAGCAACCCCTTCTTTATTTCTGTTCTCATATAATAGATATGCATGTAGCCGTCATCCGCCAGCACCCTCCCCTCTTGAACCACCTACGCTATTGCTATGCCCATCTTCCGCCGTCCCAGTGCGTCTCGCCGCCACCGTCCTCCGCCTCCTGCTCCACCTCTACGTAGAGGAAACCTGCAGGACATTGTATTGCGGTCCTCCTATGCTGAAGATTCCACGCATTCAGGGGCAAGCAGCTATCAAAAGTCTCGGGAGAGCTCATCTACATTACATCGCTGGGGATAGTTTCGGAGTGGCATTACAGTAGCTATACAATTAGTCTTTCTTTTGTTTGTTGTATTTTAAGAACCATCCCATCCACCCTGCACCTGCCCCGTCGTAGTAGCCGAGGCTGACCCGCCATGAGCCCGAACTGGGTGGTGTTCTGGAGGTGGTGCATGAGGTGGTTGGCGTGCTCCTCGGTGGCCACGTCGATGCAAATCATGCCGCGCGCCGAAGTCGTACCCGGGGTTGGCCATGGACTTGAAGACCTCATGGTTGGGGTGGGAGGGGAGGCCCGGGTAGACCACCTTGAGGCCAAGCTTCTGCATGCGCTCGGCGAAGGCCATGGCCCGCCGGCAGTGCTCCTTCATGAGCAGGCCCAGGTGCGGTAGCCGCTTCGAGATCTCGAACGCCACCTTGGGGTTTATCGTCGGACCCGACAGCATCAGCGCCCACAGTTGTGCAGGTCCATCATCAAGTTCACCAGGCTCACCGGCCCGCATATCGCCCCTGCATGCAAAGACACGTCTCTAGTCTCTACTGCGTCAGTCTGGTCATCTTCCCAAATTTACACATGTATTTGTTGTAATCACGAGGACGTGACCATCATATAAAATGAAATAAATATGCTATAGATAATGATAAAGGATGTAATCACCACCTAACATGTTGCTTAGAATATGAACAAGGATAGAATGCTAATTTACTAAGAAAAGAGAGAAACCTACTTAATTACCTATGTCGCGACGGGGAAAGCCGGTACGATGCGAACCATGTCGCGACCCTATGACCGGACGCGACCTTGTGATCGCGACCGATTGATACGACGCCTTCTCAACATGGTGAGGAGTGTGGATGGACCTCCTTCCCTTCCTCTGACCGGCCAAAGGAGGAGAGCTCATCATATGCTCTTTTTAGGGTACCTGCTAAAACAAAGAAACAAGAAAAGAAAAGTCATATTAGACCACTTTTAAGTGAAGTATTTACGCAATATAAAAGAAAAGAAAGAAGTTATATAGAGAATTGTGTTTTGGAAATCTCTAGGGTTGTGGAAATCGTGGATATGTGGATGTGCAACTATCTAAAAGAAATAACCAAGATGCATGAAAATAAAAAAGAGGGAGAGAGAAGGATGAAGAGCCCCAAAGGGCGACTCCCTGGTTGAAGATGCAGTCCTCAAGTCGTGTAGCAGCCTTGCAGATGTGGAGGAGTCGCCTTCTAGCCACCACACTACAAATATGGAAGAAAATGGGATGTTTAGATGAAGGGAATGAAGGAAAGAGAAGGAAAAATAGGTGAGCTACGAGCTAAGGGGAGGCTCTGGAGAGATTTTGGCAGTACTTCGTGGTGTTCTCGGAGCTCCCCCTTAAGCTGAAGAGGTTGGATTGATTTTATAGAGAGGAGAGAGAATATCTCGTACATAGGGGATAATGGCTCATAATAAAATGAGATAAAACCAAGTAAATCTACATGGGAAGAGTCTTAGGAGAGCTCTAGGGTTGAATAGAACATAATTCTGCGGCTGGGGTCATTCCAAAGTTATTGGAGATGAAGATGAAGCTTGTTAGGATAAAAGAGAGGAGGTTACGCGACCAGCCCCATGCAGAACCATGTCGGGACACATCGTAGGAGTGCAACAAGAATTGTTGCGACCAATTCTCATGACGCGACAAAATGGTCATCAATCGACGTGGTTCGTCACGTTAAGGCTAGTCATCAATCGACGTGGTTCGTCACGTTAAGGCTAGTCATCAATCGATAGTTGTGGTCATCAATCGATGTTAACGCGCTACTATAGGTCGTCGTGTTAATGCCTAAGTTCTGAAACCCTAGAAAGTCGACATAACAAATACTCTTAAGTGATATTTGGACAAGATAAGTTGAAAATTGGACATAATGAGTTCAAGAATAGACCAACAAATGAGCTTAAGAGAGTGACCAACTTAGGGTACATTATGAAAACAAGAAATGTGACTCAACTCATGAGTAAGAATTGAGTGTCTACACCTAGATGCATGGACTCCTCTTGGCTAACGAAGTCCCGTGGAAGACTCCTAAGAGGACTCCGCGCGTGGCCGTCCTCTGCATGCGCGTGGCCGTCCTCTGCATGAACGTGGTTGTCCTCTTTCATTCATTTAGCTCTTAACATGACCTATATATGATAGAAGATTTTCTTAATGTTGATGATGAGAATGATCTCACTGAACAGTTTCTACCGTGATAAACTATTGAGAACAACTATTTTTTGGAATTGGATGATCTTTTGGGTCCTAAATATGGTCACTATTCATGTGGTGATCCAAATGGTGACGATACGCCGTATTTTGATGCTGCCAATCATAACCTGGATGCTGATATTTCTTTGACTTGGATCTAAGGTAAGTTTGAGTTGCTTTCAAAAGTTAATGTCTGATGCTGATCTTTTGTAGAAATTCTAGACTTGGTTATTGAAGTGTGACTATCTTGATTTACATGTAATTCTCGAGGTGTGTAGATTTAAGATATTTTCGCTCAAGTAGGGTGAGGACAATACGGATACACGGAAAGTAGGAGTTGTCAAGTCCTGACCATGAATTCAGGAACACCAATCTCTAAACCCACAAAATCACACGGGGCGGGTTTTCGTTATAAAAAAAAAGTGTGACTATCTTGAAGTGATAAAGTGTTAATATCATTAATTGAAATTAAATTTAGAAATGTTTTTTAATATGCATATATTTTTCGTGACATTAGATACTAATATGCCTACTTGATTGTTTACCCCATCATTGACATTTTGTCTCATTGTTCACAGCTAGCTGGCCCTCCTACTGGCGATGCATGGTTCTGCGCAACTTTGCCAAAACCCACGGTAAAACTTCCCATTTATTGCAATGTTAAAACAAAAAGATAAAAGTAAAAAAGATCTGTCATTCCTAAAATTTGGAGGCAAATTGATGAAGCATAAGCATATTGACCTTCCTCCCAAAGAAATGTTTCCTTTTCTTTCTCCCAAAGAAATGTTTTAAATATTTTTTGTTTTAATTGTTTATAAAGAAATAAAATATATAATTTATTATAAATATAGACAAATTAAACCTAAAAACTTCCCGTGCGAATGCATGCGTATAGAATTAGTTTCCTTAAAAGGAAAGATACGGTGTCAGGAGACTCGGGACGCCGGAGCCGTTCAATCTCATATTTCTGGCCGGGCGTTGTTCCCAGCGGAGTGAAGCCTCCCGCGGACCAGCTCCCCACTCTGGTTGCACAGTCGCGGCGGGGCAGGGGCCAGCGGGAGGAAGAGGCCATGACTTTGAGCAGGAGGAAGCGACGGCAGGAGGAGGAACCCGAGGCCGACGCCCATGGCTGCGCCTCTCCTCCAGGTAGCAATAGGCGTCGCCGCAGGCGTCCATCGGCTGGCCCGGTCGACGCGCCTGGTGCGGCGGGTGTCGTAGCCGTCGATCGTGTGGGCGACGCGGCGCTGGACAGAAGAGATGGCGGGTCCGCCGCGGTGCTTGTGAACGGCCTGCCGTTCGGCTGCACGGTCCTCGGGCTCAAGTCTCGGATGCAGATGTACGGTACCATCTCTCGCATCCGGATCGACGGTGAGAGTGGCCTCGGCTTTGTGACGTATCGTTCCCTAGACTCTGCCCGGGCCGCGGTATCAGCCTCCGCGGACCCCGCCTTCGGCATTGTTATTGGCTCCTCAAGGGTACTACTTCCCTCATGCTTTTGTTTGCTGCTCCTGATTTTCCTTCTTGTTATCTCTATTGCTCTTCTTATTTTCTCGGTTTTTTCGATGTCTAATTGCTGAAAATTTTCATTAGAATTAGTAATTGAAGCCAACACCTTTTTTAAAAAACCCCGTTCTAGGGTTTAAGGAATAGGAGTAAAAGGAAATAGGGAACAAGAACAGAGTATCGTGTTGCAGGTTGGTTGTTTACCATTTTCATTGCCCCTCAACGTGAATGGGCATTTCAGAGTTTCCAAGGTCTATGGCGTCCGGGTTAGAGGCCGGTCATCGAGGAAGAAAATAACTTGGATTGGAGGTATCCAGATTCCAGTCGAGGCAGGTTTCGGTAGCTTCTGTCATTGACTGTTATGGGGGATCTGTGCATCTGCTTTCAAGTTTAAGGTATAAGATGTGATGGTAACCAAATGTACGAATGTGACAATTAACCATGTGATTTAAAGATACACAGTGACAGGAGCGGGTTGACGAAGGTCGAAATGCTTCTTTGTATGATGAGCAATATGACAGATCTTCCAATAGTTCAGTTGTGTTGGACATAGTTTCACTAAAAAATTATGTGAAGGTATGGGGAGATATCTGAGCCAGGCCTCTAAGTCAATAGGGTGCTTTAGTAGATGCATAACTGTTTCATGTTAGTCAACGTATGATATGACACAGGGTGAAGGCATTCAGTTGTGATTGTGAAGATGAAACTTTCTAGCTCGCCATACACTAGAGAATGCATGTCGAAAGTCAAATCAAACAGCTGGGACAATATCTCATCCCTTTTCCGTTAAAAGATGACGTCAATGCTCAAGGAGAAGAACCTACCTTCTTTACATCATGATTGGTTGGTGGAGCAGCATCTCCCCTTGCATCAGGTTTCACTGTCGGTTGCCAAGTACATATGGCAATTTAATGTGATGAGTTGATGATGCTCTTTGAGGTTCAGGAAGACTGCTGCATTATACTAACAATCTAAAAAACAATAGAAAATGTACACAGGAAATTACAGTAAGTTTTGTGATCCCTGTCCACGCCTTGACTGCAGCCTTTAGAAGATATCTATCCCAGAAATGAATGGAATTTGAAGATTGCAAACAAATGTTCTCCGCAAAGTGACTTTGTTGAAAGACAGAGTCATTCTACTATCTCCATATATTGCAGCAGATGCATGTGGAAGGAGTGACAGGATCTTCTTGGTTTAGAGCTCACACACCGCATATTTGAGATAATCAAATAATGTGCACATATGATGCTCAAATCATGCACATCCTTGTGCAGCAATGCAAAGTTCTTCCGAGGAATGCAAATCAATGTTGTTACAGGAGAAACAAGCATATGATGCCAAAGCATGAGCTACTTGATGGCATTCTCTATATACATGTTCTATTTGCCACTGAAAAGTTGCAAAGAGAAGAAGCATGTTATCCCATCATTTTCTGACAGTCCATGGTGGGATTCCTTTTAGATTAGTGAGGTTATCTGGAACTTGTGAATTTCAAGAAATGACTGATGAGGGAATTGGATTAGCAATATCTAGTTGGAGGTCATCCAATAGGGCACCGGCTTTAGCAATAAAATTACTTCCGGATCCATAGAAGTAAGCAAAAGGAAGAATAATTTTGCCCCTTTGATCTCTTATGAAGCCACCTCCTCCAGCTAGTCCAGGGTTGCCCTTAGAGGTGCCATCAATGCTAAGGGAATGACCCTCATCAGGGGAAAGCCAGTGCACAGGCTTCGATAATTTCAGATTTGTTGTATACTGAAGATCCAATTTGTCTAAAACAGCTTGCTGAATGATGCTTGTGCCAACCTTGAAAGGTACCTGCTGCAAAAGGTAATGAACCTGTACTGATATAAATTGAATTGTCCTCCCATTTGCGGCTTCATATCATCAAATCTGGTAGTGCATCTTGCCTTCCAAATCTCCCAAGAATGGACCATATAAGGTGAGCAACAAGAAACCCATAAGGAATGTGGATATTTGACAATTTAACAATGTCTCAAGTTGGTGGTAATACAATTGCTAGCTAGGCATATAGGATCAAAAAATAGGAGGAAGCTTCACAAGTCCTCTTGGCAATATCTCCTGTGAGAAAAGATGATCTAAACTCTCTGTTTGTGAATTAGTAAGCCAAGAAGCACGTTTAGAAGGCATGTGAAAGTATGTGAACCAGATCTTGGCTAAAGATGGGTTTTTAATTCCATCTCCTCTGTCACATCCATAGGCTGTTTAAGCAGAAAAAAATCCTATCACCATCATCCTCTTCAAGATGAATGATCTTGATAGACTTGATTTCTTCTATGATCATCTACTGCAGATGTCATGGCCGTTATTGCTGCATGTTTGCTGTTTGCAAGTGCTTCCTTCACCGTGATGTTAGCAATGCTGGCAGCACATGCAGCAGTTTGAGCAAGAGGTGGAGCACCAATCTGTGCATACAAGAAAATTAGTTGAGAAACCATCCCTCAGTATCCATTGACTGTTATCAAGAATAGCACCCTCAGTTTCTTAAAATACCTTTTTCCCAACACCAGACAGAAGGATGCAGTATTGTCAATTAAAGGGCCCATTAAAGATAGATTTGGCATTTGTAGACTAAACTGAGGTTCCATGCATAACGGTCATAATCATGGCCACCTGGGCTTCATGTAGATTTCTCACCCCAAGGCTACCTTCCATGGGGTTTGATGACATCCCTCAATCTGGTCAAATGGTGCTTATGCTGCCTTTCAAAACCTCCCCAGATGAAGTTTGCACATACCTTCTCAATAAAATTAATAATAGTCTTAGGTACACATAAATCATTGACTGTGTAAAGAGCAGTGGAGCACACAATCCTGACCATACAGGGGTGAGCCATCCAGCCTGAGAGATATATTTAGACTACCAATTTGATAAT
This sequence comes from Colocasia esculenta, assembly GCA_014218235.1. Lineage (NCBI taxonomy): Eukaryota > Viridiplantae > Streptophyta > Magnoliopsida > Alismatales > Araceae > Colocasia > Colocasia esculenta. The sequence continues at coordinate 164,966,733 of CM024760.1, read as the reverse complement.
CTAGAGCAGATCTTCCAGTAGATATTTGAAATGAATTACCTTCTGCCAGCCAGCATGGAAAGGAATTCCAAGGTAAGAAGGTAAATATGTTTTGTGCTAACTGGTGATAAGGGAAACGGCCTATCATAGGCAGATCAAAGCAACTTTGATAGAGATGATTAATGGAAACATAAAACACCCAAAATCTTGAAATTGCATCATTGCATGTTCATTTTCACTGTTGAAACTTTCAGGCAGATAGGAAGCCTGTTGGGCCTAGAAGGCCATGCGTTTCTATGATTCCCAGATGGCATAAACAGTATATCAACTTATTATTGCTCTAGCATTGGTTATTGTAGTATTATCAAATGTGTGAATTTTAGTGCACCTTGCAATCATGGAATGCAATCTCGTGATATCTCGCAAGAATCTCAGTCTTGGCGAGTCCTCAAGAAACGAGGAGGCCAAAACACCTGGCGAAAAACCCCGCGGGGTGACCGCACCCTTCGGTGCCAAAATTTTGGCCCGTGACTTCCCCAGACATATCATGGTCACATTTTTTTCCCCTATGTGAAGGGTCCCATCATGGGCCCCAAAATATTAAATTTAATATTTTTATGCTTGAAGTAAAGCCCTACAGAGAGAAAAATGAAAACCCACATCCCGAAAGTGTTGACTTTCTTTTTATGTACTTTTGTTGTATGATATATGTGATCCTATGTGATCCATGGTTGAGAATCTATGCAATTATCTATGTTCCTTAAGAAATGATCATATTATTGTCATTCATGGTTGTGCATATTCTTTTTTTAATGCTATCCTCTGTTCTCTTCTCTTTTACCCCCCCCCCCCCCCCCCCCCCCCCCACCCCCACCGAGACGAACCTGAGATCTGATATAGCAAAACTTGCTTGGAATATTAATAAGCCAAGGGATCCTTTCATGGAGAGAGTGATGTGAGTGTGGGTGGGACATTGGAGTGGGGGCGATGATTGAGTAACATAGATTGGTTGAGTGGTTCACACAATTTTTTTTGTCTTTTTCATTATTTTCTTTTCTTTCTTCAGCTCTTTTTAGCAGGGGCGGTTTACAGATACATGCATATTGCAGGTACCACTGCTTGTTTCGTTTGATCCCTTTCAATGTGCTGCTTTTCCTTTCAGCTCTTTGCATATGTGAAGCTGCAGCTACCAGTAGTTATTTTTGAAAATGTTCTGATTATAATCATTACTGTTAATTTTCATCAAGTGTATTCGTTTACCAAATGGTAGGTACATGTGTCTCAAGCCAGTGATCCTCTTTCTCAGTGTCATACTCCATCCAAGCTACTGAAAGCGGAATTACCACTGAGAAAACATGGTAGGGGCCACAGGAACCTCAGCGAAGGTTTGGCATCCTGCAAGAAAACCACTCCAGAGATGCCTTACAAGGGCAGACCAATTGTTGCTTATGATGATCTTCTCTAGACAAGAATCCTGCTTGCCGCCTCTTATCAATGTTCAACATTGTTGAAGAGGCTTGAGCATCATGCAAGGTTATCACACTTCCTACTGTCTGATTATGCAGCTGTTTGAATGTTACCTTTTTGGATGGATGTGACGAAGTATATTTACGATAATGTGGGAAGTAAGTCTTGCAGAAGAATTCCAGAGGGAATTGGTTTGTTCCTAGATTCCCACCGGTCTTTTTTGTTCTGTTAATCAGGGTTGGTTATTTTAGTTGCTTTTATTGAGGATACCAGTTACCATCTGTAATTGTTTCTTGGCTCTTTAACATATTACCATGTTCATGATCCTCTATTAGTTACAACTTACAAGTAGTCCTTGGTTCCTAAATGTGGTGCATTTTTCGTAATGTTCATGTGATGCTCAAGTTTAAAGAAAAAGATCATATGAGTTCCCCATCTTTTTTAGAGTGCATGAGTTACTATTTATGCATATCCATTAGTGCACTGCGTTTGGTAAGGAGTAATGAGCCTCCATTAGTTGTGTGTGAAGGAAATCAAATCAGAGGAGAGGGTAAGTGATGAAGAGATCTCTAAGCGTTGGTGCTCAAAATTCCCTTTGTGTGCGGATGATAGAGAGCCATGAAAGGCTACATGAAACAAAGTCAATGTAGTCAGAGATCTTATCATCTTTTTAATTCTCAAAATTTGAACTGGTGGGATTGTAGTGTCCTAATGGCAAGGTTCAACTGGTGGGTCTTGAATCCTAGTATCCTAGCTTTATAGTAGCCATAGGAGGTGACCTTTGAGAGATATCACTCTTTATGCTGTACCTTTTGCCACTCTCCTGAAGGTTATTGTTTTTCAAGTTAGTTGCAAGTGGTGCCATAACATTTCTCATGTTATCAAAATCAAATGCTCTTGAATCTCATGTTGCATAATGACAGTACTTTTTAGTCAAAATTTTGAAGGGGTTTACGAACATGGTTTTCACGATTCATCTACCTTTTACCCCCCCCCCCCCCCCCACACACACACACCTCCCAATACTTCCTGTTTATCTCAAGTCATGGTCTCGTTTGTTCTCCACAAGAATCCATTGCAATTTTACTAATCTTAACATTATATACGGTATATTGAAACTCAAAAGTTACCGTTGTGCGTTCCCAAACTTTGTTTGAGTAATATTTTTTATGACCACTAAAGTAATTTATTCGAGCGTTTTCATCATCACCAAAATAATTAGGGGTTAAGTTTCAAGGACCCAGCATTCTTCCCAACAAGAATAGGGTATTTGGTCTCATTTTCTTTTCAACAATCTGAAGATATCAATGTCGTTGCCTTCATGATTGCCATTTTTAAATGGTAGAACATGTTCATCGAAGCACAGTTGTAATTGCTCCAAAAAAAGGTAGAGTTGTAATCTTTGAAAAAATATTTTATTTTTAGAAAAAAATGTGAGAAATTGGAAATGGAAGAAGGGAAATAAAATTCAAAAAATTAAAAATATTCTCGAAATATAACGAAATAGATTTTCAACTACTATTTTCATACGTTGCAAATTATTATAATATTACAACTAAAATTTTTCCCATTTGCAAAGGATGTAAAAAGCAAAGCTGTAAGGAGTGGGGACTCAAGAATGACAGTTTTTCATAGCTGTCAAGCAGAAGCTGATGGACAGGAAGACACAGGTGTGTATGGCTTCTACCCAGATTTTAAAAATATATATATATATATATATATATATATATATATGAGAATAATTCAGTGTATTTGAGTTATATAATTTTCACTTGTACTTATTCTCTCTCATTGGATGAGTGTATTATGCCATCTTTTTATTGGCTAATAGGAGGGGAGAAGTACAAGTGAAAAAGCTACCAAGTCTTGATCTTGGAGTTCACGAACACCAATCGCTGGGTCCACAAAATCACACGAGATGAGATTTTCTCGTTATCAAAAAAAAAAAAAAAAGTACACAACTCAAGTGCACTAAATTCTTCTGTATATATATATAGAGTTATATTGAGGTACGTGATGAAGTCCCATCACATCTCAATTGTTGTCGTTGGATCGTCATCCAACGGCAGTAAACACTGCACACATCCTGAGCGTATAGTTTTTTTTTTACTGTCAGTGGATGACGATCCAGCAGTTGGGTACAGTCGGGCCTCACCCGGATATTATATATATATATATATATATATATATATATATAAGAGAAGTATGAATGAGAAGTCCCATGCATAACCGTCGAAGTCGGAGTTTTGTCGGTTACCGGACCGCGCGCTGTTTGTCGTCATCGACCGTTCGAAACCGCGCAATCGAGTTAGTTAAGTTTGGAGGTTCAAACGGTCAACGCGGTTCCGGGGAGGAGGAGCGACACCAACAACAACACACGAGAATGAGAGGACGGCATGTCCGAAAACCGGAATCATCTCCTCCTCCAGAAATAAAAAAAAATTATAAATAAATTTAGGCAAATTTTAGGGAGGGGAGAGAAATAAATAAATACGAAACCACGTTTTCGATCTTTCTGTTGGGAAGACTGCGGAAACGAATCGCCATCTCGCCACCCGTCGTGGGTGCGGGCGCTCCCCCATCTCCCCTCCAACCTCTTTCCAGCATTGCTTGCGCAGCGCGTTGGAGAGAGGAAGGTAACACCGCACGCTGCGTTCTTCGTCTCCTCTTCCCCCTCCCTTGCGCAAGAAAAGCTTCAGGTTGTACGTGTTTTCGTTGGTTATTCTGGGGCGTGGGATGTGAAGGACTCCGTGCTTTCTTTTTTTTTTTTTTGTTTCCTTTCTTTAATCTGTCTCTGTGTCTTGTGGTGTTGTGCCCTTGTGGTCTTGGCTGGTTTTGGGGTCGAGGGCAGCTTCTGGTACTGTTGTTTATTGTCGTTTTCCTTGTCGGGTTTTGATGCCCAGCTGCTAATCTGTCCACATTATCTTGCCTGGAGTTTTTCAGGTAAGAGTTCGAAACCTGCATTTTCGCACACATATACGGACGTAGATGCTGACGCATTCCCCCACCCCTTCTCATGTCTATGAAGAACCCAGCGGATCTGCTTCTGTTTTTTTTTTGTCTTCCTTTTTCTTTTAATTAAGAGCATGATGATAATGTGCACCACGGGTGGTGCGCGATTTGGCCGTGTTACGGCCTCCTTTTAGCAACTTCTGCTTTCCAACCCTCCATTAGAATCGGGTGATTTTTAGAAGGAAGGAGCTCTGAGTTCTAGGATTTTCAAATTTTGGAGGGGATGCTTCTGTTTTTATTGTTTTTCACAGCATTGATATTTGCCCACGTTCTGTTAATTAGAGGACGAATATTGATTCTCCCCTGAAATTTTCTTCTCCAGCTGTTGTTGGTTTCAGCTTTTTAGTCAGTTCCAGAGTGGAATAATGGTCTGAATGTCTGGTTTCTTCTTCTCAGGAGGATCTGAATTTGGGTTGCGCTTAGGGCATCTACCACTTTGTACCTTCAATGATTGCCTATTCAAGTCAATAATTCAGAAGCTATTTGGTCTGCACATGGCTTCGAGTTACCGTCCCAACAGGCAGAAGAAATCTTGCCAGACATTCTCATCTGCCCTGTCATCTGCTGCCACAGAATGGCTGCTGATACTTCTCATATACCTTGATGGTTTCTTTTCATATCTGGCCACAAAATTTGCACATTACAGCAACTTACAGATCCCATGTCTGCTGTGTTCAAGGCTAGACCATCTAATCGGCTTTGAGAAGTTTGGACTTTATAAGGACCTAATTTGTCATGCTCATAAATTGGAGATTTCTTCCTTGGCTTATTGTCATGTTCATCAAAAGCTTGCTGATGCTCATGAGGTGTGCGAGACTTGCCTCCTTTCTTTTGCCACAGAGAAGAAGCCTAACCCCAAGACATTCAGATCTCTGGTGGGGAAATTCGAGAGAAACCTCTCCAATGGAGGAAGTGCTCATCCAACACTGCCCGTAGCTGTTGATACTGATGGGATAGAGGTTAACTTCAAGGGAGAAGATGTAGCACAGGTACCTTTACTGAAAAGGGACCGTATGGTAGACTCTCCAAGGACAAGGTACTGTTCATGTTGTAATGAGCTATTCCACAGGAAATCGCATGTGCAAAGATTGCTCCAAACAAAATCAGTTGAATGTGGTGATGGGTTGCTTGGCCAAGCTGCACATAATTGTTTGCAGTATCGTGATCGGATAAATAAGATACGAGAAAAGCATCTGATGTCACCAACTGCTTCCCGAATTGGAAACCGGGGATTTGATCGTTTGTCACACATTGGATATACACAACTGAAACTTACCTCGGACTCAGAGTCAGAAGTACCATTTTCAGATGAAGATGATGGAAATGCCCCAGTTGGGGTCCATCACCCTAAAGAATATTCTTTTTCAAAAAATCTAAGACCAGGGCCTGCCAAGAATGACTGGAATAACGTGCCAAAAGCTTTTTCTGATGGTATGATGCTGGAGAAACTTATCCATGCCAATGCTACTCCACCTGAATCTTCACATTTGGTTACCCCAGAGCAACTTTGTACAGATGAATGTCATGATGCTAGCAACTCTTCCATGTCTGAGATTACAATTACACGTGATCTAGGTGGTCTTAATTGGAATGAATTTGGAAGGAAAGACCTTCCTTCTACACCACTGAGTTGCACATCTCGAGGAATGAAATTTTGTAAGTGTACTAGGTTTATGGATTTAGCTTGTTTTGTTGTTGTCATCTTCTAACATTTTTGAACTTTGCCATTGCAGTAGATGAAGCAGAGGTACATGCTCCTGCACCAGGAACTGGAAGTAATCCTGTACCAGCTAAAGACAAATTGGAAGTTTCAGATTCAAAATGTTAGTTGTTATTCTCTCTCTGTTTTTCTTACTGTTGGTCTTTTAAACATTTTGCAGAAATTGATGATGTGTGCTTCTTCATATTAACATCTTCCTTTGAACTTCTTTTACATAGCAGGTGATATGGGGATTGCTGATGCTCCAGTTGCTTGTTCTACCACATATGTTGAAGCACCAAAAGATTTCATTTCATCTAGAACAGAGCTGAAACAGATTCAGACAACACATAAACTTACTTCATCAGTGATCAATCATATGGATCCCAATGATGCCTATAAGCTAGCTATCGGCTATAGACTGAATCAGCCATCACCCAGGAGTCCCTCGAGATATCATGAGGACTTCAAAATTTTTTTCTCACATATATCAGCCGGTCGAGGACTTGAATATCAATATAATGATGCAGTTCCAAGTCCACGGGTGCATGGGCAACTTGATGATTCAAAGATGTCTGATGCTTCTAGCACCATCAATCATCAGAGCCTTGGCAAGAAATTCATTAATGAGAGAAATGAACCTGGCTTTGAGTTCTTGGATGCAGGCTTGATCGATGAAATTGAAGGTGAAAGCCTGACCGATCGTCTGAAACGACAAATTGAGTTAGACAGGAAGTTTATGAGCCTTCTGTATAAAGAACTGGAAGAAGAAAGAAATGCCGCTGCAATTGCTGCAAATCAGGCAATGGCCATGATTACAAGGTTGCAAGAGGAGAAAGCCGCTATGCAAATGGAGGCTTTGCAATACCAGCGGTTGATGGAAGAGCAAGCTGAGTATGACCAAGAAGCTCTGCAAGAAACAAATGATCTTCTCACAGAAAAGGAGAAGGAGATACAAGATCTTGAAGCAGAAATTGAAAGCTACAAGAGACGACTAGGAGAAGAATCCTTGTTCCTGAACATGAACAGTGATCCTGGGGGGAGAGAGGATAATCTTACAGATATATCACTTGCCCGGAGATCTGAGGGGAACAAGGCTCTGGAGCAGAGAGATGCTGTTTTCTCGGATGCAGGAGACGATAGAGGTGTCATATTGAAGGATTCTTTGTTGGATCTTGAAGATGAGAAATTGTATATATCAGAATGCTTGAAAAGGTTGAAGAAGAGACTATCTACTATTGAAGAGAGTCATAATGGTAGCATACCATCGCCTAGATCTGATAATGAAGGCAAAGAGTCCAATACTGTCAGCAGGATAACTGATTTAACTGCTCTTGAGAATGAAGTTTTACACCTAAGTGAGAGATTGGGAGCACTCGAAACTGACAGAAGTCTTCTGGAGCACTCTATTAACTCACTTAGGAATGGGAATGATGGAGTACAATTTATTCAAGAGATAGCCAGTCATCTCCAAGAACTACGAAGAGTTGGTACAGGAAAAAGAGAGCAAATAGATGTATAATACACGCTGGTAAATGTTTTCAATTGAAAATCTATACTATTATTCTTTCTGCACATATTCCTTTAGAGCCCTGCTTACTTCTCTCTACTAAACAATCGAGGGAGCAAATTATCTTGGACTATCTTCCTATCAGCAAACCTTATGTTTGTTTTATTATTATTATTATTATTTTATAACATTTCCTTGGTAGTTTAATTCAAGAAGGGGGTTTTCTTTCCAACATCAATTTCCCTTCAGTCTATACCATCACAATAACTAGTTGAACTTATTTTCTTGGCCCTTGTTTCCTCTTGACCATGTATTTTATTATTGCCACTGCTGTCGTGGATACTGTCTGGTTTATTTTGGTTAATCTTGAGTTTAATAGAACAGATTCACTTTATAGGGCTTCAAGATGAACAGGTGAAAAGTGGATTCTCTTAACAACATGCATAATTAAAAGAAACTTGCATGCAACAACTAAATCCTTTTTTTATGATAGCAAACCAAAATGTTTTAGATGATATACGTTTTCTTTCGTCTTGATATGAAACTATCTTGCACGTGGATAGGAACATTCAGGTGTATAGTTTTTATTGCAAAATTTATGTTTTAATTTCATGAATATTCTGATTCTGTGTCCTTCATTTTAATGTGTGAACTATGCACGTTTATATTTCTTTACATCTGCTGCAGATATTTATCAGTCCAGTCATTCATATATTTTTCCCAAAAATTGACTTCATCACTATGCTAGTGTTCACTGCAATTATGGCATTTGAAATTTATAAGTGGAAATGATAGGATATTGGCCTCAGTTGTTTCTGTCATAAAATTATTGGATACATTTACTAGCCTAACAACATATAGCATAAATGCTAAAGATTATTCATTGTGCCATGGGAACCACAAACTACACCATATATTTGAGATCTGGCCTCTTCATGCACTGTGCAGAGTTTTCATTTCCATGGGAACTTTTCGTTTAAATTCGTTCAAATGTTTGGACCCCCATTTCCTAGTCAGGTAAACCTCACAAAGGATGACATGTCACCTGTTTGCAAAAGGGTCTAAATTTTCTAGTTTAATTATTATCCAAGAGAATATATTCTACACCATTTAACCAAAAAGTCGGTCCCACATCACAAAGGTCATTCTAATGATTACCCCTGAAATATTGTCAAGATGGAATCATTTCAGTTATAGTTTTCCTATGGAAGGAGCACATGCATTCAAGTGTACAGTGGAGTTTTCTACAGTTGTTTAAGGGATATGCAGCTGCCAGATATATCTGAAAACATGGAAATAGAAGACTTGAGAGCATTACCTACACATACTTGTGCTTGTTTGGTTAAGTTCAAGTAGATACTAGTGCTCTCAATAATATTCCTTCTCTGTTTATCAGTGCCCGCTATGGTTACTCTTTCCTAACAACTATTCTTCAATTCTTCTGCATTCTAATCATTGATACTACCTACAATAATTGCTGACCATTCTGCATTTTCTGAAAAGTGTACCTGTAGAATTATAGATTGGCTTCTTGATGGCCACTATCATGATCAGAGCCTTACACTAGTGGTATATGAATAATTTCTCCATTTTTATGTCTTAAGCCCTCATGTGAGTTCACAGCACTGGCTTAGAAGTTAGAATTATGATATGAACACTTTCATGCCTCTCTTTGGTCTGTCTTATTCTGGACTTGGTGGAGAAAATGAAACTGTCCTGGTAGTTCTGAGGGGATGAGAATCTGACATGGAGTGCAACAGGGCAATAGCATTCATCACCTGGAGATTTTTTTTTTTTTGATGTGAGCATTTGAACTAGGTTTACCATGTTACCACCCTAGTAAGAAAATTATTTCCCCCATGGAAAAGGGAATACTGGGTATACGCAGCAATATACCATCCTAACGTACCTATTTACTTGAGATGAACTTAGAGTGACTGGAATCGGAAGGTCTCTAAAGAAAATATGTTGAACTCATGCCTTATGCTTCATTGGGAAATCTCTGTAATGAACCTTGGATAGACTCAGAGAGGATTATATGAATAAAAAGTTGCAAGTATAATCCAAAGTTTCTTTGAAGATAATCTTATTTTTAAAATCTCACTGTTTCCAATTAGATTAAACTTCTGTTTCCTGATCACTTTTGTGTAGGCATGTCAAGTAAGGATGGATTCTCTAGTCTCTACTACAAGAGATACCTCTGTTTGCCATTGTAAAAAGAATGTGTCTGTGTGTTTTTCATATACATGAAGAGAGAGACTACAAGCGATACCTCTGTTTGCCATTGTAAAAAGAATGTGTCTGTGTGTTTTTCATATACATGAAGAGAGAGATCTCCATGGGTTGACATCATGGCTACAAATGAACAGGTAAACTTGACAATTAGCTCAAGATTGGCTCAAATGGTACCCAAACTTGGCTTCTTTATTAACCGAACAATCTAAGTTTGAACATCCTTTTAAGCTCGGTTCATAAAAGAGCGCAGATTGTGCATAAACATACTTAGCTGGTTTACATTTATAATCAGGCTCATTCAGATTTCTTTAACTTAGATATAAAATGTAAATTTGAATTTCTAAAATTTAATTCCAAATAACAAATTTACTTTCTTGGGCTTAGTGGTGGAGTTTGCATTTGAATTACCAGCCCATCTGATCAACACCGATATTATCATGGATCCCATAATGTTTCTTCCATTAGAAGAAGAAAGGAAGATTGGGAATTGAAACTTGGTATAGCCCCAGGTCTCACTCTGCTCCTGCTTGTGTTTGTTTCCCGGATGATCCCATCTCAGATTCCCCGGAAAAAGATTGGGGGAAGGGGACAGGTGTAAAAGAAGACCTTCCTGGCTCGTGTAGGGCCTCCATTCATTGTGGATCCCGCACTTGGGCCTAGTATTTTAATCAGAATTCAGTGAAGACTGAAGACTAAAATGTAAATCTTTAAGAGTTGATTTTGTTGTGAGCTTGAGCTTGGCTTGTGATCATTGAGCATCTAAATGATCTGAGTTTGAATGATCATTTTGATTACTCAATTGAGTTTGAGTTCAAGTTTATGTACACAAGTTGGGTACAACCAGCAGAATACTTGGCTTGGGCTCAGCTCATTTCCAGCTGTGCTTGTCATAGGTTGCTGGTTGGTTTATGATTCATACAGTGCACAGTTAGCAGTTTGTCCTTCATGAATTGCTGGTTGATCACACAAGGCAAAGAAGGTAATCTGTGTGATGGCTCTGGGGAATGTGATGTTCAATTCAAAATACAGAAGCAATGAAGGGAATCGGACTAGGCAGGTGGGTGCTGAAGGGATGGATCATTGGATCTGGATATGCTTGCTATGCTGAATCCAAAGTGGAGGAAGCAGAGAAAAAGTAATGTCCATGATGATTGTTAGAGCAATCCTACTTTGAATGGAAACAGAGAATATACATATTTAAAAGAGAGACGTCCTCTCCAACCTTGGCCTCAAGGTTTTGAATTGGACGCCCAATAACCTCTATATGGCACTAAAACTCCAAGTCTATGTTCCAAACCCACACACTGTTTGCATTGTACACATAAGAGTTTTAATCAGCCTGCACGTCGTTAGAATAGTCCCACATTGGAAAGGGACAAAATATCTCTTGTGCTTATAATAGCGGCTCCCTCTCCACTAATCACCTTAAGGTTTTGAGTTGGAAGGCCCAATCCATTATTAAAATTTAACATGGTATCAGATTTGGGCTGCGTACCCCGTATTTATGGTCCACGTGACAGAGCTTAAATCAACATGCATGTGAGGGGGTGTGTTAGAATAGTCCCATATTGGCAGTTGCTGCAGCATTTTTTCATCCTATCTCTGTCAAGGTATTATGGACCATAGGGATGGCCTCATGATTTTGATGCAAGGAAAATGTGCCATGATTGGAACAGAATGGAGATCTTGGTTCCTAAACCGATTTGATATTAAAGCAAGGAGGTTCAAAGTTCAGAATTTCCAGATCAGATATGTTGATTCAACTGGCTTTTAGTCTGGTTGAACATTCCACTCCATTGCCCCTATCTCTTGATAGGATGAATTTACTTCCCCATGGCTTCTGTAGCTTTTAGTGAAAGCCTTCTGATTATTGCTGGCCTCTATAAAACAGATTGCAGTGGCTCCTCCCAACTTTATGCCTTTCCCTCTAACTCTCTTGTGCAATTGTCCATTAGCACCTGAAACTGGATAGGTGCAAATGTCAAGCACAAAGAAGAAAGTTCATTGCTGGAAATTTTTACTTACATCCAGATTCTAACTTTGAACTCATGTATGTCATGATTGTGGTCTTTAGTATTGTTATGATTGTGGTCTTCAGCCCTAGAATGATATTTTTGCATGTTCAATGCCTAATCTTGCCTTAGAAATTCCCATGGCACGGCTGTTCCACACTTCCATTACTAGTTTACACATATTGACATCTTGCATGTGTAACAATAATCTACCGATCGGTCTTTGATTACATGGTTGTCTGATATTGTTGAAATATGATCCTTTAACTGCTTTTGACAGTTACTGATGTTTATCCAGTAAATACATATACAATGACCTTCATTCTATATGAGCATCCCGCAGTTATATTTTATGTCTCCTCTCTGGTGTAGGTGTTTCTTCTATGCCCTCCTACACATGAACACATATATGAGCATCCAAAGAAGCATGTTTGGGTATGTTCCCCAATTCTTTTAATCCTTCCTATAGGAACACATGAAATCTTTGGAAATGACTCCTGTCTCCAGAACAGACCTACAAACATACCGACCTACTCTCTACAGAAGCAACTTTATTTTTTAAAATTGATAGTTTGCATTTCTCAAAGAAGGAAGAGAGGAAAAGCTTTGTATTCTTTCTTCAGGTACATCTGAATATCAGCATTCAAATATCTGCCAAAGGAAAGATCTTTTAGGACTTACATTATTTATGTCCAAATTTTCATTTTCTAATGCTCACTTTCTATATTTTTTTTAGTTTTAACACAGGTTTCTAAACTGAACTTTTTTCTTCTTTTTTAAATTTTCTTTTGGCCTAGAGACTGACTACAGCCAGGATAGATCTAGCCATGCTTGATCAGTCAGGATCAGCTCCAGGTTGGTCAGATTGTGCAAGATTGGCCGATCTGGCTCATCCTAGGTCTAGCTCTTTCTTCCTACTTTCTCTAAACTTTATCAAAGTATTTGCATCTGATGAAATTTGATGATAGATGCCTGGAAGTTGTGGATCTCTGGGCAGGAGCCTTACTAAAGCAATGGCCATGGACATGGCAAATGCAAAGAGACAAGGGCATAAAATGAAAAGATGATGATTGGTGGGTGTCAGCAGGGACGGGAGAACACACGGAAGATAAATAAACAAATGGGCGGACACACACGTGGAGATTTGTGTACTTTTGTCCTCTTTGAGACTTATGATTTTGATATGCATGGGCATGCCAGATTGTTTTAGGAAAATAGACAAAATTTAACATTTTCATGAGGTGCATAGGGTTAAAGGCCCTAAACCCTCGAACATTTTTTCTATATATATATTCCGCGCATGTCTGTCTTATCAGGCAATTGGGGTGGCCGTGTACTGGACCATTCCCCATCGACCTAAGTCGGTGTTTCATTTACATCGAGTAAAAACTCGAAGACTTTTGATACAATACATTTATTAAAAGACCTTGCCGAAGAGGGGGTTATTAACGCTATTTGGGCATCCACAATTTACATCCACCAATACTGTTTGTCACATTTGTATTTGCATTTATATCTTTAATGGGTGCCACCATTAAGTGTTACAAAAGACAACATTATGCCCTCACATGTGTCATTTTAAAGCACAGAGGGACTTATTTACAAAAGGAGCATGGTCAATATATAGACCTGCGGTGTCTTCTTTCTATCAATTGTTTTTCACTGCCTAACAGAAGACGAGGCCACCAAGCAGGAGCAACGGGCAAAGGTATGTCTCTCCCCTTCTTCTTCTCCTCTCTTCATAACCAGATCTGATGGGGCTAGGATCAGTCCTTTCTGCTCTTTCGATCCGATCCTCTCTCCCCCAAAAGGTCCTCCTCCTTTCAAACCCATTTATCTCAGGTGTTCGAAGTAAACAAACCCGAGGTTTTTCGGTCATATCCTGACCTCTCGGGGTTCTTCAGTCGTATCTTGACCTCCCAGGGCTTTGCAGTCGTATCTTGACCTCCCGGGGCTTTTCAATCGTATCCTGACCTCTCGAGGCTTTTTGGCTATATCTCGATATGTTCAAGGGTTCCTACAATTATTTGGCAATCCTAAAACTTGGAATGGCCTGCCATAAGTCGGGCCTAGGAGAGCGCACATTGTTTCATAGAAGCGGCGTGGGTCCCACTCCACCAGGCCGTGCAAACGGCATGAGCCGGGCCTCTCAGTCATTTCTTGACTTTTTCGAGCAATTCCAGATATTTCCGTCATTGATTGACTTTTCTGGATACTCTTGCCATTTATCGGCTTTCTTGGACTTCTCTGCCATTTGTTGACATTTTTCGATAACTCCCAATATGCTCAGCCTTAAGTCACACCCAGGAGAGTGCACGCCGCTTCATAGAAGTGGCGTGGGTCCCGCTCCACCGGGTGGGACAAAAGACATAAATCTTCGGACTATTTCCGCTATTTTCTCCGTCATGAGGGCGTATCTGCAATTTTCTGGACAACAGGGGTATTCTTGTACTTTTCTAGAACAACAGGGGCATTCCTGTAATTTTTGGACAGCAAGGGTATTCCTATATTTTTCCAGAACAGTAAGGGTATTCCTGCAATTTTCTGGACAACAGGGGTATTCCTGCAATTTTCCCATGGATGTGTAATTTAATACGCCCACCCAAACTTTATATCTTTAGGAGTCTTTGTGTAATTTTACACAAACTCCTGCCCACATGGGGGTCTTCATGTTTTGAAGAACAAACATCCCCGGAGGGGGCTTCATCTCACCCTAGGGAGAGGTCTTCAGGTCGGACCTTCTCTCCCAAAAAAAAATCCTCTTCTTTCCAAAACTTCGAAGCCCTCCTCCTTTCCCTGCCTGACCCTTGGCTTCCTATTTATAGAGGTAACGGCCATCTTTGGCCGCTTGACATGAACACCCCCCCACCCCCCCCCCCCCCCCCCCCCCCCCCCCCCCCCGTGGGGGGGGGGGTGTGCTCTGCAGAAAACCACCCCCAGTGGGAGTCTGCTGGGCGCCAAAACCCTCCCATGTGTGTGTGTGGTGGGGGGGGGGGCTCTACAGAAACCCCCTCATGGGGGGTTCTGTGTGCAGACACACCAACCCCCCTGTGTGGGGGGGGGTGTGCTCTGCAGAAACCGCCCGTGGGGGTTTTGCTGGGCGCCAAAACCTTGCGCTCTGCAGAAACCTCCCCTGGGGGGTGCTGTGCGCATAAACACACCCCCCCGGGGGTGTTTGTGGGGCAATTTTGGGGGAATTTTTTTTGTTAATTTTTGTGTCAACAGTGGGAAATGACGACTCTTGGGGGTGGTTTTGAAATTATAGGTGTCATGTTTAAATTCTCTAGAGAAGTGTAAACTTAGCTAGCAGAGAAGCAACCATGAACATATACATTAAAAGTTCAGTCCAGGATAGTTTTTGAAGTCGAGGCTTGAGAGATTTGCTGTTTAGCAGAAAAGCATCTTGATGGGTGACTCCACCCTATCTGGATTAGAACTCTAAAGTCAACCTTGGTGTTGTATGTTGTTCAATTTTCGCAATGTCATTTCCTACTGTGGAAGCAGCCTATGTGCAAGAGAAATATTCTAGTTTATATTCTGCTTTATGGAACAGTTCTTTCCTTCTGGTCACTTATACATGTTGAACATTATCCAAGTGATGCTGAATCTCTACATGCCAGGATCAAATGGTTCCATTAACCTTCTTGGTGTCCATTAACTTGTTGCTTCTCCACCATACATGAACTATCACCGTCAAACTTAACGAAAGTTTAAGTCCCTTTCCAACTTTTGTTGTATTCATGGACCATCTTCTAAGGGAAAACATAAAATATTCAATTTATTTCAGTAGGTATCAGGTGGTTAGAATTTTCTGGCTTTGTGGCATAAATACTACGATTTCTATAGTAGATGCTTTGACAGAATGATTGGAAATATGCTTGTTATATCATTTCTAGATTAGTTGCTTGAATGATGATTCCAAACGTATCTAAAGCCATGTTCCCAGGAATCAATATGTTTATGATATTGCAACGTATATTGTCTAATATGATTAAGTGGATAGGTTGCACCCTAACATCAATGAGTACTTGGGGATATCTCCAATTGATAGTAAAATGAGAGAAATAGACTCGGGTGGTTTGGACACGTGCACCATCGCTCTAATTTGGCGCCGGTTAAAAGATGTGACCAAATTTTAGTAGATGCTAGTAAAAAAGCTTAGGGAAGGCCTAAAATGAGATGACATAATGTTATTAGGAAGGACATTGGCTTCTTGGGTTTTAACACGAATATAGCACTTAGTAGAAATCTTTGGGGGAACGAGATTCATGTAGGGGACCCCAAATAATGGGATGAGGCTCTGGTGATGCTGATGGTTGTACCCTGACATCCCAGTGAATGAAAGATACATCCTTTCTTGTTTTTGCACTCTAAAAGCCTGCATGTCTTCTTGCATTGGGTTCCATTAAAGCTTTGAGATATTTCTGCTAACAGAAGTAGTGTGGCCTGCAGGAGAATGCTCTACCCCTTCAGAATCTGCCGCTCTTGGCAAGTGCTTCTGACCCTGGATGACTTGTAAACGAAGTGGATCACTTTCTCATAACAAGAACCGAAGGATTTAACGAGAAGCATGCTACATAAGAACATAACAAGTTCGGGCTTGGACGTAAATGTTCGAGATAATCAACTTGCATGTACATAAAAATCGACTTGTTCAGTGGAGGTGGGTTAAAAACGCTGATGGTTTTTCCTCTCCCAACCCCACCTCATTTTTGGCCATTGTTATCCTTTCTCACCTTCGTATTTATTTATTCATGTATTCAGGACTTTCTCATCCTTTTTAAGCGCATCTATGAGGGAATGGTAAATGCCATTTTTTCTGTAATTTCCTGTCCAAAAGGCACTCATTTGCTTGCAGTATAGTACGACCAAACAATTGTTATAGGGAACGCTTGATTAGCAAGTCTGCTTCTGTTGGCGAAATGGTCTCACATTGACCAATGGATGACAGTGTTGCACAGATGAGAGTGTTTTTAATCTGGCAGTAAAGTTCTTTGATGTATCATGTTTCCTAGAAGCATATGGTCGTGGTACTTTTTGACTTTTTATATTGCTTTTGTATTTATATGAATGACGTGATGCATGCAAACATCTCTTGCTGCCCACACTTCGGATTCTCCCATAGTCCAGATTTTGTTAGATAACGGGAGAATCAATAGCGGCTGTTAATAATGATTATTTTTGTTCGTTGTTAAATGATCCTTAAAGGATAAATTTATTTAGTTTCCCTCCAGTGCCCTTTCTCCTCTCATTTCCACAATAATTTTAAATACTGATGTGACATATACATCCCTATTATGTGATTGATCCATAGAGATAATAAAATAGGAGAGAAGAGAGAGAGAATCGACAAGACCCTCTTACATCCTGTCTCAAACTAGCCGCTTTTTTTTATAGACTTAGCACATGAGACTGTGAGGGTTTGTCACCTCATAACATGAGATATTATAAGAATATCTCATATTATGGTTATTTAACCCTAAGAGGTTAGGTGGCAAACCTCTATTGGGTTTGCAACACTTGTTGCGAACTTTTAGTTTGCAACAAGAGTTTACCATAGGTTTACAATAAGTGTTACAAATTCAATGAGGGTTTACCACCTCATGACATGGGTATTATAATAATATCCCATATCATGGTTATTTAACCCTAAGAGATTAGGTGGCAAACCTCTATTAGGTTTGCAACACAACAAGAGTTTTCCTTATCACATCAATATTTGTTGCAGGAGAGTGACTTATTACTGTCTGTCCCGGGTGAGTCCTATGAGGTGGAACTCGCCCTCATGTGAGGGCAATTATTAGATATCTGTCGGGGGTAGTTTTTAAGCATTTTCCTTGTTGTAGATCCCAGTGTGCAAGCAAGTATTACTCTGTTTGTAATAATTTCGATGGAGTACATCACTTATGCATTTCAGGTGTCCACTAAAATGTTTGCACTTTTGTATGAATGTGTCTCATACCCACGTTACAAGGGTAGTCTTGCTTTCCTTTCATGAGGCTATTAGACCAAACGAACCGGTGTTGTTCTTGACTATGTCAAGTGTACATTGCAGGGTTCAGGGGATCCAATTCCCATCTCCGAACATACGTTCTTAACTTATCTATAAACACTCAACGCTTGGCATCACTCAATGTGCTTGACAATGATTGCTGCAAGTATGGAACGGTTCACATTTGTATGTTCCTCGTCGCCATGTGTAGTAGGGTCGGTAGATTTAAGATGTCTTTGGCAAACTTTTTAGTTAGAAGTTACATTTAGGGTTCATATGGTTGGTTGTAAAATATATTTATAGGAAATTTTTTTACAAAAAATATAATTATTCATTTGATACCATATAAATAATTATCTTGAAAAGACTTTTCAGTGTTTGTTTTTTACTAAAATATTTTTTTTAAAAAAAAACATGCTTCAGGCATCAATCGCCTGCCGCCAGTCGTCGGCGACTAGCCATTGGGCATCACGCACTACTGGCCGCAAGGTTCTGGGCATCAATCGTCAGGCGCCATTCATCAGGGGCCAACCATAGGGCATTGGGCATCGGGCGCAGGTAGCCTGCAGTTGGTCCCTGGGCACCGGGGTGGGGGCCGAGCGACCGATCATTGGGTGTCGATCGTCGAGCACCAGTCGTCGGCGGTCGTTGGCCACCGATCACCGACAACCAGTTGCAGATCGTCGGGTGTGCCGGGTGACCAGTCGTCGGGTGCCCGCCGTCAGGGCCGTTAGTTGCCGAGTGCTAGTCGCCAGGAGTCGATCGCTAGGTGTCGGGTGGTCGGTCAATGATCGCTCACCACTGTCAGTGGTTGCCAGCCTCTGGGTGTCGCCAGGAACCGATCACTAGGAGCCGTCGCTGGGTGCCCGGTGACCAGTCGACGGTCACTGGCCACTGTCACTAGTCACCAGCCTCTGGGTGTCGGTCGCCGTTGATTGCTGGCCACTGTCACTGGCCGCCTAGTGCCAGGCGTTGGGAGTCGACCGTTAGGCCTCAGGCATCGATCCTCGGGCACCGACCATCGATAGCCTGTCGTCAGGTGCCGATCACTTGGCGTCGACTGCCGGCCACCGAGCGCTATAATAAGAGCAGCATGAAAATCCTATATGAAAAAGAAATTGAGAAAAATGATTTACGGGGTCTCATCAAGGATGCAAAAATCCATGAATTTGGGGCAAAATATTTTCCTATATTAACTTTTCAAGAGTAACAAATAAATCATTGTATGAAGTTTTTCCTAAAAATATTTTCCTACATTAGATTTTATGAAGATTTGAAGGTTTCTGGTTGGAAGCTAAAAGGAACTCGAAATTGCATAACTACATAGCAATAAGTCCCTCAGGGAGTGGTGAATGATGTTTTCTCTTGGTCCTCTGGGATTAGATGAATCTGATTATACCCTGAATATCCATCCATGAACGAAAGAGTCTCAAACCTAGCGGTATTATCAATTAAGACATCCATATGAGGTAATGGGAAATCATCTTTAGGACATGCACGATTTAAGTCTCGGAAGTCTATACAGATTTGCACTCTTTTGTCCTTCTTCATAATCAGGACTATGTTGGACACCCACAGAGGATAAAGCACTACACGGATGAAAACGAGCTTTGTGTAGTTTGTCAATATCCTCTTTCATCTTCAATGCAATATGAGGGTGGAATCGTCTCAATTTTTGCTTAACGGCTGTTGCCTCTGGCTTTAAGATTAACCTATGTTCCACCAATGCAGGGTCAATGTCAGGCATGTTCTCATACGACCAGGCAAAAGAGTCTTTGTACTCCCTCAACATCTCTATAAGCTCTTCTTCTTACTCAGGAGGGAGACAAAGGCTATGGTTAGCAACCAGGGTTCTTCAGTTGTCCTAGTATTTACCTCCTTGGTAGGCTCATCCACTGCCGAAGTAGGCTCATCAAATCTCCTCATGCCGCTAGCATACATTTCGATAGCGTCCTCTACCTCACTGTCTTCTTCATCCACTGGGTCCTCATCATTGATGATTTCATAGACTCTGAATCCATCGTCTAGCCACTTCTCTTCATGCTGAACTTCTATATTTAGAACGACTGCTTCCTGGACAAACTCTTCGACAGCTAAAAGAGTGTCACACATTTGCGCCAGATCTATAAGATACCTAAGAGGAATGGTACTACCCTTGCTCTTCCTAGACGGGGACGGGGACTTACTAGATTCTACTCTGGAACCTATGCTAGGATTAGAACCTAAGGGGCACTCTGGAGGAGGGTCCAGAGGTTTATTGGAAGAAAGCGATGTGGCGCAGCCGTAGGAGACCTCCGGTGGGTCTAGAGGTGGAAGCGGGCCACCCGAGCTTAGGGTGCCTAAAGCAATGTCGTGATACATGGGAACAGAAGGCCCCTTACCCGGAGATTCCATGGTGTTCAACGTGCGTGCGAGAGAGTGGGGATCGTCACTCTAGCAAGAAGAGGTAGAGAAGAGAAAAAGGCAGGGATTGCCGCCGAGGAAAGGGGAGTGAGAAAGGGATGGGGATCGCTGTCAGGAAACTTGGAAGCAGGGAGAGAGGAGACAGAGATCGCCGTCATAGAGGGTGAATGGAGAGAGGAGACGGGGATCGCCGTCAGAATGAGTGAGAGGAAGAGTGGAGATAGATATCTCCGTCAGAGGAGAAAGAGAGAGGGGAGAGACGGGGATTGCCGTCAGATGAAGGAGGAGGGGAAGAGTGGAGATGGGGATCGCCATCTGATTGTTGGGGAAGTGAGGGAGATTGAGAGAAGTTTTTTTTTAATAAAATTTTAAAATAAACTAGCCTACAAAAAAAGACAAACTACCCTACATTTAAAGGCATCAGGAGAAGGATAAATTTGTGCCATTGAATGAAAGGATGAAGTGTGAAGAGGGGATGATCAACGCTTCGAGAGCGTTAGATGAAAGTTGGAGGATAAGAGGAGATGAACGAGGGACGAAGGAGAATTTGGACATAAGAATTGAAAATATGGAATGTTTGGGAGGCTAGGAATACTTCGGCCAGAGCTTATTTACAGAGTTGTTGTCTTCATATAGCACATCAGGCTCTCTAATGTCTTCACTGATAACTGCATAATTTTTAGTGTTAAATTCATATATATCGTTGATTTTAGACATCATTTGTCTGCAAATAATGTGTGGTTTGATTTTAAATTTCATTTCATCCATAAACAAATTTTTGAGCATTTTTAGTTAAATTTTTAGGTAGAACACATAGTTAGATTTTCATTAAATAAAGTCAATGTCGGTTGAATAGTTTGACTAATAAAGTGTTTTCTCTTTTTGCAAATACATTGTACATAACAAAGCTTGGTTTTATACTTTCATAAATAATTCTTGTAAATATTAACTAGATTCTTATATTAGTTGATATTTAGAATACACATGTTAGATTTCATTCAAATAGTCATTTTTTTAGATTGACTAATTAGATTCTTTTTCTTTTCACATTATATCTTGGAAATGAAATTTTTGTAATTCTATACATAATAATTTTAGAGACATTGTAGTTTGTAAATAGTGTGTAAATAAATAAATGTTTGACTAAAACATTGTTTTAACCACATTTTGCCACGACGGCATCCCCATCTCACCATTTTTTTAATAAACCTGATATCACTTTTTCCCATTTCTCTAAACGTTTTGCCTTATCTCACAGGAGGGGAGAAGCTTCGAGAAGAAGGTTTGTGAACCGACGAGGTGTGTGCTGAGGCTTGGGTGATGCAGGGGAGCGGTGGAGGCAGGCTACGGCTGGTGTGGACTGGGCGGATGCAGATGGCGCGAGCAGGTGCAGGGCCTGGGCGGCCTGCGCCCAGGTGAACCAGCTGGGGCTGAGGCCGTGCGCAGATATGGTGGATGGCGGTGCTGCTCAGCAGCAAAGGCGGAGGTACTGCGGCAGCTGCGCTGGCAATTTGAAGCTCAGAGGGGCCGCTGCGGAGGCGGATCTGACGGAATCTGGCACACTGCTGGATGGCACGGCCGGGTGTGTGCAGGAAGCAGATGTGCTGGGCGGAGGAGGCTGAGGTGTGCTGAAGGCGGGCTGGACCTGTTTGCTGCTTTGGGCGATGAAGCCGGGCGCGATGCAGGGGCTATCCGAGCTCTGCCGTGCGGTGTGAAGGCCTAGGTGCAGCGCCAGGGCCAGAGCTGAGCTGGCGGTGTGGAGCGCATGCAGGAGCCGGCTGCTGTGCGATGGCGATGCTGAGGTGGCGGGGTGTGCAGAGCAGCGGCCAGCTGTACGGCTTGGGCGGGAAGCAGTGCTGTGCATGCGGATGGAGCCCATGTGATGAGGATGTTGAGGTGTGAAGCGGAGCTGGCGATCCAGGTGAGAGATGGTGCTGCTGCGGATGGCGATCCTGGTGCAGACGGGAGAGGAAGCAAGAGGCCCAGATGCCTATATAAGGACCTCAGGTCCTCTTCTCCGAGGTTGGACGGTGGGGAGGCTTAGGAATTTTTGAGGATTTTAATTCCCTTTTATTCTGTAATTTTCCTTTTGTCAGAGCAGTGAGGGAGATGCTTCATCAGTTCGATTTCTTTGGAATTTAATTTTTTTAGTGTTCTTCTTCCCTATTCTTCCAGAATTCAGAGAGTTAGCAATGGAGATTTGTTTTGGGTTTTAATTTGCCATTTATTTCTGTGATTTTTTTTTTAACATCTGTTCTTGGTTCGAATTATGGAGGGTTTGCTTCTGCTCATATGTAGGGAGTTCAATATTTTTAGAATTTCTCAGTTTTTTTTCATGTTCTTCCGTAATGCAGAGTTGGGGCTTAGCTAATTTAGATTTGTAATTTTCTTTGCCATTTTATTTTGTTCTGCACTTTTCTTTCTATTAGCGTTTGTGGGAGGGAGATGAGTTGCTTGGTTTAGATTTTTTTGTTTTTGATTGTTCTTCTTTGCTGGAAGAGGAGTTCGGATCATCTTGGAGATTGCTTTGTGTTGTTTATCTAATTCCCTTCTTCTGTGTTCATCCGGAGAGTGACTGCAAGTTTGTTGGATCTTGTTCTTACATCTCTTTTGATCTGTTCTGTGAGGAATTGGAGGCAATTTCCTCGGTTCTTTTGTGACACTTGAACCCGTTCAAGTGGAGGTTGTTATTATCTCTTACTTCTGTGCATTGCAACTGTGGTGAGGAGGATGATTGCTGGCGATTTCTTCTTCTCTTCCGGAGCATCTGGTGAGGACGATCCGAAGGAGTGTGCTACAGAGACGGCGCAGAACAACTAAGAAGTCCCCATTTCTTGGTTTGTTCTGGAGTTGTCTGGCGTCCAGAAAACTTTCGGAGAGTCCAGATCCAAGTTTCTGATCGATTACAGAGCTGTGAGGTTGGTGTGGAGAGATCGATCCAGTGGTGTTGTTTGTCTTTAATTTTCATTTCTTCTGTATTTAGAACAGATAGATCTAATGTGTTGCATTTTTAAATTCTATTTTTGTTTAGAATTCGATCCATTGCATTTGTTTAATCCTTCTGTCCTTGCTTTAATGGTTGAGCATTGATAGATAATTCGACATTTGCAAGGGGATCAGATCCGGAGTTTTGGCATTACAATCAATGTTTTTTGTTGTTTCTTAATCTAGAATTTATTACATCATGTTCCCATTTTGTTTGTCATCTTAAAGTTCATAGTGTTTTTAGATCAGTGTTGTTTACACATTCGCGTTTAATGCATTGTCGATAGAGATTTCAAGTTAAAGTAGTTTAATTCAAATTCTATTCAGCCTCTCTGTGGATATGACCTGTTCTTACCACTATATGAGTCCATCTTTGCAATTTTATTTCCGTGAGACAGTTTAGAGGAAGTGCGCATATTGATTTGTGTGAGGAACTCTGGACAACGAAAATGCACAGTCAACATTGTCGCGCGCATCATCTTGGCGCCGTTGCCGGGGAGGCATTAGAACTTGTACAAGGAGTGGAACTTGGAGATTGGGCTTGGAGATTTGAAGCCTATTGGAGGAGAAGCTTGCTGATTTCTTGTTTTTGCATTTGTTTTTAATTCAGTCTTTTAGATAAAGGAGAGGAGTGAAGCTTGTAGTGAGGATTGATGTACTCTCTGTGCATGTGCAGAGATTTCTTTCTCGTTGGCATGTAATAATTGGACTTTTGGTGGTTTGATTGGTTTGGCATTAGTCTATAGTACCACTTCATATTTTTCTTAGTTAAATTTCATTTCATTCAGTTTAAAAACCAAATAAAAATAAAAAAAATCTAAAATTCAAAAAATTGTCAAATCGTTCTTTCATGTTAGCCGTTTGTTTGTAAAAAAAATTTCTATCCTCTCTAGATTAGAATCTCATGTTTTAGGACATTCATCATTTTAATAGTCATTTGAATTTTATTTCATTTTCTTGCATTGAAGAGAGCGGGGGAAAGGTAAGACTTCCACCACTTGTTTCATGCATTAGACTTAGCATTAGAAAACCCTTGTTTCAAACTTGATCTGTTGCATTTCGTAATTGTAATTGGGACTGCTTAAGGGCTTAACCCTTAGATAAAAAGATAAGGTGAGGGATTTCATCACCCTTTCCTTTGCCCAAAAATCACAAAAATTTTCACATTTGCATTTGCCCAAACTTTTAATAAAAATCAGTAGACTTGGCCCTAGGGTTCATAATTAGATTTGTCCTTTCTTAAATTCAAACTTCTCTTTCAGTCTGGTGTCTAGGATTAGAGGTTAAAAAGCTTACGCTTAAGTGAGTTAGAGGTTATTTAATTGGGTCCTTGCGAAAGCAAGGGGGGCCTCCCTCTACTCCACCTCTTACCTGGCCAGTACAAGAAGAGTTAGAATTGAACTTAAGCAAGCATAAATTTGATTTTGAGAAAAATAACATAAGTCCAAGGAACACTTAGTGGTAGGTTAATTTGATTTGAAAGTGTTTGTTTGTTTGTGTTTGTTTAAAAAATTCATCAAAAATCAATAAAAATCTTAAAAAATTCAAAAATAAAAAATAGAAGGCTTTTCATCTGTGCATGCTTGGTAGACGCTCAGATTTGGCTCAACCTATAGACGAAATTGAAAGATTCTTTCATAGGATGGCCAATCAAAACCAGAACCAAGTTGTTAGAAATGTAGAAGAGGCTGCACCCAGACAAATGAAGGAATACTTCATTCCTTCTGACTATCAACCTGCCACTTGCATTAGGTCAGAAATTCCAGCAAATCATTTTGAGATCAAACCTGGAACCATTCAAATGTTACCATCTTTTTATGGCAATCCCAATGAAGACCCTTATAGGCATATAGATGAGTTCATAGAGATCTGTTCCACTGTAAGGATCCAAAATTTCACTGAAAATGCCTTAAGGTTGACCCTATTTCCATTCTCCTTAAAAGACAAGGCTAAACATTGGTTGGGAACTATAGGGAGAACTATTACAACATGGCCAGAAATGCAGCAGGAATTTTTAAAGAAATTTTACCCGATTGGCCGAACAAATACAATGAGAAGAGCAATCACCGAATTCTCCCAACACCCGGGAGAACTAATGCATGAATCATGGGAAAGACTAAAGGAGTTGCTTATAAAATGCCCCCATCATGGTTTGTCGAGGTGGCAAATAGTTCAAGCTTTTTATGAAGGTTTAACTGAATCGAATAGGCAAATGGTTGATGCTTCGTGTGGGGGAGCATTCATGACTAAGAGTGAGGATGAGGCATATAATCTTTTTGAAACATTGAGTGATAACTCTATCAATCATGCCTCACTCTACTCTTATGAGAGAGCGTTAGGACCTGTGAAGAAGACATGGATGTATGAAGTAGAGGAAGAGGAGAACCAGACTCTAGGGTAGAAGATCTGATAGCTAGACTTGACCAAAGATTGGAGCAGAAGTTGGAACAGAAATTTGATCAATTGTTGTCTTTGACTGGGCAAGCCACACCCAAATTTTCTCAAAACCCTAAAACTTGTGCTATGTGTGCTAGCCCAGCTCACTCCCAAATGCTTGTCCCACTACTGCCCAATTACCCCCTTTCATTCAGGAACAAGTCCAAGCTGCTCAAGGCTTCTACAAACCCTCCTATGATCCATACTCTAACACCTACAACCCTGGTTGGAGAAACCATCCAAACTTTTCATGGAAAAATCAATCTGAACAAGTTTCCCAACCTACCTTCAAGCAATCCATGTACGGTCAATCCTATCCCAATCAGAATTTGGGATTTGGCCAATCTTTTAACTCAAAACCTCCACAATTCCAAGGAAATTAAAATTCCAATCAATTTGCTCATACAAATTGCCAACAACCTTCATATCAACCACCACCTCCTCAACCTAATTGGGATGATAAAATAAATCAACTCTAGAACATGATGACGACTCTGTGCCAAACTGTGCAAGAACAACAAACTCAATATCAAACTCAAACTCAAAATTTTCAACAAAATTTGTAAGAATAGAGTCTCAAATGCTGATGTATGTCAAAGGAGGGAGTCGGTCAGCTACACAGTCAAGCTGTAGCAAACCCAAGGAATAACCCTCCCGGATTCTATCAGAACCAGCAATACCATCAAGCTCAGGGGTACAGACCACCACCTGTTAGACAAAATGCACCTCCACCACAGAACCCACAACAAGCTTTTATCCAGAACATTCTTGCACCTCAAAATCAAAATCAACCTATACAACAGGATCATCCTCCTGCCCAAGCTAGGGGCCCACAAGTAGAAAATGCAAAAACTGTGTCTACCTTAAGAAGTGGAAAGATCAGACTAAATCCTCACCCACACATGTCAACATTACATGAGGATACAGAAAAGGAAATTGAAATTGAAATTGAAGAAGAAATTGAAGAAATTGTTGAAAAAGACAAATCCAAGGGAAAAGAGAAAATAAATGAAGAACCTCTAGACACAAACAGGAATGAAGATCCAAACTGTTACATTCCAAGAGTCCCTTTTCCTAAAGCCTTAAAGCCAAAAATAAAAAACAAACCAACTGGCATGAAGAACTCTTGGAACTGTTTAAACAAGTTCACATCAACATTCCTCTGCTTGATGCCATCAAGCATGTGCCTGCATATGCCAAATTTCTAAAAGAAATGTGTACTCCAAAACGTGAAGTGAGAAACAAAACTGAAACAATAATTCTCCCAGAAATTGTGAGTACCATTGTCTTAAACCAACTCCCTAAGAAGCTTAAAGATCCGGGCACTCCACTAATTCCTTGTACCATCGGTGGAGTCACTTTTAAGAGTGGCCTTTTAGATTTGGGAGCCAGTGTCAACTCCTACCTTCTGCCATTTTTGAGAAATTCAAGTTAGGAGAGTTGAAACCCACTTCTGTTGTCCTCCAACTAGCCGATCGATCTGTTACCACTCCTAAAGGCCTAGTTGAGGACGTGATCGTAAAAATCAATGATTGCTACTTTCCAGCCGATTTCATCATTCTGGACATGAACACTCCCCAAGATTTAACCCAGTCCACTATTATCCTTGGTAGACCCTTTTTGGCCACAGCAAGAGCCAATATTGACTGTGCTACTAGGATGATGGATATATCATTTGGGGATAGGCGGGTTAGTATCAACATTTTTAGGGCATCTAGGCATCATGATGAAGGAGAAAGTTGTCTAGTGGTAGACACCTTGGAAGAGTCTTGTGTGGAAGAAGCAATAGACCAACCCTGTGCTCTAGGGTTTGAGGAAGAGGAAGGACAATTTAATTCTATGTTTCAAGATAATGATCCATCAATTCCATTTGAGTGTCCTCCTAAGGTTGAGCTAAAACCACTCCCTGCAATTTAAAGTACCTTTTTAGGAGAGAATGAGACATGGCCCATCATAATCGCTAGTGATCTTGAGGAAGGGCAGGAAAGGAAATTGATTGATGTTTTGAAGAGTCATAGGAGAGCTATAGGTTGGACAATAGATGATCTGAGAGGGATAAGTCCTTCAGTTTGCACACATCGCATCTACTTAGAAGAGAATGCCAAAAGTTCAATCGAAATGCAAAGAAGACTTAATCCCAACATGAAAGAAGTTGTTAAAAAAGAGATTGTCAAATGGCTGGATGCTGAATTTATTTATCCCATCTCTGATAGCCAGTGGGTTAGTCCAACTCAAGTTGTGCCTAAAAAGTCTGGACTAACCGTGATTCAAACTGAAAAGGGTGAGCTCATTCCCACTAGGCTGGCTACAGGATGGAGAGTGTGCATTGACTATCGTAAACTGAATGCAATGACCAAGAAAGACCATTTCCCTTTACCTTTCATTGACCAAATCTTAGAGAAACTGGCAGGCCAAAAATTCTTTTGTTTCCTTGATGGATACTCAGGGTATAACCAAGTGGCTATTCACCCTGATGACCAAGAAAGACCACTTTCACATGTCCATTTGGAACCTTTGCCTTTAGACGCATGCCATTCGGGTTGTGCAATGCCCCTGCAACTTTTCAACGTTGCATGTTGTCTATTTTCTCAGACATGGTTGGGGATTACTTAGAAGTCTTCATGGACGATTTCTCTGTGTTTGGAAATGAGTTTGATTCGTGCCTCGACCATTTGACTGAAGTGCTCAAAAGATGCATTAATGCCAATCTTGTCTTAAGTTGGGAAAAGAGCCACTTCATGGTTAAGGAGGGAATTGTCTTAGGGCATATTGTCTCAGGAGAGGGATAGAGGTAGATAAAGCCAAGGTAAATCTCATTTCCGAATTACCTCCTCCCAACTCTGTCAAACAAATTCAATCCTTCCTTGGTCATGCCGGATTCTATAGGAGGTTCATCAAAGATTTTTCCAAATTGCAAGGCCATTAACTTCTTTGTTAAAAGACACTCCATTCATTTTTGATGAAGCTTGTCATAAAGCCTTTGAGGAATTAAAAGACATTTTGACCAGAGCTCCAATTCTACAATCTCCAGATTGGTCATTACCATTTGAGATAATGTGCGATGCTTCAGATTATGCAGTAGGTGCCATTTTGGGCCAGAAAACTGATAAAGGATCTGTGGTGATTTATTATGCAAGCAGAACATTGAACGATGCTCAGATTCGATACACAACCACTGAAAAAGAGCTCCTAGCTGTTGTTTTTGCCTTAGAGAAATTCAGATCTTATCTCTTAGGAGCCAAAACCATTGTTTTCACTGACCATGCTGCCTTGAGGCATTTGCTTGCCAAAAAGGATGCCAAGCCTAGATTGATCAGATGGATTCTATTGTTACAAGAGTTTGATTTGGAAATTCATGATAAGAAAGGATCCAAGAATGTGGTAGCTGACCACTTGTCTAGAATAGTTGCCCCGGACTCTATGCCCATTAGAGATGCTTTCCCGGATGAGCACATTTTAGCTGTCTCCAACATTTTATCTCCATGGTACGCACACATTGTGAACTACAAAGTCATTGGACGAGTACCTAGAGATTGGACCAAAAAGAGAGAGAGATTCTTTGCTAGAGACAAGTACTTTATTTGGGAGGACCCAGAGCTATTTTTCATAGGACCAGACCAAGTGATAAGAAGATGTGTCCCTGAGAGTGAGCATCAAAGTGTCCTCAAGTTTTGTCATTCTCTCGCCTGTGGAGGACACTTTTCAGGAAAGAAGACCGCTGCTAAGGTCTTAGACTCTGGGTTCTACTGGCCCACATTGTTTAAGGATGCCCACTAATTTTGTAAGGCTTGTCTTAGATGTCAAACCATGGGAAATATTTCTAAGAGGGACATGATGCCTCTTAACCCCATTTTGGTTGTAGAGATTTTTGATGTTTGGGGGATAGATTTTATGGGACCTTTTCCACCATCCTTTGGATACACATACATTCTAGTTGCTGTTGACTATGTGTCCAAATGGATAGAAGCCATAGCCACAAAGACCAATGATCATAAGGTGGTCATCAAATTTGTTCAGAAAAACATCTTTTTTAGATTTGGGTGGCCCAAAGTAATCATTAGTGATGGAGGACCTCATTTCATTAACACCCAATTTAGGACCCTCCTAAGGAAGTATGGGATCACCCATAAGCTAGCAACACCTTACCATCCCCAAACTAGTGGCCAAGTGGAAGTATCAAACAGGGAGATTAAAAACATTCTTCAAAAGTCGGTTAGGCCTGATAGGAAAGACTGGTCAGAAAGGTTAGATGATGCATTGTGGGCCTACCGAACCGCTTTCAAAACTCCCATTGGAATGTCCCCTTACCGGCTTGTCTTTGGAAAATCATGTCATTTGCCGGTCGAACTTGAGCATAGAGCCTATTGGGCTATTAAACAAGTCAATCTTGACTTAGCCCAAGCTGGTCAACAAAGAACCCTTCATCTGAATGAACTAGAAGAGCTCAGAAATAAGGCCTACGAAAGTTCCAAGATCTATAAAGCCAAGGCCAAAGCATTCCATGACAAACACATTCATAGAAAAACTTTTCAAGTGCATGATAAAGTTTGGTTGTTTAATTCTAACTTCGTCTGTTTCCGGGAAAATTGAGGTCCCGGTGGGATGGGCCTTACATGGTTGTCAAAGTCTATGACAATGGCGCTGTCGTTATTCTTCATCCTAAAACTGGACAATCGTCCACTGTTAATGGGCAGAGGTTAAAGCATTTTTTTGAAAACCCGCCTTCCTTGAAAGTTGAGTCTACCAAGCTAGATGAGCCAAGAGAAGTCTAATTGTGTCTGGCTGAAGACGATAAACTTAGCGCTTCTGGGGAGGCAACCCAAGTGTACAGTTTTCCTTCATCAGGTAATTCTCTGTCTTACTTTCTTTTCCTGTGAATAAGTAGGGGGGAGAGGTAGAATAAAACATGAATTCATAGTCCCCACCCTAACCATTGTTTCATTTTCTTGAGCTTGTACATATGCAAATAAAAACTTCACAATGTTTCATTTTGGAATAAAAATTCGTGGCTTTGCGCATCCCAGACTAGGTGTGTGATCTTTAACCATTCAAATTTTGTGGTTGTCACATTCTCTTGCAAGTATCCATGTTAGGTATCCTCTAGTAAAGGATTACATGTACCTCTTGTCTACCTTATGTAAGGATTTATGGCAGGAAGTTTCATACACACACTACACAGCCACTTAGATTAGCTGAACCCGAATGTAGCAAATTTGTTAAGGCTAGTAGGAGAGAGGTGATTGGTTTTCTCCCCTCCCCTTAAGTGAATTGCGAAGGAAGTGAAGGCATGTGATCAAGGAACCTGACTGTTCATCCTTCCTTTAAGAGGAAAAGAAAAGAAAAGCAAAAGAAAAAGCAAAAGCAAAAGAAAAATATATCCATGAAAAATGCCCCAGATCTGAGTAAAGTTGGACTCGCTACTTTTGAAAAGTGATGGGTTGTGCAGCATTATGGATGAAAAAGAAATAAAGAAATTCTGAGTGCACAAAGTGCAAATAAAGGGACAAAAGTCCTCAAACTCAGAGAAATAATCCTCAAGGAAGATAGACATGATGGAACTGAGAGAAACAACTCGATCTGACTAAGCAAGTATCTTATTCCACAATTCTTTTCTTCTCCCTCAAGTCAACCTAATCTCAAATACTAGCTAAAGCAGAGGAGTTTCGGAAGGGCTGATGTGAACTCTTAAGTGAGCTACCACTTGTGCACAAATTTCTCGCCATAAACTTTTACAATTAGGAAAGACATGTTTTTTTACATTAATCTTTTACATGATGGCTGTTTAGCATGAGACATTGTATATTCTAGTCTTACATTTGAAATAATTTTATTGCTAAGGGACTAGCAATGTTCAAGTAGGGGGGAGTGATAACTGCATAATTTTTAGTGTTAAATTTCATATATATCGTTGATTTTAGACATCATTTGTCTGCAAATAATGTGTGGTTTGATTTTAAATTTCATTTCATCCATAAACAAATTTTTTAGCATTTTTAGTTAAATTTTTAGGTAGAACACATAGTTAGATTTTCATTAAATAAAGTCAATGCCGGTTGAATAGTTTGACTAATAAAGTGTTTTCTCTTTTTGCAAATACATTGTACATAAACAAAGCTTGGTTTTATACTTTCATAAATAATTCTTGTAAATATTAATTAGATTCTTATATTAGTTGATATTTAGAATACACATGTTAGATTTCATTCAAATAAGTCATTTTTTTTAGATTGACTAATTAGATTCTTTTTCTTTTCACATGTATATCTTGGAAATGAAAATTTTTGTAAATTCTATACATAAATAATTTTAGAGACATTGTAGTTTGTAAATAGTGTGTAAATAAATAAATGTTTGACTAAAACATTGTTTTAACCACATTTTGCCACGACGGCATCCCCATCTCACCATTTTTTAATAAACCTGATATCACTTTTTCCCATTTCTCTAAACGTTTTGCCTTATCTCACAGGAGGGGAGAAGCTTCGAGAAGAAGGTTTGTGAACCAACGAGGTGCGTGCTGAGGCTTGGGTGATGCAGGGGAGCGGTGGAGGCAGGCTACGGCTGGTGTGGACTGGGCGGATGCAGATGGCGCGAGCAGGTGCAGGGCCTGGGCGGCCTGCGCCCAGGTGAACCAGCTGGGGCTGAGGCCGTGCGCAGATATGGTGGATGGCGGTGCTGCTCAGCAGCAGAGGCGGAGGTACTGCGGCAGCTGCGCTGGCGATTTGAAGCTCAGAGGGGCCGCTGCGGAGGCGGATCTGACGGAATCTGGCACACTGCTGGATGGCACGGCCGGGTGTGTGCAGGAAGCAGATGTGTTGGGCGGAGGAGGCTGAGGTGTGCTGAAGGCGGGCTGGACCTGTTTGCTGCTTTGGGCGATGAAGCCGGGCGCGATGCAGGGGTTATCCGAGCTCTGCCGTGCGGTGTGAAGGCCCAGGTGCAGTGCCAGGGACAGAGCTGAGCTGGCGGTGTGGAGCGCATGCAGGAGCCGGCTGCTGTGCGATGGCGATGCTGAGGTGGCGGGGTGTGCAGAGCAGCGGCCAGCTGTACGGCTTGGGCGGGAAGCAGTGCTGTGCATGCGGATGGAGCCCATGCGATGAGGATGTTGAGGTGTGAAGCGGAGCTGGCGATCCAGGTGAGAGATGGTGCTGCTGCGGATGGCGATCCTGGTGTAGACGGGAGAGGAAGCAAGAGGCCCAGATGCCTATATAAGGACCTCAGGTCCTCTTCTCCGAGGTTGGACGGTGGGGAGGCTTAGGAATTTTTGAGGATTTTAATTCCCTTTTATTCTGTAATTTTCCTTTTGTCAGAGCAGTGAGGGAGATGCTTCATCAGTTCGATTTCTTTGGAATTTAATTTTTTTAGTGTTCTTCTTCCCTGTTCTTCCAGAATTTAGAGAGTTAGCAGTGGAGATTTGTTTTGGGTTTTAATCTGCCATTTATTTCTGTGATTTTTTTTTTTAACATCTATTCTTGGTTCGGATTATGGAGGGTTTGCTTCTGCTCATATGTAGGGAGTTCAATATTTTTAGAATTTTGCAGTTTTTTTTTTCATGTTCTTCCGTAATGCAGAGTTGGGGCTTAGCTAATTTAGATTTGTAATTTTCTTTGCCATTTTATTTTGTTCTGCACTTTTCTTTCTATTAGCGTTTATGGGAGGGAGATGAGTTGCTTGGTTTAGATTTTTTTGTTTTTGATTGTTCTTCTTTGCTGGAAGGGGAGTTCAGATCATCTTGGAGATTGCTTTGTGTTGTTATCTAATTCCCTTCTTCTGTGTTCATCCGGAGAGTGACTGCAAGTTTGTTGGATCTTGTTCTTACATCTCTTTTGATCTATTCTGTGAGGAATTGGAGGCAATTTCCTCGGTTCTTCTGTGACACTTGAACCCGTTCAAGTGGAGGTTGTTATTATCTCTTACTTCTGTGCATTGCAACTGTGGTGAGGAGGATGATTGATGGCGATTTCTTCTTCTCTTCCGGAGCATCTGGTGAGGACGATCCGAAGGAGTGTGCTACAGAGACGGCGCAGAACAACTAAGAAGTCCCCATTTCTTGGTTTGTTCTGGAGTTGTCTGGCGTCCAGAAAACTTTCGGAGAGTCCAGATCCAAGTTTCTGATCAATTACAGAGTTGTGAGGTTGGTGTGGAGAGATCGATTCAGTGGTGTTGTTTGTCTTTAATTTTCATTTCTTCTGTATTTAGAACAGATAGATCTAATGTGTTGCATTTTTAAATTCTATTTTTGTTTAGAATTCGATCCATTGCATTTGTTTAATCCTTCTGTCCTTGCTTTAATGGTTGAGCATTGATAGATAATTCGACATTTGCAAGGGGATCAGATCCGGAGTTTTGGCATTACAGTCAATGTCTTTTGTTGTTTCTTAATCTAGAATTTATTACATCATGTTCCCATTTTGTTTGTCATCTTAAAGTTCATAGTGTTTTTAGATCAGTGTTGTTTACACATTCGCGTTTAATGCATTGTCGATAGAGATTTCAAGTCAAAGTAGTTTAATTCAAATTTTATTCAGCCTCTCTGTGGATATGACCTGTTCTCACCACTATATGAGTCCATCTTTGCAATTTTATTTCCGTGAGACAGTTTAGAGGAAGTGCGCATATTGATTTGTGTGAGGAACTCTGGACAACGAAAATGCACAGTCAACATTGTCGTGCGCATCATTCACCATCCCCAAGCAACTGTCGCTTTGAGGTGATAGCAGATGGGGGCTCCACAAGCTCCGCCACTGCTGGGGGATACGTAAGATCGCCATCCCATAACAGGCGACTGAATGCGATTGTGGGGTCTTCCAGATCAAACCATATGTACCATTCTGCCTCGGGATCACTTATTTTCCTCCTCTTATCATGATGCAGTTCTTCCAAGGCCTGATATGTGAGCATTGGTGTCATATGTCAGGAAAAATGACGTTCATGGACATCATAGTCTGTAAAGTCTTCCCCCTACTACGATGGTGTCGTACCCCTGCTGAACGGGTCCTTTGACGAAGTGGCAGTATAAAGACCAGGTGAGTGGTTGCCGATCTGGTTTCAGTGTAGATGAGAAAGCAGTCTATGGCTGGACTTCTTCTTTGTAACTGAGACTGTGTCTTGTGATCTGTTTAGAAGTGACGACGACTTGGGTCCTTCCTTGGAGCTGAGCCCCAGCCCTTTTCCTGGTTGATAGTCGATTTTGAACATGATGTTCTAGCCTTTTGTATCTAATGGTGTCGCCCTTTTGGCAGCCGCTACAGATGGAGACACAATATGGCAGCTGGAGGAGAAAGTATAGCCCATGGATAATTCACGTCAAGTACAGATATAATGGGCTTGTTAGAGGGCCAGACTGCTGGCATGATCTGTTCAATTGCTTCAATTGTGTGTGTAATGGCTGCACTCTTCACCTTGACAATTCAGCCCCAGAATGGGAATTTCAGACATTGATGAGTTGTAGAGGGGACTGCCCCTAGTGCCTCAATCCATGGCTAGTGGCCCTAGTTTCGCCTGCAAGGAGACCACGTCATGACAGGGTCGCTTGGAGTTATCATAAGTTGCAATGGTAGTGGGAGTTGGCTGTAATCGGAGCTCAGATATATTGCATGATCATAGATTGCTAAGGGGACACACATTGATTGATGCTCCGGTGTCCACTAAAGTAGCATCAATGGCCATTTTGTTTATTGTAAATGTTACACACATAGGCCTTCTCCTTGCCTTGGGAGGAGCTAGCTCATTGTCTGAAAATGTGAGCGTCGGTCCCCTGGTGACAATGGATAGAACCGATGGCAGTGTTTCCGGGGTCATGTCTTCACTGACCATAACCCTCTATAGAAAGGTCCGCAAGGCATCTTGATGGGTCTGAGACTTCTTAATTAATTAAAGGATAGAAATTTTGGCAGGCGTCTGATCCAAATGCTTCAAAATGATGATCAGTCTATCCCCATATAATTTTATTTAATTACATACAAGTTTGGTGATTAACAAAACTCTAACAATTATTTTTTAACAAGTTTTTATGAAGTTCATCCACATGAAATAATCCAAGCAAAATCTGTAAGTAAATCCTTACACACTGTTATTTAAAAAGTTCAGAGCATAGAATTCTTCTAAGTCCATATCGATTTGCTTTATAGCATAACGATTCCTTACAAGCATAACGATTTCATAAGCACCACATATCGATTTCATAAGTATCGATTTCTTTATGAGCACAACGATTTGTTAAGTGAGAACAACGATTTGGTCTCACAACGATTTCGGTTCCACAACGACCTGGTCGCCGTAACGATTCGATAAGTTACACAACGATTTGGTCACTGTAATGATTCGATAAGTTACAACAACGATTTGGTCGCTGTAACGATTCGATAAGTTACAACAACGATTTGGTCGCCGTAACGATTTGATAAGTTTCACAATGATTTGCTTATGTTTGAACAACGATTTGGTCAAACAACGATTTGTCTATGTTTGAACAATGATTTGGTCAAACAACGATTTGTCTATGTTTGAACAACAATTTGTTTATGTTTGAACGAAGAATTGCTCAAACAACGATTTGTTTGTATCTGTACAATGATTTGCTTATGTGTGTACAGCGGTTTGTATTCACAACGATTTGCTTCTACTATAAGTACGATTCGCTTATTCTTGTAACGATTTCATTAGTGGAACAGTGTCTCATGGACACATCGATTTCTCTATCATAGATTTAATGAATATATCTATTATTCTCATGATATTCAAATGCTTTGGAGTTTGAAGTCTTCCCTCGAATATGTTTGAATCCTGCATTTATTATGACTATACACCTCTCTGCACATTGCATATCTGAATGCATTTTGTACCCATGATAAAATAGCAATCACTTTATCAGATGACATAATGGTATTTCTATTTTGGTGTATACTTCTACTACTTGGTTTCTAACATTGACTGACAAGCAAAGAGACAGTCTAGCTGTCTATTATTTGGCATTTATTGTGTGCAGGTCTGTGACAATATCACACTTACAACGTTGGACAGCTAGAAGCTGAAGAATATCTGGATAGATCTTCTCCTTACGTGCATGGGTCGTAAAGTATTAAATGACTGCAAGCACACCTGTCGTACTCGATGAACCAAGCAGTCTAACGAACATCCAACCTAGAGACAACAGACACTTCAACGGATACATTTTTCAAAGAGAATGATATATAGAAGACTGATGACTTTGTAAAAGATATACTCTCGAGCTTTCATCTTACAACCAGCGAGCATCAGAAAGAAGAGCCCTGAGCTTCACTCCCTAGTTTGTTGTAGCTCTTGCTCTCCATGATCTTTTACATAACCTTTGGAGAGCTTGTGTGATCTAAGATATTTTTCTTAGTGTAAATCTTTCTTTCTCTTAGTCATAGCCTCAGATCAAGTATTTATTGTAAGCTTGGTCTAGGGGCATTTTACCTTCATTCACTTTATTGTGAAGTTCCTCTTCGGGCTGTGAAGAGAAGACCTGTTGGAAACAGGTGGTGTTTATTCCCTTCAGTAAGGAAGGAAGATCTGTGTATCAGGGTGTTTGTATTCCTCTTCAGGGTTAGAAGAGAAGGCCATCTGCAGCTGGATATGTAAGGGTCCTTAAGGGGGACAATACCCTTGGTAGTGAAAGTCCAAGTTGTTGCTTGGGGACTGGACATAGGACTCCATGATATAGGAGGGCTGAACCAGGATAAAAATCTCTTGTCGTTGTGTGTTTGTCTTTGTGTGTTTGCTTGCTCTCTCTCTCTCATACTAACACTAACTATCTACTTTAGTGTTTTCTATTAAGCATTTTCGTTGACAGGTTTTAATCAAGAAATAATTTTAGAATCCCATTCACCCCTCTCTGGGCTTGCTAGCTGAGTAACACAAAATATCTTATTGTGTGCCTAGGATTGGCTTTGCCTCTTCAGTGTCTTGTTGTTGTTGTTGGTTGTTGGAGTTGTGGGTCAATTGACCCTACTTTGACACGGATGCATGGGGATACATCCGGTGAAACATTCTCCCGCTCCGGAGGGTGAGGTTGTGTTGAAGTGGAGGCGGGGTGGTGCTGATGATGGATGGGTTGGCTATTATTGGCGCTAGTGCGAGGGAAAGTGGGATGTTGTTGGGCGATGGACTAATGGGGGGGTATTATGGGAGTGTTGCATAGTGGTGAGGTGATTGTGGCAATGGTAGGTGTAGGGGGGGGGGGGGGGGTGGGGGGGTTGATGGTGGTATGGGAAATAGCCAATAATTGACCTACTTCAGACTCGTCATCGTAGCCCTAGTGGCGGATGGTGGACAACAGGGTTAACTTGAGTGAGTGGTGGAGGTGGTGGAGCAGGTTGTGGGTTTGGAGCGGGCTGATGTTGTGGCATAGGATTCCGCACTATGCCGAGATCTTGCGCTGGCTGTTGTGATTGATGTGGTTGTTGGAACTGTTGTTGTAGTTGCTGCTGCTGTGGTGGTGGTTGCTGTCACATTTGATGTTGTTGTTGATGTCTCTGCCCCTACTGATCCCTCAGGGCCTAGATTAGCCTTCTCATCTCTACCGAATCGATCTGCTGTTGTTCATGAAGATCATATATAATGTCCCTAAACTGAAAGCAATCTGATACATTGTGCCCTGGATGGCGATAATATACACAGTACTTGGTCTGGTCTACTGCCATGTCCAGTTGGCCTTTTCCGGAGGAAACCTAAGGGCATTAAGGGACATGAGGGCTGCAAAGATGTCAGACAGACTTTCGTGGAGAGGAGGGTACTGAGCTCTTTTGGGGCCATTGTGTTTTCTAGGATCATAGTCGTTTTGTGGTGGAGGGACTTGGTTGTATTGGTGTTGCTCATATGGAGGGTTCTGAGCTTGAGGAGGGGGTGGCTGATTGTTCCATGGTTGCTGAGGATGTGGGTTATAGGCCGCCCTACCTACTTGACCTTCGGGGTTGTTCATAGCACCTACCTGTTCATTGGTTTGTACCCCCTCTGTGACTGGGCCTTGGGGTTTCTTGGGGTAGAGGGACTTCGGGTTCTCGAACATAGAATGGATAGGTGAGTCTTTGAGTTGTGTTTGAATGAAACAGGCTCGGCTATACAATTGGTGCATGGTGGTGATATCATTCATGGCCAATATGGATCGGTAGGTGGGTGTGGCATTATCTATGAAGAGCTTGACCTTTTCCTCCTCCGGCATGGGGCAACGGACTTGCACAGCCAGAGCACGCCACCGGTTAGCATAGATGGCAAATTCTTCATCGACCTTCATCTTCTCGGCCACCAAATCTACAAAAGAATATTCGGGTCCGACCCGATCTTGGAACTACTGCATAAATCTCTCCGGTACAATCTGGAAGTTGTAATCACGGGATTTGTATCCCCTTTTGAAATTGATCGTGAATATGAGAGGGATTAGGAACTGACCGTGATCGCCACCAACGCAGTCGCCTCTTGATGTTCAGATGGAGGGCTGACTACCTTGGAAAGGAAATATGAAGAGGAAGGCGTACCTGATAAAGCGACAGGATGGGCGTCGCGATGCTTGAACGTGAACGCGACGTAGGCAATGGCGCCTTATTGATCGCGACACAGCGGTCGTCGCCTTCTTCTTCAGTGGATGGAGACTTGGGTTCTTCATCTTTCTGCTCCTCAGCCGGCCGAGGGGCAAGAGACTCAACTTGCTCTGACCTTTAAACACCTGCCAAAGTGATTTAAACAAATAAAACACCCATTAGAATTCGTGTGTAGATGATCTATTCAATGAAAAACACATGAACATGAACTATTATGGGGGGAACTCACGAGATTGGGGCTTTTAACCCCTGTGGGTGTTAAGAATAGGTGTGTATGTCATGATCTAATGCTAAACTAGAAAGAAAACAAAGCTATGCATGCAAGAATTGAATGAAATAAAGAGAAAGAGGGAGAGGAGATTGTGTAGCCGATGGGAAAACGCCCTGGAGGGCTCTTGCTGATCGTCTAGAGGGAGAACTCTCTTCGTGGAAGATGAAGCTCTCTTGCTCAGCGAACTAATGAATCTGGCCTTGCCCAAAAAGATGCAGAGACGAGGTACTTATGGGTGATTATTCCCAACTCGGATCTGAGAGGAATAATGGGCAAGAGTTCGACTCTGGGTAAGTATGGCTGTGCAAGGGCTATTGGAACTCAGAAAGGAACATGTTAGGAAGGTCTCCTCCGAATTTGAGAGGATTAGGACTTGATTTGGACGTTCAAATGAAGCAATTACCATCAATATCATGGGTCCAAGTTGGCTTCGGATTGAGTTTCCTATTTAAGGCCATGAACGCGACGGCCTTGGTGTCGCCTTCGGAATGCGACTGCTCGATATGTCGCCTTCCTCATATGGAAGGCTGACTTAAGTCATTTTGCGATTTTCTGAGGATTTAAAATGTGGAATTATGATGGCGACATAGGGGCTGTCATTTTCAGGAAGGCGACCTAGGGCCTGTCGCCTTCTGGTCTTTTCTGCATTCTGGCATGTAATGCGTCCAACCGGCCATGCACAACTTTTGGGATTGAAACGTCGGACTTATACTCAGAGAGCTTATAGTGAAAGAGATTGATTTGACCAGGAAGGGTCCTCCAGGGCGATGAACTAATGGAAATGATGTCATGATCGGAGAAAGCCAGCTTGACGATAATGAGCCAAAGTGGGGCGTCAATGATACGACAAGGGATTTTGCTCGACTTATGAGTCAGAAATGGGTGTCTACAGAAGTCTTCGGCTTCCTCCGGTGGCAGAGAGTAGAACCACTCGAGGGCCAGAACATCTAACGACTTCTTGAATAAATACGCCATGAGGTGGCAGTCATACTTGTGTGGAGCAAATTCATACACAAAATCTTTGATATGTACATAAGGGTTGGCTACCCCAGAGTATCATCTATAGACTGGCAACTTTGATTGGGGTGGAATTCGAAGATGTTGGAAAGAAGGAAGGGGAATGTCAGCTACCTTTCGAGGGTCAAGTTGCCTTCGGAGATCATGCAGTTCCCTTTTCATGGATGTCCATTCCGCAAGGAAGTCGGAAGGGGACGAGATATGGTGAGAAGGGACTAGGGAACACGATTGCTCCAAAGAGTATGACCTCTCGTGGGGAAGAGCATTGTGTTCGGCCTGATAGTATGAAGAATGTGGAGGGGACTTGGGTCGAACCTCCCGTGCCGTAAGGTATCTAGGCTCGGAGAAATGGATAGTTCGCGGACGAAGAGGAGTAGGATCGACCACGGTAGAGGGTACGCGTGGTGCGGAAGCAATGGGTGCAAAGGAGGCTGCCTGCTAGGCGGAGGCATGAGAGGGCAGAGAGAGGGGGCGCTTGCCTTTGGTAGCCACCAAGAATTCCCGAACTTGAGCCAAGCTCAAAAGGGGAATAAGTTGAGTAAATTGGGCATGTGGGTCATTCGTCCCAAAAGGAGAGGGTAGGCGAGACCGATCATCAACAGCTGTGGGGGGCTGGATTTGCCCTGTAAGGGTGGCAACAGGTGGCCGGGCCACATCCTTAAGAAGCCCAATGGGCAGAGAATTGCCAATGAGGACGTGGAAGTGGTCCATACCGAAGAGGGGATTATGATATAATAAATGGTTGGTGGAGACTGACTCGATAGACCTAAACACTAATGCATACCCTACCCCTAAACAATTAGGGGAGATGACGCGACCACAAACAAGCTCTAGAATCTAACATATAAGAACGGACGGTGAGATGAGAGGGAAAATATCAAGCAGACACCCAAGTTGTCATGATTATCGTTAACATTTTAGGATTTACACAGCCTTTTAGTGGATTAATAAGTGAAACTGCACTCGGCTAAATAGAAACCCTAATAAGTGTGGACTTGAGTACTCCGTTATGACTAAAGGTGACACACAACTAACACGCAAACGACCTGAACTAGGGGCCCGACGACCGCAACGTGCATACGACAATGGGGAACAGAGGCCTTCGGTAGCAGGCCCTGGTCAGCCTATGAGTGCTCGCGGGTGAGAGGATCTCCACTACTAAGGAGGGGTCCTATCTACATGAAGTAGGGTATGCATGAACCTAATTACACTGAAGTGCATGCAAATATGAACCTAAGCTGACAAATAGTAGCTTAAGGTTTCTGCTGAAGTCACGATGACCAGGTCTGTCATGACCTTATTGCGACTGAAAGATCAGTCGCGATAATCTCGGGTTGTAGAAACCCAAAGCCACATGCAAACAGGCTATCCTAAGCGCGATACAACATGGAAATAACTAATCATAAGATGAAGACTCCCTAACAAACAGAAACTGGATCATGGAATGGAAAGTGAGACCAACCAAAGTGTACCTGATAACGTGTCCTCCTCGTCCACCGCATCAATGTCACGCCCGCGCGATGCGTCGCGACACGACCAGAAAACAAATAGTGAAAATAAATGGAAAACCCGAGCACTAGCAGGGTTCTAACACAGAGAATCACATGTATACATGATGAAACAACATGGAGATGACATCAAAAAGCTTCAAAGAGAAACTCAAGATGGATGACAAGAAGGATAACACGTACTTGATGTCGCGTCTGCCTCTATGGACACAATATGGTCGCGGCCTTACGATACAACATGATCATAACAGGAGACAGAAAATGATAACAAATGAAGAAACAACCCTAACAAGATTCTACTAGACAAACAAACACACAAACATGGCAGGTAAAAAGACAAGACAAATGAGGTTGGCAGTGGAGGTCCCACCGTGATCGCTAAAAGGTGTAATCACGGGATTGTGCGCCCCATAAAACACACAACAAAATGTCATTATATGATCATGGAAAGGATGTGATCGCCACCTAGCATGTTGCCCGAAGATATAAACAGAGTTTTAAGGCTAACCTACTAGGAAAGGGATGGTGAGAAGTCCACTTGTGGCGGAACATCTCAATCAAGCCCGTTAAACTAATAACGTACTTGATCCGAGTCCGCCTCCCACGAATGGGCCGAAGCCTCGCAAGGGATACCATACCACAGTCCGTGTAAACACAAAGGAACACACCTGTAACGACCCGAGAACCCGACCCTCGGCCCACGCCGAGTACCCGATTTTCGCGGTCGCCGCCCATGGATCCGGGGACCCGAAAGGGCTATAATCTACGTCTAACAGGATATGTAACGGAAGTAAACATCAACTGCTAAACTAGAAGCGTACAGGCGGAAATAGAAAAGAGAGTGAGACCGCTGTGTGCC
Organism: Colocasia esculenta; assembly: GCA_014218235.1. Classification (NCBI taxonomy): domain Eukaryota; kingdom Viridiplantae; phylum Streptophyta; class Magnoliopsida; order Alismatales; family Araceae; genus Colocasia; species Colocasia esculenta. Next base: position 164,923,792 of record CM024760.1, on the reverse strand, counting down.
GCTCTAAGTGCAGTCCCAACGCTCACACGCTAGTACAAGTAAACGGCAGGGGAAGAACAAGTCCCTTAGGGGAATACCCCGAGGGTGACGTACACTGGAAAGGGGGACCACTGCTAGCTACGGGGACTCCGACTACCGCCCCGTCTCCTCCGCCCGGCGCGCACCCTGCCGCTGCTGAGAAGTCTCACCTGGGAAAAGGAGGGATGAGCTTCACAACAGAAGCTCAGTAGGGACTACCAATCTCCTACTGGCTCTAAACAGGTAGGAGAAATATAAATATCAAATGAAAGACAGCAGTTTATATCTTCTACCTACAAACGGAAGTGCGGAAGCGAAACTACGACTAGCACGGTACGGAAAGTGCACGCGGTCGAAAACTCCGTACGACTGCTCGTCGTGACCACCACACGGCTAGCAAACACAGACGGAGGGAACTCCGCCTGGACAAAGAACACTAGCTACGGAAGCACTACCACTAATCACGGTCAGGTGCGTCCACCGACGTCTTATCCTTGACCCGGGTCCTAACCCTCACGTCTCGTCAGAGCGAGGTAGAACACAAGTAACACAACAGTAACCGCCGTAGTCTGGCCGGACTACGGTCCCACGCCTGGCCTCTCTAAGCGGTTCTGGGGCCGCAAAGAGCGAGGCAGTGAGAAGAAGGACTGGCTAGCCTATGCCGGGTAGAACTCCTAGCTGTCCTAGGCGTCTCAGACCACCCACGAGAGCTCTGCAAGTGACTCACACGCCACTGTCCTAACCACTGTTTTCCCCTAAGCTCCAGAGTCCGCCTGGTGGCTGCCAACTCGAGCACACTCGTAGCCCGGAGTACTCCCTCAACAGGCTCCCGAGGATGGGGGTCCCAGGCAACGGCAACAACCTCTCACACGGAACAAGCCCTCAAGTGCCGAGCACCGGGCGAAAGACTAGTGTAGACCGTACTAGGGAACTAGCACAAGTGCCACGGGAACAGTAAAAGAAGAGCAAAAACGGAAAGAGGCCAAACTTGTCTCTCGGTCGAGGTTGCGACCATGTCGCGACGCCCTAGCATGTCGCGACCGGGACGCGACGCACAGGAGTGTCGCGACCATGTCACGGTCGGGCGCACCACCGCGACATGATCGCGGCCTCCGAGGCGACCGCGTCACCAGCCGAGCAGGGTTCCGGAGCGGTCTCTCCAGGAACCCTCCCCAAAACACGAAACACCATTCACAAGGGGGAAGGGGATCATGCACAACATGTAACAAAGCTATAAATCCACCAAACCACCCACGATCCCTCAAAGCATGGATCTACGCTCGAAGGAAACCTCACTCAACTCGAGCATGGAGTCCTCACACTCCCCAAGCCCCAAACCACAAGGAAACCACGGTCAAGAGGGGGAAGGGATCATGCTCAGAGCGAGAGGATCAAGAGTCCCTACCTCCACACGAAGAACGAACCCGTTATAGCCTTCTCGTAGGAAAGAACTCCTCCTCCTCCTCGCACCGGACAACCCGAGCACACGCCCTGCACGAACGACACGTCCACGCCTCAGCACGAGCACCACGAGCGAAAGGGAACGCCGAGAAACGAGAGGGAACTCGAGAGAGGGGAGAAAGAGTGAAAAGGGCGAGAGAGGGAAAATGGGGCGCGCCTTCGGTTTTGAACCGATGGCCCCCAGAACGCGACATAGCGGCCCGGCGCGACACTGACACTATCGCGACGCCCACAAGCGTCGCGACCATGTCGCGGCCGCCCGCCAAGGCGCGACACTAAAAGCACGGTCAAACCTCGAAGACCGGAAAAGCAGTCGCGACGGCCTGGCAGGTCGCGTCAACGCCAACGACCCTGCCACCCGACACGACCGTTCTGACAGACAAGACAGCGGTCAATCCGTGTCAGAACACAGTCGCGACAGCCAGGGGTGATGCGACCAGGACGCGGTGCTCACCCCCGCCGCGACACGAACCGCCAATGCTGTCGCGGCAGGCCGCTCTGGCGCGACCATGTCGCGACCAGGGCGCCTGTCGCGACCTTGGGGACGGGGCCAAGGGCCCAAGGGGGCCGGGTCTTACATCCCACCCTCCTTAAGACATTTCATCCCCGAAATAAAAACAACTCGGTCTCAACCCGGAAAGCAGTACGAGGAGAAGTAGCATACCAATCAATCAAACAAATAGGGAAACTGCTCTCGCATCTCATCCTCGCGCTCCCAGGTGGCCTCGCCACCGACGCGGTTCTGCCAAACGACCTTCACCAGCGGAATCTGCTTCCTGCGCAATTGTTGAAATCTGCGGTCGACAACACTGACCGGGTACTCTGGCACTGACAAGTCTGGCGCTACCTTCAGCTGCGAGTAGTCCGACACGTGCGAAGGATCTGCGACGTACCTCCTGAGCTGTGAAACATGAAACACACTGTGCACACCTGCTAGATCTGCCAGAAGGCTCAACCTGTAAGCCACCTCGCCGACCCTCTCGGTGATAGGGAAAGGCCCGACGTACCTCGGACTGAGCTTTCCCTTTCTGCCAAACCTCATGACGCCCTTGGTCGGCGAGACCCACAAGAAAACAAGGTCACCAACACTGAACTGTAACGGTCTCCTGCGGACGTCTGCGTAACTTTTTGTTTGCTCTGTGCTGCCCGAAGCCTCTGCCTGATCAGACTGACCGTGTTTGCACACTGCTGCACTAACTCTGGCCCCAAAAGCTGCCTCTCACCAACCTCGAACCAGTGAAGAGGTGTCCTGCACGGGCGACCGTACAAAGCCTCGTATGGTGCCATTCCGATACTCGAGTGATAACTATTGTTATACGCATACTCCACCATCGGAAGGTGCGACTCCCACGTGCCGCTCCAGTCCAAACAGCACGCTCTCAGCATGTCCTCCAGTGTCTAAATGGTCCGCTCTGACTGTCCATCTGTCTGAGGGTGGTACGCTGTGCTGAACCTCAACTATGTACCCAGTGCTCTCTGAAGACTGCGCTAAAACCCTGACATGAACCTCGGATCTCTGTCGGAGACGACTGAAACTAGGATCCCGTGCAATGAAACAACTCTGTCCACGTACAGCCTGGCTAATCTGTCCACTGACCACGACATCCTGATCAAAAGAAAGTGTGCTGCCTTGGTCAAACGATCCACAATCACCTAAATACCATCGTGCCTCTGCGGGGTGCGGGGCAAACCAACCACAAAGTCCATGGTGATGTCGTCCCACTTCCACTCGGGAATGGGCAACGGCTACAGCTCACCACCAGAACGCTGATGCTCGGCCTTCACCTATTGACAGGTAAGGCACCGAGCAACAAAATCTGCCACGCCCCTCTTCATCCCTGGCCACCAGAAGGACCTCCTCAAGCAATGGTACATCTTGGTGGAGACAGGATGAACAACATACCTCGATCTGTGAGCCTCTGACAAAACTGCCTGGCGCGCCTCCTCAGGAACGTACAAGCAACCTCTGAATCTGACCTCGCTGTCCTCATCGAGTTCAACATCTGGCATATGCAAAATGTCCGCTAACTGAGGGTCTGCCTGCTGTGCCTGCAACACATGCCTGAACACTGACGACCGAACTGACAAACTGCTCTCCACTGCACGGTCTCTGGTCCTCGACGGAACGAACACTCCCTGGGACAACTCCTCTATGACGGTCCTGGATATCTATACCCAATAAGGGTCCATATCCAGATCTGCCTCCCGCGAACGGACCGAAGTCTCGCAAGGGATAGCTCGTACACGTGTCCAGGAAGAATATAAAAGACAAACCACAACAGTAAGAGGCACAAGAAAAGAATATGTGCTCATATCTGCAAATACAAATTACATCTGTCCCATTACATTATTACATGTCCAAATTAAAAAGAGTACAACTACCTGGGGCATACCCCGAGGGAGCACAAGCTCGCACAACTCTACTAGCACTACTGCTGGTGGTACAAGTCTGGCACAACACCTCCTCAAGCCACACCAACGGTAAACCCTGAAAAAGACTATAAGGGAGTGAGCATCAACAAGTCACTGGCTCAGCAAGGAACCACTCACAACGACACACCACACAGAAGAACCTCAACCCCAACGGGTCTCATTGGCAACACCGGAAGCCATACCATTTCATGCTCATCACAAAGCATAATTATCAATACTAAACATATCTAACTCAGTTGCTGCAAGACTCGGAAAGATGAAGAGACATCAACATCATTAATCTACTCAATAACTATAAAGCCTAGGCCACAAGCCTCACAGGCACACCACCACAACAACTGGTCGCCTAAGCTGTAAGCCTCACAGGCAAAGCATTGCCTAAGCTTCTAGCTTCACTGGCAAGCCTCTACACAAATAGGAATTAGGATTGCTAACCAAGAGTTAATCCTTTATATCCTTAAACCACGATATGACAAATATCACACCTAAATAACAGGATTGGCTACCACAGTGCCAATCCATCACACACTAAACCATAATCGGAAGCTTACCCATAAAGGGATAAAACACAACTAATGGAAGGTCTTACCACACGACCCCCACAGAGCACAGCTCCACCTCATCACCTGAAAAGATTGGTACACAAGAAACCAACACCCACAAAGGGTACAGGTACCCACCACCACGAGGTACCACACACTGAAACACAAACACAATTGTGCCACCACTAGGGCACACCACAACTAGCCAAACCACAATTAGTGAGTCACCGCTCACCAATTACAACTACAACTGTTCCAACTCTATGACACACAACAACTGGTAGAACCACAACCAAGACACGCTATAGCCAATAGCAAAGCACAAGCCGGAAAGCACGACGCCACCACACGGGATAGACTACTGGTTCATGACACCAGTATCCAACCCGGACAACACAACACAAGAACAACCTCTCAGTCTCGCAGTCACGGACGAAAGGTCCAACTGCAGTTCCATAACACAAGTAAAGACAAAGAACTGTGGAGACCAACCAAACCACCACAACCTACAGGTCACACACCCTGCAGGCCCATGCCTGACACCTTTAGAGACTCTGGCCCGAGCTCTCTAAAGTGAGACACTGGTAAACAGGACTAGTTGGGGACCAGTACGTCTACTGGTGTCCGTAACCTCCAGCTACGAGCGTGCTACAAGTGACTAAACACCAACTCTCACAAGTCACTGTCCCACTGCCGTCTTTCCCTCATCCGGACGACAACTCTCCCCGAGAGTGAGGGTGTCCAAGAAGACGACAAGACCTCAACGGCACCACTGCACCGGGACAAACCCCGAGCACACTCACGTGCCTGGCTCACACAGAACCTGGGGCTCCCAACTAAAGAGGCATTCCGGAATAGGCGCCGAACCACCAAACTCAACAATGCACAATCCACGATATATACTTATACATTCTTTATTACAAATCACAGTACAAACGTAAGGACTAGCTTAACTTGGTCATCTCGTGACTCACAAGCTGTCCTACACAAGCATACACTTAGATCCCGATAGTCAATCACACTTGGCTCATCATTGTTCATCAGATGACCTCCTTGCCACATACATACCATATACATTAATTACACGGTAACCTTTAACCTTACTTGCATTATAATACTTAAACCATCTCTATTAATCCGCATAGGACACTACAGGACTTAGGCTAGGTTCACACTTGAACCATCATTACCTAACCACCACGACAACCAGTACATGTGCCACACACACACACACACAAAACACCACTACAACGGAGTATGTGCCATGCACATCCTCAAACCACGATAACACACACAACTACTCAAATAACATACTTTAAAGGTGTTACAGATGACAATGCACCTCACACCACATTAACACCACATCGATTATGTGAACAACCTACTACCATGTAGGTAACCTGCTCACAGAGTTTCACGGGTGACAATGCACCTCTTCTCATAGCCATACACTTTAAACAACGATAACCAAAGTACCAAGAGCATGCAAAATAGAACCCTCGGTCGCTGTCGCGACAGAGGCCAGGATCGCCTTCTGATCGTGACACCACGATATGGCGCGACAAGAAACCCTAACGCGGCAGTGCGGCCTACCGCGACATGGTCGCGACACCCTGGACCACCGCCTTCTCAGGTGAAAACACCACTCCGGGAACCATCTCTGGATTTCCATACAAACCACATTAATTTTTGATTTCATGCTTTAATGAATAACCTAACATGCCATCTATTGTTCATAAAGCATTAAACCTATCGAATACACATCACATGCCATCCACACAACAAATCAAGGTAGAACTCCCTACCTCCACGAAGAACACTCAAAACTGGCTACGGCACGACGTCTCCCTCACTCCATGCAACGACCCCACGTCGAGAGCGCGACAAGAACACCACAGAAACACCAAATCGCCCCGAACAGCCGCAACAACTCCTTCCCTGGTCGAGCAGAACTTGGGAAAGCTCTGTTCGGCCAAACCCTTTTTAAAAACCGAACAGCGGTTACTAACGCGACACACCTAACTGTCGCGACCAGATCGCGACAGCTTCAAGCGTCGCCTTCCCACTCCTGACGTCAGCAGCCCCGCCCCGTGCGCGACACGCGGCACACATGCAGACGTCGACACCAAACAGCGGCAACCTGAACGCGACCCCTGCTACCGACGCGTTCAGAACGCGGCCTACACCACCGTCGCGTTCACACTCTGTGAACCAACGGGCACTCCGGACCCTTACCTGCCGGCCCACTAAGCTTCACACAACGCGCGGAAACCTCAACAAAGGCCCAATGACCCCATATTGGCCATGAGCACCACACCAAAACCAATAAACACATATCCGAACTACCACTAATCCATGATCCGCGAAGATCCGAGAAACGCGATTCGTTACATCCTCGAACAGCCTCCACTCTCTGACCATCAGTGAACTCAAATGCACGCGCCTGCTCAAAGCATCGGCTACGACGTTATCCCTTCCTGGGTGATAGGAGAGGGTTAGGTCGTAGTCCTTCAAATACTCCATCCATCGGCGCTGCCTCAAGTTCAGATCCCTCTGGGTGAAGATATACTGCAAACTCTGGTGATCGGTGAAGATCTGAAAAGCCTCGCCATACAGGTAGTGCCTCCACAACTTGAGAGCGAACACTTCTGCTGCCAGCTCCAAGTCGTGGGTGGGGTAGTTCTCCTCATGCTTCTTGAGCTGCCGAGAAGCATAGGCAACAACCCCACCGTGCTGCATCATCACGGCACCTAAACCTGACCTCGACGCATCGGTATAGACTACAAAACCACCGCTGCCCGACGGCAAGACTAACACTGGCGCTGAAGTCAACCTCGCCTTCAGCTCTCGAAAACTCTGCTCACAGTCCTCTGACCAAACAAACCTGACGTCCTGCCTAGCCAACCTGGTCAATGGCGCTGCTAGCTTGGCAAAATCCTGAATGAACCTCCGGTAGTAACCGGCCAAACCCAGAAAACTGCGGACCTATGACACCGATGTGGGCTGCTCCCACGACAACACGGCCTCCACCTTGGCAGGGTCCACTGCCACACCAGAACCCAAGATCACGTGCCCGAGAAAGTGCACCTCCCTCAGCCAAAATTCACACTTGTAGAACTTGGCATAAAGGCAGTGACTCCGCAGGGTGTCCAGCACGATCCTCAGGTGCTCCTCGTGCTCCTCCTCAGAAGCCGAGTAGACCAGGATATCATCAACAAAAACAACCACAAATATCTAAGTACTCACTGAACACCCTATGCATCAGATCCATGAATGCTGCGGGTGCGTTCGTCAGCCCAAATGGCAGCACGATCCTCAGGTGCTCCTCGTGCTCCTCCTCAGAAGCCGAGTAGACCAGGATATCATCAACAAAAACACCACAAAATAATCTAAGTACTCACTGAACACCCTATGCATCAGATCCATGAATGCTGCGGGTGCGTTCGTCAGCCCAAATGGCATTACGACGAACTCAAAGTGACCGTACCTAGAATGGAAAGCCGTCAAACCGACATCTGACTCTCTGATCCGCATCTGATAGTACCCAGATCTCAAGTCAATCTTCGAGAAAACTTTGGCCGACTACAACTGATCAAACAAATCATCGATCCTCGGCAACGGGTACCTGTTCTTCACAGTAACCTGGTTCAACTGCCGATAATCGATGCACAAACGAAGACTACCATCCTTCTTCCGCACAAACAAAACAGGCGTGCCCCACGGCGAATGACTCGGGCGAATGAAGCCCAGCTCAAGAAGCTTCTGCAACTGGCGCTTCAACTCATACAGCTCCGCCGGGGCCATCCGGTAGGGTGCCTTGGACAAAGGCACCGGGCAAAAGCTCGATGGAGAACTCCACCTCCCGCTCAAGCGGCAACCCAGGTAGATCCTCCGGGAAGACGTCGGAGAACTCAGAAACAACCGGCACATCAAAAACTGAAGATCCGCTAGGATCCAAAGAACAAACCGAAGCAAGGTACGCCACACAGCCATCACGGATCAAACGGCGAGCTCTACACAAAGAAATACATGGCCGACGGGTAGACCGGATACCTCGGAAGCAGAGGACGGGCTCTCCAGGTATCCTAAACCGAACGGTCTTCCGCTGGCAATCAACAATGGCTGAGTGAGCCTCCAACCAGTCCATGCCCAGGATGACGTCAAAGTCGCAAAGCTGCAGTGCGTACCACCTGGCCGGCAACTGGTGCCCCTCAACCTCGACTGCTACCCCCTCCAGGTAACCAAAAGAACGCATATAGTCACCAGACGGGAGATCGACCATCACGTCACACTGCCTCTCGGGAGCGTGACAAGCAAGAGACTCATAGAATTCCTCGGAAGCAAAACACAAAGAAGCACCGGGGTCGACCAAAACATGAGTGGCTCTGCCAAGGATAGGTAGAGTACCTATAACCAGGTTTGACGCCTCTGCCTGCTCCCGGGTGAGCGCCATCACACGACCACGACCACGCCCACGCTGCGGCGCCTGCTGGGGCTGCTGCTGCTGCGCCTACTGGGGCTGCTGCTGCTGCGGCGGCTGCTGGGCGTACTGCACTGGCTGCTGCTGGTACGGCTGGTACTGCTGCGGCTGTGGAAACTGCTGAGCCTACTGCTGGTACTGTCCCCGCTGCTGCTGACCGGTGCCTACTGCTGGGGAGGGTATTGGTACTGAGGCGGCTGCTGAGCGTACTGAACTGGCTGCTGCTGCTGCGGGGCTTGCCCCATGGGGCAATCCCTCCTAAAGTGGCCCGGTAAGCGACAAGTGTAGCAAACTGGCTCCTGACCGCCCTGCTCAGCTCCCTGGACAACTGACTGCTCTGCAAACCTAGACTGGCGCTTCTGCTGCCGGCTCCGACCGCCCCCGCGAGTAGACAACTTCCTAAACTACGAGCGAATCCCGGCACCTCCAGAACTGCCCGAGATGGAGGAAGAGGAAGTCGCACTACCACGGCTACCCACTGGACGCTAGTAAGGCGAGGACCTGGAAGAGGCTCCTCCCTGCTGTTGCTGCTGCTGCTGCGGCTGCCAGGTCTCTCTGTCCAAGGCGGTGGCCTTCGCCACGGCCTCTCCCAAGGTGGTACACATGTGTGCCGTCACACCCCACCTTAGGTCTGGTCTTAGTCCTGCTATGAACCTCTCTGCACACGCCTGATCGCTGCCTGCGACATGAGGCACATGCCTCAACAATCGGACAAACCTCTGGTGGTACTGCGAAACTGTGAGGTCGTCCTGAACCAACGTGTGGAACTGGTCCCGTCTCTCACGTCGAGCGTAGTCGGGGAAGTACTCGCCGTAGAAGACCTCCGAAAACTGCTGCCAAGAGATGTGATCCAACCTCTGCCCCTTGAAGTGAGTCTGCCTCTGAACTCTCCACCACTCATGGGCTGCTCCCTTGAGCTGTTACACTGCCAGTCGAACCTGGTCCTCCTCAGCGCACTCCATCGTCTCGAAGATGCGCTCCAACTCATGGGTCCAACTCTCTGCCTTGTCTGGATCATACTCACCGTGGAACATCGGTGGCCGGAGGCGCAGGAACCTCTCGAGGAGAGCGGTCCTGTCCTCTGTAATCGCCGTCCTCCACCGCCCGGCCCGGGTACTCCCAGTGCCCGACCGCTGCTGACGCTCTGGCTACTCCACCTCTGGCTCTACCTGCTGCTCCGGCACCGCTGAAGGAGGTACCGGAAGCTGAACACCTACTACTGCCTGCCCGGGCTGGTACGCTCCCTGGTACAAGTTCCTAAAGAACTGCTCTGCTAGGGGGAACCAGTCCGCGTACTTCTGCGGCTGAGGCTGGTACTCCTGCTGCTGCTGCCCACCTGCAGCTGCTGCTGCCGCTGCACCCTGAGGCTATGGAAGCACTACCACTAGTCACGATTTTCGCGGTCGCCGCCCACAGATCCGGGGACCCGGAAGGGCTATAATCTACGTCTAACAGGATATGTAACGGAAGTAAACATCAATTGCTAAACTAGAAGCGTACAGGCGGAAACAGAAAAGAGAGTGAGACCGCTGTGTGCCGCTCTAAGTGCAGTCCCAACGCACGCACGCTAGTACAAGTAAAAGGCAGGGGAAGAACAAGTCCCTTAGGGGCATACCCCGAGGGTGACATACAATGAAAAGGGGGACCACTGCTAGCTACGGGGACTCTGACTACCGCCCTGTCTCCTCCGCCCAGCGCGCACCCTGCCGCTGCTGAGAAGTCTCACCTGGGAAAAGGAGGGATGAGCTTCACAACAGAAGCTCAGTAGGGACTACCAATCTCCTACTGGCTCTAAACAGGCAGGATAAATATAAATATCAAATGAAAGACAGCAGTTTATATCTTCTACCTACAAACGGAAGTGCGAAAGCGAAACTACGACTAGCACGGTACGGAAAGTGCACGCGGTCGGAAACTCCGTACGACTGCTCGTCGTGACCACCACACGGCTAGCAAACACAGACGGAGGGAACTCCGCCTGGACAAAGAACACTAGCTACGGAAGCACTACCACTAGTCACGGTCAGGTGCGTCCACCGACGTCTTATCCTCGACCCGGGTCCTGACCCTCACGTCTCGTCAGAGCGAGGTAGAACACAAGTAACACAACAGTAACCGCCGTAGTCTGGCCGGACTACGGTCCCACGCCTGGCCTCTCTAAGCGGTTCTGGGGCCGCAAAGAGCGAGGCACTGAGAAGAAGGACTGGCTGGCCTATGCCGGGTAGAACTCCTAGCTGTCCTCGGCGTCCCAGACCACCCACGAGAGCTCTGCAAGTGACTCACACGCCACTGTCCTAACCACCGTTTTCCCCTAAGCTCCAGAGTCCGCCTGGTGGCTGCCAACTCGAGCACACTCGTAGCCCGGAGTACTCCCTCAACAGGCTCCCGAGGACGGGGGTCCCAGGCAACAACAACAACCTCTCACACAGAGCAAGCCCTCAAGTGCCGAGCACCGGGCGAAAGACTAGTGTAGACCGTACTAGGGAACTAGCACAAGTGCCACGGGAACAGTAAAAGAAGAGCGGAAACGGAAAGAGGCCAAACCTATCTCTCGGTCGGGGTCGCGACGCAGCGGGCCGTCGCGACCATGTCGCGACGCCCTAGCAGGTCGCGACCGGGACACGACGCACAGGAGCGTCGCGACCATGTCGCGGTCGGGCGCACCACCGCGACATGATCGCGGCCTCCGAGGCGACCGTGTCACCAGCCGAGCAGGGTTCCGGAGCGGTCTCTCCAGGAACCCTCCCCAAAACACAAAACATCATTCACAAGGGGGAAGGGGATCATGCACAACATGTAACAAAGCTATAAATCCACCAAACCACCCACGATCCCTCAAAGCATGGATCTACGCTCGAAGGAAACCTCACTCAACTCGAGCATGGAGTCCTCACAGTCCCCAAGCCCCAAACCACAAGGAAACCACGGTCAAGAGGGGGAAGGGATCATGCTCAGGGCGAGAGGATCAAGAGTCCCTACCTCCACACGAAGAACGAACCCGTTATGGGCTTCTCGTAGGAAAGAACTCCTCCTCCTCCTCGCACCGGACAACCCGAGCACACGCCTGCACGAACGACACGTCCACGCCTCAGCACGAGCACCACGAGCGAAAGGGAACGCCGAGAAACGAGAGGGAACTCGAGAGAGGGGAGAAAGAGTGAAAAGGGCGAGAGAGGGAAAATGGGGCGCGCCTTCGGTTTTGAACCGATGGCCCCCAGAACGCGACATAGCGGCCCGGCGCGACACTGACACTGTCGCGACGCCCACAAGCGTCGTGACCATGTCGAGGCCGCCCTCCAAGGCGCGACACTAAAAGCACCGTCAAACCTCGAAGACTGGAAAAGCAGTCGCAACGGCCTGGCAGGTTGCGTCAACGCCGACGACCCTGCCACCCGACACGACCGTTTTGACAGACAAGACAGCGGTCAAGCCGTGTCAGAACACAGTCGCGACAGCCAGGGGTGACGCGACTAGGACGCGGTGCTCACCCCCGCCACGACACGAACCGCCAATGTTGTCGCAGCAGGCCACTCTGGCGCGACCATGTCGCGACCAGGGCGCCTGTCGCGACCTTGGGTACGGGGCCAAGGGCCCAAGGGGGCCGGGTCTTACAACACTATTTCATATATATATATATATATATATATATAATATATATATATATATAATATATATATATTTCACAAGTTTACATAGCCATACTTCCACAAAACTGAAAGAAAGTACATGAGCCTGGGGCATACCCCGAGGTACAACTGAAGAAGTAAACAACTAGCTAAACTGCTATTGCTACAACTACACAGTATTGCTACACTGCTGCGACTACACTGCTGGAGGTACTGACCCTGCACCGCTACGACGCGGCCCGGAACTGGACGACGTCGAGAAACGTCCTCCTCGCCTTCACCTGTGGGGGTAGGGGTGAGCCTCCTCGCTAGTCACTGGCTCAGTAGGGAACTCCCCCAACACCGAGCAAAACCAAACCACAGGTACGAAAGCAGTAAACAGTACCAACAATTTATAGAATAGCTAAGCAGGATATGAAAGCTGTAAAAGTACTCACCGTCTGCCGACTACGTAAAACACTGTAATAAATAAATGGCAAACCAGTACAATGTACGAGCTAAAGTAGAGACTGCCAACACGAGCCACGTGAACTGGTTCGCGACACTAGAGACTGACTCGGACAAGCTAACACAGGTCTACCTCTCAGTCTTGTAGCCACGGACGAAAGGTCCAACTGCCGCTCCACGTGAAAAGGTCAAGCAACTGTGGAGACCAACTAAACACCACCACCTGCGGACCACACGGTCGCAGGCCCATGCCTGACACCTCCAGAGACCCTGGCCTGGGCTCGCTAAAGTGAGGCACTGGAAAAGGACTAGCTGGGGACCAGTGTCGACTACTGGTGTCCGTACCCCCAACTACGAGCGCACTACAAGTGACTAAAGACAAACACAAGTGTCACTGTCCCACTGTCGTCTTTTCCTCAGCCGGACGTGCAACTCAAACACAGGAGTGAGGGTGTCCAGGTCAGACGACACAGACCTCGACGGTACAACACAAGTACCAGGACAAAGCCCCGAGCTAACAGCCTGGCTCACAAAGAACCTGGGGCACCCAACTGGAGAGGTAACCACGGTAGGCGTCGTACTACTTGCCACGTACACAAAACCACGTGCACATCACACACAAACCACGTGAAACATCACGTAAACCTCAGGTAACAACGGTCCACTACACGTGAACCCAACTGGACTCGCGTGAACAACACGCAGCCTCAAAAGTGAGTAACAATCTGCATACCCCGTATGCTAAACACCGAAACCATGTGCACTCAGTGCACCACAGGTGCCAACGCACCATTCATTATCGATAAATACCATAATCACCCATTTCTACTTATACACATGTTGGCGGCAACATCGACTGCCGCTTATGGAAAGTAGACGGCAAGGGATATGGCCGTCTATATCCCGGCTGATGAACTTGGCGACAATCGATGTTGACGCCAATATCTTCAGCCTCTGCTCCTGCAGAAACCCTAAATCAATTCTACAGGATTTACAACCATCAAAACAACGGGAAAACATAAGAAAACTCTTTCCCAAATCAAACATGCATCATTTTAAAATTAGAACCACATGATTAACCATCAAATTCCATCAAACCACCCTTAAAACCCCGCATAAATAACCTTTACCCAAAAATTGAATTAACAGGCTTTTACCTGTTTCCTATGCATGTTTTAACGATTTAGAAACTCCAATGGGATCGTCCCCTACCTCCGAACACGCTTAAAAACACCTAAAGATCTCTGGTTCACGCCGAGCCCTCCGCGAGTTTCGACGGCAATTACACCACGTCCCGGCGTTTCTTGGCACAATTGATCATCGCCACACGTTCCATGATCTCCCAATTATCCTTTTACAGCTCTTGGAAGCATTGGGGAAACAAGAGACATGAAATCCAGGCAAGGGAGAGAGAGAACAGGGTGGAAAACCTGCCCTCGGGAGACCCTATAACTTGCAGATTGCACAGGTTGGCGTCAACCCTTCTGTCGCCTAGAGAACCGCCAGCCTTAAACATCTACATCTTATGTCGTTAAGTTCACAACTCAACGTCACTTTAGCTGGTCGTTAACCTAATAAACGACCACCGCTGGCCGTCAACCTGCAATCAACAGTAGCCGGTACTATTCTGTTTTAGGTCCCAAACCTGCATACTCCACAAACCTGCAGCACACTGGCCTCACAATGGCCACCACAACCACAACACACACGATTCAAAAAGATCCGAAAACGCGCGACGTTACACCACTTACTAGTGTCGTGACGGGGAGACCCGTCGCGATCTGAAGCGTGTCGCGGCTACCCAATCTATCACATTCTTGATGTCCCGACCTGGGACCCTGACGCCTTCTCAGAAGCAATGCGGGAGTATGGGGGACCTTCTTCCGTCCTCCATTTGACTAGCAGATGAGAGCCCCTCGTCTGCTCTTCTTTAGAAACCTGCCAAAACATAGAAACAAGAGTGAAAACCCTTATTAGACAACTTTGAAGTGAAGCATCTACACAAAAGTAAAAAGGAAAAGGGGAAGCATGGAGGGAATGAACCTGAGGGGTGTTTTGGAAAGCCCTAGGGTTGTGGAAAATGTGGGAATGGAAATGTACAACTATTTAAAAGAAAACAACAACATGCATGAAAGGAAAATGAAAAAGGAAGGAGGAAGGAGAGCCCTAAAAGGGGTGACTCCTTGGCTGAAAACGCACTCCTGAAGTCGTGCAACAGCCTTTGATGGTTGTAGGAGTCCACCTCTTAGCCGCCAAGCTCCATGGATGAAGAGTGTGATGTGACTTGGTGGAGGGAATAGGAGAAAAATGGGATGACTACGAGCTAAGGGGAAGCTTTGGTGGGATTTTGGCAGCATTTCGTGGTAGCATGTGGGTCTTACCTCGTTCAGAAAGAGATGGGTTGTATATATAGAGAGGAGAGAGAGTATCTCATCCTTAAGTGATAATAGCCCATGAAAATGGTAAAAAGCCTAATAAATCCACATGGGAAGAGTCCTAGGAGGGTTCTAAGGCAAGATGTACCCTCAAACTGCGGTTGGGGTCATTCCAAGGCTGTTGGAGACGAAGATAGACCCCAAGGGAGATATAAAGGAGGTGGTTGCAGAACCAGCCATGCAGAACAATATCGTGACGGGTCGTAGGGGCGCAACAAGACTTGTCGTGACGGCCTGGGTGGTCGTGACTCTGAATTCACGTGAATGGATATGCATGGGATGTCGCGATGACCTTGGTGTACGCGACAATGATACTAACGCGATGCCACGACCTGTCATATTAAGGATAATCGATCATTCAAGGATCATAATGTGACGGTCCTCGCCATTCATGCCCATTAACCCAATAACGTGCCCGACACGACTCCGCCTCCCACGACCGGGCCGAAGCCTCGCAAGGGATATCAATCACACGTGTCTGTGAAAATATAAAGAAACACAATGAACACACATAAGATACCATTTCTCACATATATTCATATGAATGTACATATTTAGTTCCATACATAAGTCATTAAACAAGTACAACTGTCACGTCCCAACATTTAACATATCTATAAATGCCGAAATGTGAACGAATAAGAAATCAAGAGTAAATTTTGAACTATTTGAGCAGAAAATTGCTCGGGGTTTCACTAAATAAAAATTAATTAGATATCATTCTACAGGTATTACATGATTCTCAATTTACAACTCAAAGGTAGACACTTGCAAAGGTTGATCTCTCAGCACACAAATCTCGATATCCCGTCTTCTAGAACTGTAGATTACCTGATAAAAAGTAGGTATGAGCAGTCTTGCCCAGTAGGATTTATCCTCCAAAATCAAGAATATAAAAGTTTACATGAGTCAAGGATAATTGAGATACAAGAAGGCAGTAAGTACTGATTACAAATAATGGAAAATGATACAAATCAGATCATAGATGAAGTGAACCATGATTATCAAGCAGTAACAAGCATGAAGTAATATGCCAATAAACTGACATAAGATGACCATCAATGACATAGCAAAGCACGAGTGTATATGATCAATAATTCAGAAGGAAATAGAGAAAGTGTATGTGTAGAGATGTCATGTTCACTCCTTCAATTAAGCAATAAACAATCATATTTTCAACATAGTTCATGGAAATATCGACCAATCTAGCATGTAGTGGTGTCATGCCAAACACCCTAAAGATCCATACCGCTCTACGCAAATTAAACGTATTCAGGTGCTCCTCTCGGGACTGGATCTGTAGTATTCCGGAAAATTCATTAATATGAAAATAGATAAATTGAAAATTTATCAATTGATAAATTCAAAACTAGTTAAAATGGTACGCATCACTATTGCATGCGTATAAACCCATATAAAAATTTCATAAAAATAGTAGTTGTACTTTAAAGGATATTCTCTAATGACCCATTAAGGAATTTGGGCAAAGAAAAATCATTTGGACTAAGTTTTAGAATTTATATGACTTATTATGGTAATTAAGGAATAAGTCGAAAAACCCGTTATTTTATGAACCAATGTGTATTAATATTAAAATAAAATTATGGGAAGACTCCAATGATACGTATTGGTAGTCCATCATAAGAATTTAGACCAATGGGCCTCTCATAGTCCATGAATAAATTCAAGTAAGAAATACAATAAAAATCCGTAACTCTATTATTCCCTAATTAAAAAGGAAAATCTCATAAGATAAATTCCAATAAATAATGAGCTTTGTTAAATGGACTCTCTATAATTTATTGGGCCAAAATATGGATTTTTAAAATAAAAATAATAGGAAAATACCCTAAATTTGTAACATAAATATTGCTTAAATAGAAAAAAGGTATTTAAGCATTAAAATAGCTAATTTAATATGGAATTAGATTCCTAAACATACCCTAATAGGTTGGCCACGAATTTGGATCCCAACCTAACCCAAATTGGACATGGCAAGCTTCGAAGGTGGAATTAAATAGAAAATCTTGGAATTAATTAGGAGTTAGAGTCCTACTAGGAAATAGAAACATAGGAAGCATAAATACTCTCCTAAATCCCCCATGGCCGACCCTAGCTCGTTGCTAAGGGTTGCTGGACCAGAAGGAGATCTCGTGGGGAGAAGACTCTCTCAAGCTCTCTCTCTCGTTCTTCAAGTTCTAGCCTTAGAAGAGGAAAATGATTAAATGTAGGCATTCTCATGAGTAAAATCTAATTAATTTTGTCTGTAGATTGTTCCATGCATCAGGAACAAAACCCCTTTTGTTTCATCATTTTTCGTTCACCCAATCTTTTGTTCTTAATTTTTGAAGTTCTGTAAACTCCATGACCCCGAACCCTCTTGTCAAATTCATATCTCCACGTATACTCGTTCTCATGCCACAAAATTTTTACTGGAGATACTGATGATTGTTAGGCTTCTTTTGCTCCCAAAAGCCCTAATTTTCATTCACCCTATCTTGCGAATTAATTCTTGCATCTCAACTATTCACGGTCTTCTATTCTCCATATTTGACTTGATTAAAGCCTATCGAAACCATGACTGTTTTCAAATTCTAATTTACTAGAAGTACTCTTGCATGTCTAGATCAGTTTAGAACTAGTTTCGTGATTTTTCATACATTGTTCAATTTGTTCTTAATTTTAGAACGACCCTATGTCAAAATAGGGTAAGTTTGGACCGCAATCCAATGCTCTTCCCTTTTCCCGCTCGGACTCAGGCGCAGTACCTGAGAACGCGACGGCCCGATAGGCCGCATTCTCAGGGCTTGTCGCGATAGCACCTGCCGTCGTGTTCTGAACGTGACAGCAGTTGTCGTCGCATTCTGCCTGCCTGATCTGACAAGCCTGTTGCGTCCTATACAAGGCCCTATCGCGTTCTCACCTGACCCCGTCGCGACCCTTACTGGGGTGCGTCGCGATCTCAGACTTTTACATGAAAACCCATAATTTTTGGTGCTATAACTTTATACAGTGATTATACCCTTTGTTAATGGTCATACACGCAGTAATACACACTTGTTATAATTAAACACATTGTGTGATTTAAAATACATGCATATGATCTTTCTATCTACAATTTCTCTTACACTTGCACACACATTGAACCATCCATAATGGCTTAACTTGGCATGAAATTATCTCATAATACATCTGGTAATTTATGTCAATGATATATTTAAATTGCCCTATTTTAAATGAACTTGTCTACGATTCTCGCGATGTTTTGGGAGTATCGTTATCGACGCTCCACTGTTCTAGAATTCCTCTAGAACGTCGGGCACTTGTTTCTATACACACACTCTCTCTTGACTTGGACGAACTCTCCGTCGGATATTCCTTCTGCCAGACTAGTGAGTCTTTGTTCAAGGCCTCCGTAAGTCTCCTCTGTCCATGGGTTCCCACATGGTCGACGAGCTGGTTGTACCCTAACATCTATGATACCCTTTAGGGATCAACATGATCCAAACGGCTATTAGAAGTTCGCTCTTATCTTGAAACACGCCGGACCTCTGGACTTGTGCACAACATGGCAGTGGAAGGGTAGTGAATTTCACCCGACTGCCAACACCAACCACGCATGTTGTGCAACTGTTATTATCGCTTGTTTAACGTTGTCTTATGAATATGTCATTGCCTCGTTTACTGTCTCTATACTCTCATCTATTCATGATCACTCTACTATCTCGTCTATTCATCGAATACTCTCTTTGCACCCTTTGAGCTGTTGTGGCTCCTACTGTTTTGTACTGTTCTTGAGTGTCTAGCGCTAAAATGTGTCTTGTGACTCTACTAGACTTGAATGCATACTGCTAAGGGCACGGAGAGTGTCCGAGGGGCTCTAATCTAGTTCTGGGGGCGGAGAGCCACCCGAAAATACCTACAGGGGCTAATGACGGTGTCGGCATTTGCACCGGTTCTGACTGACTGTTCTAAATTAGCTAGATATATGACTGTTACACTATTATTGTTAGTCTATTAATTCAGACATACTGTATTGTTACCGTACTACCACTGACTGTTATTGAACGGCTACTGTCCTGTTATTAAGCGACTACTGTCGTACTCTCTCCTTGCTCTACTTGATACTTGCTATCTTGAGTTATTGTGTTCTATCCTGACTTAGTTGCATTCAAAGTGCTATATTCTCTCTCGGCTATCTACGGATAACCAAAGTGCCATTACTATTTCAATTGACGAAAGTTAATCAAAAGTGTTATACTATTTCGATTGATGAAAATCAATCAAAGTGTAATTTACTCTATATTTGGCCAACTACTTTTTCTCTCCTTGCTATACATGTTTCTTGCTATTGCTTGACGTTGACGTTATTTGCCATCGTGTTGTTATCGTTTCTATCGTGACTTGACTTTAATCATCGTGCTATACTTGATTCATATGCTATTTGAACCATGTTACTTGTGCCATTACTTTCTCGACTTTACATGACTCTCTCTATCATTAGTATTCTGCCTTTTAATGCATTAATCATTTAAAGCTTGCTTGACTATTGAGATTTAAGTCCTACTGGGCGTTATCGCTCACCCTTCGTTATTTGTTATTTGTGTCTCAGGTAAGTCAGATAATAACATTATACGTACCAATGGGACAGGACCAGAGTGATGAGCGACCCGGAGTCAAATGATGAAGTTACCCTAGTACTATGGAGTCTAGTAGATATTGCTTCAGATTTTCTCTTCATATGTAATGATGTCATTGAGCCCTGTGTATTGGCTCCGAATTAGTGGTTGTAATAGTCTTAGTGATTTTATAATGAAATGAAGAGTTTATTCCAAATATTGTTCATTAGATGCTCTGATTTACTCAACTGATTGTACATTTTTTTCTACTATGTACTTGGTTCATATTTCCTCCAATTTATTCCGCTACTAAATTGGAGGGGCGTGACAGGATCTGCCCCATTTGCATTGACATTAATTCAAGAGAGAGTCTGAAGACCTAAAAGTACATCATCCCATTTCCATTTCTGATATACATACATGGTACTTGGGCACTCATCAAGAGTCAAGCATTTTTACAGGAAGTGGGGTTCTAGAAGTTAATGCTCAAAGATATCCAGAAGGTATATGAATCAAAATATTTTAGGATGTCCAAGAATAATCCAAAGGTGGACGTAGCTGATGATTACATGATTCCTCTCAGTGGTATAATAGTTTAGAATCCAAGAAAATAAGAAAGGTAACTTGTTTGGACAATACAAGAATGTGATAACTTGGATTGAGGATGAAATGGTTCTATTTGTCAACATAAACTGGTAGTTTCACCGGACCTTGAATTTTTTTATCATTCTACTAGGTTTATTTGAATTATGAGACTTTTAGGTAGGCCAATTTGTGAAAGATTAGAAAGACGCTATTTTGATGGAATCGCCAAAATCACATTTTTCTTCTTCAGTGGAAGAGTTGACTTTTTATTGACAAGAGATATAATTTTTTTGATATTTTTATTGGATTCAAATGGGGGGTACTTCCTTATTTACATATAATAACATTTACATAAATGATATGGAATGTAAATAAGATATGAGTTTCAGTTTTACAGGGTTCATGCTGACACCTCTGACTGGAAAAGGAATGGTTCAGGTTAACATCACAGACTAGTGTATGTCAACAGCCATAAGGTGGCTGTCGACAGCTACTGGTCATCTAGAACTGGATTCTGGGATCTGTCCCCTAGCTGTCGACAGGCCATAAATAGTTGTCGACAGATGGTTGTCATCTGTCGACAGATGGTTGTCATCTGTCGACAGGATGAGTTCTATCTGTCGACATCTACTGGTGGTTCTGAATTTATGGGTTCTGGAAGCATGATATCTGTCGACAGCTGGGTTCTGTCTGTCGACAGACGCAGGCTATTCTTCCAGGAATGGTTTAACATCACCTCATGAGACTCTTCTAAGTGTTCCTATGATTCTATGCATGATTAACAACACCTCATGGGTCTTACTTACATTTCTAAACACCACTTACATGAAGGAAAGAAGTAGAACAATAGGAGTACAATCTTTACAACATGGATAACATGAAAACTTATGAAAGGAAGATCATGGTATGAACAACTCTTCTAAGAGCTTCTTCCTTGCATCTAGTGAAAAGTTCATGTGAAGAGTACATGAACTTCAACCATAAACATGGACATAACTAAAAGAAACATGATAATCAGAAAAGAAAACTATTCCTAATGGCTTCTAATGATCACAAGTCGAGATAGGAATATGGTAAAACATGAACACAAGGTTCTTAATGATAGAAAGAAACAAGAAGGAAAGAAATCCTACAGAACATGGAACAAAAGAAATATGGGTTGTACAAATGGAGAGCATAAGTATGAAAACAAGGAATGGAAGAAGAGTCATAGGGAAGAACCTACTTAGCCAAAGAGGAATGCAAATCCTCCTCTACTCCAGGTAAAAGATGCAAGGATAGTTGTGGCAACTCAGTAGGAGCTACGACAGCAGCAGTTGTAGCAGTAGCAACTACAAGAGTTGCAACTGCAAGAGTCGTAGCAGTAGTAGCTACAACAGCAGGAACGACAACAACTTCAACAGGAGCCACGACAGCTTCAGCAGGAGCAACGACAGCTTCAACAGGAGCAACGACAGCTTCAGCAAGAGCAACGATAGCAGTAGTGAAAGGTTGAGGGGTTTATATAAACATCCAGGTTTGCATGCATGTATGGCACGTAGCCATACATGTGTAGCCTTAAAAACCCATCTTTCCATCACAAGCCACGTTTTACCAAGGGGTTTTACCCCACACACACGTATCAAGCTACGTGTAACCCACATACTCTAAGTGAGATGGGTCTTACGTAGCCAAAGCTACGTAAGCAATTATTCCAAAAAAGTGGTTGACGTAAATAGGAGATAAATCAGAAGGCCCAGTTGTCCTAATGTTTTTTTGTATTCGAACGATGTCCAATCAAGTTGAAATTTCAAATATAGGCTAATTGAAAGGCTTTACAAATTATGGTGATTTTAGTTTAATTTTTGGAATTATTTTTTTATCCCATAAAATTACCCAGAAATCATTGTGTCGACTTAATCTTAATATTCGGGCGTCAATGATTCCTGGAATCAGCACATTTTTTCTGAGAATTATGGTGTTTTCATATTTCAATTCCGTTACCGAATTCTGGTGGCGCCTTGTCAGAGTGCGCACATCTGAAGATAGTATCGGGGTCACTTTACTAATGTATAAATATTTTTAAAATAAAGATAATCAGGTTTCTAGTAAATATATGTGTTTTATGAAAATTAGATTTTTTTCTAATTTTTTATCATATTATTATTTTGGTATTAAATTTTGGGGTGTTACAACAACAGCCCGAGACAAACCCCCAAGGCTCCACAAGTAAAGACATTACTCTGCTGGTGGTGAGGGCCCGACTCCACTATGATGCCGACCGGAACTAGAAGAGGGACGGGAACCCTCCTGCTCTCCCTCACTTGGAAGAAGAAGAGGTGAGCCTCACAAGTCACTGGCTCAGTAGGGCAACTCCCCCAAAGCCGATAAACATAAATAACAACATACATAATATGTAAAGTTGTAAAGCATCAAAATATATATCAACACCTATGCATGATGCTACAGCTGCAAGTAAGTAAATTGCAAACCACAACATGTGTACAAGCTACAGAAGGGCACGCCGTACACGAATCATGAGAACTGGTTCGCAACACCAACCACAGACCCATACAAACAACACAAGTCCACCTCTCAGTCTCGCAGCCACAGACGAAAGGTCCAGCTGCCGCTCCACCTCAACAAGACCAGAATTGTGGAGACAACTAACACCATACTTGCAGACTACACAGCTGCAGGTCCAAGCCTGACACCTTTAGGGACTCCGACCGAGAACCCTAAAGTGAGGCACTGGAAACATGACTAGCTGGGGACCAACACGTCTACCGGTGTCCGTCCCCCAACCAAGAGCGCGCTACAAGCGACTGCACACCCACAAATACGTGTCGTTGTCCAATGTCGTCTTTCCCTTAGCCGGACGTACAACTCAAACACAGGAGTGAGGGTGTCCATGAAGACGACACAAACCCTGACGGTACTCCTATACCGGGACAAGCCCTGAGCACCCGGTGCTAGGGTAACCGACTGGAGAGGTAACCACAGAAGGCGTGACACCCGACTCGCTATGCACACATTTCCATGCAAAACCTTTTGTTAACCTTCTCGGTTGTCACGTCCTAATAAAAGTCTATTTATTAGAAATGACATAAATCAGGTACAAGAAACAAAACTTATTTTTTATTCATTCCATATCAACATTGTGGAAACGTCATTACATAACACTCCTCTAAACAGTCTATATAAGGAGTAGAAAAGAGGAAACTTTATTTTATTACATTCCATATTCACAGCACTAAAGGAAAGCAAAATGATTGAACTTCTATAGTCGGATGATCCACTCAGCACACACTTTCCCCTTAAGCATCACCCCCATCTTGGTCACCTGAAATGGTAGGAATATGTGAGCTAATTAGCCCAGTAGGATTCAACTCCTCAAATCAAAAAGGACTTAAGGTGTACAAAGATCAAGATAAGAGACATGACTGTTATCAATATTAGATATCAAAGATAATTGAACAAGCATGCTAACTAGACCATCAATGTGAAACAGAAGTACTTGGAATACAAATACATAGTCAAGAACTCATGATAATATTCATGTTCTGATTTAGATACATATTCACACATGGAAAGATAACACGATGACTAATCAAGCTTGTATTGATGCAATGCCAAACATCCATGGATCCTTTATCGTTCCGTACGACCTGTAAACAAATTTGGGTGCTCCTCCCAGGACTGGACCAGCCCTATTTGCATATGCATATGTATCAAATGAGTCCAGGGACCCAATAATTGTCATCACAAGTCATTCATAAATAATTGTGGTACTTAAGTACTCACACTCTCATATAATCAAAGAATATGGATTAAGGTCACTGAACACAAGGAGATGTAACCAACAAGGATCCTTTGTACTTAGGGACTTCAAGGATAATCCAAAGTAGGAAGTGAAAAACAATTTGGATGACCTCTTTAGTGACATAATGGTAAAAACCCAAGAGAATGAAGGAGGCAACTTGCTATGCTAATAGCATGAAGTATCAACAAGAGACTGATCAAGAACAAGTGTTGGAAGACTGGGCAAGGCAGTGTATGTCGACAGCCAAGAGGTAGCTGTCGATAGGTGCAGGTTTCTAGAACCACATTTTTGGATTCTGAGCAGTACCTATGGACAGGCCAGGGTTGGCTGTCGATAGGCCAGTCCATCTGTCGACAGGTAAGTGTTATTTGTCGACCGCTGCTGATCTTTTCTGAAGATTTGGGTTCTGGAAGCTTGGGGTATGTCGACAGGTGATCCCCATCTATCAACAACCGCCAGGTCAGCTTCTAGAAATGGATTTGCAAGCACTCTAAGGGCTTTATCAATGAGACCTATGGATCCAAACATGAACAACAACAATTAGAAGGGCTTGTTTACAACTCCGGATACTACCTTACAAGGAAGATAAGATTAAAGCATGAAGAAAAACACAACCTAAACATGGGTGGCTAGAGACTTAGGAAAACGAAATACTGGATGAACAACTCATCTAAACAATCGATACTTGCATTCAATAGAAAGACTTCTATAATTACACATGCTAGAACATGTTCAAAAAGATAAACACACAGTTCTAAAGATGTTTATGGAGCCAGAGCAAAAGTTTAAGGATTCAAACACCTAAACAGGAGGCTCTATGGCACGTTAAAAGGATAAGAGTGAGAAAGGAGGAAAAGAATCCTACCTGATTTGAGAAGGTGAAGACCTTCACTTCCCCTTAACAAAGAAACCCAACTAGTAGGAGGAAGGAGATGACAAGGTTGCAACTGTAGCAGTCCAACAGTAGCTACAACTTACAGCACCTACAACAAGAGCAGTAGAAGCAGCAGCTTCAACAGCAACAACGACAGCTCCAGTAGCAACTCACCAACTACAAGAGGCTAGCAAGCACAGCAACAGCAGGTGCAGCAAGAACAGGAGTGGCAAGAACATGAGTGGGAAAAACTCCGACGAAGGTTTGAAGGAGAGGTTTTATAACCCTCCAGCTTACATGCATGCACGCCACGTAGGTGTGGATGTGTTTTTTATTCCAAAACACCTCCCACAAAGAGGATGATTTTTTTAAAAAAAATTTATATGCGAGATGAAAAGAAATGGCGAAGAGGGGCGGAAAGAAAATAAAAGTGCGTGTGTGCACAAAGATGGAGTGTGTGATCGCCGGACACGCGAGGGTGTCAAAGGAAATGGGTGAAAAGGAGAAGTGCAGTACTTACCTTCACCCGAAGATCGCGTGAGAGTGTGTGTGAGTCCTTACCCCTTTCCACCGGTCAGCCGACAAAGGAGATTTAGCTCCAAATGTGGTTACCTTGCAAAAGAGAGAACAACAAGAAAACGTGACAGATTGATTAGACTTGAGAGGTGTAGCAAAAGCTCAAATGAGATGAAGTAAAAAAAAAGCATTAAGTGGGAGTTAACACACCTCGTGGGGTGGTGTTAAACCCCTAAAAAAGTGGGAATGGATTAAATGATGTTGTGTGCGTGTGTCAAAACGTTGTGAGAGATATGCACTAAATGTAAAAAGGGTAAAAGTGTAAAAGTGAAAGGAAAGGAGAAAGAATGGCGATGATGGCCGTTGCTTGGAGATGATTGGAAGAAGTGGACGACGTGGAAGAGGTGCTCCTCCCACCCCGCTCCAATGGAATGAGGAAGACGAGCGCTCTAAACTCCAAGAAGGAAGGCGTGGAATGGCTTGAATTGAAGTCACTCCTCCTTAGCCTCGGAATGCGGGTCTCCAATCTGACAGGGCTTTGCCGCGATGCATTAACTCTCTCTCAAAACAATGGCCTCGGGGGTTTACTTATATGAAAAATTCTTTGAATCGCGTTGGATACAATGGACGCCTATATGATGAATCACGTCTAACTAAAGCGTCGCGATTTAAAAGTCCGCTTGATTTGACAATCATAGCCTATAGCTATATTGGGAATCGCGTCGTGTATAACCGCCGCGTTTTCTAACCAAATTGATCTTCTGACAAAATCGATTTTGATTTGACGGGAGGCTGAAAACGCGGCGACTTAAGTGGACGCGATTCCATTTGTCATGATTCGAGACGTGAGAGCTCTTAAATGCAGCGGCGTAGGGTTTAGGTCCTAATTGCGGCAACTTTATCGAACGCGAATCAAAATAAAGCATGTGCCAGAAAAGCAAGTGATGCGCGTCGGCTATACCTGCCGCAGATCAAAACCCTAAAAGGCGTCCACTATAGCGGACTCGAATCAATGAAGTTCAACAGACCCCTTTTCGACCCCTTAGGAAAATTCCTAAAATTCCTAGAAAAATCTAGAAAAATAGAAAAATACTCAGGAGGTTAATTGAAGAGAGCCACTTTGAGGCATTGCGGTGTAACATGAAATTTGCTCGATATGTTGCAAAATGTGGCGTGTCTATAGTAGGTTGTGCAGGTGTGGAGGTAAAACCTCATTAACCCACCCAAGGACACATTTAACATGCAAGTTTTCCCATTGTTACATCTATGGTGAAACGTGTAGGTGGTTAACTCATGGGTTATGGGCTTACGTAGCCCACTCACGTGAGCAAGAAAAAATCCCAAAAATGATTACCGTAAATGGGCAATAATTCAGCTGGCCCATTTAACCCCACCTTTAGATGACCTAATGGTGTTCAATCAAGTTAAAATTTCAACCATAAGTTAATGGAAAGGTTTTACAAATTATGTTGATTTTATTTTAATTTTTAGATTTTTTTTTTCACCCAACGAAAATTGCCCGAAAAATAGTTGCGTTAGCTTAATCTCGAAATCCGCATGTCAACAATTCCGGATATTTACATTTCTGATATCAGCACATTTTTCTGGAAATTATGGTATTCTCGGATTTCATTTTTGTTACCGAATTCCGGTGTCGCCCTGTCGGAGCGCGCACCTCTGAGTACAACACTGGGATAACATTTATTATCACAAATAAATCCTAAATCAAGAGTAATTACATTTCATGATAGTAGTTATGTTTAATCATAAAATTATTCACATTTTTCTAGTAAATAAAATTATCGAGGTGTTACATTGGTATAGGCCAACACAATCCATACAGACCCTACATCGCATTGCCAACACAGCCCATGCAATGTGGGACAAAAACCAGGAAAACAAGCCACAGAACACCAGAGCTCGGGTGGCCACATTTCAAAATGCGTCCAACACAGTGGACATTTTTAGAGGACTGAATCGTGACGGGTCCAGTCGCCTTTAGACCTGAATCGCGACGTCTGGTTCCGTCGCTTTTCAGGTGACAAAACCCAGACCTAAACCCATTCCAGAATTCACATTAAATAGATACACATGTTGTTTAAGCAGAAGGTACGCATGTAAATAAAACCCTAGGCATGCTTTCTACCACATCCACATGATTCTCAAGCCAAAACCCCACAACCCTAATCCACACATGTCCTATGGACTAAAATGAAGGAAAGTTCCCCTACTTGTATGTGAAATGCAAATCCGACGATATCCCGGCGTTCCCCACGCTCCGAAGCACCTCCTTGCGCCGGAATCATGCCGAACGGTCTCCAAAATAGCCACAATCGCATGAATTCCCCTTCAAAAACCCGCAGCCAGCTTCTCCCAGCTGAACAGTGCCAGTGCCCTGTTCAGCCTAGGGCAGAAGCCGAAAACACATAGGATCTAAATCACGTCGTGTCTTCCCGCCGCGTTTAGAGACGCATCCGACATCGGCAACGTGTTTAACTCCCGACATCCCTGCATGCGCCACGCGGCACGCATGTAGCGACGCTCACGTAACGGCAGTCAAAAATCGCATCCAGGCAGGTGGACGCGTTCAACTAAGAGACGCGTCGTCTGTGTTAGAGGTGTTCTTAGTGAACCCGGTAGAGGCCTGTTTAGGCTGGGATGCCCAACCCTCCAGCCTCCCACCTGCACCACGAACCTGTAAAAACACCTGTAGACCTACATGGTCTACCAATGGGCCATACATTGGCCTCCAAACCCGGTAAACCTCGATCCGAACATACCAGATATTACATTACTATCACCTAAAAAGAATTTCGTCCTCAAAATTAAAGAAACAACACAAGCAACAGTTCAACACATATGTAACTATCACCTAAAAAGAAATTAACGCTTACTCAAACAAGTATGGATACGTCTTGTACATTTCATCGGCCAACTCCAAAGTGTCTTCACCACCCTGTCTGTTCTCCCATCTGATCTTTACTAACTCAATATCTTTATTTCTTAACTTTTGTGTTCGGCGGCCTGTAATCATCACGGGATACTCTGGCATGGACATGTCCGGCTTCAAATCATCTCTTTGATAGCTGACTACCTGAGTGGGATCAAGAATGTACCTTCTTAGCATTGAAGCGTGAAACACGTCGTGTGCATCCGTGAAGTCCGCTAGAAGCTCCAACCTGTATGCCGTCTCTCCAATTCTTTCTACAATCTGAAACGGACCCACATACCTAGGACTCAACTTGCCCTTCTTATTGAACCTCATTACACCTTTGGTTGGAGAAACTCTTAGAAACACAAAATCACCAACCTCAAATTGTAGGGGCCTTCACCGTGTATCCGCATAACTCTTTTGCCTGCTATGCGCCATTTGAAGCTTTTCTTTAATGAACTTGACCATTTCTGCACATTGCTACACCATTTCCGGTCATATCACCTGCCTCTCACCCACTTCATGCCAATTCAGCGGTGTTCTACAAGGTCTTCCATAAAGTGCCTCATACGGTGCCATGCTGATACTTGAGTGATAACTATTATTGTAGGCAAACTCAACCATACCAAGGTGTTGCTCCCAACTGCCTCCCCAAACTAAACAACAAGCCCAAAGTATATCCTCAATAGTCTGGATTGTCCTCTCCGTCTGTCAATCTGTTTGGGGATGGTACACCGAGCTGTACTTTAACTGAGTGCCAACAACCCTCTGGAAACTCCTCCAAAACCCAGAGGTAGACCTGGGATCTCTGTCTAAAACAATGGTGACGGGAATGCCATGCAACGGCATAATTCTATCCACATATAACCTGGCCAACCTGTCCACTGCCCATGACATGCTCACTGCTAATAGCCTACACACCTTTGTCAATCTGTCAACAAAAACCCATATACCATTGTGTCTTGACGCTGTCCTGGGCAAGCCTACAACAAAATCCATTGCTATATCATCACATTTCCACTGTGGTATTGGTAAGGGCTGCTACAAACCTCCTGGCCGTTGGTGTTCCGCTTTAACCTGCTGACATATCAAACATCTTGCTATGAACTCTGCTATTTCCTTCTTCAGACTTGGCCACCAAAAGTATTTCTTCAAATCTTGATACATCTTCGTGCTTCCTGGGTGAATGGTGTACCTGGATCGGTTTGCCTCTTCCAATACTTTCTGCTTCACCCCAGCTTCACTTGGAACATACAACCTGTGTCTGAACCAGACAACACAATCATCATCTATGGTGACATCCTTCATCTTCACAATTTCTACCAAGTGCTCATCTACCTTTGTGCTTCTATAATCTACCAATATAAAGACGGCTCCACGGTGCTACTGGCTAACACTGCTCTTCGCTGACTACTTGGGACAATCAAGGAGTTTTCTGCTACATCCTCATATAGCCTCCATTCCCTCATCATCATGTGACTCATAATCGCTTTCCTGCTCAAAGCATCCGCTACCACATTTGTAACGACCCGACCTCCCGGACCCCCACCAGGGCCCCAAAGTTCGTGTCGCCACCCACGGATCAGAAGATCCAGAAGGTTTAGAAGAATTAGTCTAGTGAGATATGTACTGAATTTAAATGAACTATAACAATATGTACAATATACAAAAGTCTGTACAACGTGTCCCAAGCAAAAGCACAGGTACAAGAAGAAAGATGCAGTCCTTAAGGGGCATACCCCGAGGACTTGCAAAACACAACTCTCAGCTCACTCGGCTACAAGAGCTCACCACACTCAGCTCTCACTACTGTTGACAACAACACGGCGCCACAGCCGCCTCCGCAACCCGTCCGACACCGAGCTCCCGCGACGACGAGCCCCTAGCTGAAGGAAGTAGGGGGTGAGCCTCGCGAACAAGGCCCAGTAGGGATTACTAGTCCCTCACCGGCCAGAGCAGCAGGAACTCCGAAAACAGGAAAACTACACTAGAAAGTTGTAAAGTGAGGAACACCTACAACATGGTACTGCTAAGCAGCAGAAGAGAACAGCACGACACCACGACCACCAACAAGGTCGTAGCACACACACGACTCCCGCAAAAACTAACGGAGTCGGGCGCAGAGCGGAAGCAACCCTTGGCACACCTGCCGAGACCACGGAACAACCAAGTGAGAACGACGTCTCACCTCAAGCACGGCCACCTCAAGACCTCCACAAGGTCGAGGCCTGACAAACAGAACCACCCCGAACCCCGGACATGCCACAAGGTTGGGAAGCCACACACGTCGGTGCCACTATGGACTGGCACCCAAGAACAGGACTACGGAACCGAGAGGACACCGAAGCAGAAACCACTAAAAGCACGGGTCTGCACAATGCCAGACCAACGAAGCCCATGGAAACTAGGCACAACCAGGCTATAACCACCGTGCAGGCTAGGGCAACGGGTAACACTTAGAAACGTTGTGAGGAAACACCGTCACAACAACAGCAACCAAGCCACCGCCGCTAGCAGCCAAGAGGGGGACCCGTAGTCCACACGGTTTGCTCGCTAACCTAGCTCCTGCCTCCGCCCCCGCGGAAGGGTGAGACAGAGCCGCCACAGAAACACACCAACGCTCGTAACACCGCAGCCTGGCCAAGCTGCGGCCTCATGCCTGACCTCCCTACGCGGCTCCGGAACCAACGTAGAGCGAGGCAGTGAGACAAGGGACTGGCTAGCCTGCACCGGGTAGAACTCCGACGGTCCTCGGTGTCCCAGGCCTAGCCAAGAGAGCTCTACAAATGACTCAGCGCCGCTGCCCAAACCATTGTTTTCCCCTCAACTCTAGAGTCCACCTCACTCAGCCGCCCCGAACGCTCCCTCTAAAGCGCACAAGGACGGGGGTCCCAGGTAACAGTAACAACCTCTCAGATCGGGGACAAGCCCTCAAGTGCCAAGCACTGGGCGAACAAACGGGGCAGCACAACAGAACCACGCCGAACCACTGGCTTGTAGCACACAACAAGCCCAGTGATCACGAGGCACGCACAGACCCCCAGCAGGGCCGTCGGCCAACCAAACACGCACGGAAAAACCGTAGCCTCAGAACACTACCAGTAACACGAAAACTCGTCGCTCTGCTAATAATCGATTGACCGCCATTCAATCGATTATTAGACAGACGTGACCCTCCTAGCACCACTGCCAGGACACGGCCACGAAGGTGTCACCTTCAGTCACTGAACGCAGGGAGGCAACCAGTAGCGTTCCCTACCAGAAGGTCCTAAGGGCAAGGCCTGCCCTGGGGCACACGCTGACACACAATCGGGCCCACGGAAACACCCGAGGCAACACAGGTACTGTCGCGACCCCCAAGGCCGTCGCGACACCATCACGACGGGGAAGGGCACCGCAACAGCCCTTGTTGCGACCGGGCAAGGCGTCACGACAGCAACCCTGTCGCGACCCGAAAACGCGCCGCGATAGCAATCCTGTCGCGACCGGGAAGCGTGGCGTGACGGCCTTATCGCGACCGGCAATCGCGTCACGATAAGGTCGCGCCCGAGCGGGCCGACGCCTCCTCTGATGTCGCGACACGCCGAGCCGTCGCGACACCAGCAGAGAGGCAGACCAACGAGAACCTTAATCTCGGGCCGCCCACAAACCATACAAGCATGCACACACGGGGGAGGGGAGCATGGGAAGCTATATAAACTAGCTAGAAAGCACTAAGAGCTCCCGATCCTCCTAGATCGAGAAGAGTTCAAGTAATCCCTACCATTCACGAAGAACGAACCCCAATGGGGCCCTTCACGACGCACGCCCATCTCCTTCTCGCTCCATGACGCTGCTGCCACGCTCTGCCACTAGCCGCCGGCCGCTCCACGCCCGGATCGCCGGAGGGGAGCCTCCCCATCGCCGGAGAAGAGGGGAAAGGGAAGAAGAGGAGAGAGAGGAGAAATGGGGTAGCCGGCCCGCGCCTTAAGCCCCCGGCACCCAGAACGCGACGGACCGCCCCGTCGCGTTACAAACCTTAACGCGACGGGTCAACAGACCGCGACAAGAATGTGCCCCCCAAGGGCACCGCGACAACGCGATAGGCCGTACTGACACACCTGCCACTCTGACAGGCGTCAGAAGACCGACAGGACAGAAAGCAGTCACAACCCGCTGACCGGTCGTAACATAGAGACGCGATGGAGAACCCGGGCGCGACAAGAACGTGACGCACACCCTCGTCGCGACATGGATGACTGTCGCGTCGGGCACCTCCGATGCGACACTAACTCGTCGTGGCCAGTCATCCTTAAAACAATTTCATCCTCGAAATTAGGGCACGCCCAAAAGATCCCGAGGCACGAAATGAAACACAGGGAGCAAACGTAAGACCAATGCAAAAAAGCCACTAAGTCTCAACACGACTTCCTCGTGGCCACAACCACACTGCCGAACACGTGCGGGCACACGAAGCCGGAAAACCAACGGCTCACACAATGAGCCCCAAACACATGGGAGGCACAGAACCAAAAACTCAATGGTTCACAACATGCTCCAACGCACCTGGAGCACCAAGCCGAGAAACCAACGACTCACTCTAGCCACACGTGGGGCATCCAAATGGGACGACAACCCCACAGGCGCCGAGCAACGCCAAAATAGACCTGAACATCAGAAAACGCCAGCCGAAAACCGCACGGCTGCAGCCACCAACAGACCCCGCTGTTGGGACCAACCGATCGACAACCTACTCTGTCGCCAGCAAAACCCGACAGAGCACAAAGTTGCCGACAACAACTAGGAAAAATGCCTGAGAGCCAACCACAAGTCTTAGGGGAACGGCCTCACGCTACTAGCGACAACTAGCATCGGTCATCAGCCCAATGGAGAAACCACGCAAGAGACAAGAACCAGAGCGAGGACATGCTCGCGGAGGATCCGCAACACACGGAACGACGTCCACTGTCACCGCTAGGTCTCACCCAAACCTTCCTCGCGGTCCAACAGGGACAGCAAACACCTAGCGGAGGAACCCTCAACACGCGAAAACGACATCCATTGTCACCACTAGGTCTCACTCAGACCTTCCTCGTGGTCCGACAAGGACACCAAACGCACGCGGGACCACAGAAACTGGGAGTCACACACTCCACAATGTGGCACACCGCGACGGAAACATGGAAGAGTCTGAGGTTAACCGAAACCGGACACCACACAATGTCGATAAACCACGTGGTCGAGTACCAGCAAGCCAATAAGCCTCACTGTCACCGGACGAACCAATAGGAGACTCCGCCATCGTCTTCCAGACTCACCAACGCCACGCACAACGGAGAATCAACGAAGAGTTGGCAGCACACCCGCCACACGCATACAGGGCTTAGCGCGGGTACTAACGTGCCAACCACCACAAAGATGCACAACCACGCGGGAACCGAAACAAGCGCACAGGTCGAGAACAACACGTCGACCTCAGGGGGACCCAACCCGAAGCAGGGTACCATAGCCAAACACACTCTCTCCCAGAGTGAGAGGGAAAACCCGGACACGGGACACGACCAGAGCCTGCCGTACCACCGATAGGGCTACTTAGACAAGGCAAAGCAGCCACCCCACAGTGGTAACGGTACGACCATGAGGCATAGGCCAGCACAAAGTGTCCCAGAGGTGGAAAGCTCAATGCCTCAAACACCGAGTGAACTCGTGAGATGACACACAAATCTCACGGACAAGCACCCGACACAACACATGGTGCTATCACTAGCACCGGAGCCACCCAAGGTACAACGCAATGCACCCAGGCTCCAGACGGCACGAAAATAAAACACTCGAGCACGAGCACATGGTGCTACCACAAGTACCAAAACTAAGCAAAGTGCAACACAGGTGCACCAACGGCTGAAACAACATGGCTAACGGGAAGGACTCTCCACAATAGACCTGCCAAAAGCCACATGCCAAGAGCCACAAGCCTGAAAGGGCACAACAGGCCACGCCGGCCCCAGCCCTTGAGGCACATAAACACGAAGCATCAAAGAAAACGCACAAGGTGCAACACACACAGCCGCACCGACGGCCCGAGACGACACAAGGCCCACCGAAGGGGGCTCCCCACCGGAGACCCACAACGGAAGCACACAGAAGTCGACAACAACTACTTCAAGACCGCGACAACCACATCAGCTCCAAGAAGCGCAAAAAACACGGAGCACCGACTCTGCCGCATGGGGAGCAAAAGAACACAACAACTCCCTAGGGTGCAATAGCAAGAGGCACCACCTTCATCGTGACCGATAGAGAGGCCAAACACCCAAAACAATGACATGAAAAGCCTCCAAGGCACAAGCTGAGGCACAATCGAGCACACACGGAGAAACGCTCGCACGAGCAAGCCAAGCAAGAAGACCAGTGCACAACAGAGCAAAGCTCACGCCTGCAGCCCAACTGGAAAACGGTACTATCTCGTACTACACCAACTGGACCCAATGCCCCAATTTGTTCAGGCAGGTAGCAAGAAACAATCAACGATGAAGGCATGAATAGGTCCACCGACCCACGGTGCCACAAGAAAATGACAGTACGAGGGGAGCAACCAGCTCAACCCAAAAACAACTCAAGGGAAGATGACTCCACCAGAAGGTCGCAACGATGCGCACCCCGGCAACACAATACCACAGTGGAGCATCGCCACCCTGAGCAATCAACAGAAAGTAGGGGAAGGAGACACACACAATGAGTCTCTTCCACCAACGAGAGGGGGATAAAACCACAACACAAGACTGGCACTTCCACGAGAAGCACAGCACGCCAAACACCCACTACACTCACCAGACCACCATCTGGGCGAGCATGCAGGATGCGAGAAAACGAGGCAAACCACCCGTGTAACACCCCAAAAATTTAAAGTGTTAGGAAAATATGATTAATGTGGTTAATACACATTATTATTATCATTGGATTGAAATAATTAGCATTTGGGATTAATTAGTGCTAATAAATGTTACCCCAGTGTCGTATACAGAGGTGCGCGCTCCCACAGGGCGATACCGGAAAACGACAACGAAATAAAAATCCGAGAACACCATAATTTCCAGAAAAAAAAATGAGGAGATCTCGGAAATATAAATATCTGAATTTTTCGGTGTACGGACTTCAAGGATAAGCCGACGCGACTATTTTTCGGGTGATTTTTTACCTAATGTAAAATAAAATCTAACAATTAAATAAAAATTGCCATAATTTGTAAAACCATCAAATTAGTCTATGGCTAAATTTTTGGGACAAATGGATACCATTTGAACATGTTCACATCAAGTTTAATGGGCCAGTTGAATTATTGGGCAATTACGGTTTGGTTTTTCTGGAATTTCCAGAGGCTTACGTGGGTGGCCCTGGGAAGGCCAGCGCACATGAAGGTGGGATTAACACGTTAACCCTTTAGGTGTTATCCATGGGAGCTGTGAATGGCAAACGTGTCTAGACATGGTTTAAGGGGATTAAAACCTTGATACATTGATGGCTATCGTGCCATCATGCATGGCCTGTGTTGAGAGTTATAAAAACCCTCTGATACCCAGCTTGCGAACCTTTCTAGGTTTGCTCCTGCTGCTGCTATGCTTTCCAGTCCCTTGTAGTGGGTGAATTGTTGTGGAAGTCATTGCTTCTATTGGAGCTACTGCTCCTATTGGAGGTGCTGCGATCGTGGCTGCTCCTATTGTTTACACTCTTGTTGCTGCTCCAGTGCAACCCTGTCATCTCCTTTCTCCTACTAGTTGTGGGTTTCTTTATCAAGTGGAAGTGAAGGTCTTCACCTTCTCAAATCAGGTAGAATTCTCTTCCTTTCCCACTCTTTTCTAAATCCTTGACCCCTACTGTTGTTTAAGAGATCATGATCACCCACTTACTTGCTTTAAACTTGTGAATTCTCTTTTGAAACAGTGTATCCATCCCTTATAATCATGTTTTAGTTGTATGTCTATAGGATTCAATTCTTTCCTTCCTCTCTTACTCTTACTCTTGAACATGCTATGGAACCATGCTGATTCCACTGTGTAGGAATGTGTTGATTTATGGTAGTTCTTCCTACCATCATGAAAAGATTCATCTCCTTCTATCCTAATTCTGCTTTCTATACATGAAAATAATCCATGTAGCATCAATAAGTTGATACCCTCGTGATTTCCTTATTCTTCCTCTAGTAGTGATAAACACTTTCACATAGAGAGGAGAAGATTCTGTTTTATTATAGAAACAATTCTTTTTCTTCTTCTTCTACCCTTGATCCTTGTACATACTATAGAGTTTTGTAGAAGTCTCAATTATCTTTAGAATAGTATGAAGACTTCAGTTTAGATGATTGATATTTCAAATCTTGATTTAGATCTATGAAACACAATGTGACATAGTGTCCACCTTGTAGAAATTTTCTATTAAATTCTTACTATCAAGGCAATACTTCTAGTACTAAACTATGTTTTGTTTCAAGCAAGACAAGTTTGAATTGCAAACATCCACTTTCATCTTGCTTGTTTAGCTTTTAAACCACTGTGAGAACTACAATTAGACCCTTCTATTTGATATAAAACATGCCTTGGTTTATAAGTTCTATAATTAGGGTGTTTAGAATGGATTTAAAGTCATTTCTGGAAGGTCTGCTGTCATCTGTTGACAGCCAGCCCATAGCTGTCGACATGCGCAAGTTTTCTAGAACTTCAGACTTCTGGACTGTGGCTAGCTGTCGATAGCCAGCCCTCAGCTGTCGACAGATACCCACAGAGCCAGCCAACCTAAGCTCTGTTTGCTGCCATCTGTCGATAGCCCCTTCCTGGCTGTCGACAGTCCCAACCAGTTCCGAATTTCAGCACCTTCCTTGATACGTTTCTTCACCGGAACTAAACCCAATTGATCTAGCTATATGCTTACTCATTCCTAGATGTTTCTACCACATAAACACCTGCTAAAACCAATCATGTTACCTTTCTCTTTACCATGAATTATCCCTTCAAAAGTTCCAAACACAATTGACCTTGTGAGATCATCAATTTCTGTAACCAGTGAAGGAATAGAGTTCCTAAGTTCTTGTGTGTGAACCATGAGTGAATCTTTGTGTGTCCTTGATCCTTTACAAGGATAAATGTGTTATGATGACAAGTTGTGAGTCTTTGGGACTCGTTCGAGAAATATGTCTGGCAAATAAAGGGCTGGTTCAGTCCTGGGGGGAGCGCCCGAATTCATCAGTGGCCCCGCGGGGGTGATGAGGACACCTGGATGTTGGCATACATCAATTCGTGTTTGATTAGTCATCACAACATGCTTGTGTGTGTGAAAATGTGTCTGATTCTGAATTCAAGTATCATCCTGATTTATTGATCTTGCTTCTAAACTATTCTTGTTCAATACGTGTTATTAAATTGTCTCGTTTGTTCGTTATCTTGAACACTCAGTGCTAGCAATCTATACTTGTTCTTACCTTGAGTATATGCATCTGAATCCTTTTGAATTAAAGAAGTTGAATTATACTGGGCTAGTTAGCTCATCAAATCCCACTTTTTCAGGTAATCTACAGTTCTACAAGGCGGGACTTCGGGATTTGTGTTTGGAGAGACCAACCTTGGCGGCATTTTAATTTTAAGATTGTAAATCAAGAACCATGTAACACCTATTGAATGGCGAATACTAATATTTATTTAGTGAAGCCTCTGAGCAAATTTACTGCACAATTAGTTCAATTTTACGCTTGATTTCTCATTCGTTCACGTTCCAGCATTTATAGATATATTAAATGTCGTGATGTGACAGAATGGTATCAGAGCATTGGTTGAGGATTCAAATAGTTATTGGTCCTCAACATCCTGTAGTGACATGTGAGGATGGGTAAGGGCCTAAGGGTAAACTATATAAGTAAAGTTGAATATAGATTGTATTGAGTATGAACGGAATATCTAGAGGTAGGATTCCTTCTTCCCTCCTTACATTCTCGTTTCTTATTCCTGCTCAAGAACCTCATGTTAAAAGTGTTTACCGTGTACACACACTTGTCTCTAATTCTGGAAACAATCATAGTGTTGTTCTATTCCTTATAATCATGTTTTAGCTAGAGTTTGTATTATGATTCCAGCATATTATGACACTCATCCCATTAGAAGCAAGAAAATGTTGTCAGGAAGTGTTGCACTTCTAGCTGTCATTTTCCCTTAGATTTCCATGCCACAATATATACCAATTGTTCTACTTGTTTCCCTCATGGAAAGTGGTGTTTAGAACTGGAAACAAGACTCTTTTTATGTTACCAATCATGTAAGGATTCATAGAAACACTTGGTAGAATTTTATGTGGTAGTTTGATCACATTTCTGAAAGTTTAGATCTCACCTGTCGACAGCTAGCACTTACCTGTCGATAGGTATCATGCTTCCAGAACCCAGAAATGCAGAACTGACAGTAGTTGTCGACAGATAACCTTGATCTGTCGACAGATGTTCCTTGCCTGTCGACAGCCGACTCTGGTCTGTCGACAGATAGTGTCAGACCCCAAAAACTGGTTCTGGGAGGATAGTAGCTGTCGACAGCCACTTCCTAGCTGTCGACAGACACCAGTTTGTGATGAACTG
Source organism: Colocasia esculenta (assembly GCA_014218235.1). Taxonomy (NCBI): domain Eukaryota; kingdom Viridiplantae; phylum Streptophyta; class Magnoliopsida; order Alismatales; family Araceae; genus Colocasia; species Colocasia esculenta. The sequence continues at coordinate 164,884,431 of CM024760.1, read as the reverse complement.
GTCCTTCTTCAGTCAGAAGTGTCAGCAGGTTCAGTCAGAAGAGTCAGCAGGCACCCTGTAGAACTGGAACTCATACCTTATTTACTCAGAAGTAAATGTTATAATTTGATGTTTTATTTACTTAAGATATTACATGTAAATAAGGACGTACCCCCATTTGAATCCAATCAAAATATCAGAAAAATCATATCTCTTACCAATAAAAAGTCAACTCTCCCACCGAAGAAGAAAATTGTAATTTTGGCGATTCCATCAAAATAACGTCTTTCTAATTTCTCACAATTTGGCCTACCTAAAAATCTCATAATTCAAATAAACTTAGTGGAATGCTAAGAATCCAAGGTCCGATGAAAAATGATAAACACACATATGACTTCTCCAAGGGAGCCCTCTCCTACTGAAGGAAAAGTCAAATGTTCATCCCTTAATCTACATCGATATGGCTTTTGCAATGATATGTTATTATCTCCAACTCTAAATAAGAATTAGTAATGAATGGTTCAATCAATCATATAGATTTCATGACTATCCTCGTGATATTCCTTCCGTTGACTTTCCCACGTTCTTGAATTCTAAATTATTATACCACTGAAATGAATTAGTTAATCCTCATTTATCTCCATCCCTCACTAAATCAAGTGAAACTCTTTAATAACTCAAATGTGTGGAACACTCACACAATTGATGACTCAAAGTTTTGAGATCGTTTTAAATCTCACAAACCGTATACCCACAGTGTAGGATTGAACCTGTTTATGTCTATTGTAGTAGACAACCAAACCAAATAGTGAAGAAAAGAAGTAGGAAAATACCCAATTAGAGAGAATTTTGAAGAAATGCAAGGATATGCAAATACATTGCACAAGAATTTGGACTTAGTGAAATGACTCCTTGAACTTCCAATTACATCCTCTATAGGCTTGAACGCATCAAAATTTTCCTTCAAACTGTAACATAAGAATCAAATGTCTCAGTTGAGTTAAATCCTAAAGTTTTGCTTTAATTAATAAACAACATGGCATGTCAATGCACATAAACAATTGGACTTAGAATCAGTAGGAAAAGTATCAGTAGAGTCAACTCCATGTCTTCTAGAGTCGATCTCACTCAGGAATAATAGTTTTGACTAATTATCCATCACGTAGAGTTGATCTTGTAATATCCCAGTATCAACCTCGCATAGTATAGTCAACCTAACCTCCATTTGGAGTTAACATTACATTGATAGTATGAATTAAAAAAAAAAACCTAAATTTTAAATCACATGATAACTAAACTTAAATTTGTTTGCTCAGCTAGCGTAATGGGAGAAGAAACACATTGGAAAGAGGTTCAACATGCAATGAACAACCTTGTTCAGTCTTTAGAGCGAGTAGTTCCCATTGATGATCAAGGAAAAATGGAACTGCATAAGGACATTAAGAGCCCAAACTCTCAAGAAACAGTGAGCATTACAGTGTCTATACGGAAGAAGACAGTTCGCCCCAGTAATAGAGAAATAGTTGGCAAACAGAAGATGAAGCGGAGTAAAGAGAACAAAAAGAGTAACAAGGCCAACAAGCAAGCGAACGTTAAGGCACGACCTAAGGAAGTTTGTACGTTTTGTCACACACCAGGCCATGCCAAGGAGAACTGTTGGCGGAGACTAGGTGTGACGGAACACCTCGACCAAGCCCGTTAAACCGATAACGTACTTGGTCCGAGTCCGCCTCCCATGAACGGGCCGAAGCCTCGCAAGGGATACCACACCACAGTCCGTGTAAACACAAAGGAACACACCATTTCATATATATATTTCACAAGTTTACATAGCCATATTTCCACAAAACTGAAAGAAAGTACAAGAATCTGGGGCATACCTCGAGGTACAACTAGAAGAAGTAAACAAACTAACTACACTACTATTGCTACACTGCTACTACTACAACTACACTGCTAGAGGTACTGACCCTGCACCGCTACGACGCGGCTCTGAACTGGACGACGGTCGAGAAACATCCTCCTCGCCCTCACCTGTAGGGGTAGGGGTGAGCCTCGCTAGTCACTGGCTCAGTAGGGAACTCCCCCAAAACTGAGCAAACCAAAGACACAGGTACAAAAGCAGTAAACAATACCAACAATTTATAGAACAGCTAAGCAAGATATGAAAGCTGTAAAAGCACTCACCGTCTGCCGACTACGAAAAACAACTTTAATAATTAAACGGAAAACCAGTACAAGTGTATGAGCTAAAGTAGAGACCTCCACACACGAGCCACGTGAACTGGTTCGCGACACCAGTGACTGACTCGGACAAGCTAACACAGGTCTACCTCTCAGTCTCGCAGCCATGGACGAAAGGTCCAACTGCCGCTCCACGTGAAAAGGTCAAGTAACTGTGGCGACCAACTAAACAACCACCTGCGGACCACACAGTCGTAGGCCCATGCCTGGCACCTCTAGAGACACTGGCCTGGACTCGCTAGAGTACTGAGGCACTGGAAAAGGACTAGCAGGGGACCAGTGCCGACTACTGGTGTCCGTACCCCCAACTACGAGTGCGCTACAAGTGACTAAAAGACAAGTACGACAGTCACTATCCCACTGTCGTCTTTCCCTCAGCCGGACGTACAACTCAAGCAAAGGAGTGAGGGTGTCCAGGTCAGACAACACAGACCTCGACGCTACAGCACAAGTACCGGGACAAAGCCCCGAGCTAACAGCCTGGCTCACAGAGAACCTGGGGCACCCAACTGGAGAGGTAACCACGGTAGGTGTCGTACTACTCGCCACGTACACAAAACCACGTGCACGTCACACAAACCACGTGAAGGCTCACGTAAACCGCGTGCACTAGTAGTCCACTACACGTGAACACCACGTAAACACGTAAAGAACCAGCCAACTGCGTACCCAGTACGCTAGTCTCAGAAACCACGTGCACTAGGTGCACAACAATTATCATTGCACCGCTCGATATCATTAAATATCCAATATAACAACATTTTCATAAAAACATGTTGGCGGCAACATCGACTGTCGTAAATGGGATGTAAACGGCAAGGTATCTGGCTGTTAATCTCCCAGCTGAAGAACCTGGCGTCAATTGATGTTGACGCCAAGATCTTTGGCCATCAACTTCACAGAAACCCTGGGCTGATACCTCAGGTATTCCCAGCCCTAAAACCAATGGAAAAATGCGAGGAAACACCTCCTCTAACATGCATGAATCCTAATCAACTCGAAACAACATGTTACCTTTGTTAAATTGTTTAAACCACCCATTAACCCCGCATGGAGTACCATTACCCAAAAACACAATTATCATGCAAATTCATGCATTCCAGATGTATTATCACAACCTAAAGGAACTAAAGGGATAATTCCCTACCTCAATACACACTTAAACCTCCTAAATCCTCCCGATTCGCACCAAACCCTCCGCGAGCTCCTACGGAGATTACACCTCGCTCCGGCGTTTCCTTGGACAATCCATCACCGCCTCGCGTTCCACGATCCCCCAACTAGCCTTCTGCAACCATTGGAAGTAATGGGAAAGCAAGGGGCATGAAAACAGGGCGAGGGAGAGGGAGAATGGAGTGAGGGAACTGTCCTCGGGTAAACCTATATTCTGCAGGTCACATAGGTTGGCGTCAACCCTAATGCCGCTTAGAGAACCGTCACAGTAAACGTCCACAAAGCCTGACGTTAAGTTCTTAAGGTTGACGTCACCTTCGATGGACGTCAAACCAGTCAATGACCACACCTGGCCGTCAACCCCTAATCAGCTGCAGCAGATCCTATCTTATTTAAGGACCAAACCTGCTCCAAACCTGCGCACACCACACAACCAAACCACAATGGCCTCACAATGGCCACCACAATTAATACACACATGATCCATAAGGATCCGAAAAACACGCGACGTTACATTACTATCATCTAAAAAGAAAATTTCGACCTCGAAATTCATAACACAACTTAAACATAATAATTTAAATATGCACATTTTTACAAGTACTATCATCTAAAAAGAAATACAAAACCTTATTCAAACAGATAGAGATACCCCTTAGCCATCTCCTCGGCTAATTCCCAGGTATCCTCACCACCCAACCTATTTTCCCATCGCACTTTAACTAGCTCGATTTCTTTATTTCTCAGCTTCTTTATCTTTCGATCAGTGATCTACACCGGATACTCTAGAATGGTCATATCCAGCCTCAAGTCACCACCTTGGTAACTGATTATTTGAGCTGGATCTTCAATACACTTTCTTAACATAGAAACATGAAATACATCATGGACATCCGCAAAATCTACTGGCAGATCCAGTCTATAAGCTATTTCCCCAATTCTTTCAATTACCTGGAAGGGTCCCACATACCTTGGACTCAACTTTCCAGTCTTTCCAAACCTCATAATACCTTTACTTGGGGAAACTCTCAAGAAAACAAAATCTCCCACTTCAAACTGAAGTGGTCTTCTCCGGTTATCTGCATAACTCTTTTGTCTGCTTTGAGCTGTCTGTAATTTTTCCTTAATAAGCTTTACTACATCTGTGGCTTGCTGAATCAATTCAGGACCTACTAACTGCCTTTCTCCCACTTCATGCCAGTTCAATGGGGTTCTACATGGCCTTCCATATAAATCTTCATACGGTGCCATCCCAAGACTGGTATGATAACTATTATTATAGGCAAACTCAATCATTCCCAAATGATGCTCCCAATTACCTCCTCAAACTAAACAACAAGCTCGCAACATGTCTTCAATCGTCTGAATAGTCCTCTCTGTTTGACCATCTGTCTGGGGATGATAAGAAGAGCTATATCTCAACTCAGTACCAATTACTTTCTGCAGACTTCTCCAGAAACCAGAAGTAAATCTTGGATCTCCGTCAGACACGATAGTCTTCGGAATACCATACAGTGGAACAATTCTTTCAACATAAACCTTTGCTAATCTGTCCACTGTCCAAGACATACTTACTGCCACTAATCTGCACACCTTGGTCAATCTATCAACAAACACCAAAATTCCATTATGTCCCGAAGCTGTTCTTGGTAAACCTGCCACAAAGTCCATGGCAATATCATCCCATTTCCACTGTGGAATGGGTAATAGTTGCAATAGACCTCCAGGTTTCTGATGTTCTGCTTTAATCTGTTGACAGATAGCACACCTTGCAACAAATTCTGCTATTTCCTTTTTCATATGAGGCCACCAGAAATGCTTCCTTAAATCGTGGTACATTTTAGTACTACCCGGATGGATAGTGTACCTGGATTTATGGGCCTCCTCTAACACTCGCTGCTTTACCTCTCTTTCAGCTGGTACAAATAACCTGCCTCTGAGCCTAATCACACAATTATCATCAATGGTAACTCCTTCCATTTTTACAATCTCAGCTAAACTTACATCTGCTCTCTGAGCCTCAACAATCTGCCAATACAAGGACGGCTCTACAGCACTAGCAGCTAGTACTGCCCGTCGCTGACTATTGGGCACATATAAGGAGTTCTCTACTATCTCTTCATACAGCTTCCACTCTTTGATCATCATCAGATTTATATATGTCTTTCTTCTCAAGGCATCTGCTACAACATTGGCCTTACCCGGATGGTAAGTCAAACTGAAATCATAATCTTTCAAATATTCAATCCATCTGCGCTGACGGAGATTTAAATCTTTCTGCGAGAAGATATATTTTAAGCTTTTATGATTTGTAAAGATCTCAAATCTCTCGCCATACAGATAATGCCTCCACATTTTCAAGGCAAACACAACTGCTGCCAATTCCAAATCATGAGTGGGATAATTCTCTTATGCCGGCTTCAATTGCCTGGACACATAAGCTATTACTTTGCCATGCTGCATAAGCACTGCGCCAAGTCCTCTTCTTGAAGCATCTGCATATACCACAAAACCACCACTTCCTGCCGGTAATGTCAATATAGGTGTTGTTGTAAGTCTTTTCTTTAATTCCATAAAACTTTTCTGACATTCACCAGACCACACAAATGGCACACCTTTTCTGGTCAACTTGGACATAGGTGCCACAATCTTAGAAAAATCTTGTATGAAGCGCCTATAATAACTTGCCAATCCCAGAAAACTTCTAATCTCAGTAATTGTCTTAGGCACTTCCCATTTCATCACTGCTTCCACTTTACTTGGGTCCACTGCTACTCCTTTAGATGAAATGACATGACCCAGAAATTGAATTTCTTTCAACCAAAATTCACACTTACTGAATTTGGCAAACAACTGGTTATCCCTTAACAACTGCAGGGTAAACCTCAAATGAGCTACATACTCCTCTTCAGATGCTGAATAAATCAGAATATCATCTATAAAGACCACAATGAATTGGTCCAAATACGGATGAAAAATTCTATTCATCAGATCCATAAAACCTGCAGGAGCATTGGTCAACCCAAATGGCATAACCACAAATTCATAGTGACCATATCTAGTTCTAAAAGTTGTTTTATCTATATCCTCCTCTTTAATCCTCAACTGATGGTACCCAGACCTCAAATCAATTTTAGAAAATACTTTTGTCGATTGCAACTGATCAAACAGATCATCTATCCTCGGCAATGGGTATTTATTCTTAATGGTCACATCATTCAACTTCCTATAATCAATACACATCCTAAAACTTCCATCTTTCTTTTTCACAAATAACACTGGTGCTCCCCACGAGGAATGACTCGGTCTAATGAACCCTTTCTGCAACAGCTCTTCTAATTGCTTTTTCAATTCATTAAGTTCTACTGGTGCCATCCGATATGGAGCTTTAGAAATCGGCATAGTACCTGGCAGCAACTCAATAGTGAAGTCCACCTCTGTATGTGGAGCTAAACCAGGCAAATCTTCAGGAAAAACATCAGCAAATTCCCTAACTACGGGAACTGCTTCCACTGACTGACTAGCTTCTACCAAACTCACCGAGGCTAAATAAGCCACACATCCAACATTTATCAACTTTCTAGCTTTAATTGCAGAAATTAGGAACTTAAAGGTATAGAAAGGCATACCTTGATATTCAAATACTGCACCATTAGGACGACAAAACCTGATCCTCTTTTTTCTGCAATCTAGCATTGCTCCATAAGTCTCAAGCCAATCCATACCCAAAATAATATCATAATCTGTCAACTGCAAGGCATACAACCGACCCGGCATCTGGTTCCCATCAATCATAACAGGAGCTTCATCTATATAGCTCGAAGTGAGCAGGAACTCACCCGAGGGAACCTCCACTACTAACTCACAAGACTTTTCTTCTAAAGGATGAACCATACGATCCAGAAATTCTTCGGAAATAAAAGAATGAGAGGCACCGAATCAAATAAGACTATTGCTGAATAATCATAAAGAGGTATAGTACCTTCAATCATATTCGATGCCTCCGCCTGGGATCGGGTGATAGTCATAACCCGGCCTCTTCCCTGCTGTTGCGGTACTCCTCTGCCACGACCTGCATGTGGCTGCTAAAACTGCTGCGGCTACTGTTGCGGCATTGTTGACTTTGCATTTTCGTTGTCCAGAGTTCCTCGCACAAGTCAATATGCGCACTTCCTCTAAACTGTCTCACAAAATTAAAATAACAAATATGAACTAGTAAAATGGTGAGCACAGGTCATATCCACGGAGAGGCAGAATAGAATTTGAATTAAACTACTTTGACTTGAAATCTCTATCGACAATACATTAAAAGTGAATGAGAAAACAAAACCAACCAAATCCCTCACAACATTCGAAATCCCAAATGCTCAACAAGAAGAAAAGAAAGATTCAAATTCCCAGATGTCGAACTCTTCAGCACAGAATAAAGGAAATTTGGAACACCGAAGAAATAGACAAATTAACATTGGATTGACCTTCACAGCACAGAAGAAATGGTAAAATCCACACAGAGAAATAGCAAAGTTAACTGGATTGAATTCTGCAACTCAGAAGAAATGGGAATTAAATGCAATAAAGCCACTGGATCACCTTCACAATTTGCACATAAGAAATAAAAAGATCAGTCGAATTCGGAAATTTGCACAGGAGAAATGGAACTAAGACATTTTTGCCAGAATAAGGGAAGAACAACAAACTGGAAATTAAATCCCAAAATATCAAATTGTCCAAACTCGTCTCCTTACAGTAAAGAAACAAATCAAAACAAAAGCTAATCCAGCCTCCCTGCCCTGCAATCGAACCAGAACAAGAACAAAATAAACTCCTAAAAATTCTAAACCCGAGCCCCAGCAACAAGAACAATAGAAGAGAAATTTCCAACTCTCAGAACCCTCGTAGCTCTGCAGAAAATAAAAAATTACAGAAGTAGAAAATGGTTGAAATAAACTAAAAATCTGAACTAGCTAACTCATCTCCCTCACTGCTATGCGGAATGAAAGAATTCAGAAAACACAAATGGCATTGGATTGAACTATCTAAACACAGAAAAAAAAAATAGAGAATTAAACTAATGTACTGGATTGAATCATCTACGCATAGGAGAAAATGGAAAACAAAAAGCTCACAGACGGCAATTAATCTCTATCAGCCCTCCAACCATCTCACAAATCTCCACGGAAGAGGGGAAGACAAAGCCGATCTCCCCTCAACAACAGAAGCAAACCTCCACAGAACTGATCTCCGGAAGAAATAGGAAAGAAATGAAAGCTCAAAAATCCCTAAAAATTTCCACTGGCGAGTCTTCCCCTGCTCTGCTGAAAAGAGAAGTTACAGAAATAAAACTGGAAGAAAATCACACTGGCTAACCCTTCTGATCTACTCTACTGCTTTGACAGGAAAAGAAAATTACATAAGAGATAAACTAAAATTCTACCTAAAAAATCGACCCCCCCCCCCCCAAAACAACCAATCTCCCTCCTTTGCTCTGCTTAAAGGAAAAAAATACAGAAAAGAACTAAAAATTCCTAAGAAATTCTAACCAGCCAACCCCGGGAAGACCTTGGGGTCCCTTTATATAGGCTTCCGGGTCTTGGGGCGCCTCTGCTTCATCACTTCCTGGATGCCGAACAGCTCTGCACCAGGATCGCCAACGCAACAGGTCCAGACGCATGGCGAGCCTGCCTCCACCTCAGCTCCAGATCTGTCACCTCAGCACTACTGCATCACACCGCGCCAGGGCTCCTCTGCAGGAGCTGCCCCCAAATCGCCTTCCAGGAGCTTCCAGCAGCTTCTGCTGCTGACCTGTTAAGAAGAAAAAACAAAAAATGTGCGTGACCTATTTTAAGGAGAAAAAAATGCAATAAAGACCTATGGGGTATGTGCGTGTTGGAATTGGGTATGGTGAGGTATACTATTATTTAATGGGAGTGGGGTATGTGGCATGATTTGGTGAGATGTGATTGGGGTGTGTAAAAAGTATTTATTTATTTAATGAGATTAGATGAGATATATGTAAAAAATTCATTATTTACATTTACCTATACCTATTTGTTACTAAAAATATTTACAACAACATTATTGTAACAACATTTATTTACTAAGATTTCTTATGTACCTAATTTGTCAAAACAGTGATTTATTTAATCTAATGTGTATTCTAATCTATTCTCAACTAATATGTTCAAAATCTTATTCATGGATGAATCGAGATTTAAAATCAATACACACATTATTTACAAACAAAAAGATGTCTAAATTTACTATATGTATGAAATTTAACACGAAAAATGTGTAATTATCACTCCCCCTACTTGAACATTGCTAGTCCCTTAGCAATGAATTTTACTCCAAATGTAGGACTAGAAGATATAATGTCTCATGCTAAATAGCCATCATATAGAAGATTAATGTAAAGATATGTTTTTCCTAATTGTAAAGGCTTATGGCAAGAAATTAGTGCACGAATGATAGCTCACTTAAGAGTTCACATCAGCCCTCCTGGAGCTCCTCTATCTCAACTAGTATTTGAGATTAGATTGATTCGATGGAGAAGAAAAGAATTGTGGAATAAGATCCTTGTTCAGTTAGATTGGGTTGTTTCTCTCAGTTCCATTCTGCCCATCTTCCTTGAGGATTATTTTGTTCTGAGCTGAGGACTTTTGTCCCTTTATTTGCACTTTGTGCACTCAGAATTTCTTTCTTTCTTTTTCATCCATAATGCTGCACAACCCATCACTTTTCAAGAGTAGCGAGTCCAACTTTACTCAGATTCGGGTCATTTTTCATGGATATATTTTTCTTTTACTTTTGCTTTTGCTTTTTGCTTTTTACTTTTCTTTTCTTTTCCTCTTAAAGGAAGGATGAACAGTCAGGTTCCTTGATCACACGCCTTCACTTCCTTCACAATTCACTTAAGGGGAGGGGAGAAAACCAATCACCTCTCTCCTACTATCCTTGACAAATTTACTACATTAAGGTTCAGCTAGTCTAAGTGGCTGTGTAGTGTGTGTATGAAAACTTCTTGCCATAAATCCTTACATAAGATAGACAATAAGTACATGTAATCTTTTACTAGAGGCTACCTAACATGGATGTTTGCAAAGGAGTGTGACAACCACAAAATTTTAATGGTTAAAGATCAGACACATAGTCTGAGATGCGCAAAGCCACGCATTTTTATTCAAAGATGAAACATTGTGAAATTTTTATTTGCATATGTACAAGCTCAAGAAAAAGAAATGAAGCAATGGTTGGGACGAGGACTATGAATGCATGCTTATTCTACCTCTCCCCTCTACTTATTTACAGGAAAAGAAAGTAAGACAAAGAATTACCTGATAAAGGAAATCTGTACACTTGGGTTGCCTCCCAAGAAGCGCTAAGTTTATTTCATCTTCAGCCGGACGCAATTAGGCTTCGTTTGGCTCAGGTAGCTTGGTAGAATCCGTTTTTAAGAAAAGTGGGCTTTCAAAAAAATACTTTAACCTTTGCCCATTGACAGTGAATGATTGTCCAGTTTTAGGGTCAAGAATGATGACAGCACCATTGTCATAAGCTTTGACAACAGTGTAAGGACCATCCCATCGAGACTTCAATTTTCCACAAAGCCTAAAGTTAAATAGCCAGGCCTTATCATGCACTTGAAAAAATTTTCTATGAATTTTCCAGACTTCAATTAGTTTCTTCTCCTGCCCTTCCCTAAGATCACTAGCAATTATGATGGGCCAAGTCTCGTTCTCTCCTAGAAAGATGTATTTTAAATTAACAGGGAGTGGTTTTAGCTCAACCTTAGGAGAACATTATAATGGAAATGATAGATCATTGTTCTGAAACATGGAACTAAGTTGTCCTTCTTCTCCCTCAAACCCTAGAGCACAGGGTTGGTCTATTGCATCTTCTACACAGGATTCTTCCAAGAGTTCTTCATTACCAGTTGGTTTGCTTTTAGATTTTGGCTTTAAAGCTTCAGAAAAAGAGACTCTTGGAATGTAATGACTTGGGTCTTCATTTATTTGGATTGTGTCTAGAGGCTCTTCAGTTATTTTCTCTTTTCCCTTGGATTTTTCAACATTTTCAACATTCTCTTCAATTTCAGTTTCATTTTCATTTTCTTTATCCTCATGCAATGTTGACATGTGTGGGTGAGGATTTATCACGATTTTTTCATTTCTTAAAGTTGACACTATTTTCACATTTTCCACTTGAGGGCCCCTAGCTTGGGCAGGAGAATGGTCCTGTTGTATAAATTGATTTTGAATTTATGGTGCTGGAATGTTCTGGACAAAAGTTTGTTGTGTGTTTGATGGTGGAGGTGCATTTTGTCTAACATGTGGTATGTACCCCTGGACTTGATGGTTTTGCTGGTTCAGATAAAATCCATGAGGGTTGTTCCTTGGGTTTGCTATAGTTTGACTTGATAACTAACCCAATTCCCTCCTACACACATCATCAATCTGATACTCTATCCTATCCAAATTTTGTTGAATATTTTGGTTCTGATTTTGTTGTTCTTGCACAGTTTGGCAAAGAGTCATCATCATGTTTTGAAGTTGATTCATTTTATCTTCCCAATTGGGCTGAGAAGATGGTGGTTGATTGTATGGAGATTGCTGAAAATTGGTATGAGCAAATTGATTGAAATTTTGATTTCCTTGGAATTGTGGAGGTCTGGAATAAGAAGATTGGTCAAATCCCGAATTCTGATTGGGATAAGATCGACCGTACATGAATTGCTTGAAAGAAGGTTGAGAAATTTGTTCAGATTGATTTTTCCAAGAAAAGTTCGGGTGGTTTCTCCAACCAAAATTGTATGCGTTAGAATATGGATCATAGGAGGGTTTGTAGAAACCATGGACAACTTGAATTTGTTCTTGATAGGCCATGATATGAAAGAATCTCTCAATCTCTATGATAGGTTGAGCCAAATCTAAGTTAAATGATTGTCTACTAAGCATGCACAGATGAAAAGCCCTCTATTTATGATTTTTGAATTTTTTAGATTTTTATTGATTTTTGATGAATTTTTAAACAAACACAAATAAACACTTTCAAATCAAATTAACCTTTTTTTTTTTTTTTTGCTAACGAGGAAACCCCGCCCGTGTGGCTTTAAATCAAATTAACCTAATCACTAAGTGTTCCTTGGACTTATGTTATTTTTCTCAAAATCAGATTTATGCTTGCTTAAATCAAATCCTAACTCTTCTTGTACTGGTCAGGTAAGAGGTGGAGTAGAGGGAGGCCCCCCTTGCTTTCGCAAGGACCCAATTAAATAACCTCTAACTCACTTAAGCGTAAGATTTTTAACCTCTAATCCTAGACACCAGACTTAAAGAGAAGTCTTAGAATTAAGAAAGAACAAATCTAATTATGAACCCTAGAGCCAAGTCTACTGATTTTTATTGAAAGTTTAGGTAAATGCAAAAATGTGGAAATTTTTGTGATTTTTGGGCAAAGGAAATGGTGATGAAATCTCTCACCTTATCTTTTTATTTTAATGGGTGAAGCCCTTAAGCAGTCCCATTTTCAAATGTGAAGTGCAACAAACAAGTTCAAACAAGAGATTATCCAATGCTAAGTCTAATGCATGAAACAAGAGTTAGAAACCTTACCTTTCTCCCGCACTCTTCAATGCAAGAAAAGAGATGACAATTAAAATGACAATTAAGATGATGAATGTCCTAAAACATGAGATTCTAATCTTGAGAAATGAAAGTTTTATTTACAAACAAACGGCTAACATGAAAGAGCGATTTGGAATTTTTTTTAGACTTTAGATTTTTGAATTTTTATTTGGTTTTTGAATTAAATGAAATGAAACTAAAAAAATATAAGGTGCTACTATAAACTAGTTCTCAAACCACACAAACCACAAAAGAGGCCAATTATTATATGCCAACGGGAAATAAATCTTTGTACATGCACAAAGAGTACATCAAAGTCTCACTACAAACTTCTCTCACACTCCCCTATCTAAAAGACTGAATTAAAAACAAGAGGGAAAAGAAATCAACAAGCTCCTCCAATGGGCTTCAAATGTCAAGCACAATCTCCAAGTTCCTCTCCTTGTGCAAATCTGAAATGAAAGCCCAATAATAAGTCAATGTAAAACCAATAGAAATGAAATCAAATCAAAATAGATCTAAATCAAACTCTAATGCCTCCCCGGCAACGGCGCCAAGATGAACGCGCGGCATTGTTGACTGTGTATTTTCGTTGTCCAGAGTTCCTCGCACAAGTCAATATGCGCACTTCCTCTAAACTGTCTCACAAAATTAAAATAACAAATATGAACTAGTAAAATGGTGAGCACAGGTCATATCCACGGAGAGGCAGAATAGAATTTGAATTAAACTACTTTGACTTGAAATCTCTATCGACAATACAATAAAAGTGAATAAGAAAACAAAACCAACCAAATCCCTCACAACATTCGAAATCCCAAATGCTCAACAAGAAGAAAAGAAAGATTCAAATTCCCAGATGTCGAACTCTTCAGCACAGAATAAAGGAAATTTGGAACACCGAAGAAATAGACAAATTAACATTGGATTGACCTTCACAGCACAGAAGAAATGGTAAAATCCACACAGAGAAATAGCAAAGTTAATTGGATCGAATTCTGCAACTCAGAAGAAATGGGAATTAAATACAATAAAGCCATTGGATCACCTTCACAATTTGCACATAAGAAATAAAAAGATCAGTCGAATTCCGAAACTTGCACAGGAGAAATGGAACTAAGACATTTTTGCATAGAATAAGGGAAGAACAGCAAACTGGAAATTAAATCCCAAAATATCAAACTGTCCAAACTCGTCTCCTTACAGTAAAGAAACAAATCAAAACAAAAGCTAATCCAGCCTCCCTGCCCTGCAATCGAACCAGAACAAGAACAAAATAAACTTCTAAAAATTCTAAACCCGAGCCCCAGCAACAAGAACAATAGAAGAGAAATTTCCAACTCTCAGAACCCTCATAGCTCTGCAGAAAAGAAAAAATTACAGAAGTAGAAAATGGTTGAAATAAACTAAAAATCTGAACTAGCTAACTCATCTCCCTCACTGTTCTGCGGAATGAAAGAATTCAGAAAACACAAATGGCATTGGACTGAACTATCTAAACACAGAAAAAAAAATATAGAGAATTAAACTAATGTACTGGATTGAATCATCTATGCATAGGAGAAAATGGAAAACAAAAAGCTCACAGATGGCAATTAATCTCTATCAGCCCTCCAACCATCTCACAAATCTCCACGGAAGAGGGGAAGACAAAGCCGATCTCCCCTCAACAACAGAAGCAAACCTCCACAGAACTGATCTCCGGAAGAAATAGGAAAGAAATGAAAGCTCAAAAATCCCTAAAAATTTCCACTGGCGAGCCTTCCCCTGCTCTGCTGAAAAGAGAAGTTACAGAAATAAAACTGGAAGAAAATCACACTGGCTAACCCTTCTGATCTACTCTACTGCTTTGACAGGAAAAGAAAATTACATAAGAGATAAACTTAAATTCTACCTAAAAAAATCAAACCCCCCCCAAACAACCAATCTCCCTCCTTTGCTCTGCTTAAAGGAAAAAAATACAGAAAAGAACTAAAAATTCCTAAGAAATTCTAACCAGCCGACCCCCGGGAAGACCTTTGGGGTCCCTTTATATAGGCTTCCGGGTCTTGGGGCGCCTCTGCTTCCTCGCTTCCTGGATGTCGAACAGCTCTGCACCAGGATCGCCAACGCAGTAGGTCCAGACGCACGGCGAGCCTGCCTCCACCTCAGCTCCAGATTTGCACCTCAGCACTACTGCATCACACCGCGCCTCCTCAACCTCATCCGGCCGCACACCAGAGCTCCGCACACACCGCCACTACACAGCTGCGCAAGAGCTGCGTCGCACCGCCCCAGTGCCACTGCACAGCAGATCCGGTCCCTGCTCACACATGCCATCCCGCCATCAACTGCTGCGTATGCCAGCACAACCGGATCCACATGAGCCATCTTCACAGCCCAGCCTACAAGGCCCAGCTGCAGACCATCGCCAGCCACACCTCCTGCGCAGATTTGGCCGCCCAAATCTGCCAGGTCCACGCCATCTGCACACCACCCAGCCTCCATCGCTTGGGAGCTCCTCCATCTGGCCTCCAGCTGCTTTGTATGCAGCGGCTTCGCCTTCTCAATCGCCTGCGCTCCGCACGCCCAGAGCACCATCGCGCCAGGCCCGGTCCACCTCAGCCGCAGCGCCAGCTCGTGCCATGCCCATCCTTCACAGCTCCACACACCAGCCGCGCCTGCTCTTCCTGGCCGCGCCCTGGTCTTCCTGGCGGCGCCCTGGCCCAGCCACAGTGCATATCCGCCGAGCTCCTCCATCGCCAAGGCTCCTCTACAGGAGCTGCCCCCAAATCGCCTTCTAAGAGCTTCCAGCAGCTTCTGCTGCTGACCTGTTAAGAAGAAAAAACAAAAAAATGTGCGTGACCTATTTTAAGGAGAAAAAAAAGGCAATAAAGACCTATGGGGTATGTGCGTGTTGGAATTGGGTATGGTGAGGTATACTATTATTTAATGGGAGTGGGGTATGTGGCATGATTTGGTGAGATGTGATTGGGGTGTGTAAAAAGTATTTATTTATTTAATGAGATTAGATGAGATATATGTAAAAAAATCATTATTTACATTTGCCTATACCTATTTGTTACTAAAAATATTTACAACAATAGTATTATAACAACATTTATTTACTAAGATTCTTATGTACCTAATTTGTCAAAACAGTGATTTATTTAATCTAATGTGTATTCTAATCTATTCTCAACTAATATGTTCAAAATCTTATTCATGGATGAATTGAGATTTAAAATCAATACACACATTATTTACAGACAAAAAGATGTCTAAAATTACTATATGTATGAAATTTAACACGAAAAATTGTGTAATTATCACTGCACACCTCTTCCATACCCATACTCTCTCGGATAGGGGCAATTGCGGATCAAATGTCTCGGCTGATTGCAATTATAGCATCTATACCCTGGTGGAATAATGGGCTGTCTGGCAGTACTCTGCTGCGACTCCTCTACCTCTGGCCTACCACGACCTTGCTGAAATTGCTGTCGACCTCCCCATCCTCTTCCTTTACCTTTAAATGCTTGCTTCAATTTCTGGCCCCACTTACCAAAACCTGATGAAGAAGGTCCTGTTGGTGCTTTACCCTTACTCGCACCCACTGACTGCCGCGGTAGCCGAAAACTACCTGAGCCTGATTCGCCCACCTGATGAGTCCGAATAGACCTCTCCAGCGTAGCTGCCCTCTGAGCTGCTTCTTCCATTGTTTTACACATTAGAGGTACTATTGCATCCTACAACTCTACTCTCAAACCTCTAATGAAATACTCAACCATCATATTATTATCTGATACTACATAAGGCGCATATCGGCTAAGCGCCATAAACCTCATCTGGTACTCTAAAACTGAAGAGTTACCTTGCTGGAGTGTCTGAAACTGCTCTCTCTTGACTTGCTGCACTTGAATCGGAAAGAATGTTAAATACATCAAGAAATTCTAACCAAGTGATAGTCTCTTCTGTCCTGCCTGCGAAGGTGGTCTGCATCTTCAATCGCCACCATTCCAATGCAAAACCTCGCAACTGATAGGCAGCTAGCACAACTCTATCTGCTGTCGGACACCTCATGGTCGCAAAGACCCTCTCAATCTCATGGACCCAGTGTTCCGCTGTATCTGGATTCGGCCCTCCTGAGTAAGTAGGCGGCTGCAATCTCAGAAACTTCTCAACTTGCATCACTAGTTCCTCTGCTACTAACACTGGTGGTGGTGGTGGCAAGGGTGCTACAAAAGGCACCTCCACTCCTGGCGGTGGCGGAACTGAAATTGTAGGTACAGTCTCTCCATCCCCAGGTGGCACAGAAACTGGTGGTACCGGTGCTTGCTGATCCATCCTTCTCTGGAAATCAGTGAGGCTCTCCCAGATCCTTTCTATCATACGCTGAGTACTCTCCTCTAGATCATCTCCTCCACCACCTCAATCTCTTCTATCAGCCATTTCAAACTTCTACATAAACAAAACACCAAACAAAAACAAAACAACAAATTATCAGAAACCAGGGCCCCTACCAGCAGTGTACAAAGACCGAAATAAGGCTATGTATCTTTCTAGTTCCCTTATATTAACACGGACCTTGTTCTGATACCAACTGTGACAGAACACCTCGACCAAGCCCGTTAAACCGATAACGTACTTGGTCCGAGTCCGCCTCCCGCGAACGGACCGAAGCCTCGCAAGGGATACCACACCACAGTCCGTGTAAACACAAAGGAACACACCATTTCATATATATATTTTAAAAGTTTACATAGCCATATTTCCACAAAACTGAAAGAAAGTACAAGAATCTGGGGCATACCCCGAGGTACAACTAGAAGAAGTAAACAAACTAACTACACTACTATTGCTACACTGCTACTACTACAACTACACTGCTGGAGGTACTGACCCTGCACCGCTACGACGCGGCTCTGAACTGGACGACGGTCGAGAAAGGTCCTCCTCGCCCTCACCTGTAGGGGTAGGGGTGAGCCTCGCTAGTCACTGGCTCAGTAGGGAACTCCCCTAAAACCGAGCAAACCAAAGACACAGGTACAAAAGCAGTAAACAGTACCAACAATTTATAGAACAGCTAAGCAGGATATGAAAGCTGTAAAAGTACTCACCGTCTGCCGACTACGAAAAACAACTGTAATAATTAAACGGCAAACCAGTACAAGTGTACGAGTTAAAGTAGAGACCGCCACACACGAGCCACGTGAACTGGTTCGCGACACCAGTGACTGACTCGGACAAGCTAACACAGGTCTACCTCACAGTCTCGCAGCCACGGACGAAAGGTCCAACTGCCGCTCCACGTGAAAAGGTCAAGTAACTGTGGAGACCAACTAAACACCACCACCTGCGGACCACACGGTCGCAGGCCCATGCCTGGCACCTCTAGAGACCCTGGCCTGGGCTCGCTAGAGTGAGGCACTGGAAAAGGACTAGCGGGGGACCAGTGTCGACTACTAGTGTCCGTACCCCCAACTACGAGCACGCTAGAAGTGACTAAAAGACAAGTACGGCAGTCACTATCCCACTGTCGTCTTTCCCTCAGCCGGACGTACAACTCAAGCAAAGGAGTGAGGGTGTCCAGGTTAGACGACACAGACCTCGACGGTACAGCACAAGTACCGGGACAAAGCCCCGAGCTAACAGCCTGGCTCACAGAGAACCTGGGGCACCCAACTGGAGAGGTAACCACGGTAGGCGTCGTACTACTCGCCACGTACACAAAACCACGTGCACGTCACACAAACCACGTGAAGGCTCACGTAAACTGCGTGCACTAGTAGTCCACTACACGTGAACACCACGTAAACACGTAAAGAACCAGCCAACTACGTACCCAGTATACGCTAGTCTCAGAAACCATGTGCACTAGGTGCACCATAATTATCATTACACCTCTCGATATCATTAAATATCCAATATAACAACATTTTCATAAAAACATGCTGGCGGCAACATCGACTGCTGTGAATGGGATGTAAATGGCAAGGTATTTGGTCATTAATCTCCCAGCTGAAGAACCTGGCGTCAATCGATGTTGACGCCAAGATCTTCGGCCATCAACTTCACAGAAACCTTGGGCTGATACCTCAGGTATTCCCAGCCCTAAAACCAATGGAAAAATGAGAGGAAACATCTCCTCTAACATGCATGAATCCTAATCAACTCGAAACAACATGTTACCTTTGTTAAATTGTTCAAAGCACCCATTAACCCCGCATGGAGTACCATTACCCAAAAACACAATTATCATGCAAATTCATGCGTTCCAGATGTATTATCACAACCTAAAGGAACTAAAGGGATCATTCCCTACCTCAATACGCACTTAAACCTCCTAAATCCTCCCGATTCGCACCAAACCCTCCGCGAGCTCCTACGGAGATTACACCTCGCTCTGGCGTTTCCTTGGCCAATTCGTCACTGCCTCACATTCCACGATCCCCCAACTAGCCTTCTGCAACCATTGGAAGTAATGGGAAAGCAAGGGGCATGAAAACAGGGTGAGGGAGAGGGAGAATGGAGTGAGGGAACTGTCCTCAGGTAAACCTATATTCTGCAGGTCGCACAGGTTAGCGTCAACCCTAATGCCGCTTAGAGAACCGTCACAGTAAACGTCCACAAAGCCTGACGTTAAGTTCTTAAGGTTGACGTCAGCTTCGATGGACGTCAAACCAGTCAACGACCACACCTGGCCGTCAACCCCTAATCAGCTGCAGCAGATCCTATCTTATTTCAGGACCAAACCTGCTCCAAACTTGCGCACACCACACAACCAAACCACACTGGCCTCACAATGGCCACCACAACTAATACACACATGATCCATAAGGATCCGAAAAACACACGACGTTACACTAGGAGCATGTTTAAAGTGCGGAAGTCTAGAGCATCGGATCTCAGAATGTCCTGTACTCTCTCAGAGCAAGGACAAGAGTTAAGGAAAACTTGAAACCACAAGGAAAAGTGACTAAAGCTATTAGAAGTAATCTTTCAATAGGATTAGAGTATAGTAAGAAATGCTTGAATTTAGTTGTTTTAGTAAGTTTTGTCAATCAATGTAATTTTGCAGGGATGACTATGGAGTTCTGTAATAAAAACCTTACGTGATAAATAAAATTCTTGTTATTGTTTATCTTCATAATCTTCATACCCATCAACGTCGTTATACCTTATTATTCTTTTTAGGAATATGTACTTATATAATTTTCTGAAGGTTAAGGTTATTTCTTGGTGAAGGAATCTTAGGAGTAATATGCCATTGCCGGCAATAAGAAACATAATAGAGAATGTATTTAATTGAATCCATGATCACAACCTGGTTTCATAAGATCTAAAATTGCTAATTCAGATTCCCATCAACTATTGATGTCATGATCACAAGTTGTATAAAAGTGTATACATTATATGACATGATAATTATGACAAGATTGGTGAGACTAACCTAGATTACAAAAAAATAAAAATAAATAATAGGTTGAAAATTTAAATTCTTGTGATCCATCCAAACTAGTCAAGGAGTTTGGAGGACCAAACTCTTTTCTTAGTGGGGAAGAGTTGTAACACCCCGAAAATTTAAAGTGTTAGGAAAATATGATTAATGTGGTTAATACACATTATTATTATCATTGGATTGAAATAATTAGCATTTGGGATTAATTAGTGCTAATAAACGTTACCCCAGTGTCGTACACAGAGGTGCGCGCTCCCACATGGCGACATCGGAAAACGACAACGAAATAAAAATCCGAGAATACCATAATTTCCAGAAAAAAATGAGGAGATCTCGGAAGTATAAATATCTGAATTTTTCGGTGTACGGATTTCAAGAATAAGCCGACGCGACTATTTTTCGGGTGATTTTTCACCTAGTGTAAAATAAAATCTAAAAATTAAATAAAAATCGCCATAATTTGTAAAACCATCAAATTAGTATATGGCTAAATTTTTGGGACAAATGGATACCATTTGAACATGTTCACATCAAGTTTAATGGGCCAGTTGAATTATTGGGCAATTACGGTTTGGTTTTTCTGGAATTTCCGGAGGCTTACGTGGGTGGCCCTGAGAAGGCCAGCGCACATGAAGGTGGGATTAACATGTTAACCCTTTAGCTGTTATCCATGAGAGCTGTGAATGGCAAACGTGTCTAGACATGGTTTAAGGGGATTAAAACCTTGATACATTGATGGCTATCGTGCCATCATGCATGGCCTGTGTTGAGAGTTATAAAAACCCTCTGATACCCAGCTTGCGAACCTTTCTAGGTTTGCTCCTGCTGCTGCTATGCTTTCCAGTCCCTTGTAGTGGGTGAATTGTTGTGGAAGTCATTGCTTCTATTGGAGCTACTGCTCCTGTTGGAGGTGCTGCGATCGTGGCTGCTCCTATTGTTTACACTCTTATTGCTGCTCCAGTGCAACCCTGTCATCTCCTTTCTCCTACTAGTTGTGGGTTTCTTTATCAAGTGGAAGTGAAGGTCTTCACCTTCTCAAATCAGGTAGAATTCTCTTCCTTTCCCACTCTTTTCTAAATCCTTGACCCCTACCGTTGTTTAAGAGGTCATGATCACCCACTTACTTGCTTTAAACTTGTGAATTCTCTTTTGAAACGGTGTATCCATCCCTTATAATCATGTTTTAGTTGTGTGTCTGTAGGATTCAATTCTTTCCTTCCTCTCTTACTCTTACTCTTGAACATGCTATGGAACCATGTTGATTCCACTGTGTAGGAATGTGTTGATTTATGGTAGTTCTTCCTACCATCATGAAAAGATTCATCTCCTTCTATCCTAATTATGTTTTCTATACATGAAAATAATCCCTGTAGCATCAATAAGTTGATACCCTCGTGATTTCCTTGTTCTTCCTCTAGTAGTGATAAACACTTTCACATAGAGAGGAGAAGATTCTTGTTTTATTATAGAAACAATTCTTTTTCTTCTTCTTCTACCCTTGATCCTTGTACATGCTATAGAGTTTTGTAGAAGTCTCAATTATCTTTAGAATAGTATGAAGACTTCGGTTTAGATGATTGATATTTCAAGTCTTGATTTAGATCTATGAAACACAATGTGACTTAGTGTCCACCTTGTAGAAATTTTCTATTAAATTCTTACTATCAAGGCTATACTTTTAGTACTAAACTATGTTTTGTTTCAAGCAAGACAAGTTTGAATTGCAAACCTCCTCTTTCATCTCGCTTGTTTAGCTTTTAAACCACTGTGAGAACTACAATTAGACCCTTCTATTTGATATAAAACATGCCTTGGTTTATAAGTTCTATAATTAGGGTGTTTAGGATGGATTTAAAGTCATTTCTGGAAGGTCTGCTGTCATCTGTCGACAGCCAGCCCATAGCTGTCGACAGGCGCAAGTCTTCCAGAACTTCAGACTTCTGGACTGTGGCTAGCTGTCGACATCCAGCCCTCAGTTGTCGACAGATACCCACAGAGCCAGCCAACCTGAGCTCTGTCTGCTGCCATCTGTCGACAGCCCCTTCCTGGCTGTCGACAGGCCCAACCAGTTCCGAATTTCAGCACCTTCCTTGATACGTTTCTTCACCGGAACTAAACCCAATTGATCTAGCTATATGCTTACTCATTCCTAGATGTTTCTACCACATAAACACCTACTAAAACCAATAATGTTACCTTTCTCTTTACCATGAATTATCCCTTCAAAAGTTCCAAACACAATTGACCTTGTGAGATCATCAATTTCTGTAACCAATGAAGGAACAGAGTTCCTAAGTTCTTGTGTGTAAACCATGAGTGAATCTTTGTGTGTCCTTGATCCTTTACAAGGATGAATGTGTTATGATGACAAGTTGTGAGTCTTTGGGACTCGTTCGAGAAATATGCCTGGCAAATAAAGGGCTGGTTCAGTCCTGGGGGGAGCGCCCGAATTCATCAGTGGCCCTGCGGGGGTGATGAGGACACCTGGATGTTGGCATACATCAATTCGTGTTTGATTAGTCATCACAACATGCTTGTGTGTGTGAAAATGTGTCTGATTCTGAATTCGAATATCATCCTGAGTTATTGATATTGCTTCTAAACTATTCTTGTTCAATACGTGTTATTAAATTGTCTCGTTTGTTCGTTATCTTGAACACTCAATGCTAGCAATCTATACTTGTTCTTACCTTGAGTATATGCATCTGAATCCTTTTGAATTAAAGAAGTTGAATTCTACTGGGCTAGTTAGCTCATCAAATCCCACTTTTTCAGATAATCTACAGTTCTACAAGGCGGGACTTCGGGATTTGTGTGTGGAGAGACCAACCTTGGCGACATTTTAATTTTAAGATTGTAAATCAAGAACCATGTAACACCTATTGAATGGCGAATACTAATATTTATTTAGTGAAGCCTCTGAGCAAATTTACTGCACAATTAGTTCAATTTTACGCTTGATTTTTCGTTCGTTCACGTTCTGGCATTTATAGATATATTAAATGTCGTGACGTGACAACCCGCACCCTAGGGACACACAAAGTCCACCAGCACAGCCGAGAAACTCAGAAACGAGCAACAAGGCGAGCTGACCAACGCAGTAGCCAGACGCACAGCCAAGCGCACCACACCTTGACCGACAACGCCCAAGCAGACTGTAACACAGACAGTCCAATCCAACAACAATGACAGCTCATCTCTACAGAGAGAGAGAGAGAGAGCAGCGACAACAAAAACAACACGAAGCAGCTTTGGGGAGAACCTCCACCAAAAGTGCCAAGAGCCGTCCTGGGAGAATCTCACCAGAACGCAGCCCAACCAAACGGCACACTTCGAATCACAGGGGCAACACAATGGTGGCCCAAAACAAACACATAGCACTCCTGGGAAGAACCTCCACCAGAAGCGACAAAGGGTGATCCTGGGAAGAACCTTCACTAGAATGCACAACCCAACGACCAAACAACACAGACCATCAGAGAGAACACTACAGCAAGTAGAACTGCAGAAGCAACGCAAGCAGGTCCTGGGAGAACCTCCACCAGAACCACCAAGGCATCACTCTGAGAACACTTGCCAGAACGCACCAGCCAAACCAACAGCACACCTCAGATTCTGAGGTAGCACGACAACAACAGAAACGAGCGCGAAATAGTCCTGAGAGAAACCCTCACCAGGACAACAACAAACGGTTCTTGGGAAACCTCACCAGAACACAGGGCAACCAAGCGATGCACCTCAGCCTAGAGGGCAACGCAACAGCAACCAGAAACGAGCACAACACAGTTCTGGGGAAACCTCACTTCCGCCAGAACCAACAGAGAAAGACTCCGGGAGCACCTCACCAGAGCTCACAACCAGTCAGCACAAGGCCGACAACAACCACAGACAAGTGTCGCAGCGCTCAACCAGCGATGCAACACGGCACACAAAACATTTGCTTAGCTCGAGCAACAATGCCGACCAAGCAGAGCACGACACACAACAGCGCTGTTGGGTTGAATGTATATTCATATCATTTCCCTCATATTTTGATGATGACAAGAGGTGATTTTAAAGCAATTTAAATAAAACATGTCAAAAACATCATACCTGAAGTCAATGTTCAAAAAGCATGTTTCGAATCACATTTATCATTTATACTCATAATAAAACATTTTACTAATGATATATGTGTTTAATTTTCAGGTACAAACACTTTTTGCAAAAGAAGTGTCGACACACCCCTCAATGGTGTCGACACATCACCTCAGTCACAAAGGCAAAAAGTTGAAGAATTGCCTAGACTGTGTCGACACATGTCAAAGAGTGTGTCGACACGAGTTGCAGATTCCAGGAATAAGTGTACCCAGGTCGACACACTCTCAGAGCAGGTCGACACTGGACCCAGTTCCCAGAACAGCTTGTTTGTAGAATTGGGACAGCAGGTCGACACACTCTCAGAGCAGGTCGACACTAGACCTTGTTCCCAGAACATCCTGTTCTCAATTTGGGACAGTGTGTCGACACCACCACCAGGGCAGGTCGACACACTACGGAAAGTTTGCAACTTAAGATGGATGTTTGCCACGTGTCAGCCTAGGGTGATGGGGTATCAACCTAGGATCGTGTGCCCTTGTACCCAAAGGGTATCTTTGGAATCCCTTGAGTATAAAAGGTCCCTAATCGGCCCCCCATCACAAAAAAGAGAGACCCAACCAACTCTTAGAGCCCCCAGAAAGTTTCCTGGCGGCTACAAGAGGTCATCTCCCTCCTCTGCTCTCCGTGTGCTTCCAGAAGACTAATTCTCACCAATTCAAGTGTGAGAATTGGAGTGTGATCCCTGCAGAAACCTCTGAAGCATCCTAAGGAAGCAGATCCAGTAGAAGCCTTCGTTGGAGAAGAATTCAAGGAAGATCCAACAATTCCAAAGTGCAGAGCATCGGTTTTGGACTTCAAGATTGCAAGCATCTTCCCAATCCAAGCTTCTACAAGGGAGTACACTTGAAGAACGAAGTTATTTAATACAATTCATTGTACTTCTGTTCTTCTGAGATATCTTTTGAGATTATGCAAGTGCTTCTGCATACCTCTCATTAGTGCTCTCATTTTCGACTAGATCTGTTGCTAGAAGGTCTATGTCTTGAGTTGGTGTCTAGCAAGTCTTATGTGAGCATTGTGCTCAGGTTGTTGTGAGCCGTTGTGCTCAGTTTGAGTTGTCTAACTCAAGGTTGTGTTGAGCAGTCTTGCTCAGTTGTTCTAGAGTAGTCTTGCTCTAGAAGTTGTGTGAGTTGTAAGCTCTCAAGTGTTGGAGTTGTCAGGCTCTAGTGGGTGTGTTACCCAGTTGTTTTAGTGAATCCTCACGGGGTGTGAGGGGTGGATGTAGGAATCACTTGGGTGATTTCCGAACCACCTAAAAATCCTTGTGCATTTGTCTATTGTGGTTTGATCATTTCATCCGTTAGATGCTTGCATAGGATCAGTTAATATTCACTTAATCAACTGTTTCACATCTATTTTACCAACTCACTCAAATCTCATCAGATCTGTGGTTTTTCACTGATAAAATTGCCTCTGATTCAAAAGTGTTTTTAAATTGTATAAGCTTCCGCAAAAAGTGGCTTAGATCTATTCATCCCACCCTTCTAGATCTTTTCCACATCTTCACTTCGATCCTTCAAGCGCAAGACAAGAGACCACACACATAACAGCCACATCACACACCCCAATAAAAAGGGGCAGCCAACAAGGCTGAGACACCTTCCACCAGTTCCACAGACAACAACTCTGCACCGGTGAAGGCCACACCACATGCAGGCTCTCTCAGCCTTCGCGACACACACACACTCAAATGCGCCGAAGACGACCAGGAGCACCGCACCTGGACTTGCCTGCAACCTTCTTCCATATGAGGAAGAACACTGCCAGCAAGTCCACCGCCAACCGCGCCACCACGGCACAAACACGCCAGGCGACCACACTCGCCACGCACGTGATGCAGCAACAACTGCAACCCGCTGCAGCGCGCACACGAAACTTGCAGGGAAACCGCACACCTACAAAACAATCAAAGGCACAAGCCTAACACTAGTCAGATGGTGTCAGCATCTCACTAGTACCTTTCTTTGGGACAACTATAGTTATTACTTCCTTACAAATCTCAGTAGACTCCTCGCTCTGATACTAACTGTAACGACCCGACCTCCCGGACCCCCGCCAGGGCCCCGAAGTTCGCGTCGCCACCCACGGATCTGAAGATCTGGAAGGGTTAGAAGAATTAGTATAGTGAGATATGTACTGAATTTAAATAACTATAACAATATGTATAATATACAAAAGTATATACAACGTGTCCCAGCAAAAGCACAGGTACAAAAAGAAAGGTGCAGTCCTTAAGGGGCATACCCCGAGGACTTGCAAAACACAACTCTCAGCTCACTCGGCTACAAGAGCTCACCACACTCAGCTCTCACTGCTGCTGACAACAACATGGCGCCACAACCACCTCCACAAACCCGTCCGACATTGAGCTCCCGCGACGACGAGCCCCTAGCTGAAGGAAGTAGGGGGGTGAGCCTCGCGAACAAGGCTCAGTAGGTATTACCAGTCCCTCACCGGCCAGAGCAGCAGGAACTCCAAAAATAGGAAAACTACACTAGAAAGCTGTAAAGCGAGGAACACCTACAACATGGTACTATTAAGCAGCGGAAGAGAACATCACGACGCCACGACCACCAACAAGGTCGTAGCACACACACGACTCTCGCAGAAACTAACAGAGTCGGGCACAGAGCGGAAGCAACCCTTGGTACACCTGCCGAGACCATGGAACAACCAATTGAGAACGACGTCTCACCTCAAGCACGACCACCTCAAGACCTCCACAAGGTCGAGGGCCGACAAACAAAACCACCCTGAACCCCGGACACGCCACGAGGTTGGGAAGCCACACACGCCGGTGCCACCACGGACTGGCACCTAAGAATAGGACTACGGAACTGAGAGGACACCGAAGCGAAAACCACTAGAAGCACGGGTCTGCACAAGGCTAGACCAACGACGCCCACGAAAACTAGGCACAGCCAGGCTATAACCGCCATGCAAGCTAGGGCAATGGGTAACACTTAGAAACGTCGTGAGGAAACGCCGTCAAAACAACAGCAACCAAGCCACCGCCGCTAGCAGCCAAGAGGGGGACCCGTAGTCCACACGCTCTGCTCTCTAGCCTAGCTCCTGCCTCCACCCCCGCGGAAGGGTGAGACAGAGCCACCACAGAAACACACCAACGCACGCAACACCGCAGCCTGGCCAAGCTGCGCCCTCACGCCTGACCTCCCTACGCGGATCCGGAACCAACGTAGAGCGAGGCAGTGAGACAAAGGACTGGCTAGCCTGCACCGGGTAGAACTCCGGCTGGCCTCGGTGTCCTAGGCCTATCCAAGAGAGCTCTACAAACGACTCAGTGTCGCTTTCCAAACCACTGTTTTCCCCTCAACTCCAGAGTCCGCCTCACTCGGCTGTCGACTCGAGTACGCTCGTCGCCCCGAACACTCCCTCTAAGGCACACAAGGATGGGGGTCCCAGGTAATGGTAACAACCTCTCAGATCGGGGACAAGCCCTCAAGTGCCAAGCACCGGGAGAACAGGCGGGGCAGCACAACAGAACCACGCCGAATCGCTGGTTTGTAGCACACGATAAGCCCAGCAAGCACGAGGCACGCACAGACCCCCAGGAGGGCCGTCGGCCAACCAAACACGCACAGAAAAACCGGAGCCTCAGAACACTACCAGCAACACAGAAACTCGTCGCTCTGCTAATAATCGATTGACCGCCAGTCAATCGATTATTAGATAGACGCGATCCTCCTGGCACCACTGCCAGGACACGACCACAAAGGTGTCACCTTCGGTCACTGAACGCAGGGAGGCAACCAGCTACATTCCCTACCAGACGGTCCTAAGGGCAAGGCTTGCCCTGGGGCACACGCCAACACACAACCAGGCCCACGAAAACACCCGAGGCAACATAGGTACTGTCACGACCCCCGAGGCCGTCACGACACCATCGCGACAGCCCTTGTTGCGACCGGGCAAGGTGTCGCGACAGCAACCCTGTCGCGACCCAGAAACGCGCTGCGACAGCAATCCTGTCGCGACCGGGAAGCGCAGCGCGACAGCCTTATCGCGACTGCCAACCGCGTCGTGATAAGGTCGCGCCTGAGCGGGCCGACGCCTCCTTTGATGTCGCGATGCGCCGAGCCGTCGCGACACCAGCAGAGAGGCAGACCAACGGGATCCTCAATCCCGGGCCACCCACAAACCATACAAGCATGCACACACGGGGGAGGGGAGCATGGGAAGCTATCTAAACTAGCTAGAAAGCACGAAGAGCTCCCGATCCTCCCGGATCGAGAAGAGTTCAAGTAATCCCTACCGTTCACGAAGAACGAACCCCAATGGGGCCCTTCACGACACATGCCCATCTCCTCCTCGCTCCATGACACCGCTCCCACGCTCCACCACGAGCCGCCGGCCGCTCCACGCCCGGATCGCCGGAGGGGAGCCTCCCCATCGCCAGAGAAGAGGGGAAAGGGAAGAAGAGGAGAGAGAGAGGCGAAAGGGGGTAGCCGACCAGCGCCTTAAGCCCCCGGCACCCAGAACGCGACGGACCGCCCCGTCGCGTTACGAACCTTAACGCGACGGGTCAACGGACCGCGACAAGAACGCGCCCCCCAAGGGCGCTGCGACAACGCGACAGGCCGTACTGACACACCTGCCACTCTGACAGGCGTCAGACAACCAATAGGACAGAAAGCAGTCGCGACCCGCTGATCGGTCGCGACATAGAGACGCGACGGAGAACCCAGGTGTGACAAAAACGCGACGCACACCGTCGTCGCGACACGGATGACTGTCGCGTCGGGCACCTCCGACGCGACACTAACGAGTCGCCCAGCCTGGACGCGTTAGTGGCTAGTCATCCCAAGACACCGGACAGTAGGCCAGGAAACCGGGTCTTACAACATTCGCCTTGCCTGGATGATATGCCAAACTGAAATCATAATCCTTGAGATATTCCGTCCACCTGCGCTGCCTCAAATTCAAGTCTTTATGTGAAAAGGTATATTTCAAACTTTTGTGGTCCGTGAATATCTCAAACCTCTCGCCATACAAGTAATGCCGCCATATATTCAATGCAAACACATCTGTTGCCAATTCCAAGTCATGTGTGGGATAATTCTCTTCATGCTGCTTCAATTGCCTGGATGCATAAGCCACAACCTTTCCACGTTGCATAAGTACTGCCCCAAGTCCTCTCCTGGATGCATCTGTGTACAACACAAATAAAACCACCTTGGCCTGCGGAATCTCCAGTATCATAGATGAAGTGAGTCGCTTCTTCAATTCCATAAACTGCGCCTGCAATCGGATGACCATACAAACAGTACACCCTTCCTAGTAAGCTTCGTCATTAGTGTGCAATCTTAGAGAAATCCTGAATAAATTGTCTATAGTACCCTGCCAAGCCAAGAAAACTCCAAATCTCTGGCACTGACTTTGGTTCCTCCCATTTCATAATCGCTTCCACCTTTGCTGGATCCACTGCAACACCTTCACCTAAAATGACATGCCCCAAAAACTGAATTTCCCTTAACCAGAATTTACACTTACTGAACTTTGCAAATAACTGGTGCTCCCTCAATGTCTGTAATATTATCCTCAAGTGAGTTGCATGATCTTCTTCTGAGGCTGAATACTCTAAGATATCATCTATGAATACCACAATAAACCGATCTAGATATGGATGAAAAATCATGTTCATCAAATTCATGAAAGCTGTAGGTGCATTGGTTAGCCCAAATGGCATAACCACAAACTCATAATGCCCATATCTGGTCCTGAATGTTGTCTTGTCAATGTCTTCCTCCCGGATTGTGACGAACCACATCGTTCAGACCTGTTTACTTGATAACGAGCCTGACACGACTCCGCCTCCCGCGAACGAGCCGAAGCTTCGCAAGGGATATCATTCACACATGTCCGTAGAAATATAAAGGAAACAACTGAACAAAAGTAAACTTTCCATTCCATAAATATTTACATGAGATTTACATAGCCAGTTCCTCAACTAAAACCATAAACCAGTACAACAAAACCTGGGGCATACCCCGAGGTGTACAGAGAGAGAGAATTACACTGCTGGTGGTGGCGCAGACCCTACTCCGCTACGCTGCGGCCCGAAACTAGAAGACGGATGGGAAGCCTCCTGCTCTCCCTCACCTGAAAGGAGTAGGGGGTGAGCCTCGCTAGTCACTGGCTCAGTAGGGAAACTCTCCCAAAAGAACCGAGCAAACCACAACTCAAGTAACTAAGCAGGAAGCTACACTATAGTAATTTATAGAGATATCTAACCAGGATATTAAAGCTGTAACTTACTTACCGCTTGCTGATCTCGAATGCAGTTTTAATAAATAAACGGAAAACCCAAACAGGTGTACGAGCTAAAGTAGGTAAACGCCAAACTTGGGTCGCGTAGCCTGGCTCGCGACACCAGCAACCAACCCGGACAAACACACAGGTCTACCTCTTAGTCTCGCAGCCACGGACGAAAGGTCCAGCTGCCGCTCCACTAAACCAAACAAGAACTGTGGAGACTAACCAAACCACCACACCTGCAGGTCACACACCTCGCAGGCCCATGCCTGACACATTTAGGGACTCTGGCCCAAGCTCCCTAAAGTGAGGCACTGGAAACAGGACTAGCTGGGGTCCAGTACGTCTACTGGTGTCCGTCCCCCCAACTACGAACGCGCTACAAGCGACTAAACAACAAACTCTCACAAGTCGTTGTCCCTACCGTCTTTCCCTCAGTCGGACGACAACTCTCCTCGAGAGTGAGGGTGTTCAGGAAGACGACAAGACCCTGACGGTACCACTATACCGAGACAAATCCCGAGCACACCCACGTGCCTGGCTCACCTCGGAACCTGGGGCTCCCAACTGAAGAGGTAACCACGGAAAGCGTAACACTAACTGCCACGCACACGGAAACTCATGCACGCTACACAAACCACGTGAACACACACGGGTCACTGAAACCTGTCACACACTCACAACCACGTGAGCCTGCAGCTCACCATGTGAACCGCACTC
Organism: Colocasia esculenta; assembly: GCA_014218235.1. Lineage (NCBI taxonomy): Eukaryota > Viridiplantae > Streptophyta > Magnoliopsida > Alismatales > Araceae > Colocasia > Colocasia esculenta. Next base: position 164,852,838 of record CM024760.1, on the reverse strand, counting down.
CCAAGGAGCACAACAAGTGTCAAAGCACCGCTAACCATTTCCACGCACATCGGATAGCTATACCGCACATCGGTTAACCATAAATGGCACAGACCATAACAAACACATGCAAATGCAGCCCCTCGGCTGTGATCGCGACAGGGGCCTGGGCCGCGATCAGGTCGCGACACCCTGACATGTCGCGATCGCAAACGCGAACGCGACGTAGCATCCTATCGCGATCTGATCGGGACATGGGAGACCGTTGCCTTCGCAGGCAAAAAACCCTAACCAGGTCCCCTTCGCCAGAAACCCTCCAAAACCCAGCCAAACACGGTTTCCAGTCCATTTTTCATGCTCTTTATGATGTCCTAGCATGCTTTCTATGGTTCTTAAAGCTGTAAACACATCACACACCACACACCCACGAAATCCACGGAGAAAAGGGTAGAATCTCCCTACTTTGATGAAGAACACGAAAACGGGCGATAACCGGGCATTTCTCTCGCTCCACATGCGATCCTCGTGGCAAGAACACATCCAACCGAGGCCCACGAGCTCGAATCGCCCAGAATCCCACGAGCAAAACCTCCCCTGGCCGAGCAGAGCTTGTGAAAGCTCTGTTCTGCCAGGGTTTCTTAAAAACACAGCTCGGTTGGGAACGCGACGTATCGCTACGTCACAAACAGGTCGCGACGCGGCAGCCCGTCGCGTTCAGCCTGTCGACGTCAGCACACCCGCCCCGCGTGCGACACGCGGCGCACATGCAGACGATGAGCCAAAACAACGACAACCAGAACGCGACGTCCCCGGGTGTCGTGATGTGAACGCGACGAACCCCTCTGTCGCATTCAAAGACAGAGAACAAATAAGCAATTCGGGCCAACCAGTCGGCCCACAACGCACCGGAAACCCGTGTAAGCACCTGCTACACACAACATAGGCCACACACTGGCCACCACAACTGATATAAAACGATTCGAACAGTCGATATGATACACGGATCCTCAATTGATGGTACCCCGACCTCAAATCTATCTTGGAGAACACCTTGGCCGACTGCAATTGATCAAACAAATCATCTATGTGTGGAAGTGGATACATGTTCTTTATTGTGACTTGATTTAGCTGGCGATAATCAACACACATTCTCATGCTGCCATCTTTCTTTCTTACAAACAAAACCGGTGCTCCCCATGGTGAGTGACTCGGCTGAATAAAACCTTTCTCAAGTAACTCTTACAATTGCTTCTTCAACTCCTTTAATTCTGCATGTGCCATTCTGTAGGGTGCCTTGGAGATGGTCATACTACCCGGCTGCAACTCTACTGTTAAATCCACCTATCTATGTGGTGCCAAGCCTAGTAACTCCTCTGGAAATGCATCAGCAAACTCTTTAACAACTGGTACCATATCCACTGCCTTACCTGCTTCAACTAAGCTAACTGATGCCAAATAGGCTACACACCCTGCATTAATCAATTTCCTAGCCTTAAGGGCAGAAATGATAAATTTAGGGGTATAAAATAGCATACCTTGAAACTCAAACATTCTGCCTCCTGGATGGCTGAACCTTACTCTTTTCTTTTTGCAATCTACCACTGCCCCATATGCTTCCAACCAATCCATGCCCAATATCATATCATACTCTTTCAACTGTAGTGCATATAATCTTGCTGGCAACTAATTACCTTGAATCATAACAGGAACTTCATCCAAATAACATGTAGTAAGCATGAAATCCCCATAAGGGACCTCTACTACAAGCTCACACTGCCTCTCCTCAAATGGATGCACCATACTATCAATGAAGTTTTCGAAAATAAAAGAATGTGATGCACCTGGATCAATTAATGTTCTCGCTGAAAATTCAAGAAGAGGTATAATACCTTCTATCAAATTTGACGCCTCTGCTTGAACCCTTGTAATCGCCATCATTCGTCCTCGTCCTCCTCCTCTCTGGTTAGGTGTACCCCTACCTCGCTCAGCTGAAGGCTGCTGAAATGGCTGCTGCTGCAGTGCCCCTCTACCATAACTAGCTCTTCTTGGATAAGGACAATTCCTCGCCAAATGCCCCAATTAATCACAATTGTAACATTTAAATTCTGCGGGTTGCCTTGTTGTACTTTGCTGCGATTCCTCCACCTCCGACTTATAACCTCACCCTTGCTGAAATCCTTGTTGCTTGACACTTCCTCGGCCTCTAAATATCTTCTTTAGCTTGTTTCCCCACTTGCTAAAGCCCGATGAAGAAGCTCCTCCTGAAGATGCCTTGCCTTTACTAACATCCGGTGATTATTGTGGAAGTCGGAAGCTACCTCCACTTGATCCTGATCCACTGGACTGCCTTGTCTGCACTGTTCTTTTCAATATTTTTGCTCTTTGGGCTGCCTCCTCCATTGTCCCGCACATCAAAGGAATTACTGCATCCTATAATTTTGACCTCAACCCTCGAATGAAGTACTCAACCATCATTGCATTATTGGTCACCATGTAAGGGGCATACCTACTCAAGGCCATAAACCTCATTTGATATTCCAACAGCGACAAATTTCCTTGCTGAAGTGTTCTAAATTGTTCTCTTTTTGCTTGCTGAATTTGCACCAGAAAGAAAGTGTTATTGAATGCTTCAAGAAACTCGGCCCACTTGATAGTATCTTTGACTCTTTCAGTGAATACAGTTTGCATCTTGAGTCTCCACCACTCTTGTGTAAAACTTCTCAACTAATAAGTAGCTAATATGACTCTATCCGTCTGTGGACTCCTCATTGTAGCAAATACCCTTTCTATCTCATACACCCAATGTTCAGTTGTGTCCGAATTCGGACCTCCTGAGTATGTAGGTGGCTGCAAACGCAGAAACCTCTCCACTAACATCGTGGACTCCTCCACACTGGCTAGCCGCACTGGTACCATCAGAGGTAAAGGTGCTACAAAGGGGTACCTCTACTCCAAAGGGTGGTACTGGTGGTGCCGGTACTGTCTCCTCCGCCACTGGTGGTACTCCTGTTGGCTGAACCGGTGGTTGTTGATGTAACGTCGCGTGCTTTTCGGATCCATGCGGATCATGTGCATTGTGGTTGTGGTGGCCGTTGTGAGGCCAGTGTGAGTTGGGTGTGTGGAATGCATGGTGTGATTGCGTAGCTTGAGCAGGTGAAGAGCAGGATGGGTTCTGAAATGAAACAGAACCAGTTGCTGTTCTGTTGGAGTTGGCGGCCAAGGGGTGGTCGTTGACTGTTGGCGTCCAGGTTCATGGACGTTTACTTCATGAACTTGGCGGCAGTAGTTGTGGACGTTTATTCTGGCGGTGCATGTGGGTGACAAGGGGGTTGACGTCAACCTGTCAGTTCAGCAGGTTATATGTTCACTGAGGACAGCTCTCTCAGCTCACCTTCTTTCCCTCTTGCCCCAGCTTCGCACCCTGGTGTTTCTGAAGGTTCTAGCAGGTACCGAGGAGTAGTTGGACGATCGTGGAACGCGCGGCGTCGCCGAATTGCGCGAGGAAACGTCGCGGCGTGGTGCAATTCGCGTGGGAGCTCGCGGAGGGCTCGGCGTGAACCGGGAGTTGCGGGAGATTCTAACGCGTTCTGAGGTAGGGGACGAACCCTGGTAGCTCCGTAGAAACATTAAAACACACCATAACTACTTGAACCAGCATGATAATCCATGTTTGGATAGAGTTGTACCATATGGGATAATGGGTGGTTTGAGTGGTTTATTGTACGAATCATGTTTAAACGGGTTGCATTGGGTTCTGACATGCTAGAGGGTATGCATTTGCACGTTTTTCAGTAGTTAGAACAGTTAGAAAACCCGCAGGACCGAATTAGGGTTTCTGCAGGGTTTAAGGCCAGGGAACTTGGCGTCAACATCGTTTGCCGCCAGATCTTCAGCCATGAGGTTGACGGCCAGGGACCCTGCCGTCTACTTCCTGTAGCGGCAACGATGTGGCCGCCTATTCATATATGAACAGAAATTGCTATTTATGGTGTTTTATCGATAATGCATGTGTGGTATCTTACGAGGTGCATTAAGTGCACATGGTTCTCGTATTTAGCATACAAGGTATGCTGACAGTTGTTTACTGCGGCGACTGCATGTTGTGTACGCGAGTCAGTTGGGTTCACATGTAGTGGGCCAGTGGTTACTTGGGTTACGTGAGGTTTCACGTGGTTTGTGTGTGACGTGCACGTGGTTTTGTGTACGTGGCGAGTAGTACGACGCCTACCGTGGTTACCTCTCCAGTTGGTTGCCCAGGTTCTTTGTGAGCCAGGCTGTTAGCTCGGGGCTTTGTCCCAGTACTTGTGCTGTACCGTCGAGGTCTGTGTCGTCTGACCTGGACACCCTCACTCTTGTGTTGAGTTGCACGTCCGGCTGAGGGAAAGACGACAGTGGGACAGTGACAGTTGTGGTTGTTTTTAGTCACTGTGTAGCGCGCTCGTAGTTGGGGGTACTGACACCAGTAGACGTACTGGACCCCAGCTAGTCCTTTACCAGTGCCTCACTCTAGCGAGCCCAGGCCAGGGTCTCTGGAGGTGCCAGGCATGGGTGTAACACCCTCCCTCCGACCGCACACATACATACATAACCTTTGATCGGAAGAGGGGTTACGTTGACAAACTTTCGTTATGGGTAGATATATCCGTGCAATGCACAAAACTGGCAAACCATTCCACAAAGGTATCTTTGAACACATTAAACTTCACAAGGTAACAAAGTATTAATATTCATTATTTACAAAAGACAAGTTTCTCTCTCTAACTTAATACATCAACAACTAAAATAAACTGCATTATTCTTCTTCATCTCTTCATCGTCCGCAGCGGAATTAGGATTCACATGTAGCTGAGATTATACACACCTTCAATCTGAAAGGGTGGAGGAAACAAAAGAGCGTGAGTCGGAAGGACTCAGTAGGTGACAGTAAATAAAAAAGATAGAGTTTCAAATTTTAGAGCTTCAAGAATATTCAGAAAGTGCATATATGGAACAAACATAATTGCTCATGAATCTTCATATTTGACATAAACATATAGCCCAAGTAAATTTCATAACGGGCTCAGATGTATCTTAGAACAAAAGTCATATTTGTCTTTCAAAATTCATATCATAACTTGATTTCGGAACAAACTTGACAGGCATCACTGCTCTCAAGAGGTTACTATATAGACGTAATATACCATCCTCAGTGCCTAGGCGATTCCAGCACCTTAGATCTTGTTCATTGCGCAAGAACGGGGTATATTATTTTATTACCCACCATTATCAGTCCATTGACTTGGATTTACCTACAAACTGTCGCCCTCAGCTGATCACAAGTAGCGGGTGCTACTACAAGTGATCCTAAACCCTCTTTTGAAGAGAGCACTGTCTTCAATCATAAATTTCTTTTCATGAGCATGACGGAAATGAGAAATCCAAAGGGAGATTTGATTTATGATTAATACAAATATCTTGGTGACAAAGTAGTTCAGAGTTCAAGAAAATAAGAAAGACAATTAGTTGAGACAAGGTGATGACTCAAAGCCGACAACTTCAGAAGATTTAATCACATAAAAACCCAAGAAAATGAGGTTCACAATTGCATCACAAGTATTCACATCTCATAAGGTGTTTAAACATATGAACTCTCAAGTGGTCAAGTTTTATAACCTTCATTACCGAATATCGAAGAATAGACTCAATCGGAGTACTATTCGTGATTGCTAACTTTAAGAATAACTTGGGAAGAATAAGGTACATAATGTGGGTAAACTTTGAAGTAGTATAACAATAAATACCAAGGTAAATGAGAGGGTAACTTCCTTGGCTTTTAGGATGAAGTTCTAACATGGATTAGACATGAAATGGTGCAGAAATTCAAATCAGGGCTGCCCTGTCGACAGCCAAGAAGGACCTGTCGACAGATAGCTGCAGACAGAACATCATCTTGCTGGACTGTGTGTATCTGTCGACAGATGCAAGATGTCTGTCGACAGATGCACACAGTCCCAGTTATTCCTGAGTTCAGGAAGGCTGGCCTGTCGACAGCTATGAGCTGCCTGTCGACAGCCGCCAATTTTTCTTGCATAAGGGACTTTGTATTCATCCTAAAAACTCTAACATTGGAACTTATAAATCAAGGCATGATTTATATCAATTTGAAGAGTCTAATTGTAGTTCCCACAGTGGTTTATAAGCTAAACAAATGGGATAGAACAAGAGGGTTGCAATTCAAACTATTTAGCTAGAAACTAGCATGACATAGTACTGGAAATATGGTCCTTATACAAGGATTAGATGGAATATTTCCACAAGATAAACTCTCAAACTCATGGTATTTAATGCTCCAAAATCAAGGTTTGAGGTACAACTACTAAATGGAAAGTAACCTCACTGTTCTAAAGATATCGAAACTTTTAGCAAATCTCTATAACATAACCATGGATCATGGGTGAAGGAGAAATTGGGAACCTACTTGATCTGAAAGAAAAGTGAAGATTCTTCTTCGTAATCACATGGTTCCAAAGGAGTTAAGGAAATCAAACAAAAGTTTGGAATTATAACCTCGTATACAGACTAAACCAAGGTTGGTTAACAAGCTTAAAGGCAACTTTGAACAAGGCTATGATCTTTCTGACAAGAACAGAGGGTAAAGATTTAGAAGGAGAATAGGAACCTATAGACATACGTACTTACACACGATTTATGAGGATGGTTACACAGTTCATATGAGGATTTGCAAGTTTAAGACAAGTATATAGAGATCCTGAACTCTTTAGCCAAGGTCAGAGACAAGGATTTAGAAAAGAAGGAAGAACCCTTCTTGACTTCAAGATCAACGAAATCCTTGAATACATCTAATTAAAAATGAAGCAAAGCAAGAAGAACTATACAGGTCATGGCACAAACAGGAGACATGGTTCCTACGAATGAAGAAACCATGAGCATATACATAGGAAACTGAGAAGGATTGGAGGTATGACACCTACTTGACTTGGAAGGTAATGCTTCCACTCCGATGGCCCACAATTGATGAAAGAAATGGAACACAGGGTGCAACACAATAGTCCCCTGAATCAGCTCACAAAACCTTCGATGGAAGCTATGGACACAGCAGCTCAACAGCCAGTCTCCCACGCGAGGGTGCAAGCACAGCTACCATAAGAACAACTCCAGTAAAATGGCTCCAACGCATACAGCCCCAACAGCAATTCACCAACCAGTCATCCACACAGGGATGAAATCTCACTACAGTAGAAACTTTTTCCCTAAGCAAAGCAGCAGCAGTGGAAGAGAAAAACACTTCACACAAGGTGAGGAAGCTTTTATAAGCTCTCAGCCTCACACATGCTTGGCCGTCGGCCATGCATGTGTCAAGGTATGAATCTCCCTTAACCTCCCAAGGACACCTGCTCCATGCAACTTCCAAAGGCGACACATATGGGTAAAACGTGGTGATGATCTACACCATGAAAAGTGGGTTACGTGGCCCCTGATGCGTGGGTAGAAAATAACCCAAAATGGTCACCGTAAATGGTTGATAATTCACTAGCCAAATTGTCTCCTTGTTTACATATCCTAATGATGTCCAATTGAGTTGAAATTTCAACCATAGACTAACAGGAAGGTTTTACAAATTGTCATGATTTTTATTTAATTTTTAGAATTTATTCCACACTGTTGAAAAATCGCCCCAAAAATAGTTGCGTCGGCTAAATCTCAAAATCCGTCGTCAAAAATTTTAGATAATTACATATTTGATATCACCACATTTTTCTAAGAATATGGTATTCTCATATTTTATTTTCGGGTACAGTTTTCCGTTGTCGCCCTGTGAGGAGCGCGCACACTCTAAATACGTTACTGGAATAACAGTTACTAATGTAAATATCCTAAATAGTGTTAAGTACATATCTTGATAGTGGTTATATTTAATAATCTAATTTTTCATAGTTTTCTAGTAAATAGGATTTTCGGGTGGTTACAATGGGCCTGTGACCGTGTGGTTTGCAGGTTGTGGTGGTTTAGTTGGTCTCCACAGTTGTTTGACCTTTTTATGTAGAGCGGCAGCTGGACCTTTCGTCCGTGGCTGCGAGACTGAGAGGTGGACCTGTGTTAGTTTGTCCGAGTCAGTTTCTGGTGTCGCGAACACAGTTTACGTGGCTCGTGTTGGCTGTCTCTACTTTGGCTTGTACACCTATTTGGGTTTGCCGTTTAGTTACTACAGTTGTTTTTCGTAGTCGGCAAAAGGTGAGTAGTTTTACAGCTTTACTTACTTGCTTAGCTGTTTTATATATTGTTGGTATTGTTTACTGTTTCATACCTGTGGTTTGTGTTTGTTCGGCTTTGGGGGAGTCCCTACTGAGCCAGTGACTAGAGAGGCTCACCCCTACCCCCACAGGTGAGGACGAGGAGGACGTTTCCCGTCCGACGTCCAGTTCTGGGCCGCGTCGTAGCGGAGCAGGGTCTGTACCTCTAGCAGAGTAGTACTTCAACAGTGTAGCCTTGTAGTTTTGTAGTTGTTTACTTTTTTTTGTTGTACCTCGGGGTATGCCCCAGACTCTTGTACCTTTTCAGTTTTAATGGAGTATGGCTATGTAAATTGTGAAAAAAAAAAATATGAAATGTGGTGTGTTCCTTTATGTTTACACGGACTGTGGTTTGGTTTCCCTTGCGAGGCTTCGGCCTGTTCGCGGGAGGCGGACTCGGATCAAGTGCGTTATTGGTTTAACGGGCTTGGCCGAGGCGTTCCGTCACAGTTTGGTATCAGAGCAAGGTCCGTGTTAATATAAGGGAATTAGAAGAATACATAGCCTTATTTCGATCATTATACACTGCTGGAAAAGACCCTGATTTTTGATAATTTGTGGTTTTGATTTTTGTCTGGTGTTTGTGTATGTAGAATTTCTAGAATGGCTGATAGGAGAGATTGGGGTGGTGGAGGAGATGATTCGGAGGAAATACCCAGCGGATGATAGAGAGAATCTGGAGAGTCTTACGGATATTCGAGCGAGAATGGATCAGCAGGCGCCAGTACCACCAGTTGCAGTGCCACCTGGGGAAGGAGAGGCTACCTGTTGCTCCAGTTCCGTCGAGGGTGGAGGTACCTTTTGTAGTATCCGTGCCACCACCACCACCAGTGTTGATAGTAGAAGAACCAGTGATATAGGTGGAGAAATTTCTGAGATTACAGCCGTCTACTTATTCAGGAGGGCCGAATCCAGATACAGCTGAGCACTGGATTCATGAAATTGAGAGAGTTTTTGCGACTATGCGGTGTCCTGAGGCAGACAGAGTTGTATTGGCTGCTTATCAGTTGAGGGGTTTTGCTTTAGAATGGTGGCGACTGAAGATGCAGACCACCTTTGCAGGTAGAAGAGAAGAAGCTATCACTTGGTCGGAGTTTCTCGAGGTATTTAATGATACATTATTTCCGATTCAAGTGCAGCAGGTAAAAAGGGAGCAATTCCGGACTCTTCAGCAAGGTAACTCTTCGGTTCTAGAGTATCAGATGAGATTTATGGCACTCAGCCGTTATGCACCCTATGTTGTTTCTAATAATAACATGATGGTTGAGTATTTTATTAGAGGATTGAGAGTGGAATTGCAGAATGCGATAGTTCCTCTCATGTGCAAGACAGTGGAAGAGGCAGCGCAAAGAGCAGCTATTTTAGAGAGGTCTATCCGGACTCGTCAGGCAGGTGAGTCAGGCTCAGGTAGTTCTCGGCTACCGCAGCAGACAGTGGGTGCAAGCAAGGGCAAGGCACCAGCAGGACCTTCATCATCAGGCTTTGGGAAGTGGGGACAGAAATTAAAGCAAGCATTTAAAGGCAAAGGAAAAGGATGGGGAGGTCGTCCGCAGTATCAGCAAGGCCGTGGTAGGCCTGAGGTGGAGGAGTCTCAGCAGAGCACAGCCAGGCAGCCTATAGTTCCTCCAGGATACAGGTGTTATAATTGTAATCAGCCGGGACATTTGATCCGCAATTGTCCCTATGCAAGAGAATATGGGTATGGTAGAGGTGTGCAGCAGCAGCAACCTCAGCAGTTTCAGCAGCCACAGGCAGGTCGTGGCAGAGGAGCACCGCAGCAGCAGGGGAGAGGCCGGGTTATGGCTATCACCCGAGCCCAGGCAGAGGCATCAAATATGATAGAAGGTACTTTACCCCTTTATGAATATTCAGCAAGAGTCCTATTTGATTCGGGTGCCTCTCATTCTTTTATTTCCGAAGAATTTCTGGATTGTATAGCTCACCCATTAGAAGAAAAGTCTTGTGAGTTAGTGGTAGAGGTTCCTTCAGGTGAGTTCTTACTCACTTCGAGCTACATAGATGAAGCTCCTGTTATAATTGAAGGGAACCAAATGCCGGGTTAGTTGTATGCCCTGCAATTGTCAGATTATGATATTATTCTGGGTATGGACTGGCTAGAAATGTATGGAGCAATGTTAGATTGCAGAAAGAAAAGGATCATGTTTTATCATCCTAATGGTGCAGAGTTTGAATATCAAGGTATGCCTTTTTATATCTCAAAGTTTCTAATTTCTGCAATTAAAGCTAGAAAGTTGATTAATGATGGGTGTGTGGCTTACTTAGCTTCGGTAAGTTTAGTAGAAGCTAGGCAGTCAGTTGAAGCAGTTCCCGTGGTTAGGGAATTTGCTGATGTTTTTCCGGAAGATTTGCCTAGTTTAGCTCCACATAGAGAGGTGGATTTTACTATTGAGTTGCTGCCGGGTACTATGCCATCTCTAAAGCTCCATATCGAATGGCACCAGCAGAACTCAAGAGTTGAAAAAGCAATTAGAAGAATTGCTGCAGAAGGTTTTATTAGACCGAGTCATTCCCCGTGGGGAGCGCCGGTTTTATTTGTGAAAAAGAAAGATGGAAGTTTCCGGATGTGTATAGATTATAGAAAGTTGAATGATGTGACCATTAAGAATAAGTACCCGTTGCCAAGAATAGATGATTTATTTGATCAGTTGCAATCAGCAAAAGTTTTTCCAAAATTGATTTGAGGTCCGGGTACCATCAGCTGAGAATCAGAGAAGAAGATATAGATAAAACAACGTTCAGAACCAGATATGGTCACTATGAGTTTGTGTAATGCCTTTTGGGTTGACTAATGCTCCTGCAGGTTTTATGGACCTGATGAATAGAATATTTCATCCGTATTTAGATCAATTTATTGTGGTCTTTATTGATGATATTCTAATTTATTCAGCATCTGAGAGGAGCATGCAGCTCATTTGAGGTTTACTTTGCAGTTGCTAAGGGATAATCAATTGTTTGCCAAGTTCAGTAAGTGTGAATTTTGGTTAAAGGAAATTCAGTTTCTGGTCATGTTATTTCTGCTAAAGGAGTAGCTGTGGACCCAAGTAAAGTGGAAGCTGTAATGAGATGGCAAGTGCCTAAGTCAATAACCGAGATTAGAAGTTTTCTGGGGTTGGCAGGTTATTATAGCGCTTTATTCATGATTTTTCTAAGATCGCAGCACCTATGACTAGACTGACTAGAAAGGGTGTGCCTTTTGTGTGGTCCGGTGAATGTCAGAGAAGTTTCACGGAATTGAAGAAAAGACTCACATCAGCTCCTATATTGACATTACCAGCAGGGAGTGGTGGTTTTGTGCTGTATATTGATGCTTCAAGGAGAGGTCTTGGCGCAGTGCTTATGCAGCATAGTAAAGTGATAGCTTATGCGTCCAGGCAATTGAAGCCAGCAGAAGAGAATTACCCCACTCATGATTTGGAGTTGGCAGCAGTTGTATTTGCTTTAAAAATGTGGAGGCATTATTTGTATGGCGAAAGATTTGAGATTTTTACAGATCATAAAAGCTTGAAGTATATCTTCTCGCAGAAAGATTTAAATCTTTGCCAGCGCAGATGGGTTGAGTATCTGAAGGATTATGATTTCAGTTTGGCTTACCATCCGGATAAGGCCAATGTTGTGGCCGATGCCTTGAGCAGAAAGGCATATATGAATTTAATGATGATTAAAGAATGGAAGTTATATGAAGAGATAGTAGAGAATTCTTTGTATGTGCCCAGCAATCAGCGTCGGGCAATTCTAGCTGCTAGTGCTGTAGAGCCGTCTTTATATTGGCAGATTATTGAGGCTCAGAGGGCAGATGCAGGTTTACCTGAAATTGTGAAAATGGAAGGAGTCTCTATTGATGATAATTGTGTGGTCAGGCTTCGGGCAGGTTATTTGTTCCTGCAGAAAGAGAGGTGAAGCAGCGTGTTCTAAAGAGGCTCATAAATCAAGGTATACTATTCATCCGGGTAGTACAAAAATGTACCATGATTTAAGAAAGCATTTTTGGTGGCCTCATATGAAGAAAGAAATAGCAAAATTTGTGGCAAGATGTGCCGTTTGTCAACAAATTAAAGCAGAGCATCAGAAGCCGGGAGGTCTATTGCAACCGTTACCCATTCCACAGTGGAAGTGGGATGATATTGCAATGGATTTTGTGGCAGGTTTACCAAGGACAAGTTCTGGGCATAATGGAATATGGGTGTTTGTTGACAGATTGACCAAGGTTTGCAGATTAGTGGCAGTAAGTATGTCTTGGACAGTGGACAGATTGGCAAATGTTTATGTTGAAAGAATTGTTCCACTGCATGGTATTCCGAAAACAATTGTGTCTGACAGAGATCCAAGATTTACTTCTGGTTTTTGGAGAAGTTTGCAAAGGGTGATTGGTTCTGAGTTGAGGTATAGCTCCGCTTATCATCCCCAGACAGATGGTCAGACAGAGAGGACCATTCAAACAATTGAAGATATGTTGCGAGCTTGTTGTTTAGTTTGGGGAGGCAGTTGGGAGCATCATTTGGGTATGGTTGAATTTGCCTATAATAATAGTTATCATACCAGTCTCGGAATGGCACCGTATGAAGCCTTATATGGAAGGCCATGTAGAACTCCGTTGAACTGGCATGAAGTGGGAGAAAGGCAATTAGTGGGTCCTGAATTGATTCAGCAGACCACTGAAGTAGTAAAGCTTATTAAAGAAAAATTGCAAGCAGCCCAAAGTAGGCAGAAAAGTTTTGCAGATGTGCGGAGGAGACCACTTCAATTTGAGGTGGGAGATTTTGTTTTTCTGAGAGTTTCCCCGAGTAAAGGCATTATGAGATTTGGCAAAAGTGGGAAGTTGAGTCCGAGGTATGTGGGACCTTTCCAAGTGATTGAAAGAATTGGGGAAACAGCTTATAGGCTGGATTTGCCAGCTGATTTTGCAGATGTGCATGATATTTTCCACGTCTCCATGTTAAGGAAATGCATTGAAGATCCAGCTCAGATAATTAGATATCAAGGTGGTGACCTAAGGCCGGAAATGACCATGCCTGAATATCCGGTACAGATCACAGATCGAAAGATGAAAAGCTAAGAAATAAAGAAATTGAGTTGGTTAAAGTGAGATGGGAAAATAGGTTGGGTGGTGAGGATACCTGGGAATTGGCCGCTGAAATGGCTAAAGGGTATCCCTATTTGTTTGTGTAAGTTTGTATTTTCTTTTTAGATGATAGTGCTTGTAAAGCTGTGTATGTTTAAGTTATTTGACTTTGTGTTGTGTTATGAATTTCGAGGTCAAATTTTCTTTTTAGATGATAGTAATGTAACGTCGCGTGCTTTTCGGATCCATGCGGATCATGTGCATTGTGGTTGTGGTGGCCGTTGTGAGGCCAGTGTGAGTTGGGTGTGTGGAATGCATGGTGTGATTGCGTGGCTTGAGCAGGTGAAGAGCAGGATGGGTTCTGAATGAAACAGAACCAGCTGCTGTTCTGTTGAGTTGGCGGCCAAGGGGTGGTCGTTGACTGTTGGCGTCCAGGTTCATGGACGTTTACTTCATGAACTTGGCGGCAGTAGTTGTGGACGTTTATTCTGGCGGTGCATGTGGGTGACAAGGGGGTTGACGCCAACCTGTCAGTTCAGCAGGTTATATGTTCACCGAGGCAGCTCTCTCAGCTCACCTTCTCTCCCTCTTGCCCCAGCTTCGCACCCTGGTGTTTTGAAGGTTCTAGCAGGTACCGAGGAGTAGTTGGACGATCGTGAACGCGCGGCGTCGCCGAATTGCGCGAGAAAACGTCGCGGCGTGGTGCAATTCGCGTGGGAGCTCGCGGAGGGCTCGGCGTGAACCGGGAGTTGCGGGAGATTCTAACGCGTTCTGAGGTAGGGGACGAACCCTGGTAGCTCCGTAGAAACATTAAAACACACCATAACTACTTGAACCAGCATGATAATCCATGTTTGGATAGAGTTGTACCATATGGGATAATGGGTGGTTTGAGTGGTTTATTGTACGAATCATGTTTAAACGGGTTGCATTGGGTTCTGACATGCTAGAGGGTATGCATTTGCACGTTTTTCAGTAGTTAGAACAGTTAGAAAACCTGCAGGACCGAATTAGGGTTTCTGCAGGGTTTAAGGCCGGGGAACTTGGCGTCAACATCGTTTGCCGCCAAGATCTTCAGCCGTGAGGTTGACGGCCAGGGACCTTGCCGTCTACTTCCTGTAAGCGGCAATCGATGTGGCCGCCTATTCATATATGAACAGAAATTGCTATTTATGGTGTTTTATCGATAATGCATGCGTGGTATCTTACGAGGTGCATTAAGTGCACATGGTTCTCGTATTTAGCATACAAGGTATGCTGTGTTACATGTCGTGTACTGCGACGCACGTTGTGTACGCGAGTCAGTTGGGTTCACATGTAGTGGGCCAGTGGTTACTTGTGGTTTACGTGAGGTTTCACGTGGTTTGTGTGTGACGTGCACGTGGTTTTGTGTACGTGGCGAGTAGTACGACGCCTACCGTGGTTACCTCTCCAGTTGGGTGCCCCAGGTTCTTTGTGAGCCAGACTGTTAGCTCGGGGCTTTGTCCCGGTACTTGTGTTGTACCGTCGAGGTCTGTGTCGTCTGACCTGGACACCCTCACTCTTGTGTTGAGTTGCACGTCCGGCTGAGGGAAAGACGACAGTGGGACAGTGACAGTTGTGGTTGTTTTTAGTCACTTGTAGCGCGCTCGTAGTTGGGGGTACGGACACCAGTAGACGTACTGGACCCCAGCTAGTCCTTTACCAGTGCCTCACTCTAGCGAGCCCAGGCCAGGGTCTCTGGAGGTGCCAGGCATGGGCCTGTGACCGTGTGGTTTGCAGGTTGTGGTGGTTTAGTTGGTCTCCACAGTTGTTTGACCTTTTTATGTAGAGCGGCAGCTGGACCTTTCGTCCGTGGCTGCGAGACTGAGAGGTGGACCTGTGTTAGTTTGTCCGAGTCAGTTTCTGGTGTCGCGAACCAGTTTACGTGGCTCGTGTTGGCTGTCTCTACTTTGGCTTGTACACCTGTTTGGGTTTGCCGTTTAGTTACTACAGTTGTTTTTCGTAGTCGGCAAAAGGTGAGTAGTTTTACAGCTTTACTTACTTGCTTAGCTGTTTTATATATTGTTGGTATTGTTTACTGTTTCATACCTGTGGTTTGTGGTTTGTTCGGCTTTGGGGGAGTTCCCTACTGAGCCAGTGACTAGAGAGGCTCACCCCTACCCCCACAGGTGAGGACGAGGAGGACGTTTCCCGTCCGACGTCCAGTTCTGGGCCGCGTCGTAGCGGAGCAGGGTCTGTACCTCCAGCAGAGTAGTACTTCAGCAGTGTAGCCTTGTAGTTTTGTAGTTGTTTACTTTCTTTTGTTGTACTCGGGGTATGCCCCAGACTCTTGTACCTTTCAGTTTTAATGGAGTATGGCTATGTAAATTGTGAAAAAAAAAATTATATGAAATGTGGTGTGTTCCTTTATGTTTACACGGACTGTGGTTTGGTTCCCTTGCGAGGCTTCGGCCCGTTCGCGGGAGGCGGACTCGGATCAAGTGCATTATTGGTTTAACGGGCTTGGCCGAGGCGTTCCGTCACAGCTGATCTAGCCGAGTCCAAATCTGAGTAATGCTATCCCATAATCTCTCTATCATTTGATGAGTAGTCTCCTCTGAATCATCACCACCACCTCCCCAATCTCTTCTATCAGCCATTTATAAACTTGCACACACAACATTCCATCCACACAACACACAAGCATATCATTACAAAAATAGGGCCAACTACCAGCAGTGGACTACAGTAAGGAACATACTATGTACATTTCCTGTTTCCTCATATTTACACGGACCTTGCTCTGATATCAACTGTGACGGTCCTCGCCTTTCAGACGCGTTAACCCAATAACGTGCCCGACATAACTCCACCTCTCGCGACCAGGCCGAAGCCTCGCAAGGGATATCAATAACACGTATTTGTGAAAAGATAAAGAAACATAATGAACACACATAAGATACCATTTTTCACATATATTCACATCAATGTACATATTCAGTTCCATACATAAGTACAACAATCCGAGACAAACCCCCAAGGCTCCACAAGTAAAGACATTACTCTGTTGGTGGCAAGGGCTCGACTCCACTATGATGCCGACTGGAACTAGAAGAGGGACGAGAACCCTCCTGCTCTCCCTCACCTGGAAGAAGAAGGGTGAGCCTCACAAATCACTGGCTCAGTAGGGCAACACCCCCAAAGCCGATAAACATAAAGAACAACATACATAATATGTAAAGCTGTAAAGCATCAAAATATATATCAACACCTATGCATGATGCTATAGCTACAAGTAAGTAAACGAAAAACCACAACACATGTACAAGCTACAGAAGGGCACACTGTACACGAGTCACGAGAACTGGTTCACGACACCAGCCACAGACCCGGACAAACAACACAAGTCCACCTCTCAGTCTCGTAGCCACGGACGAAAGGTCCAGCTGCCAGTCCACCTCAACAAGACAAGAACTGTGGAGAGAACTAACACCACACCTGCAGACTACACAGCTACAGGCCCAAGCCTGACACCTTTTGAGACTCCGGCCGAGAACCCTAAAGTGAGTACTAGAAATAGGGTTAGCTGGGGACCAGTACATCTATCGGTGTCTGTCCCCCAACTAAGAGCGCGCTACAAGCGACCGCACACCCGCAAACACGTGTCGCTGCCCAATGTCGTCTTTCCCTCAGCCGGACGTACAACTCAAACAAATGAGTGAGGGTGTCCAGGAAGACGACACAAACCCTGACGGTACTCCTGTACCAGGACAAGCCCTGAGCACCCGGTGCTAGGGTAACCAACTGGAGAGGTAACCACAGAAGGCGTGACACCCGACTCGCTATGCACACATTTCCATGCAAAACCTTTTATTAAGCTTCTCAGTATAGGCCAACACAATACATACAGACCCTACATCGCATTTCCAACATAGCCCATGCAATGTGGGACAGAAACCAGAAAAACTGGCCATAGAACACCAGAGCTCGGGTGGCCACATTTCAAAATGCGTCCAACACAGTGGAAGTTTTTAGAAGACCGAATCGCGACGGACCAACTCGTCGCCTTTAGACCTGAATCGTGACATCTGTTTTGTCGCCTTTTAGGTGACAAAACCCAGACCTAAACCCATTTTGAAATTCACATTAAATAGCTACACATGCTGTTTAAGCAGGAGGTACGCATGTAAATAAAACCCTAGGCATGCTTTCTACCATATCCACATGATTCTCAAGCCAAAACTCCACAAACCTAATCCACACATGTCCTATGGACTAAAAATGAAGGAAAGTTCCCTTACTTGTATGTGAAATGCAAATCCGACAATATCCCGGCGTTCCCCACGCTCCGAAGCACCTCCTCGCGCTGGAATCACGCCGAACGAACGTCAAAATAGCCATAATTGCCTGAATTCCCCTTCAAAAACCTGCAGCCAGCTTCTCTCAGCTGAATAGTGCCAGTGCGCTGTTCGGCCTAGAGCAGAATCCTAAAACACATAGGATCTAAATCACATTTTGTCTTCCCGCCGCATTTAGAGATGCGTCTGACATTGGCGACGCATTTAACTCCCGACGTAGCGCTCACGTAACGGCGGTCAAAAATCGCATTCAGGCAGGTGGACGCGTTCAACTAAGAGACGTGTCGTTTGTGTTAGACGTGTTCTTAGTGAACCCGACAGAGGCCTGTTTGGGCTGGGATGCCCAACCCTCCAGCCTCCCATCTGCACCACGAACCTGTAAAAACACCTGTAGACCTACATGGTCTACTAATGGGCCATACATTGGCCTCCAAACCGGTGAGCCTGGGCATTGAGTGCGCCCCCTTCTCCACCATTTGAGTTCGGCGTAGGGAAAAACTGATCGAGGACCAGACGCGAGGGAGAGCACATGAGTGTGCACACGTGGTTGGGGTTTGAGGACTCTATGGTATCGAGGCGCCACGTCATAGGCCCCAGCTAGTCCCACCTTCCTATGTGAGTGTGTTGTGACTGTTGTTGTGTTTCGTGGGTGCTGTTGAGCTTGCGAGGTTCCAGTCTTTGACGCGCTCCTGCGAGGAGTTGGGTGTCACGCTGCCAGTTTTTGTGTGTTATGTGCAGTGTATTTTAGTGTAGTTTATTTTTTGCACTTCTTTTCGTACTGTTTACTGGTGGGGATTAGTGTCTCTACTGAGTCTCTTTTTGAGACTCACTTCCTTCCCTTTCAGGTGGCTCGTCATCGGCTCCAGGTGCTGAGGTGCCGAGTCACTCTGGTGCTGGTCCTGCTTAGCTGCTGAGAGTGGTGCTCTCTTTTGTGTACATACTTACTATACTCTTTCCTTTTGTTGGACCTACTCTGAGTTGTACCATGATGATATATTTATATAGTGGTTTGTTTTAGTTCGTGTGGTTTGTACAATTTCTTATATGATCTCCTCAGACACTTATTTTTAACCCTTTCGAGCTGCAGATCGTGGGTGGCGGTTCAGGGTTCGGGTTACTAGTGGGTAACTGGTAATTCAGATCTTGGATCGTTACATCCATCATGACTCCTTGAATCTTTGCCAATCTGTACTCATGAAGTTCCTTGATCTGAGCTTATGTTGTTGGCATCTATGAAATCCTACAGTTTTGTCCTTGTTGACTCCAATGGCCATCTTGTTCTTGAAATCACACTATTGTTGGGATGATATCCCTGATCAAATGCCTGTGCAATAGGGGTCTGATTCGGTCCTAGGGAGGAGCACCCCGACGTACTTGATAACCTGGGGAGTATGGATCAAAAAAATTTGAGCGGTGCTTGGCAATGGCATCCATTTGTATGCAAGATTGAAAGTGCCTCTTGTTCTATGATGTGAATAAAACACAATGTGCTTACTTGACTTGATATGCTTGACTTCCTTGCTTGACATGATAAGTTTGATTCACTTGTAAATGGCTAATTTTCTGTTCTTCTTGTTACATGCTTGATTGGATCATAGCTTGACTTTTGTATCATTCTCATGACATGATAAACAACATGATTCGCCTTGAATTGATGCAATATGAAACTCTTGCCTGTTATAATCATGCTTCCTGCATGCCTTGATTATCCTGCTTCTTGTCTTTGAAATTCAGCTTGTTAAAATGTTAATCACTTATATTTTGTCTGAACCATGAGATATAAATCATACTGGACTAGTTTGCTCATAAAAATATTAACATTTCAGGTGATTAAAGCATGATTAGCATGTAGTCGACCCATTGTTTAGAGAGCTTGGAGCACTTGGAGGAATTTAAATTTCTGATTTTTTGATGTGTGAGCAAATCATGTATTATGCTTGTAAACTCTTGTGGGATGGATATGTGAGGAGTGTTTTCTTTGAAATAAGTGATTGTACAAACCATTCAATGAATGAAAGAAGTAAGTTGAGGATTTATCTAAGTGTAAATCATGGATGGAGGAATCATATATTAATCATATTATGTTTTATGTGTTGGGATTCTATGATTATCGTAGCAAATTTTATTGCAATGGAGTGTGTCAAATTATGAAATTTAAAAGTAAATTTTGTTATGGAAGAACTTTGTTCTTGGAGAAAAAAATATTTTGTGGGCCTTAATTGTGTTGTTAAGGCTTGGCCTTTTATTACCATTCGACTTGAATGTCGCGTCCTCGGTGTGACTTGATGTGTTTTGGTTAAGGTTTTTGTTGATGGATGAGATTGGATTTCATTTTAGATGATTTTTTTTTGAATTTTTGCTGCAATTATGATACCTGAATTTTGTGGGCGTGACACCTCTGGAACAACTGGAGGTACAGGTGCCACTAGGGGTGCGAGTGCTACTAGTGGTACTACTTGGTCCTGGTGGTGGAGGTGGTACTATTGTTGGTGCCTACTCTATGGCGGCTGCTACAACGGGTTGTGCTGGCATCTGTTGATCTAACCTTACCTAAATCTCAGTAATGCTATGCCATAGCCTCTCAATAAGCTTATGTGTAGACTCTCCTAGCTCATCTCCACCACCTCCCCAATCTCTTCTCTCAACCATTTGTTTCTGCCACAACTAATGCATAATGCGCACAAAACAACTAAAAATATATAAAGAAACCAAGGGGCAACTACCAACAACGGGTTTGAGTTGCGATTAAGACTATGTAGATCTTCCTGTGCTTTTATATTCACATGGACCTGGCTCTAATACCAACACGTCATGTCGCCTAGACGTCTCAAGAATGTGTCGAGGTTAGGAGACGCCTTATCCAGGAGGGCGACACGCAACACACACTTATAGAGAACCGCCGTTGACTGTCCCGTCAGCCTCGACCGATGCCACCTTAACGCTTCAGCTTTTTTGACTGCAACAGGAGCCAGAGGTCTAAGCCCAAAAGAAAGTCCCAAACCAATCCCAGACAAACACGAAACACAAAGCGGACACTGGACCATGCTTCGAAACCCAATAAACCAAATCCCAAACGCCAAGACACCATAAGAGCTACCAATGCATTTGGGGTTAGAGTAGAAATGAATTTAATTATCCCATATCAGAAATCAAGAGAATACTATTAGGCTATGTATGTGGGATTGTGGTCCACAACTTGTAAGGCATTTTTTGGGGATAAAACCATTCATATTTAGTCTAAAGTAGATATACCTCAAAGGGTTGGATCGCGTTATGATATTGTAGTATTAGAGCGTGACCTATCCAATATAATATAGGGTTGATTTGGGGGCAAATAAGGTAGAAGTCGGTGGACTTGTTGTAAGCTAGACGTGCGTCATGCACGAGGAAAGAGCTACCGGTGTATTTTTAAAAAAGGCTATCTAGTAAAAGAGTAAAAAGGTCAGTGTGGAGCCACCCAAAGTGTGAAGCTATCACTGTGTATGGAGTCTAAGTCGGGAATGAATTGAATTATCTTATGTAAAAAAAATTAAGAGAATATTATTAGGCTAAATATGCGGAGTTGTGATCAAAAACTTGTGAGGCGTCTCTCCTTACGAGCTTAGTCCAACCAAAAATACCTGTGACAAGAGCTGCGACATCTACAGTTTGACAAAATTTACAAACTGAAAATTCACCAATGGATCATTGGACCAGTGAAATGTCGGTAAAGAAAAACGTCATAAACAACAGGGGAAAAAAAAAATCCGGCGAGCTTTGGGAAGCTTTTGGCACCATTTCTAACACGACGATGAGCATTGACTAGGACTTTCTTTATTTTGAAATGTTGGTCACGTTCTTTCTAATTGGTGATGATGTGACACATTTATTGGGTAGAGTCAAATTTTGGTGTCCAAGAGATTGTGTTAATATACCAATTCCCCGTTGGGAATGCCCAAGTCCGACCAATTTTATTCTTTTCTGTCTCCCCGCTGCGTGGGTGCCTTGCCCTCCTCATCTCGCTTCCCCTTTCTTCCTCTTCCCATAACTTTAATTATATATATATATATATATATAAACACATTAAATGATGTTACCACGTCATAATTAAAAAAAATGGAATAAACGGCCGGCTTTATCAGAAGGGAGGAGAATAGAGAAAGAGAGAGAGAGAGAGGGCTCTTGGAGGCGGCAACACATACATATATATGGGACTGGGGAGGGGGGAGCCAAACGGGGGATTTTGTTAATTTATTCCACTTGGGGCTGCCCGGGGCGCTTCCTCCTCGTCTCCAATTACAGCTGCTGCCGTTGCAGCCGCCCGCTGCTGTCCCCCTCCGCTTGCCGCTCCCAGGAGGTACTGCCGATTCCGCGTGGATCCCCAAAAACGGAAGACCGCGGCGGGGTCGGGGCGCTTTGCTTGATTCAGTCATCTGATTCCGCCGTTTTTCTTATCATTTTTTGAGTTTCTGCGTTGATTTCAAGGTTCAGATGCGTTTTCGTGGATGGATTTTAGGGTTCTTTGGTCGTCCCCTTTCCCTGTTTTCTCCTTGGGCGGGTGTTTGTGATGGGAGGCCATGGAAGCGTGTGGAAGACTGGACGTTATATATATATATATATTTCCGTGTTTTCTTCTAGTTGCTCCGCGGGAGGATTCTTCTGACTGTGAAATGGGATTTTTTTTTTCAGCTCCTGTGTGTTTTCCTATTACCTGTCTTGCGGGGTTGACTTGTCTAGGTTCCTTTTAACCCCTTAACCTCTTTTGTTCAAATTTAACCTTTGCAAAATGGGTTTTCTATTTTGCCGTCGTCTCTCCAGATTGGAGCTATCTGATCGTTTTCATAACGGATGCAGGTGCAGGACAAGGGAACGAGGAGTTTTTATTTTAATTTCTTTAGAGGGGTGTGTAATTGCTGTGGTCGGAGAAAGGTAATGGCTGCATGTACCAGGGAAGATTATGGGCTTGAAAGCCAGTCTTCATCCATTGAGTGTGTGCCAAGCAGTCAGCATTATCCATCTAGTGATTCTCTTCTTGAGTGGCGGTCGTCTGAGCAGGTTGAGAATGGGACCCCATCCACGTCGCCTCCTTACTGGGACACCGATGAGGATGACAATTCTGGTGTGTTTTCATTGCTACTTTTTGATGATCGGCAAGCTCCTGCATTTGCATATGCCAAATAATAGTGCTAAATCTTTGATATTGAAATGTGCTTTAGGTTGTGTTGCTTAATTTGAGCTAACAGCCAGTCACATTTCCTACTAAGAACGTTGCTTCAGCACTGCAAACAACATTCTTTTGTATGCAATCGTTTTTTTCCCAATCAACAAGCTTTTTCTTGTGTTTCTTTTTCATTTTTTGGTCGTATTTGAGGAATGTGTACCCTCATCGTAAGCCTTGTTCAAGGAGCATTTGTGATTGCATATGAATACCTGTAGCAATGGCCCTCTTTGGGGGAAGACATCTCATTTTCATTTTCCCTTAACATCAGTTAAATGACCCTGACGATCATCTCATATAGCCTTTGATGGGCCTCTTTGTGGGAAGGCATCTCAGTTTTATTTCCTCTTAATATCAATTAAATGACCTTGGCTGCCTGCTGCAAGAATGGAAAGAGCTTTACTTGAATGAATTGCATGTTCCTAGAACAAAACTCTCAGTGAACTTCGGAGTGATCATCTCATAAAAGCCTTATCTTCACGGTTGGTGATTTGGTCAGGTTACTATGTATCGCCTTAAATTTGAGCGACACCCTAAATGTAGGGTAAAATGGATGTCTCTCAAGGAATAGGCTAAAATATAACACCCAAGTTTATAAGCCCTCATAGCCTTTAGGCACTACGTTCAAATTTTAGGTGATCTTGTGATCTCTATTTGCCTCGGAAGTTTATGTTTTGTATATTCAGGCAATTCATTCCAACTGATGAAGGTTATACAACTTAAATCAATAATCTTGTAGTCATTAAGATTGTTACATATTTTTCATCATTTGGTATCAGCCAAACTTAGTATATCAGTGGTGGTGAGTCTGGTGACACAGTCGGGAGTGTAACGTATTTGTATTCTTCTTTCAATTCTCAGAAACTTCTCACATGTATAAAACCTTTTTCTCATTGCCTTGCACTGTTTTGATGTGTCAACAATCATTCATGCATCTGCTACTTGTACACCCCCTTCCCCCCCTCCACAGGAAAAACATCATAATTCATCTGTTTTTCTGTTGTAGGCCTTACCGTCAAGTGTCATATTATTAGGACTTGATGACTCGAGAATCTTTAATTTAGTCTTGTTTGAATGCATAGTTTCCTTTTACAAACGAAGTTGAATTTAGCATTTATTTGGTCCGCTCGAATAGATTTTAGTAACAAATGCCTGAGTTTATACAAATATTTACTGCTCATGCAGAGCCTAGACCTTCTGATCTATTTGGGAAGTATACTTGGAGGATCGATGAATTTTCTCAGATTAACAAAAGAGAGCTAAAAAGCAACACATTTGAGATTGGCGGTTACATGTGGTATGAATTGCTTACCTATACATTTGAATATGCACATGCTTAATTTATTTTTTCTTCTTTAACTGGCTGACTGACTGGCATAGTTACACTAATCAGACAAGTCAGTCTTTGGTTTATTGTATACATGTACTTTATTGCTTTTCTTAAGGAAAAAAGGACATCTGAAGGCTCATTGCTAAACACTTATTAGTACTTATTTAGCAGTTAGCACAACTTTCTATTACTTTCTGTAGGTTGCTAGCTTTTTTAATTGAATGGCTACATTCTTGTGAACTTTCTCAGCTTGGATACTTTCTATTTCAAATTTTCCTTTTCCGCAGAGAAATTAATTCTTCAAGCTGCTTGTGTTCACATTTTCTTTCCATTATTTCACAGTTTTTGCGCATGTAGTTTGAATCTGGAACAGATTTGGTATCTAGAAGCACTGAGTGTTATAGAATACATGTTATATGTTCTCCTTGAGATCAAATCCTTCTTTGTTTCATAATCTCCTTCCTTTTGGCTAAGAGCAAATGCTGATGCCTCTTCTTTGCTAGATTCTGGTTCTATATCAGACTCCTAGCCCCAAAAGAATCTTCCTGAAGGTCTATGTTATATTTTCTCACTCTAGAGTCACTTGTAGATTCCAAAGTCTCATTTGGCATCGTGGCACTTGATTTAAGCTAGTAGCCATGTTATATCTGCTAACAAGCCGGTATAGCATTATTTCACTGTCCTTCTGTGGGATACTATTATGGTGGGACAAAAGATAAGTATCAGGCAGTGAAAGAACTGCTCGAGTGTTTTCGACTGTTCTTGCTCCACAAGGTTGTCTGAGTTGTTTACTTAAGAACAGAGACAGTGAACCTTAGGAAAGCTTGTAATGAAAAGTCAATCTTGGCTTAGACATAGAAAGCCTCCCTGCAGGTGGGAAATTTGGGTTTTTCAAGAAGATGAACCTGTGCAAACCGCTTTTAAGTTTTAAGGAAGAAAACCTTCACAGGCTTTAAGTATCTGCTTAATTAATTGATACATCTGTCTAAATGAACCATTTGAAATCTATTTTCCTGCAACACGCATAACTAAGCTTCCGAAAATATTATGATGTTGTTAGAATGGCACTTAGATGGCCAATCTTGGCATATATATGCAAGCAAATATTATGAGAAACATTTTTTGTGTGTAGGGGGGAGTGGATTGTAGTATTGTACCACCGATTTTATTAGGGAATAAAAAATGGGTGAGATGAGGAGAGGTTCCACAACCTCAAAACATAAAAGTTTTAAAAAGACAACTACATGCACTTTCTGTATCCTTTGTGAACGACCTTCTTTCGACTCTCTAAAGTCAATTGATAAAAACTTCTTGTTTGGACTCTCTAAAGTCAATTGATGAAGAGAAATTTTTAGTTGTTAGAAGGCATGATTCTAACATTCTCCATCCATCTTGTCTGAAGTGTTCAAGTCATAATAGTAGTTTGAGAAAGTAAAAAAGTTGTGTGATAGTTTTTTTTTTTTCTGAAGGTGGGTAGTACCGCTGATATGTATTAAAGGAAATTGGGAATGTATATGTATAGGTGGGTCAACGCCCGAAAAGAATAAACACCCCAAAGCACCTACACACCTGATAGCACACCAAGAAAGTGTGAATCAAGTACCCCCAAGCAACCCAAAAAAGGGAGATACATCAGAATTGACATTAGAAAGAGTGGCTGCCCTTCCTTAACTCTGGTGCATACAAAATCAACAATGGCTTCCTCGGGATGCGACTCCATCCTGAAGATATGGTGTCCGCTCACCCCACAACGCCCATAGCGTGGCATGGAGGACGAGCCACCACACCAAAAAAGCTGTGTGATAGTTAAAGTCCTTTTATAGTTTTTCAGGGCTTCACCATGGGTCAATGATAGCACATATAAGTCTTTGCTGTAAAAAGTGAGGCTTGCTTGTTGACCTCTATTATAAAATATAAACTCATGGGAAAGCTAAGTTGATTGTTTAGTTGTACAATAGTATGTATTTGGAATAGTGATCATTGAATGTCTAGTTACGTTGTGTCTGGGAGACCTAGTCATTCTGTCATTGGGGTTCCATGCACCACTTAAATGTTGCTGGCAGGCATTGTTGGGCATCTTTGGGGGTAGAAATAGGCTATAGTATACAGCTTGCTAATGGATCTTTATTTTCCACTTTTCTTGGAATTGTAGTTGAGATATCCAACCAATTTTATTATCATAATTTAGTATTCTTTCTAGGGGAATTGAAGAAAATCAGTATGATGCTAGGGGTACTCCATTTGCCCCAGTGTCAAAGTGATTTTATGATTAGAGATGGAGATCCGCCGTCCCTGGAACAGATGTTTCCCTGGTCATAATTTCAGACTCAGAGAAAAATATGGCTTTTAGGAAAAATCAATTAACAAATATTGGTTGAGAAAACGAACCTGGCGTGCAGGTGAGTTTTTTGAGACCTGGGCTTGATTAATCAAGGTTTTAAGTTCAAGTTGTGTGGGTGGCCTAGATGCACATGTTTTGCACAAGGAGTTGGATCTGTTCCCCATACACTTGTGAACCTGGTCATGTCCTGATTTTACATGCAGCCTCAGTTTTAGAAGCTGATTCTCATGCAATGAGTCTGTTGATATGGCCTCCTCAGAAGGGATAAGCTGACTTGCCTTGTTTGGTGCGAGGGAAGTTCTGTTAGGTCTCAGCAGCATGTGGGAGGTTGGAATTGGCTAATGGACATCTGCAAAATTTTGCTCAATTGAGCCAACGAATGCTGTATTGTATTGGCATAATCATAAAATGTGGAAGGGAAGAAATCTCAAATCTCTGAGATCATGGAGAAATTGGGAATAGCAGCTGGAGACCATGATACACCTCTATCTCTCAGGCAAATGTTTATGTTTTAGTCATATTGTATGACTAGTTAACACAATAGTAATAAGATTAATCTAACAACACATTTTCTTACATAAGTTTACAAAGACCGCATTTATGCACATTCAAACATAGATGGCAAAGTCGGATCGGGGTGCTGGTTCAGACCCAGCCGACCCCGATCTAAGTTAGGTCGGATCGCTGGATCCGCTCGATTCCATGGGAATCTGACTGATCCAGGATCGGCCAGGTTAAAAAGTGAAGAAAAATTGTGAAAAATGAAGACAAATTAGGAAAAATCAGAGATTTTTTTTAAAAATATAATAATTACACATTTTGGGTATATCCATAGTCTATTGCACATATGTTCATATTACAATACAAAGCAACGATAATTAGATACCTTATTTACCTGAACATCATTTAAGTAAATGTTATATTTGTAGTTTCATTTACTTAAGATATTACATGCAAATAAGGAAGTATCTCTCGTTTGAGTCTAATAAAAATCCAAAAAATTATATCTCTTACAAATAAAAGTCAACTCTCCCATCCAAGAAGAAAATCGCGATTTCGGTGGTTTCATCAAAAACGACTTTCTAATCTTTCATAATTTGACATGTAAAAATTTATAATTCAAATAAACCCAATAGAATAAAAAATTTAAAGTTCGATAAAAAAAGTCAAACGTGCATATGACTTCTCCAAGGGAGCCACTCTCCTACTGACAACACTTTATAAAGTGAAAATTCTCATTAGTTTAGGTGATGATAGTTTATGTTTGACCAAATCCTGAGAGGTCTCAGCAGACTAAGTGCTATCAGTAGGAGAGTGGCTCATTTGGGAAGTCATATGCACGTTTGACTTTTTTTTATCGGACTTAGATTTTTAGTATTCTATTATATTTATTTGAATTATAAAATTTTTAGATAGTCAAATTATGAAAGATTAGAAAGTCGCTATTTTTATGGAACCACTGAAATCGTGATTTTTTCTTGGATGAGAGAGTTGACTTTTTATTTGTAAGAGAGATAATTTTTTTGATTTTTTATTTGATTTAAATGGGGGGGGGGGACTTCCTTATGTATATGTATATCTTAAGTAAATGAAACTACAAATATAACATTTACTTAAATGATGTTCAGGTAAATAAGGTAAGTGGAGGGGATCAGACCTTACATCGTTGGTGGTTCGTCGTCCCCCCCCCCCAAATCGGGTCGTCATCGGCCGATTCCGACCCGAATCGGCTGGCTTTGCCATCCATGCATTCAAGGATTATTTTCTGAATTTCTATTTCATCGTAGGATGTTGGGAGAAGGAGATTCCGAGATATCTGAAAGAGACCTCAAAGAGGTTGGTAAGTGATCTCCCCCATTCTTTCCCCTCACCCCAGTGATTTCCCCCCTCTTTCCCCTCACGCCTAATCTTCCTACTCTTTATTCTTTTTCTTCTCCTCTCTGTCCTTTACTCCAATCAACACTTCCGTTTCTTCCTTTCCTCCTCCTCTTTCTCCTTGTTTATTTCAATCTACGCTACTGCTCTTCCATCTTTCTCTTGATTTTGTATAAATTTCACCTTGGTACTGTTTTAGAGATGAAAATTTCAGGCGGATCTGACATATGGGTGATTAGGGTTTTCGTCATCTTGCTTGAATAAATGTTCAGTTCGATCTTTATTCTGTCAATTTGTGTTATCGAAGCTGATTGGACTATTTTTGAAAGATTGACTAGTCTACAGCTATGCTTTCATTGCATAATGCTCAGTTGAATCTTTATTCTGTCAATTTGTGTTACCAAAGCTGGTTGGACTATTTTTGAAAGATTGACTGGTCTACAACTATGCTTGTTGTTTTGTGGAGAAATTTGGGAATGTTTTAAAGTTCTGAAGCAGCAATAGCAACTTATCCCTGTTGAAGCCTTACAATTTCCCCCTTATTTCTCATCCTGTTTACTGGAGTATTTTCAGACACAGAATGATACACTAATACACTCTTTGCGGAGAATCGCATCTATATAGAGAGCGCGTGTGCACGGATGTTGGTGCGCATCTGCATTTTTGATCTAGGTTTCTCCCCCATGTTAGTCTTCAATTTTGGGAAGAGATTCTTTATACATTGTAATTCTGTCTTGTTCTGTTTGATGATTGTTAGGTGGTAAAGGAACCTCTCTCTACTTGGTTCTTCTTCGTTTATTTGCAATAAAATTGGTGCCGCAATCCCCAATTTCTCCTAAAACATGCTAATCTGAAACTGGTATTTGGATTTTTCTAAATGCTCTTAATTTGGGGGATGGGATGCTATGAGCAAGAGCAGAACTTAAATCAAGGTTTGCCATATCGAATTTTGGCTTTGTCTTGGAGGGATCAAACAGAAGATAAAACTTGGGATATTGGGATGTAAAGGAAAGATACACACACACATACATATATTATGTATTATATACATAGTATATTTCCCATGTAATAACAAAAAGGTCATTTTAAGAAAAATGAATAATTGGATAACATTGATAGCTATCATTAATGCCTTTTACAACTTACAACTAGAGATCACAATAATTAACAGCAACAATTCTGCAGGATTTTTAGTTTTAATAAGTTCATATCACAACTTTAAAAAAATAATTAACAAAAAATAAGCATGAATTAACCAGAATGAGAAATAAATATTCCACAAATAAATCAGGAATTAAGTAAAGGTTTTAAATAAAACCTAAAGCATTAATGAGCATTAAGAAGATTTTTTTTTGACATGTATTAACAAGAATTAAAGTATTAACAAGGCTTTGTGTTGATGGAGGAAACTTCCTAGCAGAGTCACTTCCAAGGAGGCAAGCTTGACTTCATCTGAGCCTTTGTGTCTCCTTGGTGGAAGGCACAGTGGAGGTGGGGGAACAGCCCACCTGTTCGTGTGGACCTGCCGGAACGGCAGGTGCAGTTCATAGAAGCTAGCGTCGGTCTTCCAGGCCTACGGAAAGAGGTCGGGGAGGGCTTCTCATCCCTTCTAGAGGGGAGCAACGACATGAGGATCTCAGAAGAGCTGGGCAAACCTTGGGTTCCTCTTGATGCTCCGGGCTTGGAGATCGTGGGGATAGAGCCGCCGATAGTCCAAGCCTTTCCCGACGAATCTTCTATTTCTCTTGCTGTTCGATTGGAAGACATTGACTTTCTGCAGGAGGAGGATGAAGAGCTCCAGGTTTGTCCTCCAGCTGAAGATATGCAACTCCAGTCCACTCCATTACCTGGAACAGTTGGTTAACTTGGTTTGGATGATGACATGCTAGACAATTGAAATTTCCTAGATAAAGAGGGGAAGGAGTTGTTGGGGTGTGGTAGAGACTCACTGAAGAGCATTTCTAGGAGTTTACTGTAAAATTGTGGGTCTCATATGACGGGGTGGAGAAGGGTATTAGAGGGTCAGTCTTTATGATTCAGAAGAGATGGTTGGCAACGTTGGCAAGGGAGGCGAAAAAAGATAAATCCCAGAAAAAGGTGAGAGTGGAAGCTAAGGAGGTGCAACAGGTGGAAGAAGGGGATGAGGGTTTAGGGAGAGGAAGGGACTTGCTACTTAGTTTTCTCATGATGTTCATCTTATAGAATGTGAGGGGCCTGGGGGGTGGTGAGAAGAGGAGGATGGTGTAGGAAATGGTTAGAAATTGTAAGGTGGACATTCTCTGTATCTAGGAGACTAAGTGTGATGCTGGGGGGGGGGTGGGGAGTTGTGGAGGGACATTAGGGGGGTAGGCTTTCTAGGGGGGTGGCCTTCTTGGCTATTGGTAGATCCGGGGGTATCCTCATTCTATGGATCCCTTTTAAAGTGGAGGAGGTGGAGGAAGATAGGCAAATAGGTCGTTAGGCTATCATACTTTATTTCCAATCTTTGAAGGATGGCTTCTCTTGGAATTTTTCTGGGGTCTATGACCTCTAGTCTAAGGAGGAGAAGAGGACCTTTTGGTAGGAGCTTATGGAGTTTCACTTTACTTTGGCTCGCCATTGGTGTATAGGGGGTGACTTCAATGTAGTGACCTCGAGATCTGAGAGGTCAGGTGACTTTTTTCATGTGGGGGAGACAGAGGATTTCTGTGGCTTCATTCAGTAGGCAACATTCATTGATCGTGGCGTGGCAAATACACAATTCACATGGTCAAATTTGAGGACTTCTCCTATTTGCTCTAGACTGGATAGATTCTTGGTGCCTTGGGAAGATCTTTTTCCATTTGCTCAGGTCTCATGTTTGGGACGCTCGGTCTCGGATCATAAACCTATCCTCTTGAAAATCAGTAGGGGTAGAGAGAGGAGAAAAACTTTCAGATTTGAGAGATTTTGGTTAAGGGAGGAGGGTTTTTTTTGACACAGTCAGAGGTTCATGGAGTTCTTGTAGGTGGCGTAGCTCTTACTGTAACATCTTGAACTTTCAGATCGCTGTTTAATGAACTTGGTGGCCAGTGTGTATTGTGTGTGTTTTGGTTGCTTGAACAAGTTGTGTGGGGTTGGGGGCCGAAAATCCGAGCCCAACCAACCTCTGGAGCGTCTTGCATAAACGCGACCAACACAAGCGTCGCGTTTTGTAAATGCAACCACCCTTGTCATTGTGTTTTGGATGCCGCTTCTCCAGGTGCGCGTCTGCATGCGCGCCACGTGGCACATGCAGGGGTGTCGGGTTTAAGTTGTGACGATCATGCATGTCGCGATTTAAACGCGATGGCGTGACCCGTTGCGATTTAAACTGTGTAGTGGTGTTGCTCGAGCCCTAGCCAAACAGTACAAGAAACACTGTTTGGCCTAAGGAAGGTTTATTGTGGGGGATTCCGGGCGAATCGGCGTGTACGGTGCGCAGAGTGGCGTGTTACCGTCGCGAGGAGGTTGTTCGTAGTGCGGAAAATGCCAGGGCGATGCCGTACTTCACGTTCTTTGTGTTTCTCGTGTGGTAGGGGAATTCTACTCAATTTTGGGTTAATTGGATCGTGATTAAAGTGTTTAATACATGGGATGGGTTAAGTTGAGTAGTAAGCATGTGTAGGTTTTTATTTGAATGTAAATATCCAAGCTTTATGGCTGTATAGGGTGGTTTGTGTGATTTTTGGAAATGGGGTTTTGGGTGGGGTTTCCTCGGCTGAAAAGGTGACGGAACTAGTCGTCGCGTTTTGAACGCGACGACGTGTCTAGTCGTGATGCAGTATTTAAGGCGATGGTTCTCTCCATCGCGATTTGTCCTTCAAATGACGACATCTGTATACGTCGCGTTTTAGAAGGCAACCACTCAACCCCTGATTTGACTGTATAGTGCCATGAGTTGCTTTCAGCTATGGGTTTGTGTGATTGTTAATTTATGTATTATGTGTTGTAAGCGGTGCATTGGCACGCGTTGTGATCGGGAATGCCGAGTTTGCATGGTTGTGTGTACGTGGCAAGTTGGGTTGTTTAATGCCTTGCCTCTCGAGTCGGGTACCCCAGGTTCTCTGTGAGCCAGACATGTTGTGCTCGGGGTTTGTCCTGGTACTTGTGTACCGTCGAGGTCTGTGTCGTCTTCCTAGACACCCTCACTCCTTAGCTTGAGTTGTACGTCCGGCTGAGGGAAAGACGACAGTGGGACAACGACTTGTGTGTGTGGGCTGTGTTTGGTCGCTTGTAGCGTGCTCTTGGTTAGGGGACGGACACCGGTAGACATACTGGTCCCCAGCTAGTCCTGTTTCCAATGCCTCACTTTAGGGAGCTTGGGCCGGAGTTTTTAAAGGTGCCAAACATGAGCCTGCAGTTGTGCGGTTTGCAGGTGTGGTGTTAGTTTGGTCTCCACAGTTTGTTGACTCTTGTTGAGGTGGAGCGACAGCTGGACCTTTCGTCCGTGGCTATGAGGCTGAGAGGTAGACTTGTGTGGTTTGTCCGAGTCAGTAGTTGGTGTCGCGAACCAGTCTTCGTGACTCGTGTTTGACGTTACCATTCTTTAGCTCGTACTGCAGAGCGTGGTTTGTCGTTTAATTATTAATGTTTAAGCCTTGTTATTAGTGTAGAATTGTTTATTTTAATTACAGTTATGGCACCATGCTTAGAAAGTTAGTTTAATTGTTTGAATAATTGTTTTACTCCTACTTCTCTAGTACTTGTGTTGTTTCGACTTTTGAGGAAGTTTTCCTACTGAGCCAGTGACTTGTGAGGCTCACCCCTACTCTTTTCAGGTGAGGGAGTGCAGGAGAGTTCTCGTCCTTCTTCTAGTTCGGAGCTGCATCACAACGGAGTTGGGTCTACTCCTCCAGCAGTGTAATTTCCTTTCCATTGTACCTCGGGGTATGCCCCGAGCTGTTGTACGTTGTGCTTGACTTCTGTTGAGAACTGACTATGTAATAGTCATGTAAATATATGTGAGATGTGCAATCTTATATGTGTTTAGTGTATTCTTTTATATTTCCACGGACAAGTGTGTTGATATCCCTTGCGAGGCTTTGACTTGTTCGCGGGAGGCGGAGTCGGATCAAGTTCGTTATTGGGTTAACGGGTTTGAACGACGAGGACTGTCACACTTACATGGTCACTTTGGTTCGGAAGCTACATTATCTCATCGTGACTCTTAGGAGATGGGGTGCTAGCAAGCATCTTCCTTCCAAGCAGGAGGAGGAGGAGATCATTGATTGGCTCTAGGTGTTGGATAACCTGGAAGAGGCAAAGCTTCTCGATGATGGGGATAGAGCTGAAAGAGAGTCTTTGAATGCAAAATATGAAGAGATTCTGATCAGAGATGAAATTTATTGGAAGTAGAGATCCAGAGAAAAATGGGTTAAAGAAGGTGACAGGAATATATCCTATTTCTATAGGGTTGCTTCAGGTAGGAGGAGGAATAACCACATCTCCTCCATCAGGGTGGGAGAGACTACTATTTCTGAGGAGGGGAGTAGTTAGAGCCCATGCTGGAGACTATTTTCTTAGCCTTTTTGTAGAGGAGCAGAGGAGTAGGCCTACTTTTGACGAAGATCTCCTCCCCTATCTCTCTTTGGCTGATAGCCAGGCTCTTGTGGTCCCCTTTCTGGAGGAGGAGATCAAGCAGACAATTTTTTTTTCTCGCAGGTGATGAAGCACCAGGGCTGGATGGTTTTTCTATGATCTTTTTTCAACAGCATTGGGACATTGTGAAGGAGGACATTATTAGAGCTGCCAGTAATTCAGAGATTTGAGTCTAGGTTGGTAGGATGAATGCCATGTTGTTATCTTATGGGGGCCGCTTGGTTTTGTGTAGATCAGTGCTGGACAGTTTGCCTATTTATTTACTCTCCATCTTTAGACTCCTAAAGATGGTGGCGAGAAAATTTGAAGCCATTGAGGCTAGATTTTTTTGGAATGACTATATGGATTATAGAAGGGGTTGGCACGACATGTAGCATTGTGATCGTTCGGATCCGAGTTTAATAGTTTTGGTGTGGTGTTTGGGATAATGTGTGGCCATTGGGCCTTGGTTGTGGCCTTGGTGCGTTGTGTGGGTGTTGTGGGCCAGAAATTTTAGTCCAAATAACTTATTGGTTCTCTGTTTGAGAACGCGGCGGGGGTGGGCGTCACGTTTTGAACGCGGCCTTCCCCTACGTTGCGATCTCATTACCGCCTTTTTTCGAGGCTTTGTCTATTTGTGCGACGCGTGGGGCCGACACGTGACACTGTCTTTGTGAATACGTCCTCCGGGTATGTCGCTTTCTGAAGGCGACGATTCATCCCGACGCGTTTTGGATTCCGATTGGTTTAAAAGTGGTTTGTCGGCCAAACAGAGCAGGGAGTTCTATTTGGTCGAGGGAGGAGCTGTTGCGGGTGCTCTGGGCATTCAGGCTCGAGAGCTATGGTTTTGGCGCAGTTTCCATACGAGGAGGACGTTCGGAGCATGGAAACGCCACCTGTGCATCGTTCTTCGCGTTTTTCGAGAAACTTTCTCGTTTATTTACGTTGTTTGATCGGTTTAAAGCATGGAAAACATGTTAAAGTGTGTGCATGACATTTCTAGTTGGGTTAATCGATTGGTACGAGGTTAGAATGATCGGAGATGGTGGTTTCTGTGAGGTTTTTGTGTTGAAATGAGGGTTTTGGCGTTCTGTCTAAGAATGCGATGGGTCGGGCAGTTGCGTTTAGGTCGTGGCCTTCGACCTTGACACATTCTCTATGTGAACGTGGAGTGTCGGACTGTCACATTCTTAACACGACCGACGTGGCTGACATGTTCTTGTTGTGAACGCGACCTATTGGACCTTCGCTTTCTTAACCCGACCGTCAGCCTTGTCACGTTCTACTTCCTGAAACGTTTTGCTTAGTGCTTGGCAGTGTGGGTTCTGTGTGGGCCTGGTTTTGGTTATTTAATGTTAGTTTAAGATGTTTAAGCCATGTTAAAGTTAGTAAAGCATGAATTAGTGATAATGGATCAGTTTATTGTTAATAATGGTTATTGTTCATCATGTTAATTATGTTATGTAAGTAAGATGAGTATGTTTTATGAGTATAAGGTTTATAGATTTTGAATGCACGAGTTAAAGATTATGTGGTAATCGATAATGTGTAAAGATTGTTATGGTTTATGAACGAAATGCTCTAAAGGTGTGATTCAGTGATTAGTTGTGACTTGTGTGGTTTGCCAAATTTGGTGGTCTGGGTCTTACTCCGAAATACCTCTCCAATCGGGTACCTCAGGTTTTCTGTAAGCCAACACATTGTTGCTTAGGGTTTGTCCATGTACTGTGTAAGACCCGACTTCTCGGCTTTTCGTCCGGTGTCTTGAATGACTAGCCACTAACGTGTCTGGGTTGGGCGACGCGTTAGTGTCGCGTCGTGGGTGTCCGACGCGATAATCATCCTTGTCGCGACCAGCTTGTGCGTCGCGTTCTTGTCGCGCTCGGTCAACGGGTCGCGATAGTGTTCCGTCATTTTGGTCGTCTGACGCCTGCCAAAGTGGCAGGCGTGTCAGTACGACTTGTCAGGTTGTCGCGGCGTCCCTGGGGGACGCGTTCTTGTCGCGGTGCGTTGACCCATCGCGTTAAGGTCCTTAACGCGACTCGTCGCCCCGTCACGTCTTGGGTGCCGAAGGCTTAAGGCTTTGGCCAGCGACCCCTTCTCCCTTTTCCTCCTTCCCCTCTCTTATCCTCCCCTTCCAGCGGTGCTCCGCCTCCCTCTCTCCCCTTTGTGTGTTTCAGGCGAGGAGGAGGGCCGTGCTCGTGTTCCCGGCGTCGTGGAGCTTGCGTGGAGCGAGGAGGAGGTGGCCAATCCGACGTGAAGGGCCCTTATGGGTTCGTTTTTTTTGAAAGGTAGGGATTGCTTGTGCTTTTCTCGATCCGGGTGGATTGGGAGCCCCTCGGGGTTTGTAGATAGTATTTACTGCTTCTCCATGCTCCCCTCCCCCGTGTGGAGTGTTTGTGGTGTGTGGGTGGCCCCGGGATGGAGCATCCCGTGGGTCTGCCCTTCTTCTGGTGTCGCGACCGCGATGCGCGTCGCGACACCAGAGGGCGCGATCGTGTCGCGGCGCGCCGACCCAACACGATGGCGTCGCGGTCGAGCGGTCTGACGCGATCTTGTCGCAGCTCGTTTCCTTGTCGCGGTGCCCTTCCCTGTCGCGATGGTATCGCGACGGCCTAGGGGGACGCGATAGTACCTATGTGTGCCTCGGGTGTTCCGTGGTTTCGGTTGGGGTGTCGGCGTGTGCCCTAAGGCTGGCTTGCCCTTAGGACCTTCTGGTGGGGAACACGGCAGGTTGCCTTGCTGCATTCAATGACCGAAGGTGACACCTTTGTGGCTGTGTCCTGGCAGCGGTCCCAGGAGGGTCGCGTTTGTCTAATAATTGATTGACCGACTGTCTATCGATTATTAGCAGAGCGACGCTTTCCGTACCGACTGGTGGTGTTCCAAGGTTCTGGCTTGTTCGTGTGTGCCTTGGTTGGTCGACGACCCTCTTGAGGGTCCGTGCGTGCCTCGTGCTTACTGGGCTTGTCGTGGGTTACAAGCCAACGGTTCGGCGTGGTTCTTGTTTTGATTGCCCCGCCTGTTCGCCTGGTGCTTGGCACTTGAGGGCTTGTCCCGTTCAGAGGTTGTCTTCGTTGCCTGGGACCCCCATCCCCGGGAGCCTGTTGAGGGAGTGCTCTGGGCTACGAGCGTGCTCAAGTTGGCAGCCGAGTTGGCGGACTCTAGAGCGGAGGGGAAAACGAGGTTTGGACAGCGGCGCTGAGTCGTTTGTAGAGCTCTCTTGTCTGGGCGGGACGTCGAGGTCGTTGAGGTGTTTTCTTCTCGACGCGGCCTAGACAATTCTTTGTCTCACTACCTCTCTCTTCGTTGGTTCTGGAGCCACGTAGTGGTGCTAGGCGTGGGGCCGCAGTTTGGCCAGACTGCGGTGGTGCGTGCATTCTTGTGGTGTTCTGTGGCGGCTCTGTCTCGCTCTTCCGGGGAGGTTAGAGGTAGGAGCCAGGCTGGCGAGCAGAGGGAGTGGCTGGTGTGTCCTCCCCATTAGCTGCCAGTGGCGGTGGCTTGGTTGCTGTGTTGTGACGATGTTTCCTTACGACGTTTCCAAGTGTTATCCGTTGCCCTAGCTTGCACGGCGGTTATAGCCTTGTCGTGCCTAGTTTCCGTAGGCATAGTTGGTTTGGCCTTGTTGGCTCGTACTTCTGGTGGTTTTCGCTTTGGTGTCCTCTCAGTTCCGTAGTCCCGTTCTTGGGTGCCAGTCCGTGGTGGCACCGACGTGTGCGACTTCCCGACCTCGCGGTGTGTCCGGGGTCCGGGGTGGTTCTGCTTGTGGGCCCTCGACCTTGTGGAGGTCTGAGGTGGCCGTGCTTGTGGTGAGACGTCGTTCTCACCTGGTTGTTGCGTGGTCTCGGCGGGTGCGCCGAGGGTTGCTTCCGCTTGGTGTCCAACTCCGTTGGTTTTACCGGGAGTCATGTGTGTGTCACGACCTTGGTTAGCGGTCGTGACGTTGCATTGTTCTGTTCTGCTGCTTTGTAGTATCTTGCTGTAGATGTTTCTCGTTTTACAGCTTTATAGTGTAGTTTTCTGTTTTCGGAGTTCTTGCTGCTCTGGCTGGTGAGGGACTAGTAATCCTTACCGGACCTTGTTCGCGAGGCTCATTCCCCCTACTTACTTCAGCTAGGGGCTCGTCGTCGTAGGAGCTCGTTGTCAGACGGGTTGCGAAGACTGCTGTGGCATTGTGTGTTGTCAGCAGCAGTGAGAGCGAGTGTTGTGAGCTCTTGTACTTGAGTGAGTTGAGAGTTGTGCTTTGCAAGTTATCGGGGTATGCCCCTTAAGGACTGCACCTTTCTTCTTGTACGTGTGCTTTTATTTGGGACATGTTGTACAGTTGTTATATTGTTATAGTTATTTAAATTCAGTACATATCTCACTAGACTATTCTTCTAACCCTTCCAGGTCTTCGGACCCATGGGTGGCGGCGCGAACTTCGAGGTCCCTGGCGGGGTCCGGGAGGTCGGGTCGTTACATACTGTATGTACAGTAGAAGTCTGTGTCGTCTTCTTGGACACCCTTACTCGTTTTCTTTGAGTTGTACGTCAGATTGAGGGAAAAACGGCAGTGGGGCAACGACTTGTGTTGTGGTTGCTTCCTGTTCAGTTGCTTGTAGCGCGCTTGTGGTTGAGGAACGGACACCAGTAGATGTACTGGTTCCCAGCTAGTCCCGTGTTTCCACTTACCTCACTTTGCGGCCCCGGAATCCGTAGAAGTGTGTCAGGCGTGGGTCTATAGCGTGTGTCGCTGCTGTGGTGTTGGTTGATCTCCACAGTTTGTTGGCACTTGTAGAGGTGGAGTTGTAGTTGGATTTTATGTCCGTGGCTACAAGGCTGAGAGATGTTTCCTGTGTTGGTTTGTTCGGGTCGGATACTGGCGTCATGAACCAATAGTCGTGACCCGTGTGGTAGCATCGCTCCTTCCGACTCTGCTTGTGGTTTACTCCGAAGTAAGTGTAGTACAATTGGCTTAGTACCACTCGGTTCTAAAGTTGGTCTAGCATTTTCTTTAATGTTTTGCTGATGGTCTATCTTCAGTATTTTATTATATTAAGTAGCTTCTAGTTGGCAGTGTGCTTCCGGTTGATCATGATGCTGTAGTGATGTCTAGTAATTGTATATGTTTATTATTAGTTAGCTGTTTACTTGTGAGTAGTGAGAGGTTTATTTATGTTTATTAGAAAGTATGTTTAAGTTCTAGCTTTTCATGTGTTTCCTTTTAATTGTTATATGTGAGATGACCGATGGACTTGTGTTAGTTAATGTTTTCTTCGGTTGCACGTGGATTATGTATGTTGTTTTGAGGAGTTTCTCTGCTGAGCCTGTGACTTTGTGAAGCTCACACCCCTACACCCTTCCTTTCAGGTGTTTAGTGAGCGTGGTTTCGTGGAGGCGGATCTGTACCACCAACAGTAGTGTGAGCTTTGGCTCTTGTTGTACACCTCGGGATATGTCCCAGGTTATTGTACTTTTTTTTTTGAACATGTAATAATGTAGTGAGACAATGTAATTTTATGAATGTATATGAGATCATGTACTTTATCATGCATCTTAATACAGTGTGATTGCCTTTTTTATTCTTAATAGACACGTGTGTGAGATATCTTTTGTGGGACTTCGGTCTGTACGTGGGAGGCGGGTCTGGATATGAAGCCTTCTCGGACATAAATATTTAGGGTTGCTACACGACATCTCTTGGAGAAGGGTGTGTAGAAGCAAGGAGGCAGGGGTTGTAGGCATCATAAATATTAGAGACTTTAACCTAGCTCTTCTTTGCAAATGGATTTGGTAGCTAGGGACAATTGATGATGGGCTTTGGTTTCAACTGATTTCTCAGAAGTACTAATCTTCGGCTAGAGTGTGGGATCTTTACATGCCCCTTTTTACACATTGTTTCCCCTATTTGGAGAGGCATTTTGCTGTGTGTTGATGTCATTAGAGTTAGTGTGAGGTGTACTTTGGGGAATGGTATGAGATGCTCCTTTTGGCATGATAGGTGGAATGGTGGATGGGTTTTTTCACACTTGTTGAGGAGCTCCCTAGGCTTTACGCCATTGTTCTGGTGCTAGATGTTTCTGTGGTCGAGTGTTTTGATGTGTAGTTGTTGGGGGACATTTGATCCCCTATCTTTAGGAGACATCTCACTCTCGTTGAGATGGACCAGCTATAGGTTCTTATTCGATCTTTGTTACAGGGGCACCTTTGCAGTGGACAGTTGGAGATGGGAAATGGGATTCATCTAGTCGTTTTTTAAGGTGGGTGCCCTTCTTCGATCTTTATTACAGGGGCACCTTGAGCAGATCATGGGTGTGAAATGGGGGAGTTTCCCTGTTAAGTACCTTGGGCTGCCCTTGTCTGATAGATCTCTGAGAGTTTCAGACTGGAATGGAATGGTTAAGAAGTTCAGTGACAGATTAGTGGGTGGAAGGGCAGACTCTTATCTGCTGGGGGAAGATGGATTCTTTCTAAGGTGGTGCTGTCCAGCCTTCCTTTATATTTCTTGTCCATATTTAAAGCCCCTAAGGTCATTTGCAAGAAATTGGAATCGGCGAGAGCTGCTTTTTTCTGGAGAGGTAAGGGGCCAGAAGTGCATGGTGTTAACCCTATTGCCTGGTCTAAGGTATGTAGGTTGAAAGAAGAAGGTGGTGCGGGCCTAGTGCCAATGGAGATTATTAATAATGCATTACTCATGAAATGGCTGTGGAAATTGGATGTAAATGATGGGGTATTGTGGAGCTGTATAGTTAAGAGGAAGTACTTGTGGAATGTGGATGTGTGGTGTTCTCAGTTACTGAGTAGTAATAATTTATCCTCAATTTGGAAGCAAATTATAGGGAATTTAGATTTCTACTTGTGCTCTTCTAGGCTTCAGGTGGGAGATGGTCGGAGAATCAGATTGTGGCAAGACCCATGGTTAAACAATGAGTCTCTCATGTTCTCATGTCCGGGATTGTTCAGAACTGTGTCACAGTCACAAGTTTTATTGGCTGATTTGTGGTCCCAAACTCAGTCCGGTCCATCATGGCACTTAATGTTCAGACGGAATTTGGTGGAGGATGAGATCAGTGAGTTCCTTTATTTATCTGAGGCACTTGACAACACTAAGATATCCCCTGGTACGAAGGATAGCAGAGTTTGGAAATGGGAGAGGTTAGGAAAGTTTTCAGTCAAATCAGTGGCCTGTCTGCTTATTCAAGGAGGGTTGAAGGTCAGATGGCATAAGCAAGTGTGGGATAAGGGGTTACCTTTGAAAATCAGGGTCTTTATGTGAAAAATTGCATGGAAGAGGCTATTTACTTTGGTCAGGGTCAATATGTTCAGAAAAGATTCGAGAAAAGAATGCATATTTTGTGCATGTTTTTAGGAGGATTTGGATCATCTGTTCACTGCTTGTGGAGTAGTCAGAACTATATGGATTCTGTTCTTCAAGACTATTAATGTCACATGTTGCGTTCCCCTCAATTTGCATAAGTTTATTGATTTTTGGCCAAAGTATAAACCCACAGGAGTTGAGTAGGACCTCTGGAAACTGTGTTTACCAGCGATGCTCTGGTCAATCTGGAAGGAAAGGAGTAAGAGGTTGTTTAACCAGGAGTTCAGAAACTTGTTCCTTATTCTAAATGATTGTATCTCTTTTGTGTATCAGTGGCATCTTAGTGTCTCTGGAGAGCCGGTCAAGCTATCTGCCCTATTAGATCAGTTGAAGGGGTGGAGGAAATTTACCTTGTAATTGGGTGGTTTTTTTTTTTTTTTTGGGTTTGGGGTAGGGGCTTCTATCATCTTGATAGTCATACCTCTCCCCTTTACCTTTTTTATGGTTTCTTTCTGGTTATCTCTTTCCTTATGTATGCTTTTTGCTTTTTCCTTTGCCTTTTGGCTAATGAAATTTGGCCCTTCGGCTATCTTCTAAAAAAAAATCTAGTTGTTTTTTGGTCAGATCGGCCTACTCCATTATTTCTGATGGGGGTCTCCGTAACTTTCATGCTCCCCATGTTTGGAAGATCAATAGTCCTCTCAAGGTCAAGGTGTTGATTTGGAGGATTTCACACGACCGGTTACCTACATGTGATAGACTAGCATCCTTCAGCCCTGCCATGCCGACGACATGTTGCATTTGTGGAGAGGAGGAAGATCTAGACCACTTGTTTACTTTGTCCTTGTGCTCAAGACATTTGGGGAAAAGTTGGGCGTACATTTCAGCAGACTTTGGGCCCACACCAAGGGGTTGTTCAGCTCTTCCTTAAGTGGAGCAGGAAATGAGTGCTAAAGGGTGACTCCATATTGTGGTGGCTTGTCCTTCATACCACTCTTTGGATGATTTGGAGTGAAAGAAATAGAAGAATCTTCAAAAGGGAGTCAAGGTCGGAGGAGAGGACCTTCTCTTTCATTTGTCAGAAGGTAGTGTTTTGGGTGAAGCATCTTTGTAAAGTGGGGGAGTAAAACTCCTCCACTCTTCTCTTTTTGGGCAATTAGGTTTTTGATCTTTTTGGGCCTCTTGTGTAAGGAGGGGATCACAATTGTAATTTTGTATGTGACGGATCCTTTTGGGTGTGTGCTTACTTGTATAGGGGCTTCGGGTGGCTGTACTTTTTGGACTCTTGTACTTGTACATTCTTCCTTTTCTTTCAATACAATCGTGGTACTACCCACTTAAAAAAACAGGAATTAAACAATCAGAAATGAAAAATGTCATATGGGAGATCGATTTTATCTTGAGATGGTCATAGAGAAGAGATATTGGAGAAATTTCACATAAACATCGGGAAACCAAGAACACTAATGAAGACTAAATTAAGCGCATATTTTCGAGGGACAATTGTAGTCTCATTCATTTAGCCACTCAACTTGAGAAACAATGTAAGGGGACGTAAGAAAAGGTTGGCTATAAAGCTTGCAGTGGACATATTAACCAAGGCTAGGAGCCCTTCCTCTTAATGGAAGGCATTTTAGTGGGAACCACATCAGTGTGATGGTTGGGGAGTGAAGGGATGGGTTTGAAAACCCTCAGGCTTGAATGAGACAAAGAATCTCAAGAGATCTCGGAATCAAATGTCTCAAACATCTCAGATCAGGGTTTGCCGTGGCGGAGCGAATCGGCCTGATTCGGGCGAATCGGATCGAATCATGGGAATCCCAATTCGCCCGATTCCCATGCGAATTGTATCGATTCTCATCGATTTCCATGCGAATCAGCCCGATTCTCTCGAATCGGAGCGGGTCATGATAAAACCAATTCACCCCGAATCGGCGATGTGGCAAACCTTGTCTCAGATATCAGCAAGCTGAGGAGACAAAGTATCTCAATCGATCTCGAGGGAATTTCCAGAATTTGCCAACCATGCTTCAAATGGGAAGTAATCAGTAATGGGTTTGCCAACTGCAAGTAGTCTGACCCAAGGTTTGCCGGATCGGAATCGGGAGGCGAATCGGATTTTTCTTGATCCGATTCGATTCCCCCCGAATCGACCCGAATCGGATCGATTCTCATGGGTATAATATATTATATATATAATATATCATATATATGATATTTATAATGTATAATATATATTACTAATATGATATAATAATATTATATATATGAGGCGAATCGGACCGAATCGATGGAATCGAGAATCAGGTTTTCCATGATTCGCCCCGATTCGGGAGAATCGGGCCGATCCGATTCGATCCGCCAAACCATGGTCTGACCCCAGTCCAAATTCGGTTTATGAATATCCTCTTAAAATGTTTAAAAGAGTTACTACAAACAATAATATGGGGACTTCTAAGGGGTTGTTTGCTTTGACATAAAACAATATAAGATACGCCTTTTTATGGCTCACAGAAAGAGGATATTTTACAGAGTTTTGCATTATTTTATGATAAAGTGAGCAGCCCCTAAAATAAAATGATGTATTTATAATATATTAATAGAAAACTTATTGATTAAACATTTCAGATAGCTTTTTAAATCTTTATTATAATGTTATCTGTGTATATTGTGGAGAGTCAAGAGTGTGCGTTGGTGTGATAGTCATATAAATTATAAAGTGCTTCATAGGCAACCATGAGGCCGCAGTATCAACTACATTGTGGACATAAATGCAGCTCTGGTACCAGCCCGGTGTTCAAGGAGGTTTCCTGGTTTTCTTTTTTTGGGGGGGGGTGCTGGGGTAGTGGTGCACTGTCCATGAGTTTGCCCTGCTCATGGCTCAGGCTATTAGTGGTTCGATCCTTATTGTGGGTGGGCAGGTTTGCTCTTGTTATTCTTAAAAGAAAGATGGGGGAAGGGTAATTTGACAAACGAGTATTTCTACTTTTCCTTTTCTCTTCCCTCCTACTTCCTGGCTGTGGATCTCCTTCACCAAATCCTAGATGCTATGTGGTTGCCTGTGCAGTGACTATGCTTTGTGCAAACACATTGAGCCTCCTAACCTCATCTGACCAACCATTCCAGATGGAA
The DNA here is from genome assembly GCA_014218235.1 of Colocasia esculenta. Lineage (NCBI taxonomy): Eukaryota > Viridiplantae > Streptophyta > Magnoliopsida > Alismatales > Araceae > Colocasia > Colocasia esculenta. The sequence continues at coordinate 164,808,418 of CM024760.1, read as the reverse complement.
CAAGTACACATAATGCTGCCTATTTGCTGTCACAATGATTAGTTTGGCACTTGAACAAACTATTGATTTTATACATACTGTTTTGTGTCACACATTTTTAATTTGCAATATTTGGTGTTTTATTAGTTTATTTTCTCGATATATTTACTATTTTTGTGTTTTCTTCTTATTGGGACTTTGTGTGGCTTTTCTTTGGGCCACTTCACTATTCCACCTTCCACTTGCAAATCCTAGCCATAGAATGTCTTCCTACAGTTTATGCAAAACAGCTTAAGAAAGCAGGGCATTTGGCCTCTTTGCCACTTTGGTAAATTTGCTAATATTTGCTCATGCACTTATCAGTATGGAATATGAGGAATAGTAAGGATGTCTATTCCTGGTGTTATGTGTGTCTTTAAAGTGAATACCTCCTTGATTTTATATGCAGGTATATTCTAATCTATCCACAAGGATGTGATGTATGCAATCATCTTTCTCTTTTTCTCTGCGTTGCTAATCATGACAAATTACTTCCAGGTTTGTGATATGCTTAAACATTCTTCTTGTCAAATGCATGCCATTTTCTTGTTTTCTCTCATATCTTCATCTATTGATAGGTTGGAGCCATTTTGCACAATTTACAATAGCTGTGGTGAATAAAGATACAAAGAAATCCAAGTTTTCAGGTTAGTTTAAAAGGAGCATGTTGTACTTCTTTGTTAGTGTTCCTTGTGGAGTCTGCACATTCGATTTATCGTTTTCTTTATTAGTTTGGGAACTTATAATGAACTTGGCAGATACATTACATCGATTTTGGAAGAAAGAGCATGATTGGGGATGGAAAAGTTTATGGAGTTGTCAAAAATATCTGATGGATTTCTTGTTGATGACGTTCTTGTGATCAAGGCTCAGGTTCAAGTAATCAGGTGCTTATTTAGTTGCTGCTTGCTTATTATTATTTATTATCTTTTTGTCTTGAAGTTGGCTCCTTGATCCTGTTTCTCCTTTTCTATGAATGATCTGCTTTTCGTTCAATTTTCTTGATGGAAGAGAGTAGTAATTTACTACTAAAATAAAGGTTCAAAGTAGTGCTTTACTACTGTGTAAACAGTTCTTGATGATGAAATCCATTTTCTCTTGAAAAAAAAAGAAATGTAAACTACGGGCAGAGCAGAGGCTATATTAGGAAAGACGGTTAACTTGACCATCTGGGCGATGACGCTAGCTGAGGCACTTGTGCCTTGCTTTGGCCAAATTTGCCTAGACGATGTTGGTGGTTGCCTAGGCTGCCAAAGACAGTCATCTTGGTCCACCTGCTTTGCCACATCCTCCAAAAACTAGGCTTGGCATGGTTAGCTGTTTATAGGGTTTTAAAATAGCATATATTTCTGCATCGGAAGTATATATGCTTTGTTATTTTTTAATATATTGTTGCCTCAAACACCTAGGCCATCACCTAGGCATTTGAGGCTTGAGGCAATCCCTTGGTCACCTCAGTCGCCCTCGCCTGTAACTACATATGGTAGAGGATGTGAAGAGAAGGGAAAGGATTGAGATGGTGAGACCTATGAAGGGATGATGGTCAGCTGGACTTAACTGGAGCATGATTGGTTTATTTCCCCTTTTCTTGGTTGGTCCCTTTGGGTGGGAGAGTTGGATAAGCACTTCATGGACAGCTGTGAGTTGCCATATCTACTTCCACCATAGACATAAATGTGAGGTGGACACTAACTCAGGGTTTATGTGACGTCCAAACTGGAATACGTCTCTGGACCAGGTACCTTTTATAAAAATATTGTACCATCCATTTTTAGAAAAGAAGAAAAAGACTTTTGCTTTTCAGCTACAAAATTAAAGATCATAAGTTTGATTTTTCTGATTTCCATGATATCCAATGGAAGGAAGATGATTATTTTAACATTACGAAAGATCTGATAATCATTCATACTTGAACTTTTTTTTTGTCAGTTACATAGACAATTTACTATTCTTCACTCTATTTTATATTCAGGGAGAAGACAGATCGTCCATTTCGTTGTTTGGATTGGCAATACAGAAGGGAGCTTGTTCGGGTATATCTGTCAAATGTAGAACAATTATGCAGACGTTTTGTTGAAGAGAAGAGAGGAAAATTTAACAAAATATTAGAAGACAAAGTCAGGTGGTCAAGGTAGTCTGCTCCTAGCTGATAAACTTTCATCTTTGTTTCCTTTATGTATGTTCAATGACATGAGTTTCTTACTGAAGTTGCATGTCTTGAACATTTTATACAAGTTTTTGTCCCTCTTCAAGGTTCAATTTTTCTTATTTCTTCTGGCCTGTTTTTTCTTCAGTTTTCATGCATTTTTGGTTGGGAGTTGATCAAAATTCTAGGCGACGGATGTCAAGAGACAAGTTGGAAATGATACTGAAAGGAGTTGTTAAGCACTTCTTTATAGAGAATGAGTTACATCTACATTAGTGATGGATTATCTGTACAGTGGTCTGAAGGTCCTTGAGTGCCAGAGCCAGAGCAAGAAGGGAGAGCTAAGTTACTAGAAAAGGAGGAAACCCCGCACCTTTTATCCATGTTGAAAAGGATATATTTTCTTGACAGATGATGTTCTACTGCTTCTTCAGAGATCTTCTTCAGAGCCATTGCCTCCTAAGGATGAGAAGAGTTCACAAAATCAAAACCGTATAAAGATAGTAAGTAAACTTTAGAGTCTACCTTTTTCCTCATGTCTGCTTTGGGAACTTTTTGTATGGGTCCTCTGCAGTTAGTTAACATTTTACAAAACATGGCATTGAATTGGCCCTTTCATGAAAGATTCTTGAACTTGGGATTTGCAAGAAGGCAGATCACCATTTGGTTGACTGGTTGAGGTTTCATGTATCCTGGATCATTCAGTGGCTTGTCCAATATTTAATAGCACATGTAGATGACACAACCACTACTGGTGTTCTCATTATTAAGTACACATGTCTATTTTACAACTGCTGTTTTGGCATCACCTAGTTGACATGGTACTAGATGATGGCCAAGGATACCTGGTGCCTAGGCAAGCAGCCCATTAAGTCACTCACCTGGCTGCGTTGCTGCGCCTAGACTGCCTTGGTCCTGCTAGCCCTCTTTGCATGGGAGATCACCAACTTGTTTCGGGTTGTACTTAAGGAGTAGCCCACTAGTTAAGCCTTCCATGTACACTAGGATTATTAGGTCTCACGTTCAAATCTCATTGTGGTCAGGTTTATGAGGAATATTGGGGAAGGATGTATCAGGGTAATGTAGTAAAAAGCTTGTAATTTCCAACAAAATAAGAAACTTGTTTTGGGGCCTGGTTTAGTATTTAGATAAAAGTCAAAGGAAATTATGATTTCCAACAAAATAGAACACAACCATACCGATCTATTAATAACAATCCAACAGTACATTGTCTGAAATTACATCTCCAACACTTCCAAGAACATTTGACATCTATATATACACACACACATACACACAAACGTCTGATCTCCAACAAAATAATAATAACCTCGAGATCTAACCTAATGATTACACACCTTCCAAAAGAGACTCTGCTACCAAGATCTTCAAAAGCTCTCTGTGAATCAGATCCTGGTGATACCCACTCGTCACTGCTCTCTCCTAAAAAATGGTTAAACTCCTTGTGGATCAATGACTCAATAGGTATTAGCAGGGTTTGGCGCATCGCCGATTCGGACCGAATCGGGCTGTGCCTGATTCGATCCGATTCGGGCGGATCGAACCGATTCGGTTCGATTCGCATGGATTCAGGCAGAACCCCTGTTTATGACCCATTTTTTGGCCGATTCCTTTGAATCTGGCCTTTTTTTGAATAATTGTGTGGTTTAGGCCTCTTGTAAATATCTTTCATCATATTCCATGAGATTTATATCATGTAATTGCTATAAAAACATTATTTTCAATAAAAAACATTAGAAGAGTGAAAATAAATTGAAACTCATTAATTGAAAGATATTTACATTGCACAAAGTCAATACAACTATCAAACTCTAAATTCCAATACATAATACAATGACTTACTCTAATATCCCCAATGCCCTTGTTGATATGGATCGTATGCATTCCATTGGGATTGGATAGGCACGGACTCTGACTCTGAGGGAAGCTCTCCAATAAGGTGATGACCTTTTGTTCGAGACATAAAACTACGATACTCATCCCATGTCATCATGGTATGGTATCTCTGACGAAACTGACTTAGATAATGGTCCCACACCTGGCTGCCGGGACGGATTACATTCAGTTGTGTCATCTGTACATCCTCCACAGGAGCAAAAACTTGAACTGGAACATGAACAGAAAATGCAGGAGGAGGATGCATATATGGAGATGGACCAAGGTAGCCTGCTGTGGCAGTGTACCCACTGTACGGTCCGTACCCACTAGAGTAGTCTGTGCTAGTGGACTCGGGGTGATAGCTATGGCCGCCATAGGATCCAACAGACTCTTTTGTACTCATCCTCTCAAAGTCTGATATCATAGTGTCATAGCTATGGGAATCCACTGGTGAACCTCTTGCTTGACTGCCAGGTCTAAACTTCTGCCTTCTATTGTACCGCATTGGGCACCATGACTACTATCTTGTGTTGCACCCCCATAAAATTGCTCCTCTGTGAATTCCATCCCACCACCTCCTCCTCCTTGATCATCGTCACCATCTCCTCCTCCTCTGACCACCGTCACCACCTCCACCTCCACCGTTACCACCACCGTCACCTCCAGCATCTGAAGAAGAACCACCTGCAAATGCAATATAATTTTAAGATAGGTTAGCACAAATACAAATACATTTGAGGTAATGTGCAATACAAAATGATGACCTACCAGTAGTCATCGAATCATGGGAGGCGCTATTGGGCAATCGGGGTGAATCCAATGGAGACGGTGTCTCATCATCTGCATTTGGATCCAAAGTCTCTGCATCGGCAATGTCAAGTGGATCTTCAACAACGGTAGCACCTTTCTTGCCTTTCTTGGATCCCCAACCAGAAAACCACCCTTCTTTTTTGTGCTGGGGCGGGAGGTGGCTCTCGTATAACAACTCCTTTACTTGGCCTCGATTCTGTTGCACCAGTTTTTTTTCGGCGGGATTCTTGAGCTATTTGCTTCCCTCTTGCCAATTGAGATGATGTCGGAGCCCTTGTAGATTGTGAGGGAGGCGCATCCTGGGTAGATGACCCTCTCCTTCTAGATTGTGTGCGGGGGAGGCCTTCCATTAACCTCTCAAAATCATCATCATCATTACCATGTCCTCCACCTGCAATAACCCCCAACATTATACATTAGCATAAATGCAACTGATAAAATACGTAAGATGAAAGAAAGAAATGACTCTCCCACCTATAGTACGCTGAACATGCTCTACTTGTATGTCCGCAAGAAGATCCACCTCAGCCTCTGGATCCATCTCATAACGAGGGGCGTATGGCTGTCCCACATTCCCACGATCTCCCTCCTCCTCTGCTGTTGCTTCTGCTACTGCCCTTGCCAGGAAAGTGTTAGGGCGAGGTGGATCTTCAGGATCATCTGCCTCCTCATCTAACTCATACTCCCCTCGCTCTGTTATTGCTCGTTCAACCCATGCAACCATTGGGTCTTCTTCATCTCGTAGGAACCCAATATCAATAGGATCAAACTCTACGTCCCCACGCTTCTTTGGATCTTCTGTGAGATGTTTGACCCTCACCTCATATTGTAGTGGACGTACACCAATTGGTCCAAGCGCCTATATGACAAATTTTCCGCACTTTGGTGTGTATCAATGCAAACGTACTCCAGTTCCTCTCACATCCACTAGATGAGGAAGTCTGCGATAAGATCTTCACTGCAATTTTCCTCAATGTTGGCGCAGTATGCCCAAAGTTGAACCACCAATCAGCTGCATCCAAATTCAATTATCTCAATCAGACCTCAACCATCAAGTTGCAATGATAAAAAATGAAATGGGAAGCATATTACCGCCCTTACACGCTCCCGACCAGCAATGGCAGATGGCTCAGCAAAGGTCCCAATAGCTTCCCGAAAACTCTTCATCTGCATTTAATAAATTGATCATCATGCATATGAAATTCAAGTATTTGTTTGGATGGAAGTTGATAATCCTATACTTGCCTCATCAATGGCATCTGCCGCTTGCACAGGACTTCTTGACAATCTTTCGACAACCCTTGTAAAAGCAGCCGTCAAGTCATCCTCATATGCCAGCTCGTGTGTGTAATGGTATGCAGGGTGGAGATAATATGCTGCAATTGACGTATAAAATATCAATGGTTGTAAATACATTAATACTTAGTGCATTACAAAAATATCATCAGTTTCCTTACCCGCCATATGTAGATCTCTACTCATCTGCCGGTCCCATCTATCCTCAACAACATCCAAGACCAAGTGTGCATGCCGAGGTGAGACTTCACGGATCTTCTTCTTCGCGGCTTCAAGCTTTGCATATACCAATCCTATAGACGGTCTCCTATCCCCATCAACCACCCTCAACACCTCATATAGAGGTTCAATGATCTGAACCAGCTTGAAGACCCGGTCCCAAAAATTGGAGCTGTTGATGATGCCTTCCACCTCCTTTCCATCAGATGTTCCAGCAAAATTACTCTGCAACCATTTATCACCCCTGAACATGCGTTTCAATCCATCCTTGTGCTTCAATAGGCTCTGTAATGCCACAAAATTTGTTGCAAAGCGGGTGACAGCCGGTCTCAACAACTCTCCACCAGTGGACTCTCTCATCCACGCCAACACCAGATGATGATTGTAGATGAAACGTGTTATCTTCTGCCCTGCATCCACGACCATCTTTACGGGTTGCAATGTCCCAATCTCTTTAAGCATTAAATCAACACAGTGGGCAGCACATGGGGTCCAGTAAAGATGAGGATAAATCTTCATCAACTCCTCCCCTGCTTTTTTGTATGCAGTTCCATTATCTGTCACCACCTGCACAATATATTGCTCACCAATCTCCTCAACAACCTCTCGCATCAAACTCATAATGTATTCATAGTTGTGTACTCTATCAGATGCGTCAACAGATTTGTGATAGAAGACTTGTCTATCACAATACACCAGGAAGTTGATGAGGCTGCTCCTGGTGATGCCCGACCAACCATCACACATCAGTGTGACACCATACTTCTCCCATTTCTTCTTAAAGCTGTCAATGTAAGACTTGATCTCATTAACTTCCTCCTGCAGATATTTCCCAGCCAAGTCCCTAGCTGTAGGAGGCTGCACATGTAGGCCTCCACGTTGAACCTCCTGTATTGCAGTTTTGTAATAAGGACTGTTCGCTGCATTGAATGGTAACCCTGTATGGTGCCACCACTTTGCAATTGCTCGACCCACCTTGTATTTCGGCCCCTGCTGGTTGTATGCATCATCAATCCTAGTCTGCTTGCCATGCTCCCTAGGATACACATAAGGGTCCACATCCTCAATTTGCACACCTGTGGGTCTCTTGCTATGCCTGCCTTGTTCTGGTACTTGTGTTTGTGTGGGAGGGGGCCGAGTGAAATAATCTCCCACATTTGAAAATCGACGGGAGCCACTGCCACCTACCGCTGAGCCACTGCCACTGCCAACCTCATGCTGAGTTTCCTGAAAACTTACTCTGTGGGCTGCCCTTTGATCACCTTTCCATGCCTCAGCCCTGCTCTGTGCTCTGGCTAACCTTTCCTGCACATCAGGATCAGGCACATATTCTGCATACATTTCAACTTCATCATCAACGTCTTCATCTCGTTCCCTTCCTGATATAATCCTCTCTTGGATCTCCTTATCTGCCTTCTTTTTGCTGTCTCTGCCCGAACCTGTTTAAGGTGTTCAATCATAAGCTTCTTAACTTCTCTTGGCACCGACTTACACCCCTGCACGTCATGGTAGCCTGCTAGTCGACCACCAGCAAGGTGCTTCTTCAAACGGAGACCCCACCTCCTTGTCCCGTAAAACCACAATAATTGCACTTGAAGTTGTGCCTATTTTTGAACCATGATGCCATGCTGCCACCCAATATCATCAGAACCCCTTTTCGGTGCCATCTACAAGGACAAAAAAATAATTAATAAATTAACAGTAAATTAATTTCAATCTCAGAATTTGAACACTAAAAAAAGTGTTCTTACTTCTTAATTGTTATATGATATTTTTTTTATATACATGAACACATGATCACAGAAATCCATTCACACCTCCATATATATTTTCTGTAATTTCACATTTTATTAATTTTTATTTTAAAATAATATTAATAATGTAAGAACATAAATTAATTCTAGCTCAACTTCTTATGTAATCAACTTCTAACCATGATATAGAAGTTATACAACACATTCCTATCAATTTTTGGTTGTTTACACTTTTTAAAGATTTTTTAAATTATTTTTCAGAAAATCATATTTTAGGGGAAAGTGTTGTTATATGATAAATTTTTTCATAGACATGAATCACATGATCATACAAAATTACAAATACATTCACCCTCCATAGGCATTTTCTGTAAATTCAAGTTTTATTTATTTTTTTAATTTTAATATAATTAATTATTAAAATTAATTATACCTAAACTTCTTATGGAATCAAGTTCTAACCATGATATAGAACTTATACAACACCTTCCTATCAATTTTTGATTGTTCAAAAAATTTCTAAGATTTTTTAAATTATTTTTTAGAAAATCATATTTTAGGGAAAATCTTCAAATCTACATGAAAAACTTGTAGATCTTGATGAGAAATGGTTGCAAGTGTACACCAATCACTTGCAACTACATTTCCTAACAAGATCTAACCCATACACCAAGAAAAAACAGAAAAATGAAGAAAAATGGAGGCTAACCTTCAAAGCCCTGTAGAACCTCCAAAAAACTTGAAGAAGAAGGGTTGAATGCCTCCAAATCCACCTCCAAATGGATGCAAACTCACGTAGGAAGCCTCCACTTGTGGATTGGCATGCAAATCTAGGGTTTTTTGTTGAAAAAACCTGAAACGGGGGGGGGGGGGGGGGGGGGAGAAGGGGCTGCGGTCTGCTGCGCTGCGAATGGGACTGTAGAGTCCCGATTCGCAGCGCATCGCCGACACCCTTAAGGGTGTCGGGCGGATCGAACCCGATGCGCCAGTATCGGGCCGGATCGTGGCATCGGTTCGATCCGCCTGTTTAAAGGGGATCCGCCGCATCGCCCGAGCCGCGCATCGATCCTCTGTGATCCGATGCGATACGCCCGAATCGGGCCGGCTCGATCCGGCACGCCAAACCCTGGGTATTAGGATCCTGCAGGAGGTACTATGATATATAGCTAAAAGATAGTCACATGACGTGAAAGGTTGGCTCGACTATGAAAGTTAGCTCAACTTTAAAGGAAAGGTACGAAGTGATTGATCTCAAAAGAATTTGATGATTCTGTATTTATCCAAAGTGCAGCAAATTGTTACAATATTCTAAAAATCAAATGGGTAAATCAGTAAGGAATTTGCTTTGAAAACTGAAACTAACACATAATCTGAACTTAAATTACGATGAACCAGGGCATGGAGTTACATGATACACAACTGAAAGATGTTCATCTTCCACTTGTTAATCATCAGACATACATCCCCCCCCCCCCCCCCCCCCCCAGGTTCCTCGGATGAACTGTCCAGTCTTTGGAAAATTTGGCTCTTGTTTTGGGGCACAATACAACCACCCTCATCATGGATGCCAATACAGGTTTGGTTACACACTCCTTAGATGACATTATGTTCTCAGAACCATTCAATCAAGTTTCTCGGACTTATCTTAGTTGTAATAGAAGAGCTCTAATAGCCAAGCTGGAGTAGTCAAAATAGAAACTTAATCGATCCAAAGTGAATCATCTCACAAAAAATTTGTCTGTGGTCTTCTTTTCTGATCAGTCTGTATAAATGACTTTCAAACATCAATGAAACAACTTATTCACAGATAATGTTAAGAAAGTTGTAGCTGACACAAGTTTTTCCTACAAGAAGAAAATCACTTGGTTTGGACATTCTTAGCTCAAAGTTATTGCCCCTTGAAGTTGACTAATGCATGGCCGTTCTGGTCCTGAATCCAGATCAGTAGGAAATTGACTACTGTAAAACTATACCTAAATGAAATCATGGAATACTCATAACACAAAAGTTGAAGCTAATATAATAAGCTTTCATATAAAACAAGAATCACCCTACATGGACCTTTCTACCTCAAGTTACATCTGTTTGAAGTTGACAGATACATGACTGATTTGGTCCTGCAACTAAACCAGAATCAAATCAACTAGAGTGAAACTCTATCTAAATAATAAAACCATTGAAATCCTTTAATGCAAAAATTGAAGCTAAATAATAAGCTTTCGAATGGAACAAGAGATAGAATCACTCTATTTGGGTATTTTTAGATCGAGTTGCAACCCTTTCAACATGACTTGCATACAGTTGCATTGACAGGGTCCCCAAACTGAAGCTTATGATCATAGGCTCTGTAAAATGCACAATAATGAAGATCTATTGAAGAGAACAACATTTTGACAGAAGGTTTAAGATCAAATCATTAATAAAAACATAAATATAATGCATATAAACATATCGCATATTAGGTTCTTCATACGCCTACCTTGAAATCTCTTTTCTGCCTTCCAACTTCATCTAAGAACCCCTCCTAATGCAACTCTTTTACATCTCATGGAGTCTCTTTATGTTGTAGAGATTGTCCCTTCTCCATCTAGGATGTAGAAGGTTTCAGATTAACCTCCAAAATGAACATGCATTGCAAGGATGATGAGAACTTTCAAGAATCTTCCACATACCTTCTTCCCTCTTACCCTAAAATTCTAATGCAGAGTATACAGTCTCAAAAATCTACAAAATATCCCCTTATATAAGCAAGCACATGCAAAAGCCCCTCTCTAGATGCTGCCACGTGTAGGGACAGATGGCAATCTGCTAATCTCTACTTTTGCATGAGCCCACTACTGTAGGGGCATTGTCGTAATTTCTGACAAGTCTGTCCAGACTGCAACTAGTTTCTAATAATGATTTTAAAACTCATATGTACAGTCCAAATCTCAAAAGGTTTTATAGTTAACTGAATTATCTTTCAAATAAAACAAATTTCACCTTAATTGGATTTCTCTAGACAAAGTTATGCTAATTTCAATCTGACAGACTATTAAAATACTCGAATAACATCTTTGGTTGGTCTGACTTCTAAATGCTCTAACCTAATGAGCCACGAACTAACTAATTGGTGTTAGTAACTTGTATGAATAACCATAAAAACTCTGAAGTTTTTTGAGAAGTGGATAATACCACAAGTATATTAATAAAAAAAGGGAGGAATGTACAAGTATAGGCCAACAAAACAAAAAGTGTAGAGTTGGACTGATTCACATTACAACCTATGTAGTCTCAGCCTCAAAGGCCTAGGCGATTGAGATGTTATATTATAAAATAATATTATAGTTAAAAATATGAATATATCTATAATATCACCTAAATATGTGCATGAAACGAGTATATTTCGTAAAATTAAATTCATTCAAGGGGGGCGGAGTGTGTGCATGTGTGTGACTGTGTGTGTGAGAGAGAGTGAGAGTGAGAGAGAGAGAGAGAAAGAGAGAGAGAGAGAGAGAGAGAGAGAGAGAGAGGAGAGAGAGAGAGAGAAGAGAGAGAGAGAGGAGAGAGAGAGGAGAGAGAGAGAGAGAGAGGGCGAAGTCCAGTGTACACAGTGACAGTCATGCAGAGAGAGGGCTCTCCCCTCTCACGTGTGACCTTGTGTGCATGTGTGTGACTGTGTGTGTGTGTGTGTGTGTGAGAGAGAGAGAGAGAGAGAGAGCGAAGTTCAGTGTTACACAGTGACAGTCATGCAGAGAGAGGGCTCTCCCCTCTCACGTGTGACCGTGTGTGCAAGAGAGAGAGGGAGATGGGGAGAGAGGGATGTGCGTGTCACCGTGAGAATGAGAGAGAGAGAGAGGCGCAACTTTGGCTCGCTAGAGATGTTCGCTGTGCCACTTGCTGTCGCTGAAGATGTCCACTGCACCGCTTGCCGGAGATGTCCGCTGCGCCGTCCGCCCCTAGCCGGATAGGTTCGCTGCTCGCCCTCGCCGGAGCACATCCATTGCTCTCTGGGGGGTCAGTCCATGGCGCTTTGAGTAGAGGAGGGGGAGAGCTCAGAGCCAAGAGTCGATCGTGATGTGCGGCCTTTTAGGGTTCGGGGGTTGGGGGGGGGTGGGTTTTATGGGTATAAGCGAACCGGATCTGGTCCGGTTCAGCAGGGCCTAGGTGCTTGAAGCACCGGATGCGCCCAGAGAGGCCGAGGCGCCTTCGAAGGCGACGGAGGCGATCGCCTCAGTAATCCTGGCAGACGTGAGGCACCAGAGTGGCGCCTCGCCTCGGCCGCTTTTGATAACATAGTTACTAACAATTGACATGCATTCCGTAACTTTACTACAAATCCTAACAAAAAGAGCCTTTGCATCCTGAGCAACCCTGGAAAATATGTGATTGTTCTCCCCTCCACCAAAAAAAAATAAATAAAAATATCATCCATAAGGTAGCATGTAGAATGAGCCACCAGACTCTGCTATCACCTTTGGTAGGTCAATGTTTATTCCACCGCTCAATCATCTGCTGGACCTCAAAATGATGATTAATGGTGCAGTGGGTCCTCACAGCCATCTCTGTCCACACTCTACGAGAGTAGGAGCACCCAGCAAATATATGATCTAGGACTCCTCCTCCTCCTCACAAAGGATGCAAGTGGTCTGAATGAAGTTATTTGTTAAAGTCACTCATTGGACTAATTTGCTCAAGTTATTTTGTTACATCCAAAATGATTGGTCATGTTAAAGTTATATGCCAAAATCTGATCATCCTCTAAACTTATATCCAAGTTATCTGATCATCCAAAATGATCGAGCAATGTTGGTTGCTAATGATCACCTAACTCAGACATGTTTGCACATCCTCTCCACTTGATCGAACATACTCTCGACATGATCACACATTTTCTCTGCATGATCGCACATGTAGTGAGTATAATTGCACAATGTGTATCTGATCTCATCTTTTGACGACTCCACAGCTCATGATCACATCTAGAACATGATCGCATATCTAGATCTGGGATGTTACAAAATGTCTCACTCATGTTTCCTTTTTATAAATTACATGATTATTTGAATTCCAAATTTTGGGCCCAACTTTTATTCTTGTTTGATTCATTGAATTTATCCTTGTTAATCTCTTTTGTTATTACTTGTCATTTATTCTGATTTTACTTTTTATAATGTAGGAATGTGCTGAAGTTTGGTGAATATGAATATAATTAAGCAAAGGTCGAATTTAGAGTTGTATAAACTATGCTTTGCCAAGACGCCTTGCCTTGTTGCCTAAGCAGTAAAGCAATAAGTTGTGACCTTGGTCCGTTGGATGCCATGATAACTATGCATACAACTTCAACTATCATATTGTATACACAAATCAAGGTAGGCTGGCTCTGGGATCAATGGTTGGATGCGTGGCCTAGAAATTGATATGGGTCCCGCTGATTTTGAGCGAATCCCCACTGATCTGGGCCAATCTGTTTTTTGCAAAACCAGCCTTAGTCAAACTAATGTCTAAAAACATTTTGGAAAATGTGATAATTATTAAAAAAATAAAAGGACATAATTTTAGATAAAATGTTTTTTAGTTTTTAAATCTATTTAATGTAGGTACCTTCCTTATCATTTTTCTTGGAAGGTAACAAGAACTGATTACAATTCATCAATGATAAACAAAAGTTGCATACAGAACATTGGGAAAAGAAGAAAACAAAAAGAGTAAAAGAGCAAAAGAAGCAAGGGGAGCAAAACTGAAAAAAGTACAATTGCGGTGTAGAAGGAAAAGAGAGGACTCACGAAAGCTTCTTTCATCAAAATTCCATTGTCGGATGTGAGCTGGTTTATAATTTTTGAGCTTCTATTATTTGTAAATGTAAGTGATGCGCACTAACGTATCAGTCTTCTGCATTGAAGATTGCAGAATGATCTCACACTTAATTTCTGCCTGCATGTCTAGGATTGGGTCTACCTATGTTGAACCCGGGAAAAATAACGGGATTTAAACAATGTCCTGGCAATAAATCCGCTCGGAAAAGTACGGAGTATCGGGAAAAACCCCCAATCTCCTCCATTTCGAACACCTGAGATAAACGGGTTCGAGTCTATATTTTAGTCCGATTTAACTCGGATGACATGTTAAATACGACGTTCGATGATCCGACGTGGCAAGGTGTGTACCCTCCGTCGGGCAAAGTCAACGTCCAGCGAGTGCGTCCAAACGTGCGCACGTTGTGCACGTGTCCGGGCGAACAAAACGGCCTCGACGTTCGAAAACGGAAGCAAACACACGTCAAACGGCTGCAAACGGATGCCAAACGCTCGTCAAATGGCGGTCAAATGGGCAGAGAAGACCCCGGGGGATCCACTCTTATAGCCTTGTATGGCTGAGACACCCCCCACGGGGGTGTATGTGCGCAGAAGCCACCCTCCGCGGGGTGGTTCTGTGGGGAAAACACCCCCTGCGGGGGTGTTCCGGCGCCAAAGTCACCCCCTGCGGGGGTGTGGGCCGCGTGGACACCCCCAGCGGGGGTGTTCTGCGCGCGGGCGCTCCCCGCGGGGATGCACCGTGCGCGGACACCCCCTGCGGTGGTGTTCTGCGCGTAGACACCCCCAGCGAGGGTGTTCCCGCGCCTGGGCACCCCCAGGGGTGGCCCGCAACTGCAGCACCCTTTCCAGCGGGGTGGTTTGTGTGCCCAAAGCCCAAGGGGCCGCAGCCCCTCCCAGCAGCTATAAAAAGGGGGTAGGGGGCCTTGAAGAAAAAGGGATCCCATCCAACCCAAGGAGAATTCTGAAAAAAGTTTGTGCTTGACTTAGGAGTTTTGGGGAGAATACCTCTCCAAGTTTCTCATCCCGCTCGTGCTCTGCTCCGGCAAGAAAGACTGTGACGTGGAAGGAAGAGGGCACCACAGGTCCATATATAAAACCTTGACATTTTGTAAATAAGTTCTTCCGTGTTTTAAAATAACATGCCTGTGAAGGCACGCTCATGTAAATGCCCAATGGAGGCACATACACCCCATTGAGGACGCATATGCAAATGTCATAAATATAAATATGTTTGAGGATGTTTGTGGACTTTAAAATGTCATCTAAATTTTCTAATCTCGGCATGGTCTTTTAACAAACGTATCGTATCAAAGGTATTCGGGTTTTCACCTGATGTAAATGAAACACCGACTCCGGTCGGTGGGGAATGGTCCAGTACACGACCACCCTAATCGCCTGATAAACGGACGCGCGCGGAATAAAAAAAATATAAAATGTTCGAGGGCTTAGGGTTTATACCCGACGCACCTCATAAATATCAAATCTTTTTGTCTGTTTATTTTTTAAACAGTCTGGCACACCCATGCATATTTATACATGCACACATATATTTTTCCTTCATAAATGGATAAATATTGCATATATCCACCGCAAAAGGTTTTTTGAGGGAGAAATCTCCTTCCATTCTCTTTTCTGCGTTCCACAACCTAATCAGCTGATCCAATGTTATGAAGAGAGCTTAGAGGAAGAATGGGAGGGTGTAAGCCTTTCCTTTGGTAGCTACCCACTATATACAAGCATGTAAGACAAAAAGGGGCAAAGCCAGTGGTCAAAGCTGAAGCCGTAATCTGATACTAGTCCTCAGTTTTGAGTATGAGATGACTGCCTGCTTCTTTACTTCATGGAGAGACGAGAAAAGAGCCAAGAAAAATGTGAAATGCCTGTAGAGAAATGATGACTGCTAGGATGGCATGACCAATCAACATGGGTAATAAACCTGAAGCTCCAAAGTGGCCATGGATGATAGGAACAAGAAGGTAGAGTGATGCTCTTCGGATACTGATGTATATGCAGAAATGCAGCAAAATTGGCTGAAGTGGTGGCATTGACAAACTAACTTAGAATATTCACATCATGAGTGGCATTAGGATGAGAAATAGTTAAACATACAAGATTCCAACAATCTGACAATATTGTGTATAAAGGGACGGACCTTGAGATGAAGCTCCAAAGAAGTGTCATTAATGTGAAAATCATAGAGTACCACATGAAAGAATGTCACTGATGTATTTTTGTTGAGACAAGAAGTAACTGTGAGGAGAAACACTTGTTGCATGCCCTGTGTGTCATGATGCAGGCACTGATTGGCCAGACGTGTGTGGCGGACTGTGCCAGCCTGTGCATTGGCCAATCACAGTGCGTGTCATGCCCGTGTCGTGACATGCGAGGTATGCAATAAGTGTCTCAAATGCAAGAGGAGCATGCAATCTCAAGACCAAGTAGCATAAAGGGCCCAGGTGATACTGGAGCATAATCTGAAAAGGCATTTAATGGAAGATGGTTGATAGAGTCATTTTCATATTACTTATTTTCCTTTGCAAATTATGAAGTATTTATTTTAGTTTAGAGGTATCTTGGTCAACTGTCAAGTATTAGTTAAAGAGTTATGGTAGACTTGAACTAGAAGAATTTTAGTCTAGTTTTATTGAAGAGTCTTGATATGGTTATCCTAGAGATATTTCAGTTTATCTTATTTGAGGAGTCATGATTGCATTGGTTTTGGAGTTATTTTATTCTTATCTCATTTAGGAGTCATAATAGTGTAGGATTAGCCTAACCACTATAAATTTGATGTAAGATCTTCTTTTTCAATTAATGAAGAATATTGACTGTGATTTCCAGTGATTTTCCTCCTTTCTCTCTGATGGTGATGATGAACCCTGTGAACAGCGTACGGTGTGACGCTCTCATCAACCTGCAAAGTGACCTGCAATGGGGTTGGGTGTGATGCCGAAATACCCTTCTATTTTTTCTTCCATTGTGCCCTAATCCCCATTGCTCCATAATTTCCTTCTTCCTTTCTTTGTTTATTTTCTTTTCCACATGGCCATCTGCCTGCTGGCCTTCTGCAGACTGCAACGTAGCTGTCCCTCATCACAAGGTCCATCGCCTCAAATTTCTAATAAAGACACTGCTCGAGAAGGGTTATAGCAATAGTGTCGCTAGTGATGGCCACGTCATCAACATAGAGCACAAGGATGGCATGACCTTTGAGAGAGTTCTAGGCAAAGAGACATCATCCTCTGCAGTTCCTAAAAACCAACATTAAGGATGACATGACAGAACTACTCAAACCCAGCATGAGGGGCTTGTTTGAGCCCATTGACTATGTTACAAAGGTGATGGATGTAATGTGGTGGAAACAGAAAGACCAGGGGGAGGCTGCATGTAGACTTTCCCAGCAAGGTCAGCATCAGTGATTAAAAAGTTAGTCTGCCAGGCTAGTCTAGTTAGGTGGTCTAGGCGACTAGTCGGCCACCAATTCACTCTATTTTTCATGGTTTTTTTTGGGGGTAGTTTTCTTTGTTGAAAAGTCTTGTATACCCCTGTGTTAGTTGCGATGTATTGGGTATTGGGTTTCCACCTTTTTGCCAACTCTTTCCACCAATTGGTAGTTTGCTATCATGCTATTTAAGAGACCGGTTGTCCTCCACAATTGCATCCATGAACAGGGTCGCGCAGGCGCAGAGTTCTCTTCCTCTTCTCATTGTGCACGGCCTGGGGTTGCGCAGGAGT
Organism: Colocasia esculenta; assembly: GCA_014218235.1. Taxonomy (NCBI): domain Eukaryota; kingdom Viridiplantae; phylum Streptophyta; class Magnoliopsida; order Alismatales; family Araceae; genus Colocasia; species Colocasia esculenta. The sequence continues at coordinate 164,790,746 of CM024760.1, read as the reverse complement.
TTTCTTCCTCTTCTCACCACACAGGGCCAGGGGTCACGCAGGGCCAGCTGGCCCGGGGTCGTGCAGGTTGTGCTGGGCCAGGGGTTGTACAGGATTTCAAAGCCTCTTCTCGTTGTGCAGGGACAGTCGGCCAAGGGTCGCGCAGAGCCAGGACGGGGAAAGGTAGCAGAGCTGCAGCAGCCAGTGGCCCGGCTCTCCGCATAAAAAAATGTAAAAAATCCTGATAAAATAACCGACTTGGACTTGAGGCGTCCGACTCGCCAACCAATCAGTCTGACTAGTAAATGGGAGGGTCATCCGGCTTGGACTGATTAATCCTTTCTAAATCATTGGTCAGCATGAAGAAAGACATTCTTTACATGGAGCTGATAGAGAGGGAATTGACGGACAACCACAGCAACAATGAAGATGTGAATAGTGAGCATTTTGGCTACTGGAGTAAAGGTCTCCTATTAACTAAGGCCATAGTCTTTTGAGTGAAGCACATCAAAATGCTACCGTCAAACTTGATTTTACTTTTGTGTTCATGAGGGAAAATACACCCATCTAGGTTTTTTTCAAATGCTCCAGTCGCATCTGTACAGTCATTCAACATATTTCTTGGCTGCTTTCTGACTGCCATCATGTTGTTCAAGACTAATATTTGGAAGATGGATATTTAGTTGATTAGGATCAACATTCCTCAGGTATTTGGGTCAGATCCACCCATACCACTCTACTGCATGGAAGGGTATTCTGCGACAAAGAGACTGGCTTCTTCAACATATCTCCACTCAAAATGCTGATGGGAATCCAAACCAAACAGAGCAAATTGTATGGCTGCATAATGATAAGTTGCAAGCAAGTCCAGCCGGGAACCCCCCCCCCCCCAAAAAAAAAAATCCACTGTCCCAATGTCGCATAGGAGACTCGTTTGGAAGCCACCAACAATCTGAAAATATTCTCTCTTCTTGCATGGGTGGCTATCTTGGGGAAACTTCCAACTCTCGAAAATCTTCACAAACATGGCATACATTGACCAAAAACGTGCATGCTATGCTATAAGGAAATGAGAACATTGATCATGTTTACTTTGCTTGTGAGTACACAATGTGGATTTAGGTTCAATTGTTGCATAGAATGGGCATTAATAGAAACCCAAGGGATACTCATGCAAGAGGTAGCTGCTGTCGAAAGAAGTTTTAGCAAGCAAGGGCCAGCAACAATGATAACTTTTAATTGTCTCCGGTCTGCTATATGGTGGATTTGGAAAGAGAGACGAACAAATTTTTTTGAAGGCAAGCAAAGAAGTTGAATGCAGCTTCTCATATCCATTCCTGGTGATGTTTGGATCGGCATAGAAAATCATCAATGGAAGGACAAACCATCTTCCTATTATCAGTTTCTCTTTAAGATTTTTTCAATCAAAATCTAAGGAGAATCAAGTAGAAAGCTGGTTGCAATGTTTAGTCATATGAGCTTTTTTAATTATTTTCCTTCATTATCTTCTATGGATTCATAGTGAACTATTGTGGATATATGAATTCTATATTGTAAATTCTATTTACTTGTTCAATTCATTCTGTAATTACTTAACAAAAGGAAAGATCAATAACTATGTAATATGGGTGATGTTTTGGGCGAAGCATCTTTGCATAGTAAACTCCTCCGTGTTCCTTTCTTTGGGGTGTTAGGTGTTAACCGTACCTTTTCGGAGGGGTGGTTTTTTGTAAAGGAATTTTTGTAAGTGGGGTCTGACATTTGTTTCTACACTTACAGCATCTTGCTGTGTAATGGCTTGTATAGGTGTTTTGGGGGCTTAGTCTTTCGGGTTTTTTGGACCCCTTTTACTTGTACACTCTCATTTTCTTTTAATATATCAGTGGTACTACCCCCTTAAAAAAAAACTATGTAATATGGGTGGCTATCCTGTTGATCCCATGTCCATAGCGTGAAGCTATAATTCTATGTTGATGATTCCATCACTCCAGCTACTGTTCCGCTTCTTGGCTCCATTACTTCATCCAGTTCCTTTTTCACTGTTGCCACAAGTGCTGCTGCTCTTAGTGATTTTGTAACTTCCTATGAAGTCAAAAGCACCATCATTAAGACAGCCTCACCTAGTCGACAAGCTTGAAAGGATACCTAGGCTACATCTCATTTTCTGTTGATCCCTCTATTTGATTAAACTTATTCGACCTCACTGTCTTTGAATGCAATGGCTTTATCAGCTAAACTCTATATTCATACCAGTAGTGCGCTTTGAGTACCAGTTGCTCTTGGAATTCAATTGGACCTTCAACAACTTTGTAATTTTCTAACGTGTCTCCCCTCCCCCCCCCACCCCCCCCACCCCCCCCCCCCCCAAAAAAAAAAGAAAAAAAGAAAAAAAAAGAAAGAAAAAAAAGTGGATTGTACACCAATTTTATTGCTAATATTTTTTTGATGAACATTAGACCTGAGTTGAAGGCCCTTTCAGTGTAGCTTCTTCATCACTCTCCTTTACATATCTTGGATGATGCCCTTGTTGAGATCATCATTGAGGATTGGTTGAATGGCAGCCTCTTACAACAGCTACAGCAGCATCTACAGAGTCTTTCTGTCAGTGTTCTCACAGGTGCTGTTGCTACTATCATTCCTATGGACATCCTGGAGATGCTGCTCAAAGTTTCTTCATTATCAATAGGCACAGCTAACTTACTCCACTGTTGCCATCGTTGATCCTAAAGATCCTCTGGTTGCTCCAAGCCTCCAACCACTATTCTTGATGTGGCTTAGCTGGCCAGCTAGGCCCAGTTTGCATCTTACCTTTAGTAGCTGCAAAGCCTGCAATAACTCTTACAGTCCACTGGTGACTGGTCTGCTTACAGAACTCTGTTTTATCTATCATCATTAGTACTTCTTGGATTTTAAACTGTGGGACTTCTCTTATATGACCCTTCAGTGCTTGTTGGCTTAAATTGTTCTCGTATTTTTAGTTCTTTATAAATTTACACTGTTGATGACACTGCTTTTCATGTCTTTTAGTATGCCACTATTGCTTAACACTTTGATCCTTTTGGCCATCTTATCCTCTCTTGTGCTCTATATTCCATTTTTTTTTTAGAATAGTTAATTTCCATTTGTCATCTTATTGATGTTGGTTATATTATCTCTTTGGTTTTCTGTGTGATCTTTGCAGTGCAGAGCTTGTACCATTTGAGGGTTTCTTCATCTTCCACCCTTTGTCATTCACTCCTCTTGTCTTCCTAGTCTGCTTTTTCTGTTGCCAACTTGTGGCATCATTTTCTTGGCCTTTAAGATGGTCTACACCCAATTTTACTACCATATCAAGATTCTTTGTACTAATGGAGCTTGTGAGTATCTCTCATTTGATTTTTGTGACCTATTATCTTCTTATGGCACGATCCCAACTACCCTTGTCATTATAGTCCCAACAAAATGGTGTTACTCTTTGTAAGAATTTGTCATAACCTTGACACTACTCAGGCTCATTTCTGCTTCTGCTCCTCTCACCTTTTAGCTAGAGGTTATTCTTACTTAAATTTACTTTATTGATATTACTCCTTGCTCCATCCTTTTTGGTGGCTTCCTTTATGAACATCTTTATGCCATGCCTCTCAACTACTGTGACTTTTGTGCTTTTGGTTTTGCATCTTTTGTCATTCTCTTGCCTACTAAGCTTGCCCGGTGCATTGTTCTCAGGTATAGCATGGAGCACTATAGGTAGTTTGGCTAACGTCACATCTCTTGTTAGGTCGCTTTTTTGAGGATGTCCCCTTTTTTGCCTCCATCTCAGGACTTTTTCTTATCCAGTCATGATTCCTCTACTCCATTTGTTTCAGACTTTTCTCTTGTTGAACCTTATGCTGCTTTCTGCTCCACTCTTTGAGCCTCCTTCACCACCTTGGCCGCCCATTGTCCTTGTCTCCGGTCATCATCCTTATGGCTCTAGCCATCTCTTTATGTCTCCTACAGATGATGTTGACAATTCCAATGCACAAGCTTTGCCTCCTACTACTCTACCTCTTGTGCTTCTTCAACACTACACCCAGCATGATTGATATCCTAGCTTGGTCTTGTTAAAGCTGACTTCTATTCTTCATTCTTCTACCATTCTTTCAGGCTTTTAGCTCTCCACACTTTCTTGAAGTCCTAGGCCTACAGAATGACCATTCAGTTTCTCAAGTGGTGGCAGGTTATGTAGAGGAGCTTCAAACTCTTTACCAGACTTAGGCTTGGGATCTGGTTCAACTTTTTACTAGCACCATTTCTATCAGCTGCAAGTGGATTTTAAAGATCAAAACCAAGTCCAGTGGCACTATTGAGCATCACAAGGCTCAGCTTTCAGCTTGGGGTTTCACTTGGGAGTATGACATATTGACATTGACTTTGTGGGGACCTTTGCTATAGTGGCCAAGTTGACTACTGTTTTTACTGCTATTGTAGTTTTTGTCAATTGTCTCTCTACTAGCTGGATGTGAAGAATGCCTTTCTTCATGGAGATCCCTCAGGAGGTGTATATGTAGGGCACCTTCTAGTCTGTTTTTACTGTCGCATCATGTTTGCCTGCCTTTGTAAGGCTCTCTATGGACATAAATAGGCTTCCTGAGCCTAACTTGAGAAGTCACGTCATTCTTCTCATGTTGCTGTTTACTCGGAGTATTACAGATTATTCTTCTTTTCTTCATGAATCTCCTTGTGGTTTGGTTCTCTATATTGATAAGCTAATCATTGCTGGATACAGTGGCGAATCTAAGAATTTAATTCAGTGGGGTCACTCTTAAAATTAGGGTGCACCCATGGATTTTGTTTTATAATCCAGTGGGGTCACTTTCATTGAAATTTTTTTCAACAAAATTAATTTAATAGAAAATTCTAAACCTTATAATTGAGTTTTGAGAATCCAGTGGGGTCACATGACCCCACTGGACATTACCTAGGTCCGCCACTGGCTGGATATGATTCTGCGGCTCATGCTTCTCTCAAGCAACATCTTTATGTGTGGTTCTGGGCCTCTTCACTACTCATAATTGTTATCTTAGTAGAAAATTATAAATACATCAGTGATATTCTTAAGTCATCAGCTCTCCCTGATTCTTGCACGACTGACATATGTATGGAACTTCATCTCAAGACTCAAACTGCAGCCTCTGGATGGTTTTTCTGTGGAAAATCCTACATGCCATCAGTTGAGTGGTGCTCATGTATTTGACTATATTTTTGCCAGATATTGCTCATACTGTGCATTTATTGAGTTAGTTCATGAGCAACTTGTACCTTTATTCACCTTGCTGTGCTTCTGTGTGCATCGGTATCATCTTGGCACTACTTCATATTTGTTGTTCTGTCTTTGGAGCTATCCTTGTATATGCTGATGCTGATTGGGCCATTGATGTGACTGATCATAATAGCTTCACCACTGGTTTTTGCATCTTCCTTGACCTCTCTTTTTATCTCCCAGAGAAGCAAGAAACAAGCCATTGTTTCTTGATCCTGCAATGAGGTTGAGTATCATGCTTTGGCTCTGTCATTTTCTTCTGGATTTTGGCATTGCTTGTACAGCTCCTACCCTTTTATATCGGGATAAGCAGAGTGCTCTTCCAATTGTGAGCAATCTGGTATTCGGTGAGCAAACTAAGAGGATTGAAATTATTATTCACCAGCATTATCTGTCTGGCACCATGGCTCTTCCTCATATTTCATCTGCGAAGCAGCTTGTCAACTTACTGACCAAGTTCCACTATGCAATACCAAGTACTCGTTGGCAATCTCTTGTTCTATGATACCCTGTGATTTTGGGGGGTGGGGGTGAAGTTATATTGTACTCTTGTATGTATAGCTATGTAGCTATCTACAATTTTCAACTTTTGATATTTCAATCCTACTAGGGGTAGGAGAATCAGCCTCCTGGCTTTGCCTATTTAGGGCTCTTGTCTGTAGTGAAGGCAATGAACCTCACGAGAGACGATTTTGCCAGTTCTTTCAATTTCTCTGTTTGTAAAACTGAGCATCAGTCATACCAAAGTCATTACATGGAATGATAATCTTGAGATTACCTTAAGTCTGCTGTTTATGCACCTGGCAATGTGTATCCGAAGAAACTTTGATTTTTTTTTTTCCTGAAAGTGGGTAGTACCACGCCCGATGAAACTTTGATGCTGGAAAACCTGGCCAGTTCAAGTCTGGAGCCTGTTTGTGGTTCCAAAAAAACATGTGGTATGATGTAAAAGATCTTTCTTTTCCTTTGTTTACATAATAGTCTGTGAGGTCCTCAAGTATGAATACTTCTCTTAGGTGTGCTTTTTTTATGCATATTGCCATGGACCATGGTATGTAGGATAACTGTGTTATACAACCATTCCGTTGAGCTTTCAGGAAGGCAACTGTGGTGAAGAACTCAGTAAAGATTCTATTGAACGTGATGAAAGACGACTTACAGAGCTTGGACGTAGAACTGTGGAGATATTTGCCCTAAATCACATTTTCAGGTATTCTTGTAGATGCTTATATCTTTTCAATTTTTTTGGTAGAATTTTCTGTTAGGAAATCTGATGAAGTCCACATGTCTCTGTGCAATCAATTGTGCTGTTGGTGGACTTCTAAGCTTTTCTTTTGTAATGGAATCTTCTTGGGGACAGTATTTCTTTGTGCTTGATTCCTCTGCTGTTCCAAAGTATTGTAGTACATTTTGTCTGCTTTCTGGGAGGGGATATTCCGTATGCAAATATTCCATTGTGTAGCAGATCTCAGGCCAATTTCCTAACAGAATGGACTCATATGTAAACATCTTTGATATTTTTCACTTATTTTTGTTAATGAGCTTATGTGTTTACTGGATCTTTATATTTACAGCAAACATGGGATGCCATCTCAAAGCTTGACGCTATCTTTGTGGATCAGAGATGAGAGATCTCAGACTTTGAGATAGTTGCTCCGCCACTTCCTCTTCCCATCCCTATCCTCTTCTTATTCTCTGTCCCTTTGCGTCTTCTACTCCTTTTCTTCATCCTTTGCTCTACTGCTCATTCTTAGTCTCAGATTGCATCCCACGAGCTTAGAGAGAGTGGTTCCCTCTCCTTTTGTGCCATCTAAAGCATTCTTTCATTTCATTGGCATTTATCTGACTGCTTAACTGAAGGATTGGCTGGATAAAAGATCTTCCAATAGCCCTCCACTTTCCTCATGCATGGAACTTATCAAGGGTCTGAAAGAGCTTCTGTCCTATCCCTCCCTTGTATTGAGATGAAGGAATTGAAGACATCATGCTGAGGTTGAGCAGGGATTTGAATAGAAACTCAATGTTGGTACTCAATTTTACTAAAGTCTACTCTCCTAGGGTTTGCTTCTCTATGCCCAAAGCCTTAAATCAAATCACTTGAACTTTGGCAATGTGTCAGGGAGATTTTGGGGATTTTGAGATATGGCAGATAGACACAGAAAAAGCAGGGTACACGGAATCGGCCGATCCCGGATTGGATCGGCCATGGCTGATCCCATGGATGGGAAAATTGGCCGAGTTGGGTCGGAATCGGCCGATTCGGGTTGGAATCGCCCTATGGCGATCTGATTGGGGGGGGGGGGGTAAATGTCGATCCACCCATGATGTAAGGTTGAATCAGGGTGAATCGAGCAGAATCAGACTGGATCGGTCCGATCCAGTCTAATTCCGCACGATCCACCTCGATTCCATCTGATGTAGCCCGATTCCTTCAGCTTACCTTAATTACGTCCGATTCTCTCCACTTACCTTATTTATCTAAACATCATTTAAGTAAATCAGGGTTTTGCACTGCGGAGCGAATCGGCCCGATTCGACCTAATCGGATCGAATTAGCGCGATCCCGATTCGTGATTCGCGTGATACGCCGAGCCGGCCGCGGACCCGGTGAATCGAGCGGATCGGGTTCGATTCGATCCGAATCGATCCGATTCGCCGGATCCGCCACGATCCGAAACGTCGACACCCCTTTAGTGTCAGTCCCGATTCGCAGGGTGTCTCGTCGGAAGCCCTTCTTTCCCCCATTTTCCCCCCCTTTTCCCTTAAGGAAACCCACCCCAGATCTACACTCCAGGAGACCTAAGGAGGCTTCCTACGTGGATTTGAAGGTGCTTGGAGGCGTTCTTGGGCTGTTTTCATCCCTCTCTTCACCCATTTCACTATTTTCAAGGTAACCCACCATGTATCTTTCATGTTTTGATTTTTTTTGTTGATGTATAGGAAATATATTCACGGGAAATGATGTTGCAAGTGATTAGTGTTCACTTGCAACCATTTCTCCCTTGAATCTACAATTTTTTCACATAGACTTGGCCATTTTCTTCAAATTTTGAATTTATGAAATTATTAAAAAAAAAATTGCAACCATGATGTTGCAAGTGTTTAATGTTCACTTGCAACCATTTCTCCCTTGAATCTACAAAAGTTTCACATAAATTTGGTCATTTTCTTCAAATTTTGAAAATTTGAAATTATTTAAAAAAATAAAAAACAAAAATTGCAATTTATGTACATTTCATAGGAAAGCAACTTACAACGTCTAATGTGTTAGAAATTGTTTGTATGTTGAAACCAACATAAAATTTTTTTTCTTCCTAAAATTTAATGATTATTTATTTTACGTAGGTGGCACCAAAGAAGGGCAATAGTGAGGACATTGGGTGGCAACATGGGACCGCATTGGGTAGTAGACATAATTACAAGTGCAACTACTGCGGCCATACGGGACAAGGAGGTGGCGTCTCTTGCCTAAAGAAGCACCTTGCAGGTGGACGGCTAGCAGGGTACCATGATGTGCAAGGTTGCAAATCGGTGCCTGCTGAAGTGAAGCGGCTCATGATTGAACATTTGAAGGGTGTTCGGGCCGAGACTATAAGAAAGAGGGCGGACAGGGACATGCATGAGAGGATCATCTCAGGAAGGCAGCGAGATGAAGACGACGACGATGAGCCAGAAATTTATGCAGAGTATGTGCCTGATGGCCCTGATCAACCTCTTAGGCGGACCAGAGAACAAACCAGGGTTGAGTCATGGGAAGCTGAGCAGAGAGGGAGTTTTGAGGTTGGCAGTGGTAGTGGAGGCAGTGGGTCCAGGGTTGGGGGCGAGGCGCAATCCCGTCGATTTTCCAATGTGGGGTATTACTTCACTCATATTCCAGCCGAAGTCTCAGTCCCAGACCAACAACAAAGGCAAAGGAAGAGATCCACAGGTGTAACCTTAGAAGAGGTGGATCCTAATATATATTCTCGAGAGCATGGCAAGCAAACCAGAATTGAGGATGCATACAACCAGCAAGAGCCTAAATATAAAGTGGGTCGTGCAGTGGCAGAATGGTGGCATCATTCGGGCATTTCATTCAATGCAGCTAATAGCCCATATTACAAAACCATGATCCAGCAGGTACAACGACATAGGCTTCATGTGCAACCTCCCTCATCAAGAGACTTGGCAGGGAGATATCTAGATGAAGAAGTACATGAGATCAAGTCATATATCTAAAGCATCTAAGAAAAAGTGGGAGAAATATGGTTGCACATTGATGTGTGATGGTTGGTCGGGTACCACCAAGAGCAACCTTATCAACTTCCTTGTGTATTGTGATAGACAGGTGTTCTACCACAAATCTATTGATGCATCAGATAGAGTGCACAATGCTGAATACATTTTGAGTTTGATGCGGGAGGTTGTGGATGAGATAGGAGAGCAATACATTGCGCAGGTGGTGACCGATAATGGCTCTGCATACAAGAAGGTAGCGAAGGAGTTGATGCATATTTATCCCCATCTTTACTGGACTTCTTGTGCAACACACTGTGTAGATTTGATGTTGAAAGAGATTGACACATTGCAACCTGTGAGGACGGTGGTGGAGGTTGGACAGAAGATCACAAGGTACATCTATAAACATCATGTTGTTCTGGCATGGATGAGGGAGTCTACTGGTGGAGAGTTGTTGAGACCGACCATCACACTCTTTGCAACTAATTTCATTGCCTTGCAAAGCCTCCTGAAGCACAAAGACGATCTAAAACGCATGTTTAGGACAGACAGATGGGTGCAAAGCACTTTTGCAGGGACATCTGATGGTAAAGAGGTTGAAGGGATCGTCTGCAGCTCTGGGACCGAGTCTTCAAGCTAGTGCAAATCATTGAACCTCTTTATGAGGTTTTAAGGGTGGTTGATGGGGATAGGAGACCAACCATAGGGTTGGTTTATGCTAAAATTGAAGCTGCGAAGAAGATGATCCATGAGGTGTCCCCTCACTATGCACACTTGGTCTTGGACGTTGTTGAGGATCGGTGGGACCGACAAATGAGTAGAGATTTACATATGGCGTGTGAGACAAATTTACTTCAACTTGGTTTTGATTTTAGTACATGAATTTAATTTATTTTATACCCTCATTGCAGCTTACTATCTCCATCCTGCTTACCATTATGCGATGAAGCCATCGTACGATGATGATTTGACGGCCGCCTTTACGCGGGTTGTTGAAAGACTGTCAAGGAGTGCATTGGATGCAGCAGATGCTATTGATCAAGCAAGCATTAATCTCCCTACATGATGTCAATTACAAGTTTAAATTTTTTGCTAATGGACTTCATTGCGGCAGATGAAGAGCTTTCGAGAAGGGGCTGGGAGTTTTGCGGAGCCATCCGCCATTGTTGGTCGGGACCGTATTGACGGTGGTAATGTGCTTTCCCTTTCATTCTTGGACATTAGTAAACCCAACGATTAACTAATTAAGTAACACTAACTTTTTTTACAGCTGATTGGTGGTTCAACTTTGGGCACTCGACACCCATATTGAGGAAAATTGCAGTGAAGATCCTGTCACAGATCTCCTCCTCCAGTGGGTGTGAGAGAAACTGGAGCACCTTTGCATTGACACACACCAAAGTCCGGAACAGATTGTCACATAGGCGCTTGGACAATTTGGTGTATGTGCACTACAATATGAGGTTGAGGGTGAAACATCTAACAGATGATCCAAAAAGGGGGGAGGTGGAGTATGATCCGGTTGACATTGGGTTCCTACGAGATGATGAAGACCCAATGGTTGCATGGGTTGCACGAGCGACCACAGAGCGGGGAGAGTACGAGTTAGATGAGGAGGCAGATGATCCTGAAGATCCACCTCGTCCAAACACATTCTTAGCTAGGGCTGTAGAAGCTGCAGAAGAGGAGGAGGGAGAACATGGAGATGTGGGAGGAGGGAGACAACCACATTCTTCTCAATTTCGGGCCGAAGAAGAAGATGAGGTGGATCTTCTTGGCGACTTACGAATGGAACGTGCCATGCCTTCTACAGGTGAGACAATAGTTATCATTTATTAAACATGTTCATTCAATATTTTGTGTTTGTTTATACCATAATTTGTGATGTTGGGGACTATTACAGGTGGTGCAAACCTTGATGATGATGTGCACTTTGAAATATTGATGTTAGGCCCTGCAACCCGCTCACAGTCTATGAGAGAAGCACCTGTGATTGCTTCCTCACAACCAAGAAGGAAGGGGTCACATACGCAATCTGCTGCTCCATCCCAAGCTGTGAAAGGGAAGGCGGTGGCGACATCCCAACTTGCGAAAGGAAAGGGGAAGGATAAAGGTCAAGCATGTGGCCCAGCCAAAGGCATTGTCATACGAGAAACACTTGCCCCAGCACAAAAGAAGAAGAGTTGGTTCTCCTGGGGATCCAAGAAAGGGAAAAAAATGACTGCACTTGTTGAAGATCCACTTGATATTGCAGATTTAGAAACCTTAGATCCAAATGCAGAAGAAACACCTTCCGAGGACTCGCCCCGATTACCCAGCAGCCGCTCCCATGACTCCATGACTACTGGTTCACCGGGTGGGTCTGTAGGGGGAGGTGATGGAGATGGGGGAGGGGACGGCGGTAATGATGGAGATGGGGGCGGGGGCGGGAGTGAACAGGGAGGGGGCAACGGTGGTGGGATGGTATTCACAGCGGAGCAGCGCTATGGTGACCATTGCACCCGAGATGTCGATCATGGTGCCCCAGTGCAGTACAATAGAAGGCGGAAGTTTGTGAAAGATGGTCGTGTAGAAGGTTCAGCAATGGACAGTGATAGCTATAACACTATGATATTTGATTTTGAGAGAATGAGCACACATAAGTCTGTGGGATCGTATGGGGGACATAGTTATCAGCCAGAGTCATCCGACACAGGCTACTCCAGTGGCTACGCCACCACAGGCTACCCTGCACCATATTTTTATCCACCTCCGTCTATTCCTGTTCATGTTCCTGTTCAGATTTATGCTCCTTTAGAGGATGTACAAATGGCGAGTTTGAGGGTAGTCCGTCCTGGATGCGAGGTGTGGGACCACTTTGTGAGGGAGTTTCGGACCGGATACAACACCACGATGACTTGGGATGAGTTTCGTACCTTTGTGTCTCAAACCAAAAGTTATCATCTTATTGGGGAGCTGCCCTCAGAGTCAGATGAGTCTGTCTAGCCCCAGTGGGGTACATATGATCCATATCAGTAGGGATATTGGGGGTACTAGACTCATTGTATTTTGTATTTGGATTTGAGTTTGATGTTTGTACTTTGTACGAATCTCATTGCATTTTTCATTTAGAATTGAGTTTCATGTTTGTACTTTGTAGTTTGTACTCAATTTCTAATAAAATTGATTGAAAATTGATGTTTGTGTAGTATTACATGGCATAAATATCATCAGTTATACATGAAATTCTTCACAGGAGACTTTAAATAGAGAATCAGCCAAAGAAACATCAAATCCATGCGAATCTGGCCACACTTGGGGCAGAACCAACCCTGCCTGGCCGTATCCACTCTCGAATCGGCCCGATTCGGGCCGAATCGGATCGCATCAGGGCGAATCCGATTCGCCCCGAATTGGCGCTCTAGCAAACCATGAACTAAATATTATATTTGTAGTTTCATATACTTAAGATATTATATGTAAATAAGCAAGTACTCCCTATTTGAATCTAATACAAATATCAGAAAAATTATCTCTTATCAATAAAAGGTCAACTCTCCTATCCAAGAAGAAAATCGCGATTTTGATGGTTCTATCAAAATAACGACTTTTTAATCTCTAATAATGACATATCTAAAAATTTTGTAATTCAAATAAACTTAGTAGAATATTAAAAATCTAAAGTTCGGTAAAAAAAGTCAAACGTGTATATGACTTCTCCAAGGGAGCCACTCTCCTACTAATAACACTTACTCTACTTGAGACCTCTCAGGATTTGGTCAAACCTAAGCTATCATCATCAAAACTCATGAGATTGTCAGTTTTTTGTTTCTTTTCAATTAAAGCTATCATCACTCAAACTCATGAGAATTGTCACTTTCTAGTTTAAGTGACAATTCTCATGAGTTTAGGTGATGATAGCTTATGTTTGCCCAAATCTTGAAAGGTCTCAAACAGACTAAGTGCTTTCAATAGGAGAGTGGCTCCCTTGGAGAAGTCAGATGCGTGTTTGACTTTTTTTACCGGACTTTAGTTTTTAGTATTCTATTGGGTTTATTTGAATTACGAAATTTTTAGCATAGTTGTCAAGGCGACTAAGGCGTAGTCGGGGTCTTGGATCGCCTAAGCGGTGCCTAGGCGTTTAGGACGGAACCAAGTACGAGTTGTTTTCAAGTGTCTCTCTTATATGATATTTATGTCTCTAAAAATATATATGATGATGAAAAATCAATAAAAATATCATAATATGACATACATAAAGACAATGACATATCATAATATGGCAGATATATTATTAAAATAATACATAAATTTGAGAAATATAGATAATAGCTATGTATCACAAAAACAAAACTCGCAAAAAAATAAAATGTCACAACAAAAAGGTCAAAATTATATGAAAGCAACAAAATTTAAATTACAAGTAAACAAACTCACATTATATATCATAAAGTCATAAAAAATCTTAATTGACATCTTCAAATAAATAAGTACACTAAATAAGAATAAGAAGTGCAAATATCACCCTATCATTAGAAAACTAATTTCTAATTTTTAAAACAAACCAGTAAATACACATGCATGTAAATATGTTAAATAAAAATAGGAAGTGCAATATCTTATTACATAATCTCACAATATGTCTAAAAATTGAAAAGAAACTAGAAAATGACAATTCTCATGAGTTTGGGTGACGATAGTTTAAGTTTGACCAAATCTTGAGAGGTCTCAAGTAGACTAAGTGTTGTCAGTAGGAGAGTGGATCTTTTGGAGAAGTCACATGTACGTTTGACTATTTTCACCGGACTTTAAATTTTTAATATTCCATGTGGTTTATTTGAATTATGAAATTTTTAGTTAAGCCAAATTATGAGGGATTAAAAAGACGCTATTTTGATGGAATCACCAAAATCGCGATTTTCTTCTTGGATGGGTGAGTTGACTTTTTATTGATAAGAAATAATTTTTTGATATTTTTATTAGATTTAAATGGGGGGGGGTACTTTCTTATTTCTTATTTACATGTAATATCTTAAGTAAATGAAATTACAAATACTAACATTTACTTAAATGATATTCAGGTAAATAAGATGTTTCCTAAAATCAAATTGGACTTAGCCCCCGACAATGTTACCACGGGCCAGATCAGATACCTGAAAACCGACCCCTAATGGGCCAGCACCTTGGTTGCTTTAGCGGCGCCTTGGGGCGCCTTTTTCACTCTTAAAAAGGCGGGGTGTTTTTAAGCTTAAGGAAGCGCCTTAGCGCTTAAGCGGCGCCTAGGCGCCACCTAGGCGTCCGCTTTGACAACTATGATTTTTAGGTATGTCAAATTATGAGAGATTAGAAAGTCACTATTTTGATGGAACCATCGAAATCACGATTTCCTTCTTGGATGGGAGAGTTGACTTTTTATTGGTAAGAGATGATTTTTATGATCTTTTTATTGGATTCAAATGGGGGTAACTTTCTTATTTATATGTAATATCTTAAGTAAATGAAATTACAAATATAACATTTACTTAAATAATGTTCAGGTAAATAAGGTATTATAAATAACTTACTCCGTATTGTAATGTGAAAATATGTGCAACTAGATTATGGATATACCCAATATGTGCAATTGTACTATGTGACCAATTTTTCTTCTTCTTATTTTTCCTTGATTTTCACAATTTTTCTTATTATTATTATTATTATTATTTAAATTGGCCGATCCTAGATCGGCCAGGTTCCCTGAGAATCGGCCGGATCTTCCGATCCTATCTGACTCAGACCAGGATCGGCTGGGTCCGATCCATCACCCCGATCCGATTCTGCCATCCATGGCTGATCCAGGCCGATCCAGCCAATTCCAGCAGATTCGGCCGATTCCTACCCGATCCAAGCCAGATCGTTCCAGGCCGATTCTTGGGCCGATCTGATCCTCTCTTCATGAGAAAAAGAGCACAAAGATGTCATTAGTGAAATGAATTAATGGAGACATTATGGTCTAAACCTGGGATTGGTCTTTCCAAGGAGACTAAGAGGGGACATGTAAATGTGCTTTTGCCTTTTCTGGTTTTGGTTGCTCAAAGCCAGCTATTGGTAAGTCCTCTTGATGTATACTAAAGCATAAAGTGGGATGGAGGTGAAACACCTAACTTGTGTAGATGACTTTAAGCATTTAATAGATATGCCTCAAGTCTCAGATGCTCGGTCATAACATATTTATCATGTGCTTTTCAAGATGTAAGTGAATGCCTGCAGGAGTATAAACAAAGTTTGTATACATCTGTGTACACTTGCAGATTGCAACTTTTTTGATGAGTATATTCATCGACATTATGATTAACATTTCCATTATTCTATGTACTACCCATTGAGTTCAGCTTCTATGATTTCAAACTTTTGGTAGAAGTTCTCTCTTTATGTTAGCATCTAGAGTTTAGACTTTAGACTGCTACTTGGTTTTAAACTTCTTTTTTTTTTAATGTCCTAGCAGCAGGATCGAAGTTGCCTACCAAGAAGCTGTTGCTCTGCGGAGGCAAGAAGAGCTTATTCGTGAAGAGGAGGCAGCAGGACAAGCTGAAAATGAAGTGAAGTCTAAGCGCTGTGCAGTTGAAAAGGAGAAACGGACCAAGAAGAAGCAGGTTCTGATAGTTAAAATGTCTTTCCTTGTAATTGACCTTTTCTGCTATTTGCTTTATGGTTGTAAGATATTTATGTATAAGTTTATGTTTAACATGACTTGCCTGCGAACTAGAATAATTTCTAGAAGAATGATTTAGATAATTGATGTCAGTTTCACAATAGACGAAATGTGTGATCCAAGTTGTTGAAGGTGGAACCGAGGTGCACTCTTATGCAAGTAGTTGAATGGCCATGAACTAGAGTTGGTGATGCTTGATGATGAGTTAGGTCCTACATGGCTGTTTCTTTTTCCACTGCCAATACCCTTCAGTGTTAATGCTGAATTGCTGGTTCAAAAGATTGGAATGCTTTTTGGCAGTGGAATATTTGGATTGAAATGTTTGTAGATTGATGGATATCTGTAAACTAGACTTGTTATTCCTTTCCATTTTTTCTTGGTATCCTACGAGGAAGAAGCTATTATGTCATATGTGGCTTGGCTCACCTCTATCAGTTTGTAAACATTATATACTTCTGATGTGGTAAAAAGGTGTGCATATAACATTCTGAAATATATTACTTAGGTTTGTCAGGGAATCATCTCTGGATTTAGTAGCATGGGAGGTGGGATCGCATTGGAGAGGAAGATTTTTAATGGAAAAGAATTCATTAAAATCATAAAAATAGGAAAAATAAAAATAAAGAAATCAGAAAAAAGAAGAGGTGGTGAAAGAAGAAAAGAAAATCTTTCCCCATGATCGTCCATTCCCTTTTTCCCCTTGCCCATGTGTGAAAGAAGAATTAAAAAAAAAAACTCTTCACTTCCCCAATCTGGCCTCTCCCCATACCCGCTTCCCTGTGCACCCTCCTCCCCCTTTTCACCTACCCATGTGCAAAAGGAGGAAAAAAAAACTCCCCCTCCACTTTCCCATGTGCCCCCTTCCCCATTTTTACTTTCCATCCCTTCACTTTCCCCTCCCCCCTTTTTTCTCCTCTGCAAGAGAAGAAGAATGAAAGAAGAAAGAATAGGATCAGACTGAAAAAAGGGAAAAAGAATTCATTGGCGGGGCCACGGGATCAGCCTCGGATTGGGCTATCTGGTCTGATCCTGCCCCATCCTGTCCAATTCCGGCTAATATGGCCAGA
Organism: Colocasia esculenta; assembly: GCA_014218235.1. Lineage (NCBI taxonomy): Eukaryota > Viridiplantae > Streptophyta > Magnoliopsida > Alismatales > Araceae > Colocasia > Colocasia esculenta. The sequence goes on along the minus strand of CM024760.1, from coordinate 164,773,531 downwards.
ATTCAAACGATCCAAACACCTACCGGGTGACTATGGCTAAGAATCGACTGATCCCTCCTCCTTCCATGTCTAGTAGGACCTCTATCATTTTATGGTTTCTCATCCTTGGAGAAAGAAGAGGGATAGAAGAATTTGTACATTTTCACAGATGTTTTATATTTTTCAGAAAGCAATAATCTGAGGAAATTAAATTCTTGAAAAATGATGATCTTTTTAAATATATGGTGTCTAAAGCATGTATGATATTAGGAAATTTTTATATTCCAAGTTATTGTTTGTATTCATCGAATGCCCATCGCTGCCACATTGCCACCTCTGTTGCTCCTGCCTCTCCCCCTTCTCCTCTGTTCTGCTCTGCTTTCCTGCGAAAGAAGATGCTGGAATAAGGGAAAGTGGGGCGTGAACAGTGGAAAAGTAGGAAAAGAGGGACTTAAAATTGTAAATAACTTGTGCCTGTTAGTTTACATATATTTTTCATCAGTAAAATGTTAAAATTTGATTGACCTGGATCGACTAGAAATTGTATTTGGATTGACTGATCAGATCAATCTGAATTAGTTTTTGGGCCTCCTATCTGAGCTTGATACTCGATCCTGCTTATGGGTTTCCTTGTTTGGTGGTGATCGTCCTCTTTGCTCTGCTTGCTGTGATGCCAGATGCCATGAGCAAGTAGCTTGCCACATGTGATGTCACAATATCTATTTAAATGTTTCTTTTGATATTATGAAGATTAGGACTTCTTGAAATAAGCTAGATTACAGGACGTATTTGTGAAAATCTCAATTCGAAAAACCAATGTTCTGAATAATACATTTGTCCATGTGGAAAACTAATAATCCCTTTTATTATTTCTTAAAAAACATCCAAATTGGAAAAGCTAGGTTTTATCCCCTAAAACTGAAATATAACTTACAAGGTACAGCGGCTGATGTCCCATTATCTGCCTTTGCTTGTTTTTCATTTTTGTTGTTTTTTCATTGTTTCTCTTTCGGAAGAGCCTTCTGATAATATGCTACTACGTTGATGAACCGAACTAGGATACTGCAAAAATGCATCCAAAGAGGCAAGTAGTTGGGGAAATTGATGTGTAGAGTATATTCTTCATTCATCGCCATCATGCTTATGAAAACATGGTAGACAACCATCTTCTTTGTTCCCGTGGACATGAAGTATGCTACTGCTCTGTCATTCTAATCGATTGCAGTAGCTAAGCATAGTCACATGTGACATTTTTGGCATGCTATGTAAATTTGCCTTTTAAAGTAGTGCCTTCTCTCTGTGTCTTTTCTAGACAAAACAGAAAAAGGGTAGCCGCAAGGGCAAAGATAGAGGCCGGGATGAGAAGCATGATACAGCAGTGCAAAAATCTCAAATGGGGGATAATTCTAGAGAAAGAGCACTAGAGGATATCAAAGAAAATTCTGCTTTGTCTGCTATCGAGGAAACTAAGATTTCTGCAGATGTTTCTGACTTGTCTGATATTGGAGATGATGTTGCTGAAATGCGTCAATTTGATTTGGAAGAGGGAGACACTAGTCCTGTTGGTTGGGATATGGATGCTTCAGAAATTCATCCTCCTGTAGATACTGAGCTGCAAAAGAACTAACTGACAAAAAGACCCCATATGCAATGGATGATAGTTCATCAACCTGTTCAACAGATTCGGTTCCTTCAATTATGATGAATGGACCATCCATGACGAATGCTTCATTAACAGGAGGAACTCACGCTCACGTAGCAGGTATTTACAAGCTCAGTTGTATGCCGTTACTCTGTTGTTGAAGTGTCTTCATTGGAAATTTTTGGTAAAAATATGTATATATTAAATGACAATACTTTTTGGCAGAGGAAAGAAACAGGGCAATAGGTGTACAAGCAATCAGAATGATCATAGGTGTACAAGCAATCAGAATGATCCAGCTCATGGTGATACTGATAAGCTGCAAGCTGATTCTACTGTTGTTGACACGACTCGTCTATGTGATGCCACTGGCAGTTGTAGAGGGACTGCATCAGAATCTGAGCCTGTTCTCTCTCTGAATGACCGGATGCATCAGCTTGAGCGACATCTTCTTAAGGTAGAGATTTAATGTCTTTTCCTGCTTTTAGCTACAAAAAAGACTTAATGAAATGAGTGGATAATGTTTGTTCATTGTTGAAGGTAAATCTTCCTAGGGAGCCTAGTTGTTCATGATAAAAATGTTTGACATATAAAAAATGGGTTTTTTGCATATATACCCTTCTTAGGAGATTAGTCACACGAGAATCCTTAAATTTATATTTACATGTACATCTTATGGATGCAAAATGCCTTCAAAGACCCCTGCCATGCCCTGCTGTGAGAGATGTCAAGAAGATGCGTAGAATATTCTTCACTTTTTCGTACATGCCCCTACTAAAAAATGACAGTGAATGGATATTTTCAACATATTCTTGACTTCTGTCGTGGGAGGTCATGGCAGGTCTCTGAGGGCATTTTGTATCCATAAGAGGGGTATATGTGCAAATGTAGATCTAAGAAGAAATCTAAGAGGGTATATATGCAAAAATCCTAAAAAAGTGTATTGTATTTTCATGATCAACATATTTATTACTTGTCTGATGCATGGAATGCTGCCTCGCGTCTGTCCCGGGAAGTCTCCCGAAAGCAAGACCTCTGATGCTGCTATGTGACATTCCTAGGCTCTGTTTCTCATCCAACATTCTCCCCGTGACCCCCAAGTCCCGAAACCCTCTCCTACTTCTACCCGCCACCTTTTCTTTGGGCTGTGAGGTGTGAGGACTCTGCCCTCTCCTGGACTCTTCCCTAGATTAAATCAATAAAAAAGTTTGAGGAAAGGCAGCATCTAATAGGAAGTGCGAAATGACCAAGACTTCTGTTACAATACTAGTTATATAATTACCTGCTTGGGTTTTATGAGGAGCAGGTTTCTTGCTTTCGTGAGCATACATGAATCTTGTTAAATTACTAATTATTTAATTACTGCCAATTCTTTGGGTGTTATGTTTGTTCCTGTGAAATTTTTGGGTTTTAGTTTTTTAATCCTATTGATTCTCGTCAGTTTTATGGACTTTTATTCTATTAAAATTTGTTAATTATTATTTCTCTTCAAATAGCAGCATATATTTAGTTAACCAATCACCAACTATTTTGTTTCTGATTTTTTTAATCCCTGTTAATTTTGTTTGATGCGTTAGGTTTTGTTTCTTATTCCCCTTAATTCCTTCTTTATTTTTGAAATATTTATTTCTCATCGCTTCTTGCTTAATTTCAAATTAGGTTATATTAATTTTTTTATTTATTTTATTAAAAATGTAAGACAAAGGTCCTGATATTCTGAGTTATGTTTTAATGATTATGTTATTAACAATTTTATTATGTTATAAAAAAATAAAAAATGCTCATGTTCTGAGTTATGTTTTAATAATTGTTGTTATTGTAGTTATGTCTTAATGATTGTTCTTAATTTTTATTATGATATTTAAAATTTACAAACAAAAACACTGATGCTGTGAGTGATGTTTTAATGTTTATGTCAGTAAAAGTTTTTATTATGTTATTAAAAAATAAAAATACTGATGTTCTTCGTTATGTTTTTAATAGTTATTGTTAAAATCAACAATGTTACTGAAAAATCCTCTTGAAATGTTGCTAAAAGCCTGAAACCCTGTTAATTACTGCTAATTCCTGCTGAAATCCTCTTAATTCCCATTAATTCCTGCTGAAATGTTGTTGAAAACCTGAAATCCTGTTAATTCCTGCTAATTCCTGCTGAAATCCTGTTAATTCTCATTATGTTATAAATTTTTTAGGGTAAATTAATTAATAGTCACTAACTGTAACATGAGAGGTCCTTACTGTAATGACTTAACATATACTGTAACAGAGGATAACACTTACTGAATGAGTTACAGCTCTATCAGAGGCTAGAAAATAAGTCAAATATTTATATTAATTAATTTACCTATTTTTATTATGTTATTAAAAAATAAAAACATAAATGATTATTTTTGGATCATTTATTATAGGGAGAATTATCAATCAGTTCCTGCTTTTGAGGGACTTATTTTGAGGTCCTTGGCTTACATAGTTTTCTAAAGGAGATAAGTATGTAAGTACATAGTTTTCTAAAGGAGTCGGAGACCTAAAAATAAGTCTTCCAAAAGCAGGGACTGATTGGTAATTCTCCCTTTATTATGTGTATGTGTGTATATATATATATATTATGTATGTGTGCGAGTATATGTGTGTGTGTGTGTGTGTGTGTGTGTTATATATATATATATATATATTATGCATCCCAATATCCCGAGATTTTACCGGTATCTCCCCCTACCCCTCCGAGACAGCTGAGTTCCAATATGACAAATCTTGGTCTGTTGTAAAATTTCTTTGAAACTAATTCTTTGTCAACGCTGCTTGAATCGGATCATTGCATGCCAGTAATGTGCATTCCTTGATGATTTGGTTTTTGTAAGAAGCCTCACGGTGCCAATCTCCGTCATACATCCTTTTGTTTTGAACTTTATGGTAAGATCAGAATCTATGTTTGGTGGAAAGGTTCTCTCTCTCATCTGTCTACTTTGAATTTTCTTGTAGCTTATAGATATTCGAAGCTTCTTTGGTATTAACATGGTTCTTGTGATGTTGTATGCTCCTTGCTTTATAGTCATTTTGTTGTCTCTGCTATCACACTCTTAGAATGTTCACAAGATGTATGATTATATTGATGTTTTATCATTGTTATTTTTATTGAAATGCCATTGTCACTGAGCAATTGTATTTTAGGAGGAAGCACAAAAGAAGACTAGTAAGAATGACCAAGTTGATGTAGATAGGCCCTTCAGATCGGTGACAGCTGAACAGTCCTCTCCTAGCTGTCCCATAAAAAGCCCATCTATTTCTCAACAGTCAAAACAGACATCAGAAAGAAGAATCATTGCTGCTGCTTCAGTCGCTGTCGAGTCATCCTCCAACGGCAGCTGTCTAACTGGAAAATTGGTCCGTACTGTAACAAGTTCACCTTTAATCCTGAAACAAGGGGGAAAATCCACCGTGGGCACAAAGATTAACGTGGCAAACCAAGCCTCTGTTGAGTCGAGACCATTGAGTGCGCCTCTTACTCCTGCTCTAAGGCCGATAACTTCGGCCACTTCAACAACTCTATCAGTGCCTCTGTTGTCACGTTCCGTAAGTGCGTCTGGTCGTCTAGGTGTTGATCCATCGTCAACACACAATAATACTGTTCCCCAGTCTTATCGAAATGCCATCATGTCCAGTAAAAGTACCATCGGCACAAAGATACAGAGTTTTGCTCCCCCTTCATCGTCATGTTCCTCAAGCCAAACTTCCTCATTTTCTGGGTCCTCACCGTCCATTACACCGCCTGCATCTGCACCTTCACTTCAGAAATCTGCCATTGTGGATAAAAGTGCTGGTAGACAGGGACTCACTTTTGGTTCTGTGAATCCTGAAGCATTGCAGTCCCCTTGTCTGTGGAAAGAGGAAGGCTTAGAGGGGGAGGCTACCAGCAGCAAAATGAACAATCACAACCGTGTATATGATGATGTTCGTCCATATTTTGGTGGGTCTTGCCACAGTATGCACAGCTTGGATGATGTTCCTTCGGGTTCATCTTTTCATCAGACACACGGATTGGGGGCTGCTCAAGATGAATTTCCTCATCTTGACATCATAAATGACTTGCTGAATGAGGAGCAAAGCGTCGGAGGAGTTGCAGTAAATGGCTACTGCCATCACGACCATCAGACACTAAATGAACAGTATACATTCGTAGATGATGCTTCAACAACAGCTGTTGATATCATGCCAAGTGGTGGCTGTCCCTTTGATCAGGTGGACCACTACTATCATGATCAAATCCAGAGATTATATGGTTGTTCCAGTGGCCCTCTGGAAGGACGGAGTCGTCTCACTTCAGCACCATTGGATCTTTCAGCCTATGTGAATGGTCAAAATGGTGGTATGATCCAGAATCAATGGCCATTAGGCATGCCGGATCGTTCTGTGCGTCGCTTGGGGAGTTCAGAGGCCAACGGGTACGCCTTCCACCTTCCGGACTACCTCAAGTATGGCTTGTGGGTTGAACGTATATAACATGTACTGCCCTGCAGATGGGCATCGAGCAAAATGTTAAATTTGTCAGCAATAATACCATCGAGCCAATTTGTGGGTCTCCGCTTGGAATGAGGTGTAATGCTTTACATTTTGTGAAAGAAGTGCGATCTGGCTTTTCCATCAATCTCTTGTTTGTTGTTGGCTCCCACATAGATCTTGCATTGCCTTGCGCCAAAATGTAGGCATTTGATTCTGCTGTCGACATGTGCGGAATTCAAGGACAAGTACGTTCTACCACATTCTCTTTTTAAAAGATCTGAATCGTTGGATGTTAGTTTTTAGTTTACTTAGATTCCTATTCGGCTGCCGGTGTTAATCGCAGCACGACTTCATCGCCTCCTCTTTCCCCATTATCTCGTTTCAGCCAACGCCCCCGATGCATGCAATCCGAAGATGTCCCGTTGCTTCCGCAAGGTACTCGCTCCGACTTTCATTTTTTTTTTTAAGTGCTAGGTCAGTTAGTTTAGTCTTTGAACCTGTACAGAGAAGTCCTGTCTGCTCAATATTCAGGATCGACACCTAAATTCTATACAAATCTTGAGAATTTTTTTTTAAATCATGCCAAATTTGGGTATTGAATCCTTTATCTCTTGGTGTTAAGTGTCCAACCAACCGTGTCATTCTGACTTTCATCTTGCTAATCGTAAAGAGATTGAAACTTAGACAGTCCATTGTTTGAAGCCACTTTTAACTTTAGCATGGAGCTGGTGTGCATGAGAAGACTCCGGGTTGGTCAGGCTGTAAGCAAGAGAGAATCTAGGTTCAATCTCTATCATGTCACACGCACTCCCCGCATTCGGTGATGAGGCCTGTGTTCGGCCCCGTGGGTGGGTTTCCCTGCAAAGTTTCGAATTCGAGTTTAGGTTAGTTTTCCCCCTCCGGATTTCCACTAGGCTACCAGAAAAAAGAGAGAAAAATCTCTATCATGTCATACCCCTATGTCTCGATTCAATAAATTTCCACTCTCATTAGTAATGGAGTATGTAACAGTGCAAAAGCACACTATTGAGAAGTAAGAACTGTCGAATACAAGGCAAAATGAAATTATAAATAATATTACTGACTATAGAATTAAATTTCATCCATATCATAACCAAGCTTCAAGAGTCGACAAATTCTTTAGTGATGTAACTGGGAACTTCATAACTTCACTGAAGTGCCAGTCAAACTAGAAGGATTAACAAATCTAAAACTCTAATAGATATCATCCTCTCCTCCCGAATCACTCACATTTTACCAACCAAAAGAAGAAAGATATCTTGATCCGTTGATCGCTAAGAACATGTTTGATATTAGGATAAATCTGAAATATTTTAAAATTTTAAAAATATTTATTTAAAAATTTGAAGATATATTTCACTCTATCTCTGATCTATCTTAATATTAAACATGAAACTTACGGATGTAGCCTGTCCTGAGAACAGGGGAATGAAGACGTCGAAGAAGATCGCTATCTTTTCTTTGTCCGAGATCTAGCGTGTTGGTACTTCTGGCTATATTAAATTCTCCATCTGATCCAAGTCATGGAGGGAAAAAAAAAACACAATTGCCAAATAGCGTTGAGTTTTCCGACGTCAGATTCGAGTTCACATCGCTTACCATCTAAGTTAAATTATCTTAAGTCCCCATGATTACTTGTAGTACTATTCCCAATGTATGACGTGTGTGTGTAAGCTGTAAGCATAAGCAACCATATAGTAAAATATTATTTATATAATATGATATTATTTGGTGTTCAGATCAAAGGCACAGCTCTTGCACAGTATTCAAATCTACCAGAATGAGAAATATTTATTTTCTGTGGGGAAGCAAACATAGGTCCACAATGTGTCTGTAGATAGATGACTAAAATATTTGTCTCGGAGAATATGCATACGGAAAATTTCGAAAGTTGGTCAGATAAGATTAATATTTCATTAACTGCAATTCAAAGTGTCTTTATATCCATGTTCATCGCAAATAATACAATAAGTGAAATGTCAAAAAAGATGTTCCCAAGTACACCTGTTTTTGAAGAGAAATGTTCCCAAATATTCAATATGACGCCCACCGAGTCAGTCAATAATACATATATAATTGCACACTTTGCACACATCAAACACAAAGTTAAGAAATTTGGCATTCCATCACTTACAGTTCATAGACTATTTTTCAGAATAATTTTGAAACCCACATCATAAAGTACCATTTTTTTTTATAAACGAGAGTTCAAACTTCTTAAGTAAAGAGATTTAAGAGCTAAATTATGAAATGTTCTGCTTATTATTACCTTCGGAGTGGACAACTAATTAATTCTTTTCCACTCTAATATTGATGTTACATCATTTTTAATTATGCTTAGGACTCTCATATCTTGAAAACATGATGTGTAAGCGTCGAAAAACTCAAGACTCGGTGAGTAGCCTCTCCATAACATCATAGAAAGAAAGCTTACCCAAAACTGCAACATCATAAGCTTCACATGTCACATTTTGTTCATCTGCTGAAATGTGGTCAAGCGTCCTATCATTAATTAAGATGTACACATATTTCTTTTTAATCATCTATCATCGCATATTACACATTTTTTTATAAGAAACATTTATTGCAAGAGTAGTAATTTTCGGTACTTAAGGTCTATCATTGATAGATAAAATATTCTTAAGATTAGTAGCTTTCGATAGTTATGATATATCATTCAAGAGAATGGAGAGATTTATTGTTGTAAACAAATCGTGGAGTAGGGCACATTCATGGCAAGAATCGGATACAAACATATGCATGCAGAAACATAGCAAATAGGTATATGGAAATCGTCCAAATGACAACAACCAAAAAGTAGCATACATGAGATGGATTGCAGAAATATACATGCTTGAATAAGGCAGAAACGATGCAGTAGAAGCGCCTCAAAGAGACTCCCCTTAAAGAAGATATCGCCCCCCACAAGAACAGTGCGTCGGATATGGCGGTCTTCTTTCAAGATACGACTATTACCACGAGAATAGCATTCGCACCTATGCAATCTCGTAAAACTATGCAATTTGTAAACCTAATCCTCTTTGATCGAAAGAAGGGAAAGAGAGCATGCATCGAGCACCGGCGAGACGCGTTTGGCGGTCGGACGCAGGCAGAGCGAAGTCGCCTGAGAGATCGCAAACGGCCGATGAGAGGGGCGCAGCTGGAGGGACGAGAGACGGAGCGAGCAGGCAGCGATTCCTTGAAGAGTCGAACAGGCACGTTTCTCGAGAAGATGAGAGAGTAACCGTAATTAGGAATCCCTAATCGCAACCTTAAACGCCTCACGCATGCGCAAGCCAAAAAATAATGGGCCCGATTGGAGAACCGGCCCAAAACAACTCCAAACTCTCCAAGAAAGGGCAAAAACACAAATAGAAGAAGTAAAAAGGTGCCAAGGCAACCCGGCTGGACCGCGCCATCACACGCGCGCGCTCGCCCAGCCCGGCCCGACGGCTCGGTGTGTGATATGGTTCAGCATATCCCCATCTTTATTTATAAGACATAGTCTCCTACACCTTTGGGGTTATATAGTCCTCATACTCTTTAGAGTTTCCAATATGGGACTAAAAACCTCACACATAAGGAGACTAAACCAGCACACCCCTTACTTCATCAACCTTGAGTTTTTCCTTTCTATTATAGATTGCCTCCCAATCACCCAACATTCAACATTCCCCCACAAACTCAAGGTTTGATAACGGGGAATAAACATAAGAGGATAAACATACCATGCTTTCAGTAAATGTACCTTTCGAGTTTGAACCATTACCTTAGTCTTTTAAACCCCCACAGAATCGAAGTGAATAAAATCTTGAACTTGATTCTTTATGTAAGGGTTACTTGCTAAGAGACAACACAATATAAGATTTTTAGATAGCAATTTATAAACTTGGCGCTTTAAAGGCCATGCGCCCAATCTGAATCATAAGTACATTCAGGAACAATCCAATTCCTTTAACTGCGGCCCCACAGTAGTACTCATTTAGGTGGGATTCTCCAAGGATATACTGCTGATATCCTGCCTTACTAGGCTTGAACCCATTTAGAGTAATGAAACTCTTCCTATACAGCAGTATCAGGTACTTGGTCAGGTTATCAGGGGATAGACACAGATACAATGTATCAAAGTAGTAAGTGCCTCCAATTCTCTCAGTAGATTGTTGTTACCACATTGAACCTACTTTGTGGGGTCTCCACTCAGATAGGTTGGGTTGCCTCTGTAGGAGAATAAATGATGGGTTTCAGTCCCATCCCCAACCTGAATTTCTGGACTTTCTTTTTATCAAGTCCTTTAGTAAGAGGATCAGATACATTGTCATTGGTACCAATAAAACCTACAACGATCACTCCCTGAGACACTAAATCCCTTACAGATCTCAATCTGATTTGGATGTGTCTCCTTTCCTTTTGGCTGTACTTTGAACTCTTGACCTTTGCAATTGTGGTCATGTTATCACAATACACAGAGATCGCAGGGGAAGGCTTACACATTAGGGGAAGTTCTAATAGAAGACCCCTAATCCACTCAGCCTCCAACCCAGTGGTATCCAAAGCACACAACTCAGCCTCAAAAGTAGACTGAGATAAGATGGTATATTTAGAAGACCTCCAGGTGACTACACCACCTGCCAGAGTAAAAATATACCATGATACACCATTACTCCCTGAGTTTTCAGCTATCCAGCTTGCATCACTAAATCCTTCCAAGACAGCAGGGAATCTCCCAAAATGCAAGCCTAGGGTAATAGTACCTTTTAGGTACCTCAAAACTGATGAACAGTCTATCCCCATGTAATTTAATTCAATTACTTTTATATTTTGGTGATTCACAAAACCATGATAAAAGTCACTAACCTTTTTCTACAAGTCTGGAGCACAGGAAATAAAACCAAAGGAAAACAAGCCAAACAGGTAAGAATTAATCACTCTATTGAAATAACATCATATTTGTCTAAATACATTGATTTCTACTAAGCCATAATGATTTCCTTTGTTTATAACGATTCCATAATCATAAGGATTCATTATGTGCTTTAACGATCTGCTCCCACAAAGAAAGTGCAACGATTTGCTATCGTAACGATTCCTTTAGTGATCGTAACGATTTCTTTAGTGATTGTAACGATTTGCTATCGTAACGATTCCTTTAGTGACCGTAACGATTTGCTCTCGTAACGATTTCTTTAGTGATTGTAACAATTCCTTTAGTGATCGTAACGATTTGCTCTCGTAACGATTCCTTTAGTGATCGTAATGATTTGCTTGTCATAACGATTTCTTTAGTCATCATAACGATTTGCTTGTCATAACGATTTCTTTAGTGATTGTAACGATTTGCTTGTCATAACGATTTCTTTAGTCATCATAATGATTTGCTTATCATAACGATTTCTTTAGTCATTATAACGATTTACTTGTCATAACGATTTCTTTCATCATAACGATTTGCTTGTCATAACGATTTCTTTAGTCATCATAACGATTTGCTTGTCATAACGATTTCTTTAGTCATCATAACGATTTGCTTGTCATAACGATTTCTTTAGTGATTCGTAACGATTTGATCTCTGCAACAATTTCTTTAGTAATCACATCGATTCCTTTAGTAAGAACAACTACTTGGTCTATAACGATTTGATTATAACGACTTGTTCATAACAATTTGCTTATAGAATCATAACAATTCACTTATTAATACTCAACGATTTCTTAAGCCAAATATAACGACTTGATATTTGACTCACTTTTGACTGCGTTGAAAAGTCAAAGCTTTCTCGCACATCTTTCTAACGTCTGTGCATTTATTACTCTGAACGTATCTCTGTATTCATGCAAACGATATCTTCTATTCTCATGCTTATTCTGTAAACATCTTTTTGGAAGAACAAAATGAAACTTCTACTTCTGTATAAAATCAATCTAACGTTGACTGACAACAAGAGACAACTTAGCTGTCTATTGTTTAGCATTTAATGTTTGCAGGTCTCTGACAACATTCGTCATACAACGTTGGACAAAATAGAAGCCAAAGGATACTACAGAAGATCTTATCTCTATGCGTGCACAAATAGATAAAAGACTGTTGACTGGAAGCTTCTACAGTACCATGCAGTCTAACGTAAACCAGAACTTAGAGACAATGGGAACTTTAACGTTCGAATTTGAAAATGATGATATAAAATAGGAGATTGAAGCTTCAAAAGAAGAAACACACAGAGAACGAAGTATATACCAAGTGAAATCGTCTTCAACCTCTCTGAGAGCCAAGCAAACACTTCCATTAGTTTCAGCTCTAGCTCTCTGTGCTTAGTGTAGATCTGTGAGATAGCTTCTTGTTCTGAGAAGAATCCATTATTGTAGATATTGTTCTTCTCAGTCCTTGCTTCAGATCAAGTGTGTTCTATAAGCTTGATCTAGGGGCATCCTCCTCTTGAACATTTTTCTGGTGGTGTTCCCTTCAGTTGTGAAAGAAGACCTGGTGTGGTATCCAGGGTGGTTTTCCCTTCAGTTGTGAAGGAAGACTTGGTGGGGTATCCAGGGTGGTGTTTTTCCCTTCATGTGAAGGAAGACCAGCTGTGGCTGCGTGTAAGGGTCCTTAAGGGAGACAGTACCCTTGGTAGTGAAATCCTAAGATATTGCTTAGGGACAAGATGTAGGACTCCTGTGAAGAGGAGCTCCGAACCAGGATAAATCCTCTTGCAGTGTGTGTGTGTTGTTTATCTTTGCATTCATTCTCTTACTAACACTAACAGCAATCGAAGTGTGTGTGTTGTGAATGTTTTTATAAATAGGTATTAGTTGACTAAATTTTTTAAAGACCCATTCACCCCCCTCTGGGCTTGCTAGCTGGGCAACAAGTGGTATCAGAGCGAGTCTCTTCGACAAAGAAGAAGAAGATCCAACGATCTGAAAGAGTAAAGATCCATGGCAGCCCAAGGTCATTGCGAAGGTCAATCTGTCAACCGACCACCATTGTTCGATGGAGAAGACTATGCATATTGGAAGACCAGAATGGAGTATTTTCTACAAGGTCTCGACTATCAGATTTGGTCTATAGTTGAGGAAGGTGATCTTCTAGTCACAAACGAAAAGAATCAGTGGACAGATGATGATAAAAAGAAGATCTCTCTTAACTGTAAGGCTAAGAGTATTCTGTGCTGTGCCCTCAGTAAGAAGGAGTTCAACCGTGTATCTGCCTGCAAATCCGCAATGAAATGTGGGAGAAATTAAGAATCACCTATGAAGGCACGGATAAAGTAAAAGAGACAAGAATAGACATTCTTGTAACACAATATGAGAGATTTCAGATGCAGTCAGGCGAATCAATAACCCAGATGTTCAGCAGATTTACTGACATTACAAATGGATTGACTGGTCTCGGTAAAAGCTATGAAATGAGAGATATGGTAAGGAAAATACTGAGGTCTCTACCATCTTCTTGGACTCCCAAAGTAACGACCATAGAAGAAGCAAATGATCTGAAGAGGATGTCATTGGAAAAACTCATTGGGTCCCTTATGGCCCATGAGATCAACATGGAAAGGTTAGGAGAGTCCTCCAGCAGAAAGAAGCACTCCAACACACTTAAAGCTGAAGGAGATAGATCAGAAGAATCATCGGATGAAGATGAAAGCTCAAGCAACTGCGAAGATGAGGAAGCAATGCTCTCAAGAAGACTACAACGTATCCTAGCCAAGAAAAAGAAGTATCAATCTGGAAGAAGATACTTCAAAAAGAACAAAGACTTCAAAAGGCCTGAAGTCAAAGACTCAAAGAAAACTGAGACCATTTTCTATGAATGTAAGAAGCCCGAACACATCAAAGCTGAATGTCTGAAGCTCAAGAAACCTGAATTCAAAAGGAAAGAGAGTTCCAAGAAATTTAGGAGGTACAAGAAGAAGGCAATGGCAGCAGCTTGGAGCAACAACAGTGACTCAGACAGAGAGTCAAGCTCAAGCAGTGAGGAAGAAGAAGAAGCAAATCTGGCTTTCATGGCCAACGCTGATGAAAAGGTGACTTCTGACTCATCCTTTGATTCCTGTAATGATTCTGATTCAGATAATTTGGAAGAAGCATTTAATGAACTATATAGTAAATATAGAGAAAATTCTAAATTGTTAAAAGCCAGTAAGAAAAATATTACATGCCTAGAAAACACTAATTTAGATCTAAAAACAGAAAATAAAGAAATAGAGAAGCAAATAACTGAACTTAAAAGAAGAAAAAACTATTATACGAAGATCTAAAAGATAAAAATATGCAAATAATCAGACTGGAAAAATAGGAAAGTTCAGATGAACTGAGAAAGGAAATTAAAACCTTAACCGAAGAAAATGAAAAGTTATCAAGTACACTGGAGAAATTTACTAATGGTAAAAATTCTTTAGTATTAAAAGGTGCTAGTCGATCATGAAAGAATAAACAAGGAGTATGATACACATTCCCAGAAAACGTAGAAACGATAATACACCCTAAAACATATCCAACTCCAAAGTTCATACCTGAACAAGACATAGGGTACAAAGTTAACCTTAAATACATTGAAAAAGTAACTAAAATATCTTGTTGCAGTCACTGTAACAGGTTAGGTCACATAAGAATATCATGTCCAACTAGACATAAAAAGTGGGTAATCAAAAAGGGAACTGTTGACACTAACCAACAAGGACCCAAGAGAATTTGGGTACCTAAAACTTAATGTCTCCCTTTTAGGAAAACCTTCGAGCATCAAAATGGTACCTGGACAGCGGGTACTCAAGGCATATGTCAGGAAATAGGAGGCTGTTCTCTCATCTCAACACTGAAGAAGGGACAGTCACCTATGGAGATAATGGAAAAGGAACAGTGATAGACAGCGGTTCAGTTAGCAGCAAAGGAAAGACAGTGATAGAAGATGTCTTATGCGTAAAAGGTCTAAAGCATAATCTTATCAGCATAAGCCAGCTGTGTGACAAAGATCATCAGATCAAATTCCAAGAATCCAAGTGCAGTATCTTGAAGGATGGAGAAGTGATTTTCGAAGCCAACAGAGAAAAAAAATCTGTACGTACTCTATCTTGAAGACTTAAAAGGTCAAGATATCTGTTTAACAGCAAACAAAGAACAATCGACTGAATTGTGGCACAGAAGGTTGGGCCACTGCAGTTTGGATGGCATAAGAAAGCTGATTAAAAGAAGCCTAGCGGAAGGCTTACCTAAAGTCAACACAAGATTGGACGGTGTTTGCAGACCATGTGCGAAAGGAAAGCATGCCAAAAGCTCTTTCAAGTCAAAGACTGTTGTGACCACCTCAAAACCCTTAGAACTCCTTCATATGGATTTATTTGGGCCAATGAGGACCGCAAGTCTTGGAGGAAAGAATTTTGGATTTGTTATAGTGGATGACTATTCCAGATTCACTTGGGTCTCATTCTTAGAGCACAAAGATGACACGTTTGATAGCTTTGTGAGCTTCAACAGGAAGATAAAGAAAGATAAAAAGTACTGCATTGTCGGAATCCGGTTAGATTATGGAGGAGAATTCAAGAATGAAAAATTTTCCAAGTTCTGTGATGACCAAGGAATTGAACACAACTTCTCAGCACTAAGGACACCACAGCAGAATGGAGTTGCTGAAAGAAAGAACAAAACTTTTTTGGACATGGCAAGAACTATGCTATCAGAATATGATCTGCCAAGATACTTTTGGGCTGAAGCAGTAAACACATCAAGTTACATTATCAACAGGGTGATGATCAGGCCAATCTTAAAGAAAACAACCTATGAATTGTACAAAGGAAAGAAGCCGAAGATCAGTCACTTCAAGATATTTGGATGTCCATGTTTCATCCACAACAACGACAAAAGAGATATTGGTAAGTTAGATGCCAAATCAGATGAAGGCATCTTCATGGGGTATGCATCTAAACCTAAAGGTTATAGAGTATTTAATAAGCATACACTGTTAATTGAGCAATCTGTGCACGTCATTTTTGATGATACTAACCCTTCCTTAAGAAAGGAAGAAGATATAATGTTGATGATGCAGATGAACTGTCCAAAAAGCTAAAGAACACATCAATTGAGGACAAAGAAGATCCACCTCTGGAAGATCTGCAACAAAAGGACATTGCACATGAAAATCTTCCAAAGGAATGGAGATACAAGAAAGATCACCCACCTAAAAACATCATCGGTGATCCATCTGTAGGGGTAAGAATAAGAGGTAATATAATCTCTTGTGATTACCTAGCATTCGTCTCACAAATAGAGCCCAGGACAGTCAATGAAGCTCTCACTGATGAATCTTGGATTATAGCCATGCAAGATGAACTGAATCAGTTCAAAAGAAACCATGTATGGTCACTTGTTCCTAGACCATCAGATCATCCAGTAATTGGCACCAAATGGGTGTTCAGAAATAAATTGGATGAAGCTAGTGTGATCTTAAGAAACAAGGCCAGACTGGTAGCTCAAGGCTATTCCCAAGAGGAAGGCATAGATTTCGATGAAACCTATGCACCTGTAGCTAGACTTGAGGCTATTAGAATTTTACTTGCATATGCATCGACACTAGATTTGAAATTATTTCAAATGGATGTAAAGTCTGCATTTCTTAATGGTTTCATTAAGGAGAAAGTTTATGTAGAACAACCTCCAGGTTTTGATGATGCAGAATTTCCGAATCATGTTTTTAAACTACATAAAGCATTATATAGTTTAAAGTAAGCTCCTAGAGCCTGGTATGAAATGCTTAGTTCTTTTCTATTAGACCGTGGTTTCACTAGAGGTCAAGTAGATACTACACTATTTATCAAATCTAAGGTCAAACATATATTGCTTGTACAAATTTATGTAGATGACATAATTTTTTGCTCTATTGATGAATCTCTTTGCAAGTACTTTGAGAAGCTTATGCAGGGAGAATTCGAGATGAGCATGATGGGGGAGTTAAACTATTTCCTTAGATTGCAAATCAAGCAAGGAAATGATGGCACCCACATCTGTCAAGCCAAATACACCAAGGAGCTCTTGAAGAAATTTGGATTCAATAACGCCAAGCCACTGTCAACACCTATGAGCACATCAACAAGGTTGGACAGTGACAAGGAAGGTAATAAAGTAGATCAAAAGATCTACAAAGATAGAAAAAGCACCAATGTTGTTGTCAATTCCTTGCAGGATATTTGATATCCTGGTCCTCCAAGAAGCAGAATTCAGTAGCACTGTCTACAGCTAAAGCTGAGTACGTGGTTGCTGGAAGTTGCTGCACACAACTCCTATGGATCAAGCAACAACTTGAGGACTATGGACTTCATATCAAGACAATTCCATTATTATGTGACAACACCAGTGCTATAAACCTCACGAAAAATCCAATACAACATTCAAGGACCAAACATATTGAGGTTAGATATCATTTTATTCGTGATCATGTAGCTAACGGTAATATAGAAATTTCATTCATAGATACAAATAATCAGTTAGCAGATATCTTCACAAAAGCCTTATTGAAGAGAGGTTTACTTCTCTCAGAAGGGAATTAGGTATGTGTAAATTGTGAAAGAATTATCTGTTAAAATTGAGATATTAAATTTCAGAGCTTAAATTATCTATTCTCCTTGAAATTAAGTAAATATCTCATTTATCTCTTATGAGCAAATATCCCTGTCGGTTCGCTATTTTGTAATTCTTTATCACTTTCGAACTGGACTTTTGTCGTTTTCTACTATAAAGGCGCATCCTATTTCAAAAACAATATTTATCATTTATTTCACAAATCCCGAAATCTGTGTGGGAACGATTCGTCTTCCCTCTTTATCTTCTTCATCCTCCTGCCTGAGGCGATAACCTATCGACCCCGACATCGACTTCCCCCTGATTTGAAGCCTTCAACTTCTCCCGCCAGAAATTTCTTGAGGGTTTCTTTTTCAATCACACTTCCAGTCCTCCAGAATCTTTCCCTGCTCGATTCCATGGCTTCTACAGTTGTTTTCGGCAGCGTTGGGGGCTACGGAGCTGCGTTCCTCACCGTAAATCAGCAAGCAAGGTTCGCGACAGTCAAGACAAAGCTCTGCGGTCACAAGGCAGTGGATTTGGCAGACCTGGAGAAAAATGGCATGGGCAGTTTAGTTGAAGCTCTGTAGAGGTTGAAATGGACGAAGATTGCGACTCTTTCTGAAGTATGTTATCCGGATCTTGTTAAAGCCTTCTATGTTTGCTTGAAGACAGAGGAGGATGAGACCTTGACTTCCATGGTCAAGGGAACCCATATCAAGATTACTAGAGATTTACTGGCATCTCTGTTTGAAGTTTCTACCATCGGTTGCAGTGGGGTCCACTCTGTGGACATTCAGGCCAAGGGATTAGGGATTATCGGTCCGGAGTTTAGGCTGAAGGATGGGAAGCTGGATATCAATCAGCTTAGTGCCTTTAATAGGTTACTGCATTTCTTAATCTGTCAGATTATTGTACCAAGAAGTGCAACATTTTCTTCTTGCACTAAGGCAGACTTTGACCTGATGTTCTGGGCTATCCAGAATCAGGAGATCAACACTGCCGAATTAATCATAGAGAGAATGAAGTTTGCAAGCTCTCAAGTGTGGGATATTAAGGGCAAACTGAACATCTCACTACCATATGCCCATCTTCTGACTAGAATTTTCCATCATTTTGGCATAAGTGTAGTTGGTGATGTATCTGAGAAGATGGGCCAAGCTATTAGGTCTAGGAACTTGAGAAAGAGCGGTTTTTCAGTTGTAAATGGTGTATGGTCAAAGATTGGTGCAGTTGAGCGTGAAGCCATCATTGGTGAAGCTAGGGCTGTGCAAAATATGGTCCAAACTGAAAAACCGAACCGAACCGGCCGGTTCAGTTCGGTTCGGTTTCATGGGCTAGGTGGTTCGGTTTCAGGTTGGGAAACCAAAATAAACCGAATATATAATTAATTAAATATTATTTTTAAACTGAAAACCCCCCGTAGCGCAGTGGAACCCTCCTTCTGCGCGCGCGGCGCGCGGAGCGTGCGCCCTCTGCGCGCGTTGGCGGGGGTTCGAGCCTCGCCAGCGCTTTCCAAAATCCCAATTTTTTGCCCTTTTACTTGTGTTCTGTGCGCGCGGTGGCCAATTTCGGTTTGAACCGAACCGGTTCGGTTCGATTCGGTTCACTTAATGGGTTCGGTTCGGTTTCCCCAATCGTTGTACACCCCTAGGTGAAGCCTAAGAGGACCAAGATCCAGCAGTAGCAGAGTTAGCAGCAGCAGAGGAAGCAGCTAGCAGAAGGATTGAGGACATTCCTCCTGAAGACATTGAGCCCATTGGGAAACCTTTAGAGGATCCTCTTCCCTCTTCCCAAGTAGACACTCTACTTAGGGATGCACTGGACTCCACTTCTCGGGGGGAGCCAGTGGCAAGTGAATCTCAAGTGGCAGAATCTGTGGTAGTGAGCCACACTAAAGAAGTGATTATGGAAAAAGCTCCAAGTCAGGAGGAGCAAGTATCTGTTCAGGAAGTAGTTGTGATGGAAGATGCTCCTATTGAGGGGGAGCAATCAGTGGCAGAGGAGATTCAAGGAGAAATTACTGTGGCATCAGGCCACACTGAAGTTCCATTAGCAGAAACCCCAGTCCAAGAAGAAGTAGCAACAGCAGCACAATCAGATGTTCCCATGGAAAATGTGCCTGTTGAAGAAGAGTTTTTGGGAGAAAAGGATGATGAGACTCAGGGGGAGGGAAATGAACACCCCCCAGAGAATCAATTCAGAGATGGAGAGACTGCAAGCTCCTCAGGTTCAGAAGAAGACCAAGATCAGCAGCCTCCAGTGGACAAGGCAAGGGAGAAAGAGAAAGTAGCAGCATCAGAAGTTCCTCTTATTGTTGACACTCCCTTTCAACGGCAGATGAGGCAAAGATTCATAATCAATTTGAAGCCTGTCATAGAAAGGTTGGATGCTCAAGGTGAGATCCTGTGCTCAGTGCAGTCTGATGTGAACTCCATTTTCATGAGCCAGGCATCAACATTCAAGGAGTTGTCTCAAGTGAAGAATGCAGTCCGGTGGTTCAACAGGGAGATGGGAAGTATGAAGTCCATGCTTTCTGAGATTTTGAAGGCAGTTGGAGCTCAAGCTCCTCCTCCTCCTCCACCTCCTGCTGCTCAGAGAAGTGAGGAAGATGTTCCAAGGCCATCAGGGTCAGCTGAGCAAGTGGCAGGGCCATCAGGGCCGACAGCAGCAGCTTCACAAGCAGAGGTTAGTGAGTCAAGGCCAGCAGGGCCAGTTGAGTAGGTGCAAGAACCAGCAGGGCCAGCTGAGAAGGTATCAGGGACATCAGGGCCTGTGGAGTCAGTGTCTGTGTAGCCTGTAGCTGAAGAAGAAGCTGTAGCTCCTGAGCCCCTAGCTCCTTCCTCCACTCAGACCCCAGTACCTCCATCACCACCTTCATCATCCACAGCTCCACCTGCACCTCAGACTTTCAAGAAACCTCAACCCAGAACCATCTCATCACCTACACCTTTTCCTTCTCAATCCACTTCATCTCCTGCATCTTCAACACCCATTTCTCCACCTCCACCTGTTTTTGACGTTCCTCCAGTATCATCATCAGTTGGAGCCTCCTCCTCTTCTGGTCCATCCTCTTTTGGACCATCTGATATCCCACCTACTACCTCACATTCTTTTCTACACCCTTCTCCTCCACCCTCTTTCATTACTATAATTCCTGAGTGTGCTCAACTTGATTCTCCCTATCTTGGGGAAATCAAGGATGAGTTTGAAGAAGTCATCCTCCGGTCTGTATTGAAGGTTAGGGATCATATTCATAGGGCAGACTCTTCTAGCTCTGCTCCTAAAAAGAGGAAAATTTCATCCACTTCTTCTCTATCTTCTAACCCCTGTTATCCTCCTCTGTGATTCTCTCTCACAGTGGACAACAAAAATAAACCACTGTACAAAGAATATCTTCAGAAAGTTGTCTTTGCCACCCTTGTCAACCTTCCTTTTCTTAATCTTTCAGACTACTTGAATGTCATTCTACCCTATACCTCTCTAACCAAATCTGAAAAATCCAAAATCTTCTCTGTTGCTTATTCCAAGACTGAAGAGCAATGGGCTAGGGGGTACAAAGAGCTTTACAATAAATTTCTTCTAGCCAAGTCTGCAAGATTCCCTCCAAGGGACCATTCCCTGACTCTCTCAGAATGGTTCCAAATTCATCACAAGAACTGTTGAGCCCCATTCATTCAGAAGGAGATCAAGATGGCCAGGCACTTCCAGCTATTCAACAATTATCGGTATGTCCATCGTCTCCCTGAGGTCCAACTCAGTCAATTTAAGCAAGCCATAAGAGCACTTGGTTCAGCTGTAGCCCACACTGAAGCTGTCCAAGTAGATTTTGCTACTCTTCAGCTACCAGAGGAACTCTCACTTCCACCCATTCACTCTCTGATAATGGAATCCTCAGTTGGCTCTATCATCTTTGAGCACTTTGCCAGAGTAATGGGCAGAATCAAGGTACAGAAGGGCTATCTGGTTGCATTTCACAGATTCCTATTTAGGGAATATCACCAGGGCCATGTCAATGCTGAAGTTCTTGCTCCCATTCTGTCAGAATGTGAAAGATTATCCCCTTCAGATTGGGCCAGATTTTATCCTCTTTCTGCTCAGCAGTTATCTGATTTGAATGACTCCCAGGCCAGGGAAGGTCACCCTCTAGTCTCTGCAGCTATTTTTTTGGATATGAATTCCATTCACCTAGTCCAGGATCCCTTCAGAACTTGGGTTGAAAGATGCAAAGTCTATGTAGCATTATGTCAGGAACTGAAGGCAAAGTAGAATTTCTACCCTATTTCCATAGAAAGATTCCTTGCTTGTGCCAGTTTTGGGACAATGACCTTCTTCAAAATTTCCCTTGACAGAGATGCTTATGCCAACTTCCTTGAACATTAGTTAGCTCTCTACCTCAAGTGGATGGCTCCCACTATGGGACCAACCTATTCTCCTGCTCTTGGTGTTTTTCGTTCAATGTTTGAGAAGCAGGAAGAGCAGGCATGTGAAACTATTTCTCACTATGCCTCCCTCCTATCTCCTGCTTTCTATCTTCCTGTACCTCCTCAAAATTAAATGAATACAACAGTTGTCCTATTTCTCATTCAGTTTTTCTCTTCTTCTTTGTCTCTCATTGTATCTTTTTGTGTAATGACAAAAAGGGGGAGAATTATATTATTGATCTCTAAAATATGTAGGATTATTTCATATTATCATCTGTGCTGTTTGATAAAGTTTTGTTTGATAAAATGTTTTATTTGATAAAGTTTTGTCATCACCAAAAAGGGGGAGATTGATGAACAGTCTATCCTCATGTAATTTAATTCAATTACTTTTATATTTTGGTGATTCACAAAAGCATGATAAAGGTCACTAACCTCTTTCTACAAGTCTTGAGCACAGGAAATAAAACTAAAGGAAAACAAGCCAAACATGTAAGAATTAATCACTCTATTAAAATAGCATCATATTTGTCTAAATACATTGATTTCTACTAAGCCATAACGATTTCCTTTGTTTATAATGATTCCATAATCATAAGGATTCATTATGTGTTTTAACGATCTACTCCCACAAAGAAAGTGCAACGATTTGATAAGTAGTAGTAACGATTTGCTATTGTAACGATTCCTTTAGTAATCGTAACGATTTGCTCTCGTAACGATTTCTTTAGTGATTGTAACGATTTGCTATCGTAACGATTCCTTTAGTGATCATAACGATTTGCTCTTGTAACGATTTCTTTAGTGATTGTAACAATTCCTTTAGTGATCGTAACGATTTGCTCTTGTAACGATTCCTTTAGTGATTGTAACGATTTTCTTGTCATAACGATTTCTTTAGTCATCATAACGATTTGCTTGTCATAACGATTTCTTTAATCATCATAACGATTTCTTTAGTCATCATAACGATTTACTTGTCATAATGATTTCTTTAGTCATCATAACGATTTCCTTGTCATAACGATTTCTTTAGTCATCATAACGATTTACTACAGAAGATCCTATCTCTCTACGTGCACAAATGGATAAAAGACTGTTGACTGGAAGCTTCTACAGTACCATGTAGTCTAACATAAACCAGAACTTAGAGACAACG
This sequence comes from Colocasia esculenta, assembly GCA_014218235.1. Lineage (NCBI taxonomy): Eukaryota > Viridiplantae > Streptophyta > Magnoliopsida > Alismatales > Araceae > Colocasia > Colocasia esculenta. Next base: position 164,750,274 of record CM024760.1, on the reverse strand, counting down.
GGCACTTCAACATTCGAATTTGAAAAGGATGATATAAAATAGAAGATTGAAGCTTCAAAAGAAGAAACACACAGAGAACGAAGTATATACCAAGTGAAATCGTCTTCAACCTCTCTAAGAGCCAAGCAAACACTTCCATTACTTTCAGCTCTAGCTCTCTGTGCTTAGTGTAGATCTATGAGAGAGCTTCTTGTTCTGAGAAGAATCCATTATTGTAGATATTGTTCTTCTCAGTCATTGCTTCAGATCAAGTGTGTTCTATAAGCTTGATCTAGGGGCATCTTCCTCTTGAACATTTTTCTGGTGGTGTTCCTCTCAGTTGTGAAGGAAGACCTGGTGTGGTATCCAGGGTGGTGTTTCCTTCAGTTGTGAAGGAAGACCTGGCGGGGTATCTAGGGTGGTGTTTTTCTCTTCATGTGAAGGAAGACCAGCTGTGGCTGGGTGTAAGGGTCCTTAAGGGGGACAGTACCCTTGGTAGTGAAATCCTGAGATATTTCTCAGGGACTGAATGTAGGACTCCTGTGAAGAGGAGCTCCGAACCAGGATAAATCCTCTTGTAGTGTGTGTGTGCTTGTTTATCTTTGCATTCATTCTCTTACTAACACTAACATCAGTCGAAGTGTGTGTGTTGTGAATGTTTTTATAAACATGTATTAGTTGACTAAATTTTTTAAAGACCCATTCCCCCCCCCCCCCCCCCCCCCCCCGGGCTTGCTAGCTGGGCAATAAAAACCCTATCTAGCCCATCCCAGCGAGTTTGGTCAGGACAGCTTGTGAATCTACTAAGTTTGGTCACTGTATATGAAATGTCAGGCCTAGTACAATTAGCTAGATACATCAAGCTTCCTATAACCTGAGAATATCGTAACTGAGACACATGAATACCACTCTTATTCTTGCAGGATATTCTAGAAGGATCATAAGGAGTACAGACTGACTTGCAATTCTCATAGCCGAATTTCTCTAAAACTTTCTCAACATAGTGAGATTGAGAAATTGCTATTCCATCAGCTAATCTAGTAAGAGTCAGCCCCAGAATTACATTTGCCTCACCCATGTCCTTCATTTCAAAACTGCTATTTAAGAATGACTTAGTCTCATTTACTATTCCCAAAGTGTTGCCAAACAGCAAGATATCATCTACATATAGACAAAGAATTATACATTCATCACCCTTAAATTTGTAATAGACACATTTATCGAACTCATTGACCATAAAGCCAAAAGATATGATAGTCATATCAAATTTTTGGTGCCATTGTTTAGGTGCTTGTTTCAAACCATACAGAGACTTAATAAGTCTACAAACTTTCTTTTCACTACTTGGAGCCACAAATCCTTCAGGCTGATCCATATAAATCTCTTCATCAAGATCACCATTAAGAAAGGCAGTCTTGACATCCATCTGATGGACTTTCAGATTATATATGGAGGCCAATGCTATAAGCACCCGGATTGTGGTCATCCTAGTGACAGGGGAATAAGTATCAAAATAGTCTATTCCCTCTAATTGTTTGAAACCCTTGGCAACAAGCCTGGCTTTATACTTTTCAATGGTTCCATCGGGTTTAAGCTTCTTCTTAAAGACCCATTTGCATCCAATGGTCTTTGAACCAGGAGGAGGATCAACTAACTCCCAAGTACCATTAGCAAGAATGGAGTCCATCTCACTCTTAATGGCATCCTTCCAATGCCTTGCTTCGGATGAAGCCATGGCATCTCGGAAGGTTGGGGGGTCACCAGTGATCTGGTAAGTGACAAACTCACTTACAAAATCCTTAGCAACCTTTTGTCTCTTACTTCTCCTTGGTTCAACTTCTTCTTGATCACTAGAATCAGAAGAAACTTTGGATGCATCAGCCCCCACATTTGTCATTCTTTCCACATGTTCTGGAATAGAATCAGATGTAGAGGCTACAATCTCAGAAGACAAATGTTGAGATAAACCAATCTTCACGGGAAAGACATATTCGAAGAATGTAGCATCACGAAGCTCGACTATGGTGTTAGCATCTATGCCAGGAATTTCTGATTTAATAACCAGAAACCTGTATGCATAACTGTTTTCAGCATAGCCTAGGAAAACAACATCAACTGTCTTAGGTCCCAGTTTCTTTCTCTTGTGCTCAGGGACAAGTACCTTTGCCAGGCACCCCCACACTTTAAGAAATTTCAAACTAGGTTTCCTATTTCTCCAAAGTTCAATTGGACTGCTATCTTTATGTTTTAGGGGAACATGATTCAGAATAAGACAAGTTGTATTCAATGCTCCCCCCTATATATACTTAGGTAGTTCCAAACTCTGCAGGAGAGAGTTGACCATGTCAATGAATACACGGTTCTTCCTTTCTGCTATCCTGTTAGACTGAGGAGAGTATGGGGCAGTTGTTTCATGAACAATGACATGTTCTTGGAAAAATTCCACAAACAAACTAGAAGTATACTCTCCTCCTCTATCAGACCTCAACCTCTTAAGAACCCGACTGGTTTGTGTTTCTGCTTCCTTCTTAAAGATGATAAACTTTTTGCAAAGCCTCATCTTTAGACTTGAGCAGATACACATAACAGTATCTACTACAATCATCTATAAAAGTAATGAAATACTTCTTATGATCCCTCGTTAGCACACCATTAAACTCACAAATATCTGAATGCACCAGATCCAGAATCTCTGAATCTCTAACTACATAATGAAAAGGTTTTCTAGGTAGTTTGGCCTGTACACGGATATCACATTTCTTTGTTTTATCAATAGTATGCTCAGGAATTAATTTCAGGTTCATCATGCATTTCAAAGAATTGAAGTTAAGATGACCTAAACGTCCATGCCATAAGTTAGATGAATCTAAAACATTATAAGCAACAGAAATAGAAACAGAATTAGAAGCAGCATCATCTGATTTTCTGTTCAACACATGATCCACATAAATTTCAAACAAACCATCAGAAAGATAGCCTTTACCAATAAAAGACTTCAAATAGAGTATCACAACTTTATTACATTTAAAGTTAAGTTCATAACCCTCTCTTACTAAAACAGAACCAGATAAAATGTTCCTTCTAACACCAGGAACATGGTGCACTAGGGAAAGAGAAAGAACACGTCCTGAAGAGAACTTCAGGTCCACTCGTCCAACCCCAAGCACCCTAGCAGTGCTCCCATTCCCCATCGTCACAGAACGATCATGGGTGGCCTGATAAGACACAAAGTTAGACCTATCAGCACACAAATGTACATTGGCCCCAGTGTCTACCAACCATTCATTTGGTTCATAGATATTAAATAGTTGAGGATTAAGAGTAACATACTCATCATCAGAAGAAGGTCCAGTAGTCACTACATTGACCTGTGCTGGATTTTGACTGGTCTGTTGGGTTTTGTTCAACAACTTCTCTTTCCTTTTGGGACAGTCGTTGCACATATGACCCTTCTGACCACAGGTCCAACACTCTCCTAGTACCTTCTTCTTCTTTATCTTTCCTTTGGGTTTCATCTGTGAAGTGGAATCAACTTTGGTTTTGCCCATAGATTCTTTCCCCTTATGCCTCATTACTAGGTTTGCACTTGCATCAACAAGCATACAAGGCTTCTCCTTTCTATGCTCCTCTTCTATAGCTATAGCCCTCATCAGATCATCAAGAGAAATAGTCTCCTTACGGTGTTTACGGGACATCCCAAAATCCTCCCAGGATCTAGGTAACTTCTCTATGATGCACATGATTTGGAGCTTTTCAGGCATTTTCATATCTGCCTCAGCCAGACCTTGGAGCATAAGGAGAAGTTCATGAGCCTGCTCCCCCACATGTTTGTTTTCAGCCATTTGGAACTTGAGAAACTTGCCCACAGAGTATTTTTCCAGACCTTGGTCCTCGGTGTTATACTTGCGGTCAAGTTCATCCCAAAGTGCCTTAGTGGTTTTGAAGGTGAAGGAACTATAAACATCAAAGAGGACATCTGACAGAGAAGTGAGAATGCACCCATGCCCTAACCTGTCCTTTTCCTTCCACTCTTCAACCTTCTTGGCACTGTCAGGAACTTTCTCATCCAAAACAGGGGGATCCAATTCAATCAGTGAAATTAGACCGACCATGGTGAACCACACTTTCATGCGTTGTTGCCAACACTTGAAGTGCTGCCCGAAAAATTTTTCGGGCATCCCAGACAGGTCCACCCTCGCTCTAAAACCCACTGACGCAGTTGCCATGAATGATATCTTCTTTAAGACTATTGTAAACAAAACGTGGAGTAGGGCACATTCATGGCAAGAATCGGATACAAACATATGCATGCAGAAACATAGCAAACAGGTATATGGAAATCGTCCAAATGACAACAACCAAAAAGTAGCATACATGAGACGGATTGCAGAAATATACATGCTTGAATAAGGCAGAAACGATGCGGTAGAAGCGCCTCAAAGAGACTCCCCTTAAAGAAGATATCGCCCCCCATAAGAACAGTGCGTCGGGTATGGCGGTCTTCTTCAAGGATACGACTACTACCACGAGAATAACATTCGCACCTATGCAATCTCGTAAAACTATGCAATTTGTAAACCTAATCCTCTTTGATCGAAAGAAGGGAAAGAGAGCATGCACCGAGCACCGGCGAGACGTGTTTGGCGGTCGGACGCAGGCACATCGAAGCCGCCCGGGAGACCGCAAACGGCCGGCGAGAGGGACGCAGCCGGAGGGACGAGAGACGGAGCGAGCAGGCAGCGAGCGATTCCTCGAAGAGTCGAACATGCACGTTTCCTGAGAAGATGAGAGAGTAACCGTAATTAGGAATCCCTAATCACGGCCTTAAATGCCTCACGCATGCGCAAGCCAAAAAATAATGGGCCCGGATGGAGAACCGGCCCAAAATAGCTCCAAACTCTCCAAGAAAGGGCAAAAACGCAAATAGAAGAAGTAAAAAGGTGCCAAGGCAACCCGTCTGGATCGCGCCATCACACGCGCCCGCCCGCCCAGCCCCGCCCGGCCCGGCGGCGCGCGTGTGTGATATGGTTCAGCATAGCCCCATCTTTGTCTATAAGACATAGTCTCCTACACCTTTGAGATTATATAGTCCTCATACTCTTTAGAGTTTCCAATATGGGACTAAAAACCTCACACATAAGGAGACCAAACCAGCACACCCCTTACTTCATCAACCTTGAGTTTTTCCTTTCTATTATAGATTGCCTCCCAATCACCCAACATTCAACATTTATGACGATGTTGTATACATGATTAAGGTAGATTAGTTAAAATGGAGAAGTGTATTAGGCGTCCCATGTGATCGTTGTATACTTGTGAAACTTAAAGAAAATTTTTATAGAATAGCTATGAGACCTACTTTGTTATATGGTAGTGAGTGTTGAATAGTATGAAAGAAACATATTAATAAAATGTGCATCACAGATATAAAGATGTTGACATGGATATGTGGTAAGATCAAGACAGATAAGATTAGAAATGAGCACTTCTTTGAAGACTTGAAGATAGATCTAATTGATAGTAAAATGAGAGAAAATAGACTCATGTAGTTTGGACACATGAACCTATTAGGATCTACGGCGACCCGAGATCAAGAAGACGCAGCAGAAGAAGAGATTTAAAATTTGATCTCGAACTATTTTGGGATTCACAAACCAGATTATCGGGCAATCGAATCACCTTGCGCGGAATCAAATCCGTGTTCGTGCGATTCCGTGGAGGTGACGCCATAAGCCGTTCAGCCATCCGACCTCTAGCGGTGTCCACACGATCTTCCTCGTGACGATCCACGCCCACTCCCTCGGGTTCCGCAACGCTCAAAGACAAAGCTTGGATTCGTGCCGATCTCTGCGGCATACGTGACGCAAGAGAGAGAGAGAGAGAGAGAGAGAGAGAGAGAGAGAGAGAGAGAGAGAGAGAGAGAGAGAGAGAGAGAGAGAGAGAGAGAGAGAGAGAGAGAGAGAGAGAGAGAGAGAGAGGGGGGGCGGCCAGGTGGAAACCCTGATGCTTGGCCAGGGTTGTCCCACCACATCAATATATAGAGGTTGTGATTTTTCACAAAAACCCCTGATCTTTATATATTTAGATCGTCGTCTAAAAACCTATTACGTGTGACCCTCTAGGCCCAAGTACCAATCCAATTAATGGCCCAATAAACTAGTAACACTTACTAACTTGATTAATTAGTTAATATCACATATTACCTAATTAATAATCTGAATCAACTTTATCTAGCCGACTCAGCTGGGCCTCTGATCACTTTGGATGCCAAGCAACACCATGTGAACCCGGAAGATATTGGGGTTCTGCAACCCTCACAAGGAACCTTTCCATCATCAGTTACCATGTAGATATAATCTCTCATTTGCACAATACTCTTGGAACAACTTAGAATATGGTATACTATCAAATCCTAACTTGTTGTCCCACTAGGATCCGATGCTTTAGATTAATATCAAAAACTCCCTTTTTGATATTTTGCCTGCCCTATCTAGGGACTCCATTACATCGTTCCCTTGAGTATTCTCCCTCTGTGTACTGAGGGCAAATGATCCCTTGTTGACCACTCAATCCCCTTCGAAGGTTTTCCGCTGTGTCCGAACTTTGACTATATGAAATCTCTTGGATAGAGATTCTTAGGCCAAACTCAAAACACAGAAGTCCACCAACAAGGTGTCTTTGGTGTCTCAGGTCTAAAGACCATCTACACAATTGTGACAATCGAATCTTTCTGGTTGATAGTTAGGTACAATACCATCCAGTGATTCTATTGGATCAGTTCAGTGAACTCTTTCTCTAAAGAGCACCTATTATTTCTCCTTAGTGTCTCCACACACATGATTATGAGATCAGTCATCCTCATCATATGAGCAGGAGTAAACAATACTATTCTAACCGGATATCTGATGTCCTTCTCAGGTATCCACCGAATAGGAACATTTAGAATATGTGTTTATTAAGTGAGTAGTCTCATTAGTATGATCACACATCATAGTCTACTCACTATTGCACATGTTCATGGACTTTATTATAATACCAACATAGTAAAATAATAAACAAAAGCCATTTTATTAATAACTGAACAAAATGATACAATATCAGATTGGCTTGTTGTCCACCTAAGACTAACAATCTCCCACTTGAACTAAAGCCAATCACCTTTATGCACTATTCCCATAGCTGTCAAGTGATGCTCAAACACAATTTGAGCTGAAGGATTTGTTAGTGGATCTGCTACATTGTCAGCTGATGGAACCTTTTCAACCACAACATCTCCTCTAGCAATTATTTCTCTAATCAGATGAAAGTGCCTCAGAATGTGTTTAGACTTCTGATGAGACCGCGACTCTTTAGCTTGTGCTATAACCCCATTGTTGTCACACAACAGTGGGATGGGATCTGAAATAGAAGGAATGACGCCAAGATCGGTGATGAATTTCTTCAACCACACTGCTTCCTTGGCGGCTTCAGCTGCAGCAATATACTCAGCTTCAGTCGTCGAATCTGCAGTTGTTTCTTGCTTGGAACTTTTCCAGCAAACCGCACCTCCGTTTAGAGTAAAAATAAATCCAGATGTAGACTTGCTATCATCTGGATCTGACTGAAAACTCGAGTCAGTGAAGCCTCTGAGTTTCTGTTTACCTCCTCCATAAACCAGAAATGTATCCTTAGTCCTTCTCAAGTATCTTGGGATACACTTCACAGCCTTCCAGTGCTCCTGGCTTGGATTAGCCTGAAATCTGCTCAAAACACTTTGAGCATAAGCTACATCAGGTCTTGTACATAGCATGGCATACATGATAGATCCTATGGCAGAAGCATAAGGAACTCTATCCATGATTGCCCTCTCTTCAGGAATCTTAAGAGACTATTCTTTAGAGATATGAATTCCATGTCTCACTGGTATGAGTCCTCTTTTGGAATTCTCCATACCAAACCTTTTGACAATGGTATATATGTACATAGATTGGGTTAAACCAAGCATCATTTTTGATCTATCCCTGCAGATCCATATTCCTAATATGTAGGATGTTTCTCCCAAGTCTTTCATGGAGAAGTTCTTTGACAGCCATATCTTTATAGAGGATAACATTGCCACATCATTCCCAATGAGTAGAATGTCATCTACATAAAGAAGTAGAAAGGTGACAACACTCCCACTTGTTTTCTTGTACACACAAGGTTCATCCACATTCTTAATGAAGTTATAAGATTTAATGGCCTCATCAAATCTTATGTTCCAGCTCCTGGAGGCTTGTTGTAATCCATATATGGATCTTTGTAGCTTGCACACTTTGTCTGGAAACTCCTTAGATGTGTAACCCTCTGGTTGTATCATATACACATCTTCCTTAAGGTTCTCATTAAGGAAGGCAGTTTTCACATCCATTTGCCAGATTTCATAATCATAGTGTGCAGCTATGGCAAGAAGAACTCTAATTGATTTTACCATGGTAACTGGGGAAAAAGTTTCGTCATAGTCAACTCCTTGTCTTTGACGATAACCTTTCGTCACAAGTCTCGCCTTGTAGGTATCAATTTGTCCATCAGCACCGATCTTTTCTTAAAGATCCACTTGCACCCTATGGGTACAATACCCTCAGGTACATCAACTAAGTTCCAAATTGGTTAGTGTACATGGACTGTATCTCAGAGTTCATAGCCTCCTGCCATTTCCCAGCTTCTGGGCCTTCAATGGCCTCCAAGTAAGTCATAGGATCAACATCCTCATGGTAGGGGACTTTCGAGTCACCTCCATGACGTGTTGGTAACCTTGTCACTCTACCTGACTTGCGTGGTTCATTAGTGTGTATATCACTGGGATCACGAACTAACACCTCATTCTCAGAGGCAGTGTTGACTTGTGGATCTGAAACCTCTTCCAGTATTGCTTTACTCCCACTATCTTCTTGAAAAAGGTATTCCTCCTCCAGAAAGATAGCTCTCCTAGCAACAATCACTTTTGTTCCTCAGGACAGTAAAAGTAATATCCAAATGTCTCCTTTGGATATCCAACAAATCTACACTTCCGTGTCCTAGATTCTAGTTTGTATGGAACATGACTCTTTACATGGGCTAGACAACCCAGACTTTAACATGCTTAAAATCTGGTTTTATGCCCTTCCATATCTCATATGGTGTGGAGGCCACAGACTTACTAGGCACTTGTTCAACAAGTCTGCAGTTGTCTCAAGTGCATATCCCCATAGAGACACTGGTAATTCTGAAAACTCATCATTGATCGCACCATGTCTAACAAAGTGCGATTTCTCCTTTCAGATACGCCATTCATCTGTGGTGTATAAGGAGGGGTAAGCTGAGACAAGATACCATTATCCTTCATGAACTTTGTGAATTCTGTACTTAAGTATTCTCCTCCTCGATCTGATCGAAGAGTCTTAATAGTCTTTCCTATTTGCTTCTCTACTTCAATTTTAAATTATTTGAACTTCTCAAAAGCTTCTGATTTGTACTTCATCAAGTACACATATCCGAATCTAGAGAAGTCATCAATGAAGGTAATGAAGTATGAGAAGCACCCTTGGCTTGGGTAGACATAGGGCCACATACATCTGAATGTATAAGCTCTATTATCTCATTGGCACGTTCTCCATGTCCAGTAAATGGAGATTTAGCCATTTTACCCATGAGTCAAGACTCACAAGTTGCAAATGATTCATAATCAAATGGACTCAAATATCCATTATTATGCAACTTTTGGAGTCTACCTTTGCCAACATGTCCAAGCCTACAATGCCACAAGTAGGATTGATTCACATTGTTCTTGCTCTTCTTAATAGCTACATCAAGATGGAGATCATGATAAGAAACATCCAATAGATATAAACCATTGACCATACTCACAGTAGCAATCAAATTATTACTGAGATAAATGGAACAACATTTGTTCTTTATTGTCAACGTATATCCAACTCTGTCTAAACATGAAATAGAAATGATGTTCTTTATTATGCTAGGAACATAATAACAATCTTCTAAAGATAGAACATCTCCAGATGGGAAGCTTAAGGTTCACTGTCCCCACAGAGCTTGCCGCAACCTTTGCGCCATTTCCTAGCCTTAGATCCATCTCATTCTTGGTAGGCTTCCTTCTACTTATCAGCACATGCACATCATTGCAGATATCAGAAGCACATCCAGTATCTAATACCCATGATGTAGAATCTCTAACTGACAAGTGTAACTCTATCATATAGATACCTGAAGCTTCACCTTGCTTCACTGTGCCCTGAGCTTTGTCCTTGAGGTATTGCCTACAATTCCTCTTCCAGTGACCTTTCTGGTGACAATAGAAGCACTCGCCCTTTTCATCTCCTGTGTCTTTTTTCTTCTGAGCTGGGTTTGTCTTAATATGCTTCTTTTGATTTCCTTTCTTAAAGGATTAAGCTGCCTTCCTCTTTTTGTTGGTCTTACCAACTAAAAGGACTTGAGGTTTTTCCTTCTAAATGGTTTCCCTCAGCAGTCTTGAGCATGTTAAGCAACTCAGCTAAAGTGACCTAAATCTTGTTCATGTTAAAGTTAACAATACACTAAGAGTATGAGTCTGGAAGTGATTGTAAGATGAGGTTTGTACTCATTTCCTTGGGGAATTCAACCCCAAGCACATCTAACCTCTCAATCCACTCTATCATCTTCAATACATGAGTCTGTTCTGAAGATCCCTCAGCCATCCTTGCTCTGAACAAACTTTTAGATATCTCATATCTTTTAGTTCTGCTCTGTTCAGCAAATAGTTCCTTCAAATGGAGCAAGATGGCTTTGGCATCCATGTCTTCATGCTGCCTCTGCAACTCATTGCTCATTGAGGCAAGCATGAAGCATTGAGCCATGGTGGAATCCTGCTTCCACTTCTCATACTCAAGCACCTCTCCTTCAGGGGCATCTGATGCCGGCTCAGCAGGGGCCTCACTATCCAGGACATAAGCGATTTGCTCAGACCTGAGGACAATCTTCAGGTTTCTGATCCAATCGGAGTAGTTAGGGCCTGTCAAACGATTGGCATCCAATATGCCACGTAACGGATTTCTTGACGACATTTTAGCCTACAGGAGATAAAAGAAATTTAATTAGCAGATGTTCAGTTATTATTTAAAACAAGATATGGTCTTTAATCTAGTTTAAACTCCCACTAATTTTTGACGAACTGCACATCCCTCAAATATGCAGAACGGGAGATGCCGACAATCTCCTAGTGGGGATCAGAATCTCAATGACTCATACCATGACTTTGTGTATAGCACAACAAGTCATGACACGAACAAAGAGCACCCATCTCATGGGACTTGCAACTCTTTGCAATATCTGATCATAATTCGGTCCCCGCATCTTTAATGGCCTTGTGGATAACACAACAAGCCATAAAGTGCGGTCTAAGCTTTACCATCGTTACTTAACGAGGATAGATTAGGATGTAGCCCTTGTGGATAACACAACAAAACTACACCGTGCCTCTACCTCGTTTACATGCATCCATATGTAATAGTTTAAGACTTATTTCACAATCAAGTGGGCCTTGTGGATAGCACAACAAACCCACCCAAATGTAATTTAAGTCATAAAACTATAACGATGGAGGACCACGCATCTATATCTAAAATATATGCGCTACGGCTTAGAATTTTTGATAGAGGAATTTGAAATATTTTATCTTGGTCTCGTCCTAGATGGTAATATATATATATTCCATAATATTACATAATACTTTAATCTAGGACATCCTAAAAAGAATTTGCATCCCATACAAATTAGAGTGGTCATGGATATTGCATAAGCTTGACTGGAGCCAAAACAGTCAAACTACCACTACAATACCAATATAACACTTATATTGGTAAACCTGCAAACACATAAGCATTAGTGAACTTTTTCAAACGCCATCTTTTGCTGCAGTAGCGGATCATCCTCGCCATCATTCGTTCCTCATGAACAAAATTACATCAAATAAAAATTGCATGTACATTTTGTATAATGAGAAGCCTTATGGCGAATACATATGAGAGGGAGATAGAAATACATTGGAATGTAAGAGAGAGGAGAGGTTCATAGACCTTAAATTAACCATTAATTTACAAATATCTCACATTCACATATTAATAAAAATCATTCATATCATCCCATTACATGATAAAGCAAATATCCATGACCATATATGTGACGGAATGCCTCGTTCAAGCCTGTTAAACCATTAACGAACTTGATCTGAGTCTGCCTCCCGCGAACGGGCCGAAGCCTCGCAAGGGATATCATACACACGTCCGTGAAAACACAAAGGAACACACCTGATCACATATATGATTCTCCAACTCATATATAGTGTACAAGATTTACATAGCCAAATTTCAACAAAAGTACAAGAAAGTACAGGAGCCTGGGGCATACCCCGAGGTAAACTAGTACAACTGAGAAAAGAAACTACACTGCTGGAGGTTCTGGTCCAACACCGTTGCGATGCGGCTCCGAACTGGACAACGGTAACGAAACGTCCTCCTCGCCCTCACCTGTGGGGGGTAGGGGTGAGCCTCTCTAGTCACTGGCTCAGTAGGGAACTCCCCCAACACCGAGCAAACCAAAACACAGGTACGGACGCAGTAAACTATACTAGCAATTTATAGAACAACTAAGCAGAATATTAAAGCTGTAAATGTACTCACCGTTTGCTGACTACGTAAAGCAACAAATAAACGGCAAACCCAAGCAGGTGTACGAGCTACAGTAGAGACCGCCACACATGAGCCACGTGAACTGGTTCGCGACACCAGTGACTGACTCGGAAAAACTAACACAAGGTCTACCTCTCAGTCTCGCAGCCACGGATGAAAGGTCCAGCTGCCGCTCCACGTGAAAAAGTCAAACAACTGTGGAGACCAACTAAACACCACTCCTGCGGACACACAACCGTAGGCCCATGCCTGGCACCTTTAGGGTCTCTGGCCGGAGCACCCTAAAGTGAGGCACTGGAAAAGGACTAGTCGGGGACCAGTGTCGATTATCGGTGTCCATACCCCCAACTAAGAGCGCGCTACAAGTGACTAAAAACAAACTCAAGAGTCACTGTCCTACTGTCGTCTTTCCCTCATCCGGACGTGCACCTCAAACAAAGGAGTGAGGGTGTCCAGGACAGATGACACAGACCTCGACGGTACAACACAAGTACCGGGACAAAGCCCCGAGCTAACAGCCTGACTCACAGAGAACCTGGGGCACCCAACTAGAGAGGTAACCACGGTAGGCGTCGTACTACTTTCCATGCACACAGAACCACATGCACGTCACACACAAACCACGTGAAATGTTACATAAATCTCAAGTAACAACTGTCCACAACACGTGAACACAGTGCAACTCACGTGCGTACCACGCTAACATACAAACCACTAGCTAGCTACGAAACCAACATGCTAGCCTCGTAAACATGCGCTCCCAGAGCGCTACAGGTGCCAATGCACCACACGGTATTACTAAATACATCGGATAATGTCAACCAGATAATCATATCATATAAATCATGCACATTCAGACCACTCGGATGTGGTCGCGACATGGGCATGTGTCGCCTTTATAACGCGACAGCACGATAGGTCGCCTTCAACACATTAACGCGACGCACAAACAAGCCGCGTTCACAACCTCAACGTGACGGGTCGGCCCGTCGCCACCTGATCGCGACAGGGGGATCCGTCGCCTTAGCAGACGGAAACCCTAATCCAGGATCCCCTCCACGGATTACCAACCCACACCATCCAAACCACCCTTAATTAGTATTTTTCATGCTTTAATGGGTTCCTAGGCATGATATCTATTGTGTAGAAAGCATTAAACTGATCGAACCCTGCATTCCACGCGATTCTCACCCCGGAAACGGGAGGAGTCACCCTACCTCGCGAAGAACACGCGATACAACGCTCCCCCGGCGTTTCCCTCGCTCCACGTGAGCTTCCCACGGCACGAGCACGCCGAAAACATGGATTCCCGTAAAAATCGCGTAGCTCCCCTTCCCCTGGCCGAGCAGAACTCACTGCAGTTCTGTCCGGCTGGGGTTTCTTAAAAAACACCCAGCGGTTTAGAACGTGACGTATCGTCGCGTCGCCACCTGGTCGCGACGGACCTAGGCGTCGCCTTCCCAAGACTGACGTCCGCAAGTCGCCCAGCTCTCAACACATGGCGCACATGTAGACGATCAGCGCCACAAAGCGGCAACAAGAACGAGCCGGCCACCTCGGTCGCGTTCAGAATGCGACACTCCTTCTTGTCGCAATGACAGGTTGAAGACACTGGGGTGCGCAGGCCCAGACTATCGGCCCAATAAGCCCTTGAAACTCGCACATGTACCACACACAAACCACATTGGCCTCACGATAGCCATCACAACCACTAAGCACAGGATCCACGAGGATCTGAAAAACACGCGACGTTACAATATAAACTTTTATTCATTCCACACATGGAAGAGCACATCACATGGCTAAATAAAAGTTTTGAAAATATATAATTTTATTTTAAAAAAAACTAGGTCCAATCAAAATTGGATTATTTGAAATTTTGAAAAATAACATTTTAACATGCTTTAATCACCATTATAAAACTATAACAACAAAAGCATGAGAATGCAATCTAAAATCATTTATTAAAGTGTTATTCCATGCAAAAGAATTTCTGAAATAAATAATTTAACAATTAAACTATTACATTCAGAATAAATGGCTCCAAGAAAAAAATTTGAGAACTCTGCTAGGACTGCTCAGGTGCGCCTGAACAGCCCAGCAGGCCTTGGCCTGCGCAGGGCCGCCTGGGTCAGGCCGGACTTGGTTCGCCAGAGGCGGCTAGGGCGGGAGGGCGCAACAGCACTGCACAGCCCCATCGCGGGCCGCAGCCGGGGAACGACCCCCACTGAATGGGCCACCACCGGGCGGACCCAGTTCGACAGCGGTGTGGCGCCATGGCGCACATCTGGCAGCGCTGGATGGGTTCGCCGCGGTGGCGACCTCCCCCCTCCCCCCCACCCCCATTTTTTTTTCTTCTGATTTTTTATTACAGGGTGCAGCCAGTGTTCTTGTGCATGGAATAAAACCCAAAAATTGATCTTAGATTCCAAAATGGATGTAGATCACAGTGGAACCTGGCTCTGATACCACTATTAGGATCTACGGCGACCCGAGATCAAGAAGACGTAGCGGAAAAAGAGATTTAAAATTTGATCTTGATCCGTCTTGGGATTCACAAACCAGATTATCGGGCAATCGAATCACCTTGTGCGGAATCGGATCCGCGTTCGTGCGATTCCGTGGAGGTGACGCCACAAGCCGTTCAGCCGTCCGGCCTCTAGCGGTGTCCACGCGGTCTTCCTCGTGACGATCCACGCCCGCTCCCTCGGGTTCCGCAACACTCGAAGACAGAGCTTGGATCTGTGCCGATCTCCGTGACATACGTGATGCGAGAGAGAGAGAGAGAGAGAGAGAGAGAGAGAGAGAGAGAGAGAGAGAGAGAGAGAGAGAGAGAGAGAGAGAGAGAGAGAGAGAGAGAGAGAGAGAGAGAGAGAGAGAAGGGGGCGGCCAGGTGGAAACCCTGATGCTTGGCCAGGGTTATCCCACCACATCAATATATAGAGACTGTGGTTTTTCACAAAAACCCCTGATCTTTATATATTTAGATCGTCGTCTGAAAACCTATTACGTGTGACCCTCTAGGCCCAAGTACCAATCCAGTTAATGGCCCAATAAACTAGTAACACTTACTAACTTGAGTAATTAGTTAATATCACATATTACCTAATTAATAATCTGAATCAACTTTATCTAGCCGGCTCAGCTGGACCTCTGAACACGTTGGGTGCCAAGCAACACCATGTGAACCCGGAAGGTATTGGGGTTCTGCAACCCTCACAAGGAACCTTTCCATCATCAGTTATCGTGTAGATATAATCTCTCATTTGCACAATACTCTTGGAACAACTTAGAATATGGTATACTGTCAAATCCTAACTTGTTGTCCCACTAGGATCCGATGCTTTAGATTAATATCAAAAACTCCCTTTTTGATATTTTGTCTGCCCTGGCTAGGGACTCCATTACATCGTTCCCTTGAGTATTCTCCCTCTGTGTACCGAGGGCAAATGATCCCTTGTTGACCACTCAATCCCCTTCGAAGGTCTTCCGCTATGTCTGAACTTTGACTATATGAAATCTCTTGGATAGAGATTCTTAGGCCAAACTCAAAATACAGAAGTCCACCAACAAGGTGTCTTTGGTGTCTCAGGTCTAAAGATCATCTACACAACTGTGACAATCGAATCTTTCTGATTGATAGTTAGGTACAATACCATCCAGGGATTCTATTGGATCAGTTCAGTGAACTCTTTCTCTAAAGAGCACCTATTGTTTCTCCTTAGTGTCTCCACACACATGACTATGAGATCAGTCATCCTCATCATATGAGCGGGAGTAAACAATACTATTCTAATCGGATATCTGATGTCCTTCTCAGGTATCTACCGAATAGGAACATTTAGAATATGTGTTTATTAAGTGAGTAGTCTCATTAGTATGATCACACATCATAGTCTACTCACTATTGCACATATTCATGGACTTTATTATAATACCAACATAGTAAAATAATAAACAAAAGCCATTTTATTAATAACTGAACAAAATGATACAATATCAGATTGGCTTGTTGTCCACCTAAGACTAACATCACCATCGTCCTAACTTGACCCCAGTTAAAAGGTGTGACCAAATCTTAACTGATGCCAATAAAAAAGCTTGGGGTAGGCCCAAAATGAGATGGCGTGATGTTATTAGAAATGATATTGGCTTCTTAGATTTAAATATGAACATAGTATTTGATAGAAATCTTAAAACGAAACAAGATTTATGTAGCTCACCCCAAATAATAGAATATGGCTCTAATGATGATGAAATACTTATTACAAGAAGAGTTTAGGTCTTGCAATAAAATTGAGATGGATCATAAAAAAATAATTTGTTACCTATCAAGCGCCATAAGTACAATACTTGCCAGATGCTCTCAACTAATAAGATTATTTTCTTGCAATCCACCTCAATCTTATTGTTGGCATGGTAGGCCTAAGGGCTAAGTCAGTGTCTCTTCTGAGTAGCGTTGCATGGTGGAGGTCTGGAGGGCCAAGTCATGGGGTCTAAGAGTCCCAACCCGCAATGTGTGGCTGATGGCCAAGTTAAAGGAAATACGGCCCTCCTTCCCTACTAGCTCGAGCTTTTGGTGTAACGGCAATGATTTAATCTTGGAAACAAGTATCAGAGCGAGATCGGGACCGAGGAGTGTCGCTAGGGGAGATTGTTGGCGTGGTAGGCCTGGAGGGCTGAGTGAGCCTCTCTTCTGAGTAGCGTTGCATTGCGGAGGCCTGGAGGGCCAAGCCATGGAGTCTGACAAGCACAACCCGCAGTGCGTGACTGATAGCTAAGTTAAAAGAAATATGATCTGTCTTCATTACCAGCTCGAGCTTTTGGTGTAACGGTGATCTTGGAAACATGTAGGTTTCACATTTATGGTAGTGTACGTCTGCCACGAAAAAAAGATTTTAAATAGACTTGTATAAGTATTTCTTTTGTCCATTGGATTTTATCATAAACAAGAAACGTTTTTGACTTTTTCGTACATCACAAGATTTTGGTTAAAAAAAGTTTTGTCAAGAATATATATATCATTATTGCTATCAAAATATTCACAGAATATTAAGTAAACAACAATTGGTACAATAATACAATTAAAATAGTAAACTTCAACTACAAGTTCGACTATAGAATAAAGTCACAACATCAATCAAAGTTACATGTTGATTTGAGGTTCAACTATTGTAAACTTCTTCGTCAGTTGGAGTGAATATCAACTATCAAAACAAAGCATCAATCGAAGTGAACTTCGACTCACGAAACAAGTCAACTACAATTTGAGTTTGACTTTGAATTATGTTATAAGTTTTCTTTAGTTGAAGTTAGACTTCGACTCGCAAGATGACTTCGACTTCAGAACAAGAAATATCCAGTCGATCTGATACTTAGTCGAATTTTACACAATTCATTTGTACGCCATTTAGAGTTGTATGTATGTATGTATGTATGTATGTTCATAAAACTACTTCTTCTGATCAAGAGCCAATCAATATGTCATTTATGAATGTAGATATGTCAAATCATGAATATTAAATGTATTGCATATATCATGTATTTATTTTATCATCATCAAAATAATAATAATAATAATAAGTAGAGAATGATTATAGTGTAAAAACATTAATTAAATTCCTAATCATACATGCTCTCATATGTTCTCAAAACTTATTGCACTATCTTTCTTATAAGGAGTATTTCTCTTTTCTATATGCATACAACATAAGAGGGTCTGCCGATACACGTGCACAAAAGTACTTAGGCGATGACTCCAATATCTTGATTAGTCTTGCATGATTGGTTCACCAGCACACAAGGACTAGTATGAACAGTTGCTGGCAGGTGACATTGGATATATATTAACACCAGGACTTCACCTCCCATGCATGGATCCATCAAACAATAATGTCTATTGTCATTTCTTCTTAATGTAGGCATATATACAACAAATCAATTGTCACTAGCTAGCTAACACAAAACCAATACAAAATATAGTTCTCTTAATTACAACCTCTTAATGTCATTATTCACATGCTTAATAAATTGAGTTATTGATCTTAACAGGGTGTTTGGGAGCACCTTTTTTTGAAGCTATTTCTACCTAAAAAAAAAATATGTTGTATCAAATTTTGACTGAAATTTTAAAGATAGGAAAAATTGATATTATTTGTTTGACATAAGTATCATAATATTTAAAATTTGTGTAGATCTATTTGATAGATATTATTTGTTTATTTATTTTTAGATAAATTAATTAATAATATCTGACTATAATATAAGAGATTTTTACTGTAACAAGACTTAACATATTCTGTAACAGAAAATAACACTTGAGTTACAACTCTATCATAGACTAAAAAATAAATCAAATATTTAATAGATATCTTTAATTAATTTGTCCTATTTCTTTTTTAAATTAGTAGAGTACCGAGAGCACGAGGTGTAGGAGCTACAAATGGCGCCGCCTCAGCCTACTACCAACACTATAAAATTCTTCGGAAAATAATTTAGTAACATCATTTGGTAACATATTAAAATAACACACCAATCAAAATGCACCACAATCCAATCATTTATGAGGTGTTTTTAACTTTTTTATTTCAGTTATTGATGTGACATAATTTTAATAGTGATGTTATCAAATGGAGAAAGGCTTTGTGCACTTTCCCATTGCACTTTCCATGCACTTCTTGCTTTTCATTGGGTTGTCACAATGTGCCTCTAGTGCATTGGCCAATAGGAAGACCAAAGTGCATGGAAAAGTGCAATGGGAAAGTGCACAAAGCCTTTCTCTATCAAATGATGTTACTCAAATACTTCTGGGGTGCTCGTTCCCCAAGTAGGATTGCATGGATGATCTATCAACCCTAGAGTCATGATCCCACTTACTACCGCTTCTGCTACTCAAACTCTCTAGGAGATGATTCAGAGTTATCTGCTGGAGCTGTCTCCACCACCAATGTTCGGTGTGTTTGTGCTGCTGTCTACACTGCTGCCAGCGCCAAGTTTCATGGATTTCCGCCATTAACAGAACCGAATGACTTGTGGATGAACTGGAGTCGGCATTACGATCGAGGAGCCGACGACTTTGGAGGAGGAGATGTAAGAGAGTTTAAAATAGCCATTCGCCGATCTCTATAAGTATTTGTGTAGGCCTCATCAAACTGGCGACCGCGTGCAAAACCCATCGGTATCATTCATCTCTGGTCTCTTCTTTCCCTGCTGTAGTTAAGTCTCCCTATGGCCTTCTCTGCCCAGTTGGAAGTAGCTCGCGTGGCCGAAACCGGCTCTGGCCGGGAGTGGGGAAGTAGCTGATCAGGAAGGTGATCAGCCACACCCCATGGTGTTTGGCGCATTGTGGCCGATCCCTGCATCACCTGGGGCTTGTTGCGGGTCCTCCGATACACACCATATGGTTCCCCCAAGCACAACTTGGAAGAACTCACCCCAGCAGTGGAGAGTCCATGTTGAAGAACCTGTTGCAGAAGAATGGGGAAGAGAGAAAGCAGAAGAGGGAGAGTGGTCTGCGTAGGAAGAGCACATAAAGACACAGTGGTCTTCTCATCATCTATTTATATGGCCAATTGTACAGTTTGGAGCTAGACCTCAATAGTCTGGTTAGTCTCCATGATCTAGACAGATCAAGAAAGAACAACTATTTCTGTTTCTAAAAATACAAGACTCGTACAAATGCTTCCCCAACAACTACCAACTATCAACTACCAACTGGCCAAAAACCGGTTTAAACGAACCGCTCAATCATCTTGGTCCAGATATGACTGACTGTTGCAATTGTTAGCTCCCAAAGCACACTCATAGCTTTGCTCCAGCTCGCTCCATAGCTTTGCTCATATCAAATTCCTCCCCTCCATCTTTTAAGACCTTGTCCTCAAGGTCAAAGGTAGGAAATGTTCTAACAAAGTCATCATAGAATTCCCATGTAGCATCACTCTATGGACAACCTTTCCACTGGATTAAGAGCGGAACATCAGGTTTGTTCTCTCTCTTAATTAAACGATGCCCCAATAAAAGAGCTGGCTCCTTAGAATGAGCTAAAAATGTTTTCAGGAAGTGGAATGCCATGCACTTGATTGGAACCATGCTTCTTTTTGAGCCGTGAGATATGAAAGACTCGATATATTTTGCTTTCAGGAGGCAATAAAATCTTATAAGCAACTTCTCCAATTTTCTGAATAATTTGATAATACTGTGCATTAACTTGTACCGACAAAATGTTGTCTATAAGTCTGAAGCTTCAAATAAACCCAATCATTTACTTCAAAAGGCTTTTCTATACGGTGACAATTTGCAACCCTTTTCATACGTTGCCGTGCCTTTGCTAATGAAGTTTTAGCTCAGATAAAACTTGATCTCCACATATTAAAGCATCAACTACATCCTGAACTTTTGAGGTCCCAGGAACATAAGAAAAAAAAAGTGGGTGGAGGAACCCCATAAAGTACTGCCTGAAATGACGTGATTCCTGTAGAAGAATGCATCCAAGTATTATGCCAATCCTCTACCTAATGTAGCCAGTCAATTGCAGAAACATCTCAAGTAAGTTTCTAAGCAAGGATTTAAAACTTTAGACTGCCCATCAGTCTGTGGGTGATGTGCAGAGCTCATGTGCAATTTAACACCCTGTAATCAAAAATTTTCCTTCCAAAATTGACTTGTAAAGATGGTACCTCTATCAGTCAATATTGCCAATGGAGCTCCATGCAACTTCACAATGTTGACAGTAAATTCTCTAGCAACCATTACTGCAGTGTAAGGATGTTTGAAGGCAATGAAGTGAGCATACTTTGATAACCTATCAATAACCACCAATAACTGTTGTTTTATTATGTGAAATAGGAAGGCTATCAATAAAAACCATGCTGATATGGGTCCAAATTTGATCAGGGATTGGAAGAGGCTGTAAAAGACCAGTTGGAGACTGAGTAATAGATTTTTTTTCTCTGACAAATACCACACTGTTGTATATATAGCTTACTTGCCTTGTTCATGCCAACCCAGTGAAAGCTTTTATTCAAACGATGCAAGGTCTTATGGTAACCTGAGTGTCCACCATCTGGTGTATCATGATGTGCATGAATTATAGAAGGTATCAAAGAAAATCCAGAATATAAGTATATGCATCCCTTGAAATATAAAATGCCAGCCTTCAGGGAATATTTTTGTTTGTCTAGGTTTCTAGCAGACCATAGTTGCAGCATGTGCAAAAAAGTTACCAGTATACCATTCTGGTACCAAACAACACTGATATAGCAGTAAATGTGAACTGCTCTGGAAGCCTAGATAAAGCATCAGCAGCCCTGTTGTGATGTCCTATTTTATATTCTTGTGAAAAGCCAAAGCCTATTAATTTTACTAAACATCTATGCTGAGCAGGTGTATGGACCTTTTGTTGCAGTAAATAATGTAAACTTTGATGGTCAGTCCTAATAATAAATCTTTTACCAATCAAAATCAAATAGGATTTCCACCTATAAACAACATATATAATTGCTTCCATTTCCTTTTCATAAGCTGATAACCCTTCTTGTCCAGGAGTAAGAGCTTTACTTAAGCAAGCAACTGGCCTTCCTTGCTGCATTAGGACTGCTCCCATGCCCAACCCACGAGTATGAACATTCAACAATAAATTTATCTTTAAAATTCAGCAGTGCAAGAACATGAGCAGTGGTCATTACCTTTTTTAGTGACTTGAAAGCTTCTTCAGCCTCTGTACTCCATGTAAAATTGTCCTCCTTGAGCAATTGGGTAAAAGGTGCTACTATGATTCCATAATCAGGAACAAATTTCCTGTAATACCCAGTAAGGCCCAGATATCCTCTAAAAATTTTCAAATTCTTAGGTACCGGCTAGTCACCAGTTGCTTGCAACTCACTATCCTCCATTGATCCCCCACTGTCAGAAATAATGTGATCCAGATACTCAACTTTAGTAACACCAAAAACACATTTAGAATGTTTAACATAAAATTGATTTTCTTGCAAAATCTTCAAAATCGAACTCAAATGTTCTAAATGCTCTTGCCAAGATTTATTATAACCAATATATCATCAAAGAAAACAAGTATAAAATGTCTCAAATAGGGCTGAAAAAGATCATTCATCAAGTTTTGAAATGTAGATGGAGCATTAGAAAGGCCAAAGGGGATCACCAGAAACTCATAATGACCTTCATGTGTTCTAAAAGCAGTTTTATGTGCATCCTTAGGATTCATCCTTATTTAATGGTATCCTAAATGCAAATCCAATTTGGAAAAATATTTTGCACCAAAGATCTCATCCAAAAGATCATCTATTAAAGGAAGTGGGTACTTATCTTTCATTGTTTGCTGATTTAAAGATCTGTAATCAATACACATTTGCCAGCTTCCATCTTTTTTTCTGAACCAAAAGCACTGGAGCTGAAAAAGGATTAGAACTATTCTGCACACGAGAATAAGAAGGTCTTTGACTTCCTTATCAAAAATAGACTTAAGAAATGAAGAAGGCCTATATGGAGGAACCACCACAGCTTTAGACTCATCAATCAAAGGAATACAATGATCATGTCTCCTAGATGGAGGTAATCCTTTTGGTTCATCGAAAACTACTGAATACTCTTACAAAATAGATGTCATTTGCTTCTTCTATGACAATGATCTTCCGAGTCTATGGGTTTGGTAGAGATCTGAGATTTTTCTCACCATATCTTCAGTGCTATATGCTTTGCCAAGTCTTGCAAGACCATTGGTTATATCAGTGAATCTACTATACATTTGTGTAATGGTCTCACTTATCATCATTTGAAACTTTTCATATTGAGTAAACAGGATATCAATCCTAGTTTCCTTCACTTTATCGGTTCCTTCATATGTGAGCTTCAGCTTGTCCCACATTTATTTTATCGATGTGCAAGTAGATATTCTGTTGAATTCTTGCCTTGACAGTGCGCAACACATGAAACTCTTAGCTTTACTGTTCAAGGATATCTTCTTTCTGTCTTCATCGGTTCATTCTTCCTTGGGCTTTAATATTAGGAGGTTACCATCTTCAATGATGCTTCGTAGTGAATAGTTGTAGCCTTGCAAAAAGAATTCCATTCTTGTTTTCTAATATTGATAATCTTCTCCATCAAATAGTGGAGGTCTTGTGATGAAATATCCTTCAACAAGTCCTTGAGCTGTCATTGATATTTTCTCCTAGATTGTTGGATCTTCAGCTTCTCCGATACCACTTTTTGGTATCAGTGCTTCAACCAGAGATTGTGGCTTTGATACCACTTGTTGGTATCATATGATTTAAGAACTTGGCTCTGATACCACTTGTTGGCCCACTATTTGGAAGCATGGAATCACCTAGAGAGGGGGGGGGGGTGAATAGGTGTAGACAGAAATCTGAAAACACAAATCATTATTTTGAACTTTGGTTAGTGAAACAAAATCGTGTGCAATGGAAATTAAATGAGCAGAAGCAATCACATACAAGAACATAGAAATTTATCCTAGTTTGGCCCCTCCAAATGGAACCCCTATGTCCAGTCCTCAAATACACTCTTGGGATTTTACTAACTAAGAGTACAGTCCCTTTTAATAGACAATTACAACACCCAGCCCCTACTGGTCTTCTTCTCTTTCTCGGGCAAAAAGGCAGCCCACTTTATAGGTCAAGAAGCAAGCTTGTTGGAACAAATTCCAGTGTGGTTCTTCCCTTCAACAAGGGGAACACAGAGTATAGACCCTCTGTTGGTCACAACCCCCAGCAAACCTGCTAGTCCACTCTTCATGCAGGAAGAGGAACAACCCAACTCTTCTTTAGATAAGAAAGAGCAAGTTGTGGAGATCAAGTTCTAGAAATAAGAACTTGGCTTCTTGATCTCCAACAGTAACTTGAGAGCTAAGAGGATGACTGTTGACATAAAAAATAAAATTTGGTGTCAATCCCCCATTAATTTATTCCCAGAAATCCCCCTCCCCTAAACCAATGAAGGCACCATCGGTTAGGGGTTTTTTCCCCTAACCGATGGGGCTACCATCGGTTAAGGGGGTTTTTCCCCTTAACCGATGGTGCTTCCATCGGTTGGAGGGGGAGACCCCTCCAACCGATGGTGCTTCCATCGGTTAGAGGGGAACTCCCCTCTAACCGATGGAAGTTCCATCGGTTAAGGGGAGTCCCCTAACCGATGGGGCTTCCATCGGTTAGGGGAGTCTCCCCCTCTAACCGATGGAACCCCCATCGGTTAGGGGGGGATTCCCCCTTTAACCGATGGATGTTCCATCGGTTAGGGGTCCCCTTCAAAAAAAAAAAAAAAAAACAGAAAACAAAAAAGAACAGGAAATAGGCACATCCCCTAACCGATGGTACCCCCATCGGTTAGAGGAGTGCCCCTCCCCCTAACCGATGGTACCCCCATCGGTTAGAGGGGTTTTAAAATCCTCTAACCGATGGAACCCCCATCGGTTAGAGGGAATTTTCCCTCTAACCGATGGAACCCCCATCGGTTAGAAACCCCCATTCCCACAATGTAAGGGGGTGCCTTCCCCTATAAAAGGCACCCCATCCCCCATGTTGAAGTCGGCCGGAGAAGGTGCTACAGCCCCCTTTGGAGAAATTGCTGTCCCCCTTCTCTCCCAAAGCCCGAGCAATAGAAAGTTTCTTCAAATTTCCAAAGCTTTCCTTCTCTTAATCCCATTTCTTGTGTGTGAGTGAAGGTATCAAATTTTTTGTATACGGCATCGGCAAACTTCTTCGGCTAAAAGTCCGCAATAGCGGCACCGGCCCCCATGGGCTATAGGTTCTAAATACCGTCCATCATGGACATATGGTATTTTAGATACCTTTGTAATTCGTGCTCTGAATGCTACGCATCCAGATGCATATGTGCCGCCTCCTATTGAGTTTTAACTCTCTGGGATGGTGTGTTTGTGCTATATGCATATGTTTCTTAAAGGAAACTCTGCCCAAGTGGAGATTCTGCCTGAGAACATATTCGTATATTCACAGATATGCACTTTTATATATATGTTTCCTAGAGGAAACTCTGCCCAAGTGGAGATTCCATCTAAGAACATATCTATAAAGTTCAAATCTGGGCTTATACATATATGTTTCTTAGAGGAGATTCTGTCCAAGCAGAGATTCTGCCCAAGAACATATTCGTATATTCACAAATTTGCACTTTTATATATATGTTTCCTAGAGGAAACTCTATGGAGATTCCGTCTAAAATCATATCTATAAAACTCAAATTTGTGCCTATACATATGTGTTTCTTGAGAGGAAACTCTGCCCATGTCAAAGTCCTCCCTCTAAAACATATCCATATAACTACGAATTCGCTTATATGCGTATATTTCCTAGGGGAAACTCTGCCCAAATGGAGTCTCTGCCCATGAACATGTCTATATAGTCATAAATTCGCATTTATATGTATATACTTCTCAGGAGGGATTCTGCATGCGCAGATGGAACCTCTCACCGGATACTCTGTTTAAACAGAGACACCGCCGAGAACATATACATAAACTGTAAATTTATGTTTATACGTAGTTATGTTCCTTGGAGGAGACTTCCTCTGAGGGAATGTTCGGCCCAAAAGGACATATTCATATGGCCATAAATTTGCATTTGTTACTCCCCTTAAAAGAAGATACCGGCGAGGATGTATACAAGAAATGCAAATATATGATTATACCCGTATATGCTCCTTTCGGGGAAAGTTCCAGGCAAGATGCCCAAAGATATATTTGTATAGCCATAAACTTGCATTTATATGCATATACTTCTCAAGAGGGATTCTGCATATGCAGATGGTACCTTTTGCCGGATACTCCACTCAAACAGAGATGCCGGTGAGAAAATATACATAAACTGCAAATTTGTGTTCATACACACATACTTTCTTAAGGGCAAAATCCCTCTGGGCAAAGATTCTCTGAGGACACATAGATATAAGTACATATTCATATGAATATATCTTCATGAAGGCATTCCGCATAAGCAGAAACTCTGCCAAACTAAATTTATGAAAATTGTGTTGATATACACACATCCAAAGAAAAAGGGACAAGACCCGAACTGTGCTCAGGTATTCCAAAAAGCAGCACGAATGCATACTCACAAGAACTGTGTTCATGTGGACAGTTTCTAGAAAGGAACTTCAAGTTGACAAGAACGTCCACGGAGATATGTCCATACATTCTCCGAAAATCATACTCATACAAGTAAAAAAAAATGAATGATGAATGAATGAAACGATGAACGAGGAGAAAGGAAATTCTGCCTCAATTTGGACTTCATTTAAAAGAAGGATGTTGTAAAAGAATATCACGTCATAAAAAAAATTGATGTAGCAACTCTTCTAATACAGAAATGCTACTTCAAATCATGACTTCCCCCAAGTTCAGAATCAAATGCACGGGTATATGCCCGTCTGCAATAATAATCCTCAGGTTTTCCAAAATAAAACCTTCAAACAACCTAAAATGATCTTTCTCCAAAAAGGAGAGGAGGGTGACCCCAAATGGGTTCACAGAAATATATATGTTCCATTCTTAAAAGTCATATCTCGGACTCCACAAAAGGGCAGCCTTTTCAAAATGGAACACTCAAAGCAAAAGCATTTCAAAAATAACCAAAAGAAAAATGATACATCATGACCAGGATTTTCTAAAAGAGTGTATATTTTCTCATCCCCTTTGCTATGAATGGTATTCGGGTTAAAACTGGTGTTAAATAACACCAAGAGTCTTAACTCGATGTAAATGTAACATCGACTCCGGTCGATGGAGACAGAGGTCCAGCATATGCTACCTCAATCACCTGATGAGTATGGATACGGGACTCAAGGAGTTCAGATTAAAAACGGCGCACCCGTCCGTTCCGCGGACACCTCCAACTGTCCGTTCCACGGACACACCATACTCGTCCATTCCATGGACACCAAAATTCTTCTTCCGCATTGCGCGGATTCTCTTCTGTCTCTTAGACAGACAGGCTGGCACGCCCCGCAAATACAAAAACCAAGGCATGTGAAATAAATGAATTCACCAAAGAAATGAAATAAAAAATGAATAAATTTAAAATCGCAAAGAAAAAATCCCGTGTCAATAGCTGGCACGCCCGGTGGGACCTCTTCTCACCATTCATAGCAAAAAGGATGAGACTTATATGTTGTTTATGAAAATCCTAATACTGATATTTCCTTTTGAAGGTACAAACAAGAAGGCAAATCACAAACTGTTGAAGATGGTCGTCACTTATGGACCGCTCGTCATCAACAACTATGCAAAGTTCGGTTACTTGGCGACTCTGATCGCATTCGGAGATTCTTCCAGCAATTATCAGGATCCCCTTATTCCCTAAGGGTGGTTCCTATGAAGAAAATGCTACTCAAGAGTCTCTCTCCAACAAGTCAACAAGGAAGGTGCATAAGAGTCATGGGCACGTCAAAGCTCGTCCTGCTATTATCAACAGGGGCACCCGAATGCTCTCCGAAGATAATGCTAATGAAGGGGATAAACCTAACTCTGGCCAACAACATTTATTGGCTGTGAGCCTAGGTAAGTTATATCCAAATCCAAAATTCAAAACCATAGCCAGTAAACCACAAAGGTAGGCTATCTCAAATCCAAATTCAAAATCATAGCCAGTAAGCCACAATGGTAGGCTATGTCAAATCCAAATTCAAAATCATAGCCAGTAAGCCACAATGGTAGGCTATGTCAAATCCAAATTCAAAATCATAGCCAATAAGCCACAATGGTAAGCCATCAAGGCAAGTCATGTCTAGATCAAATTCAAAACCATAGCCAGTAAACCACAAAGGTAGGCTATTTCAAATCCAAGTTTCAAACCACAGCCAGTAAACCACAAAGGTTGGCCATCTCCAAATTCAATTCAAAATCATAGCCAGTAAACCACAAAGGTAGGCTATTTCAAATCCAAGTTTCAAACCACAGCCAGTAAACCACAAAGGTTGGCCATCTCCAAATTCAAATTCAAAACCATAGCCAGTAAACCACAAAGGTAGGCTATTTCAAATCCAAGTTTCAAACCACAGCCAGTAAACCACAAAGGTTGGCCATCTCCAAATTCAAATTCAAAACCATAGCCGGCAAACCACAAAGGTAGGCTATGTCAAATCCAAATTCCAGTTCATAACTGATAAGCCATCAAGGTAAACCATATCCAGATGCAATTTCAAATCTATAGCCAACAAATCATCGAGACAGACATACCTGAGTTCAGTCCAAAACCATATGCAATCCCAGAATATGTCAAAACCAAATACCAGATATAGCCACAAACCATCAAGGTAGGCTAAACCCAATACATATCCGAATCTGAAACCCAAATCCAAACTCAAATCCTAAAATCATGGCCACCAAACCTCAATGGTAGGCTCCACCAAATTCCAATACCATACCTTTAACCCAAAAAAAAAAGGGGCCATTTAGAAAAACTAAGTCTGCCCAAATCCGGACTTGTTCAATCCAAGCAATTTCCTTCAAAATCATAATTTCCATCTCTGCAACAAGGACAAAATAAAATCATAAAAGTAAAAGGCCATCAGCTGCCACCTCAAGATCCGGCAAATCCATCATGATCAAAGGTCTGCAGGTATGGCTCGACGGAAGCCAACCTATCACCCTGCGGGATAGGTATGTTCCTACAATCCCAACCTCAAACCGCTTCTCAGTTTTGCGGCGGTTTCAAGGAGAATCAGGAGATCCTAAGAAGGAGACCGATGTCAAGCAAAAGAACCGGCACTCTCCCAGGTTCAAACAAATTTGGATTCCAAAAAAAAGGAAGCCCAGAAACCCAAGAAGACTCAAGCAAATATAGCAAAGATGTTCAGTAAGAGAAGCAATGTCAAAGATGCTTCCCTTCAACATATTGAACTCAAGTACCATCATCGGCAACAAAAAAAAAAGGAGAAAAAGGGAAATCAAGCTATACTCCTCAAGGCCTGAGAAATATCCGGGTAGTCAAAGAAATTTCAACTTAACAATTCAAATTTCGCGTATCGA
This sequence comes from Colocasia esculenta, assembly GCA_014218235.1. Taxonomy (NCBI): domain Eukaryota; kingdom Viridiplantae; phylum Streptophyta; class Magnoliopsida; order Alismatales; family Araceae; genus Colocasia; species Colocasia esculenta. The sequence goes on along the minus strand of CM024760.1, from coordinate 164,720,604 downwards.
TCCCTGATCGTATACGGTGAATCTCAATATTTGATAGGCTGGGGGCAATTCCTAATGCCAATACTCGTCCGTCAAAAAGACGACGTGTTGCTTGGGCAGCTCAGGAAAAACCCAAACTTATAATCTTCCCATACTATGCCTCTGGGAGAGACTCTGGCGAAAGGGCAAAACAAATCGCAGAAGCCAACCCAAATATTCCCACTAAGGCCATTGGGCAGTTTGCCAGAAGAAACCGCCAGCCCAGCAAACAAGCCAGAACATCTAGTCAAGCTCCCCTTCGTGTTGGCTTTCAACGTGAAGGAATTCAAATTCCCTTCTTCAAAGAGACAAATGTTCAAATCAAAGAAGATGGGCCTCCTGCTTCAAATATCAACGCCGTCATTGATTTGCCTGCAAAGAAAATTTCCAAGTAATGTCAGGTGATGACAAATGCCAAGTGATGTAGCAATATCAATCTCAAATGGTTGTGCTTCTAAATGAAGTGAGGTGATTGGCAACTTCAAGCCTCCAGCATTCTACAGAGCCAGTCTCTACTGAAAATCAACAAATTTAGCATCCAGATGGGTCTGCCCCGGCAAATCGTCCGGCAGTTTCTACAACTGATCTTCTTCCTCAAACTACGGGTCAGGATATCATTGATCCGTCCAATGTTATGCATCCTCAAACAGAAACAATTCAAGGTATTCCCATTCAAAGGCATGAGATATAGAAAATTACTCAAAATATGTTCGCTCAGCAGAGCGAAGGCATGCAGATGACAGATCTATAATCTGTTCCATATCCAGTATATCATCAATTCAAGAAACTGTCAGAAACATGCCCTAAAGTCACAAAAATACCAAAGTTTAATGGACATGGGTCGCCATTGGAATATATGGCACATTATGCTATTTACCTTGGTCGAGCTCGCCATCGGCAAATCTTATCTCTTCAGATATTTTGCAACTTCCTTGATTGAAGTCGCATTTCAATGGTATTCAAAATTCAAGCCCAACTCGGTTACCGATCGGGCAGATATGCAAAAGAAATTCATGGGCCATATCCAAACGGCTGAATGGAAGGTATCCTTCTTGCCAAATTATCTTCCCTCAAACATAAGAAAAGGGGAGTCGACAATCCACTTCATCAAGGGGTGGAGAGAGTTTAGCATGAAATGCAATAACCCTCCTGTTCAAGAAGATACAATCCCTATCTGCCAAAAAGGCCTCATATCAACAATCAAGGAGAAACTCTTGAGAGCAAATATCAAGAGCTTCGATCAATTGAATTCCATAGTGGCAGACATTGAGATGTTTTTAGCCGAGCAAATGACACATACATCTCATAAAGGCAAGCTCCCCAAAGAGCGCAATAAGTTAGCAAAAGAAGTCAACATCATTGACTCCTCACCTGATGATGAAGCAAAGGGGGCAACAATCTCTCCTGCCCCAAAGAAGAAATCAGAAGCTAAAGCTCCACTGCCATCATTGATGGGGCGCATGAAGACTCCTTATTCTTTCAAAAAACAAGAAGCATATTAAAAAGGCTCTTTGATCTCTGCCTCGACAACCAATTAATATCACTGCCAACACCAAAGAAGCCGGCAGATGTCAGCAAACCAATCAGCTTAATTTGCCCGTATCACCGTATGGTGGGGCATGTAATTGAAGATTGCTACATCTTCAAAGATAAGGCCCAGAAGATCATTCAAATGGCCTCATATCTATGCAAAATGTTCTGGCTGACCCTCCTCAACTTCATACTTGGGATCGACCAGAGCAATCTGTCAATGTCATTTATATGACGAGACTTCCAACAAATTCAAATCATCCCGAGGATGGTCATTCATGTAATCCTCCTCAAGATAATTCAGGAGCTCATTCTCTACCAAGATCAAGACATGATCCACATAGAATAATGAGGAAAGTCCAAAGGTAAATATACTCTTATGCATACTCAAATATATTCAGAACTGCCTCCTATGTCGCCATATGCAGACTCAATTGGGTGGCTATCCGAAGATCCTTCAACTCCTGTCGAGCCGGCAAGGTTATATTCTTTCCCTCGTCATCTCACTTACTCACTTTTCGGCTATGCCTTCAATCCGGATTGATGGATTACCAAGCTCCGGCAGAAATATTAGCCAATTACTGCCCATATCATCAAATGATGGGTCATAGTATCAAAGATTGCATAAGATTCAAAAATGATGTTCAAAAGCTAATTGACCTGAGTATTCATCGGGTCAACCAGCCTCATACTCAACAACCACCAAATGGACCAGCCAATCCTGGATCCTATGTGGTGAAAGTCATTAGTGCATCATCATCCTTTGGTCTTCCTCGGTCATCAGTGGGGGAGCATTCAAATCCATATTTATCCAGTCAATCGTATACAAATCTGCATCTTCTACAATAAGCTCTCATTTGCAACAAAGAGCACCAAGTTTATACTTGACAATCTCAGAAGACAAAATCTGGTTTCCATACTTGAACCAGCATCATATATCTTTCAGAGTGAAAGGAGATGTATGACTATTGTCTGGATCTCCATGATTTGGTCGAAACTCATATCTGGGAAGGAAAAATTGATCAATATGGGAATTCTTTGGCGCCAGCAAATAAGGTGTCACAACGAGCCTATGGTTCAAGTCCAGAATCCCAAGCTCTATATCCAAAGATATGTGAATATTATCATCATCCCCTGGGCTATGGACGATACAAAATCAAAGCCGAAATGGAGCAATTTAAAATTGATCTTTTCAAATACAGAATTAGAATATCAAAAGAAGTTGCGACAAAGCCAATCTCCCAGCAAGCAGAGGAGTTCGTGGATCATTATCACCAACTCCCATCTTCAATTATTCAAGAAGCAATTAATGCAACCTTTGAGAATGGGTCACTGTCGGCCCTCAAAATCAGCCAGTTCCAAAGGAGTCAACAACTCTACAGTAAGAGGCGGCTCCAACAAGAGAAGCATCTCCAAATCATCTTCAGAGCAGAAAGTCATAAGCTCACTTAAAACTCCTCAGGTATGAAATAAAAATATATACATATATATAAACAAAAAAAAAAAAAACAACAAACAAAACAAAAAAAACAAATAAATAATAATAATAATAATAATAATAATAAAAGAAGAATGAAAAAGAAAAAGAACAAATGTAGCGTGATGCTGCTGCTGAGGTACCTCAGATATCAATTAAAAAAAAAACTCTCCAGAAAAGGGGGAGCATCATTTCTTAACATGATTTCAAAAAATAAAAAGGCTTAGGACTTAGGGCCTAGGACGTAGGGCCTTAGGGCCTAGGACTTAGGGCTTAGGGCTTATTTGAAAGAATATACTCCTTCTAGGTCTTCTGATAAAGCTACCCTCGGTCAATATACCTATGGGATGAGCTAGAATGAAAAATCTGGCTCTGGGACTGGCTCTATCAATTACAGGAGAAAACTCTAGATAAGGAGAAGCATCATCTCTCAGCACGATCATGCTGACATGCCAGCGCTGGCCGGTAAATAATCATCATCACAAGAAAGTGCGTGGTAAAGAGCAAAAGTTGCAGCTACCACTTCCGAGAAGCCTGACATTACAAAATCAAGCAAAGTCATACTTTTTCATGGCAAAGAATCAAAGCCTCTGCCTGAAGATGAAATACAGGTAGAATCTTATGTCTTCAATCCCTCAGATGAAGAATAAGAACTGCCCAATATGCCTTCTCATACAAAAGAAAAGAGCCAAAGTCCCCATGCCTCATCAAATGAGCCGAACAACGCTCCTCCCTCTTCAAATGGAAGGCTGTTGATTCCTATTTCTCAAAAGAAATCTGTCAAGCCAAAGAAGCCATCTGAATCCTTGATTGAGGGATCTCCCTCATCAGATCAGACACGTGCCAAGACTGATGACAAAATTCTTCAGCAACTCAAATCACTCCCCGTCAACCTTACTGTCTAGAAGGCAATTGCTTGGAGTAAGGACTTGAGTGAAACTCTAGTCAAAATACTCTAAGAAACAGAAATATATGAAGCTCATATGGCTGATTTCCAAGCTCAAATATATGAAGCACTAGCAGCAGATGTCACCTTCACAGATAAAGGAATGCTACTATGTCACAATCGTCCTTTATATATATATGAAGGGACAAGTCAATAGTAACAAATTGAGTCAGATCCTGGCCGATCTGGGGGCATCTATCAATATAATGCCTTATAAAGCCCTTGAATCTCTACATCTCATGCCTCATGTGCAACAGGTAAAAGATGTACAAGCCACTGGTTCTAAAACCAAAATTCAGGAGAAGCCATTGGAAGAGTCACTGTCAACTTAATTCTTAGAAGCTTCACCACCAAGGTAGCCTTCTATATTATTGATGCTGATACAACATACAGAATATTACTTGGAAGACCTTGGCTATAAAAATTTTGGGTCATCCCATCGACACCCCATCAACGCATCAAGTATGCAAAAGAAGGGAAGCAGTATACAGTCTTTGCCAATTAAGCCCCGTTTCGGGAAGATGAATGCAACTTGACTGCTGCTATTTTATATCTTGGAGGGCCAATCCCTCAACCCCTTACCCGGTCTAAAGGGAAGGGTAAGCAAATTAAATGCTCAGATGAAGACAGTAAGGCTGACGAGCCTTTTGTGGTAAACAAAGGATTTGCCAAATCACTTGCAAAGAATTCTCAAAGCAAAGTAATTCGCCCAGAGCGGCAGAGTGTCAACTATGAAGCTGACCACATAAGGGAGTACTCCTCCACCTCCCAGTTGCATGCAAATTTACTCTCCAAGGCAAGATCAAAGTGTTCGACGATTGAAAAAACATTCGTCGTCAAATATCGGGGAATGGAAATAGACCCCGACAGAATCAAGGCGATCTAGCAATCGCCACCTCCTCAAAATCTGACCGATCTAAGGTCATTTCAAGGGAAGCTAGCCTATATTAGACATTTTATCTCAAATCTTTCAGGAAGATGCATGCCATTTGGCAAACTAATGAAGAAGGATGCACCTTTCATCCGGGATCAAGAATGCCAAATCGCCTTCGAGCAAATCAAGGAATACCTTCTCGCTCCACCAGTGCTGGGGGCACCTATCGCTGGAAAGCATCTTATACTCTATATTTCAGCTATGGATGCTTCTCTGGGAGCTCTATTGGCACAAACAAATGAAGAAGATAAAGAGCAAGCTTTATATTATCTTAGCAGAAAGCTGATTGATCCAGAACTCCGATATGCTCCAATGGAAAAAGTGTGCCTAGCACTGATATTTGCCGTAAAGAAATTGAGGCATTATCTTCTGGCTCATGAAATTAAATTCATCTACAAGTATGATCCAATCAAATATCTGCTAAGGCAACCCATATTGTCAGGAAGACTCGCGAAATGGGCTCTGCTCCTCATGGAGTTTGATATCACATACATCCTACAAAGGGCAATCAAAGGGCAAGGCTTGGCCGAATTTTTGGCCGCACATCTAGTGCCAGAAGATTCCCCTTTTTCTACAAACCTCCCAGAAGAAGAAACTCTTTCTTCTGCAAGTGAAAATTCAATTCTCGAAGAGATTGTCACAATTGAGCTACCCTCTTGGGAATTATATTTTGATAAGAGCTTCTCGAACTCTCCACTATACAGATGGCTCTACCAGCCCCTCTACTTGAGCAGGTATTGTCCTGGTCACCTCTCGAGAAGGAATATTATATAACTCTTGTGTTCTCATGAAGCCGCTCACAAATAATGAAGCTGAATATGAAGCTCTAATTATTGGGCTCCGGCTGGCTCTCGAAATAGAGGTCAAAAGTATACAAGTTTATGGTGACTCGCAACTGGTCATTCGACGGGTAATGGGCCAGTATGAAGTCCGAAAACCACAATTACTTCCATACTATACCACAGTTGTGAAGCTCAAATAAAAATTCAACTTCTTCAACATATCCCATGTGCCGAGAAGTGAAAATTCTCAGTGCCGAGAAGTGAAAATTCTCAGCTCTAGCCAAACTGGCTTCTACCATAAAATTGCCTCCCGAAGGGGAATTGGACATAAGTGTCCGTCACAGAAGACTCATGCCCAGTATCCTTGACATTGAGTCTAATATCACAGTTGAGGAAGTATATAATACAGAGCTAGATGCAACAAATGAATCTGAAGATTGGCGCAAGCCGCTCATCAAAATCAAGAAAGGTTGGTTGCCACCTGATCAAGCACTGAAAATTCAGCTCTTACACAGGGTCACCTCATATCAATTAATAGCAGAACAACTATATAGGCTGGTCCATGAAAAGAAAGGACCAGCCCTCCTCAGATGCCTATCTTTCAAAGAAGCCAAAACCATCATGAAAGAAGTTCATTCCGGACTGTGTGGAGCACACCAGGCAGGAGAGAAAGTGAAAGTCAATATCAAGCTAAAAGGCTTCTACTGGCCTACCATGTACGCAAACTGCATTTAACATGCCCGTACATGTCATCAATGTCAAGCATTTGGCCCTTTGCCGAATGGGGGATGGATATTGTGGGACCATTCCCACCCTTATCTCAAGGCCACAAATTCATATTGGCTGCTATAGACTATTTCTCTCGGTGGGTTGAAGCTATCCCATTGAGGAAGGTAACCGGAGAATTGGTCGCCAAATTTGTCAAGCAAAATATAATATACAGATTTGGAACTCCTCACAGAATCATATCTGATAATGGGTCACAATTCCGCAATAAAACAATATATGCTTTAGCAGCCAAATTTCATATTAATTGGAGGACTTCTTCAGTATATAATCCACAAGCAAATGGATTGGCAGAAACCTTCAACAAAACCCTCTGTAAGTTGCTTGCCAAAATAGTCGGCAATAGAAAGCGGGAATGGGGAGAGAAAATCCATGAAGCTTTATGGGCTTGCTAAACGGTACATAATACCCCTACCGGATGTTTGCCCTTCTCTTTGGTATATGGAGCTGAAGCAATGATACCCATCGAAATTGAAATGGCATCCTGTCGGGAGGCAATTCAAAATGAATTTCAAAGCCAAGATCAAAGTCAGATAGAAAGAAGACTTGAGGAGCTCTCCAACCTGGAAGGAATTCGACTCGAAGCATATAAATCCCTCCAAGTATATCAAGTCAGAATGGTCTGCGCTTTTGACAAAATTGGCAAGACCAAGAGCATTCAAGCAAGGAAACCTCGTCATAGTCAAATGCAGAGAAGCAATGGCAAAAAAAAAAAAAAAATCGTGCGGTAAATTGCAACCCATTGGCTCGGCCCATACATCGTCACTTTGGCACATGAAGGAGGTACCTATAGGCTGGTGCACCATAAAGGTACTGTGCCCTTTCCTCCACTCAACACCTGAAACTATACCATGCCCAGAACATGAGTTCCTCGGCCAATCATCAAAACCAAAATCTAATCACCCAGATAGGCATAAAGTCGGAAAGAAATGAAAGATGCCCTCTTTGAGGATCCATTCTAAAGTAGAAGCTTACCATGAATGGAGGCAAAAGAATCAAATACCCATCATACTATCATACAATCCTGCAAATCCCTGTAGGAGCATGAAGCCAAAAGTACTCCATCCTGCATATCCCACTCTTCATCAAATTCAATTCAAAACCAAACCATAGCCAGCAAACCACAAAGGTAGGCTATGCCAAATTCAAATTCCAAATCTATGGCCAGAAAGCCATCAAGGCAGGCCATACTCAAATTCAATCTAAAACCATAGCCAACAAACCACAAAGGTAGGCTATGTCAAACAAAACCATGACCATAGCCAACAAACCACAAAGGTAGGCTATGTCAAAATCATATCGAAACCATAGCCAACAAACCACAAAAGTAGGCTATGCCAAATTCAAATTCCAAATACATGGCCAGAAAACCATCAAAGTAGGCCATATCCAAAACCATAGCCAGCAAACCATAAATGTAGGCTATGTCAAATTCAAATTCCAAATCCATGGCCAGAAAACCATCAAGGTAGGCCATATCCAAAACCATAGCCAGCAAACCATAAAGGTAGGCTATGCCAAATTCAAATCTCAAATCCATAGCCAGCAAACCATAGAGGTAGGCTATGTCAAATCCAAATCTCAAATCCATAGCCAACAAATCATAAAGGTAGGCTATGCCAAATCCAAATCCCAAATACATAGCTAGAAAACCATCAAGGTAGGCCATATCCAAACTCATAGCCAGCAAACCATAAAGGTAGGCTATCCTAAAACCAAAGTCCCACCAGCAAACCACCATCGTAGGTGATATCAAGTTTAAATTCCAAGTTCATATCCTAAGGCCGTCAAGGCAACTCATATTCAAATACAATTCCAAACTTATAGTCAGCAAACCATCAAGGCAGATCATATCCAGATTTGATCCAAAACCACATGCACCAAACTATAAATGCCAAAATAAATCAAACCCAGAATACCAAATATAGCCACAAACCATCAAGGTAGGCTGAACCAAATAGAAGCCCGAAATTCCATATCTTAGCCATAAGCCACCAAGGTAGGCTAAACCAAAATCAAAATCAAAACCAAAACCAAAATCAAAACCAAAACAAAAAAATCAAAACCAAAACCAAAGTCAAAATCAAAATTAAAACCAAAACCAAAACCAAAATCAAAACCAAAACAAAAAAATCAAAACCAAAACCAAAGTCAAAATCAAAATTAAAACCAAAACCAAAACCAAGTCCAGAGCCAAATCAACCTAAATCCTACATCCAAAATGCAAAAGCAAAATCAAAATCTCATATCCCATCCAGGATACCACAAAGATAAATTGAAATGTCATATCCAAATCCAAAAACAAACCCAATCTCAACTCCAATACAAATCCAAATGTAAATCCCTTATCCCTGCCCCAAGCCATCAAGGATGGGCGGAATTCAAACCCAAAACCATAAATCCAAACCTAAAACTCCATGCCAAAGTCTGTATCAATATCCAAAATTAAGCTTGAAACTAAAGTAAACCCAAATCTCATATCCATATTCAAACTCAAATCAAAATACCACAAAGGTAAGTCACCACCCATTCTGCAGCCACGTCACCTCCCATTCCACATCCACATCACCACCCATTCCACAACCAGACCACCACCCATTCCACAACCAGGCTCTCATCTACCCAAACCAGTCAAGTACTCACCAGTCAGGTCAAAAAAAAAAGAAAGAAAGAAAAGGGGTTTTAAAAAATAGATATACCTCGATGGACTTAAGTATACGGCTTACTGTATGCTTGAGGGTAAAAAGATCAAAAAAATCCGGCTGAGGTGAAAACCTGAAAGGGCGCTTCAGGCAAAAATGGGTAACCCCTCAACGTGAAAACCCGAAGGGGCGCGTTGGAAAAAGCTAAAGGGGGCCAGTCTTGGTGAAAACCTGAAAGGGCGCTAAGGCTGCTAATGTAAAAAAAAAAAAAGAAAAAAAAAAATGAAAAGAAGGATTCCTCAGTCCTTCATTCATACATCCACAAAGCTATAAGTCACCACATCACAAACTTACAAAGGGTGACAGATACCACATGCAAAATAGAAAAGAGATCAAGGCAACAAGCCCAATATACAAGTGTTTATGCTTTGAAACAAAGGCAGGAAGGCTTCTTCCTCTCCAGCCATTCAAATCCAAGTGCAAACCCCTCATCCCGGCACCAAGCCATCAAGGAGGGGCGAAATTCAAATCCCAAAGCCAAAACAATAAACACCATTCAGACCCCATTCAAACCAAGTCCAGGGCTAAATCATACCCAAATCTCATATCCATATCCAAACCCAAATTCAAAATACCACAAAGGTAAGCCAACATACTCATGTTCAAACCCAAATCCACATCCAGATCCAAATTCCAAATCCGAATTTCCAATCATTGGCCAAATTCAAATCTCAAATCACGTCCGAATACACCACTCATTTCACAACCAAACCCTTAGCTATTCAACTATCCAAGTCAGTTGAGTCTGCAATAGTCAAGTCAAAAAAAAGAGAAAGAAAGAAAAGGGGTTAAAAAATAGAGATACCCCGATGGACTTAAGTATACGGCTCGCTGTATGCTTGAGGGTAAAAAGATCAAAAAATCCGGCTGAGGTGAAAACTTGAAAGGGCGCTTCAGGCAAAAATAGGTAACTCCTCAACGTGAAAACCCGAAAGGGCACGTTGGAAAAAACTAAAGGAGGCCAGTCTTAGTGAAAACCCGAGAGGGCACTGGGATTGGTAATGTAAAAAAAAAAAAGCAGAAAAGAAGAAAAAAAGGGAGAAAGAAAAAGAAAAGAAAAAAAGGGAAGGAGGAAAATGAAAATGAGGACCTTCATTGTCCTTCACCTTGTATTTACAAAGTCACAAGTCACTTTTTGTACAAACATACAAAGAGTGGTGATTGCTACATGAAAGTCAAAAAAAAAAAAAAAGGGGGGGGGGCAAGACAATGAGCTCGGCATATAAATGTCATACTGAAAAGCAAAGGCAGGAAGGCTTTTTCCTCTTCGGCTGTTCAACTTCCTTAACTTTGGAGGCTGTCAACTGGCGGAAGTTCCTTCCATAGACAGTTTCTTCTTCAGCCTCCTGATTCAAAGAAGACCTCTCTTCATCAAGCTCGCATTCCAGCCGGGCAATATACTCCTTCCCGACAACCATGCTCAACACCATCGTCACTCGCAGCATCACCTACTTGAAAGGCAGAATAAGCTTGAAACTCCAAAAATGGGCTCTCTGCATCTCCCCAAAAGTGAAAAGGGAGGATTGGCCACAAATACAGAATATGAATCCATCATCTCCCAGAAAAGAGTTGATCACAGAAAACCTGGTCACCTGAATATAAGGAAAGAAAGTCGATATCAGAAAAGAAAGCATCATCTTTAAAGACTGTATATGAGCTCAGTAAAGAATTCACCTGCAGGAGTTGATTCCATGGTAGAATATTCCTTGGCAGACATCGAGATATAAGCCCCGACAGGAGCAAAAGAATACTGTTCTGTCGAGACTCTCAGCTCAGCAAATGCAGAGGCACCGTCATCCGTCACAGCTATCTCAAGAAAACAGACAGTCAGATGATGGTTCATTATCATCAATCTCAGGCATAAAATCGACAACTGCCCGTGAGGAATTCTCACGCTCCACTCCACAAAGGAAAGGAGAACCTCCAGGCAAAGAGGCATGGCCGCCCGAAGCAATCGGACCAGCACTTTTCCTCATCTGTCTCGTCATCTAAGGTAGATAAGTCAAAAAAGGAAAGAAATGATAAGTGATGAATCAAGAAGAAGAGTCATGAGTGACAATGATGAGAGAAGAAAAGAAAAGAAAAGAAAGTCACCGCTAGATGAGGCGGAATCTGCCACCCTCCTTTTTCCAGCTCTCTTGGGTCTGGAAGAAAAGGGAATATTCAAATAAGCTTCACCATTTCTGTCTCCAACAACTTCCGGAGCAAGGATGGTTGAGAATTCAAAAAATTGATGAATGAAGTAGAAGAGAAAGAAAAAAAAGAAAGATAGCCGCGAAACCAAGAAGGTCAGCCTCAGTAGCCGAATACTATGTCAAATCTCGGACAAAGCCGAGAAGACAAGATTCGAGAAAAAGATGTCAAATCCAATCCAAGCAAATGTCAAAAAGGCAAAGCTCAGGAAGTGATATCAGATCCAACTGCGAATCAAGTCAAAATCACAAGTCAAAAAAAAAACTCTCAAAGCAAGTTGTTGAGCAAAGTCAGAAAGACGAGTCTCACCAATTGAATCCTCAATCAATTCAAGTCCGTAACAAAGACAGAAAGGCAGATCTAAAAAAAATCTCTCTGAGATAAAATCCAGAAGGCAAAGACCCAGGCAAAGAAAGCCAAAGTCAGTTCTGAATAAATCCAAGGAAGCAAAGCTGGTCTGAAGATTAGAAGCACAACTCGAAGAATGCACGGGACGTCCTCCTCCGCCTTTGGCTTCGGCGCACTTCCCGTGGGGGGCATTTGTTGACATAAAAAATAAAATTTGGTGTCAATCCCCCATTAATTTATTCCCAGAAATCCCCCTCCCCTAAACCAATGAAGGCACCATCGGTTAGGGGGTTTTTTCCCCTAACCGATGGGGCTACCATCGGTTAAGGGGTTTTTCCCCCTTAACCGATGGTGCTTCCATCGGTTGGAGGGGGAGACCCCTCCAACCGATGGTGCTTCCATCGGTTAGAGGGGAACTCCCCTCTAACCGATGGAAGTTCCATCGGTTAAGGGGAGTCCCCTAACCGATGGGGCTTCCATCGGTTAGGGGAGTCTCCCCTCTAACCGATGGAACCCCCATCGGTTAGGGGGGGATTCCCCCTTTAACCGATGGATGTTCCATCGGTTAGGGGTCCCCTTCAAAAAAAAAAAAAAAAAGAAAACAAAAAGGAACCACCCAACCGATGGTACCCCCATCGGTTAGAGGGGTTTTAAAATCCTCTAACCGATGGAACCCCCATCGGTTAGAGGGAATTTTCCCTCTAACCGATGGAACCCCCATCGGTTAGAAACCCCATTCCCACAATGTAAGGGGGTGCCTTCCCCTATAAAAGGCACCCCATCCCCCATGTTGAAGTCGGCCGGAGAAGGTGCTACAGCCCCCTTTGGAGAAATTGTTGTCCCCCTTCTCTCCCAAAGCCCGAGCAATAGAAAGTTTCTTCAAATTTCCAAAGCTTTCCTTCTCTTAATCCCATTTCTTGTGTGTGAGTAAGGTATCAAATTTTTTGTATACGGCATCGGCAAACTTCTTCGGCTAAAAGTCCGCAATAGCGGCACCGGCCCCCATGGGCTATAGGTTCTAAATACCGTCCATCATGGACATATGGTATTTTAGATACCTTTGTAATTCGTGCTCTGAATGCTACGCATCCAGATGCATATGTGCCACCTCCTATTGAGTTTTAACTCTCTGGGATGGTGTGTTTGTGCTATATGCATATGTTTCTTAGAGGAAACTCTGCCCAAGTGGAGATTCTGCCTGAGAACATATTCGTATATTCACAGATCTGCACTTTTATATATATGTTTCCTAGAGGAAACTCTACCCAAGTGGAGATTCCATCTAAGAACATATCTATAAAGTTCAAATCTGGGCTTATACATATATGTTTCTTAGAGGAGATTCTGTCCAAGCAGAGATTCTGCCCAAGAACATATTCGTATATTCACAAATTTGCACTTTTATATATATGTTTCCTAGAGGAAACTCTATGGAGATTCCGTCTAAAATCATATCTATAAAACTCAAATTTGTGCCTATACATATGTGTTTCTTGAGAGGAAACTCTGCCCATGTCAAAGTCCTCCCTCTAAAACATATCCATATAACTACGAATTGGTTTATATGCGTATATTTCCTAAGGGAAACTCTGCCCAAATGGAGTCTCTGCCCATGAACATGTCTATATAGTCATAAATTAGCATTTATATGTATATACTTCTCAGGAGGGATTCTGCATGCGCAGATGGAACCTCTCACTGGATACTCTGTTTAAACAGAGACACCGCCGAGAACATATACATAAACTGCAAATTTATGTTTATACGTAGTTATGTTCCTTGGAGGAGACTTCCTTTGAGGGAATGTTCGGCCCAAAAGGACATATTCATATGGCCATAAATTTGCATTTGTTACTCCCCTTAAAAGAAGATACCGGCGAGGATGTATGCAAGAAATGCAAATATATGATTATACCCGTATATGCTCCTTTCGGGAAAAGTTCCAGGCAAGATTAAGGGATGAACAGGTTTGACTTTTCCTTCAGTAGGAGAGGGCTCCCTTAGAGAACTCATATGTGTGTTTATCATTTTTCACCGGACCTTAAATTTTTATCATTCTACTAGGTTTACTTGAATTATGAAATTTTAAGTAGGCCAAATTGTGAGAAATTAGAAAGACGCTATTTTGATAGAATCGCAAAAATTACGTTTTCTTCTTCGGTGGGAGAGTTGACTTTTATTGGTAAGAGATATGATTTTTCTGATATTTTTATTGGATTCAAATGGGGGGTACTTCCTTATTTACATGTAATATCTTAAGTAAATGAAAGATCAAATGTAAATAAGGTATGAGTTTCAGTTCTACAGAGTGCCTGATGACTCTTCTAACTGACTGAAGAAGGACCAGTTCATCACAGACTGGTGTCTGTCGACAGCTTGGAAGTGGCTGTCGACAAATAGCAACAGACAGAGTAAGGTTTTTCTGGTTCTGAGGGTATCTGTCGACAGCAAGGGAGTGGTTGTCGACAGTTACTGTCAGTTCTGCATTTCTGGGTTCTGGAAGCATGTTACCTGTCGACAGGTAAATGCTGGCTGTCGACAGGTGTGATCTAAACTTCCAGGAATCTTGAAAAACTACCATAGGAAATTCTACCAAGTGTTCCTATGAATCTTTACATGATTGACAACATTTTCTTACTTCTAATAGGATGAGTTTCATAGTATGCTTGAGTCATAACATAAACTTTAACTAAAGCATGGTTACAAGAAATAGAACAACACATCTATGGTTGTTTCAAGTGTGTATACATGGTAAACACTTTAATTATGAAGTTCTTGTGTAGGAATAAGAAGCAAGAATGAAAGAAAGAAGGAATCCTCTAAATTTTCATTTCATACTCAATACAATCTATATCCAACTATACTTATCTAGCTTAACCTCAGGCTTTCTACCCATCCTCACAGGTTATCCCTAGGTTTATCGACCTAATGCTCTGATACCAAATTATCTGTCACGTCCTAATAAAAGGCTATTTATTGGGAAATGACAGAAAATAGGCACAAAGTAATAACATTAACGTTTATTCATTATAACGCAGTATGCGGAAGTCTTACTACATAAAGCTCCTCATTACACACTAAGTGAGGAGTAAGGATGAGTAGCTACTACTCATAACATTTTACAAGTACGCAACTAAAGCAGTAAATGGTTGGTTGATTCGTCATCGGTGTCCACTCTGCACACAGCCCATTTTATACTTCTCCCTCATCTTGATTACCTGAAAAGGGAAGGATGGGTGAGCTAACTAGCCCAGTAGAATTCAAATCCTTAAATCAAAGGATCAGAAACACATGATAATTTAGGTAAGAACATGAATGGTATCAAGAACAGGGTCAGATAACCAAGATAACATGTCAGTGAATGTATAACAGTAGTATGAAAACATAGGCATACTCAGAAATTCATATTAAGGCTCAGGTTCGGAGTCATATAAATATTCACACAGGACAAGTAATAGGATGATCATAATCAGGAGATAGTGATGCAATGTCAAACATCTTGGTGTCCTTATCCTTCTAAGACAAGGATAGAACAGACATCAAAGAGACAATACCAGATCTCAGAATAGTAGCTTGATACAATGATAGTAAAACTCAGGTCATGCTCAGGTATATAGCTCAAGAATTGGTTCATATATCAGTTCACACAGTACAGGAAGTATGATGACCATAATCAGGAAATAGTGATGCAATGCCAAACATCCCGGTATCCTTATCACTCCCGTACGGCCCGTAATGAATTCGGGTGCTCCTCCCAGGACTGGACCAGCCCTATTTGCACAGGCATATCAGTTAGGTGGGGTCCAAGGACCCAATAAATGTCATCATCATAAGTTTATCATATCTCACAAGGTGTTCAAGCCTTTGAACTCTCAAGTCATCAAGTAATATAAACTTAGTTGTCGAATACAGGAGAATGGACTCAACGGAGTACCATTCGGAGTTGACAGTTTCAAGGATAATTCAATAATGAGTAAGGTATCCAAAGTGGGTGATCTTTATAGTAGAATGACAGTAAATATCAAAGTAAATATGAGGGTAACTTGGTAGTCTAATAGGGTGAAGTTTAAGCAAGGATTTACACATGAAAAAGTGCTGAAATCCAAGGCAGGGCAATAGCTGTCGACAAAGGGGCTGTCGACAGATGGTTACCGACAGAACTCAGGTTTGCTGGACTGTGTGTATCTGTCGACAGCAACCAGGGGGCCTGTCGACAGCTACACACAGACCCAGTTATCTGGGTTCTGGATAGCATGCGCCTGTCGACAGCTTTTGGGCTGGCTGTCGACAGGAAGCTGCAGAACTTCCGTAAATCTATTTAAATCCATTCTAAGCACCCTAATTATAGATCTTATAATTCAAGACATGATTGGTATCAAATGGAAGAGTCTAAATAGAGTTTTCACAGTGGTTTATAAACTGAACAAACAAGATGAAAGAAGAGGTTTGCAATTCAAACTTGACTTGCTTGAAACTAAACATAGTATGGTGTTGGAAGTGTGGTCTTGATAGCAATGGATTATTGGGAGATTATTACAAGATGGACACTAAAACACAAGATATTTAATGTTCCAAATCAAAGCTTGAGGTACAAACGTCTAAATGGGAAGAATCACAATGTTCTAAGATATCGAAATTTCTAGCAAAACTCTATAGCATAAACATGGATTATGGGTGGTATAAGAGGTTAGAAACTTACTTAAATTGTAATGGGAATGAAGATGCCCCTTGATAACTATATGATTTCAAAGATAATTGGAGGGATCAAACAAAAGAATTTGAGGTTACAATCTCGTATACAAGCTTAACCGAGATTGTTTAGCCGGCTCCAAGGCAATCTCGTATGAGGCTAAATTCTTTCAACATGACTAGAGAATAAAAGTTCAAGGAAAGGATGAGAACCTTCAAGATAAATACTAAAACTCAAAGTGTTCCATGGATTTAAATCAAGGCATGAAGGACCAAACATCTGAACAGAAGTTAGTCACAAGTTCTAATGGTATTGTGACTTCTATCAAACTTCTATAACATATACAAGGATCAAGGGTGGAAGAAGAAGAAGAAGAAGAGATGATCTGGAAGTAAAACAAGTATCTTTTCCTCCCTAACGTAAGAATATTCATCAAAACTAGATGAAAACTAGTAGGATTATAGTTATATCAACTTGGCTACTCAACACGAGTTATTTATCATGTGTGGAGAACAGGATTAAGGAAAAGGAAATGAATCCTACCTTGCTAAGCAGGAGAACTTCCACTTGATTCTTGATTAAAGAGCCTAACCCAGTGAAAGAAACTTCTTTCCAACGTAGATAACTTGCTAGCAATGACAGTAGCTCCAATAGAAGGTTGACTCCAAGATAGCAGTAACTATAATTGCAGCATGAACAAACCGAAGTAGTTGCAGCAGTAGCAGACACTAGGAACCGGAATTGAGAAAGGATACAAGAATGGGAAGAAGATCTAGCAGATGCCAGCAGGAAAGGCAACATGAGCAGGAGTGGAGAAAGGTGCGTATGAAGGGAGATGGTTGGCTTTTATAACCCACATCACCTTCTCATGCAGAGACACATTGGTTGCCCATGTGTCATGGTAAGAATCCTTTGATTCTTACCTTAACACGTATCACATGCAACTTACCCTTTGGTTACACATAAGTAACCGTAATGATGGCCTATCCCTGATGTAATGGCTCTTTAGGAGCCTTACACGTACCCCACTGGAATTTCCCAAAAATTCCATCCCGTAATTAAGCCATAATTCAACTGGCCACTTGTTCCTTAAATAAACCTACCCAAACCATATCTAATTGCCATAAAATTTTGACCATAGACTAATATGATAGTTTTACTAATTGTGGTGATTTTTAATTAATTTTTAGATTTTATTTTATACTAGGTGAAAAATCACCCGAAAAATGGTCGCGTCGACTGTACCCTGAAATCCGTACGTCAAAAAATTCAGATAATTACATATTTAATTTCTCCACATTTTTCTGGAAATTATGATGTTCTCGGATTTTTATTTCGATGTCGTTTTCCAGTATCGCACTGTGGAGGCACGCACTTCGAGGTACGACACTGGGATAATGTTCATTACCACTAATTAAGTCTATCATCCAATTATCACAATTTTTTAATAACCCTAAGGTATTTTAACCAAATTACTTCTATTTTTAAATTTCTGGGGCGTTACACAAACTCCTCTCCTCCAAGCTCTCCACAGAGCACAAGCAACAGAGGGCTCAGGGAAGAAGAGCACCAGCCGAAAGAGGAAGAAAGGGGCTGTTCTCAGGCTTGTGTCCATTTAAGCCTCGGAGGTGAGAATGTGATGACTTGCCTGTCGCGTTCACTCATGTGAACATGACGGCCAACCCGTCGTGATCTCATGGTCAAGGTCAACTTGACCAACGGAAACGCCACGCGTCGCCTTTGCAACCTTGACACCATGAACGCGACACCTGACCTATCGTGTTCATTACGTCAGTGATTGACACTTGCCCCGTCTGTCCCGACAGCAAAATGACAAGGATGCATGCTGCGGTCAGAGACTGAATGCGACAGCATGCCCGTCGCGTTCCCAACCAAAACGTGACAGACATCCTGTCACCTTTAGAAGGCGACAGCCAAAGCGTCGCGACCTTCAACAGAAGGTGGCTGACTAAAAGAAAGGAGGGATGTTACAGTGTTCCTATTGCCTTCTGGCTCTGGTTGTGTCTGGCTACTGGTTTGCCTGGGGTTTGGCCTATTGATGCTGAACGTGATGGGTCGACGACAGGCCACGTTATCATCAGAAGGTGACACCCCTGTGGTCCCGACCTGGTTGTGGCGAGTTCGTTGTCGCCTTCTTCTAAAGGTGACGCGCCTTCGGTCGTGTTCTTTCTACCGAGTTCCTAGCTGAGGTGTGTGTGCCTGTGTTGGTCATCTGTCCTCTCGGGCCGTGCATACCCTGTGCCTGATGGACTTGTCTTGGTTACGAGCCAGTCATACTACTTGTTTGTTGTTGGTTTCCCCGCCTGTTCTCTGTCGCCCAGTGCTTAGAACTTGAGGGCTTGTCCCGTTCAGAGGTTGTTACCATTACTTGGGACCCCCCATCCCAGCGCGCCGGTCGAAGGAGTTCTCCAGGCGGCGGACGTGCTCGAGTGTCAGACTCTAGTAGTTGAGGGGAAAATGGTGGGGACGACGACGTAGAGTCGTTTGCAGAGCTCTCTTGGCCGGGATGGGACGTCGAGGTGGTTTTGGGTTGTTCTTCTGGCGCGGTCCAATCAGTCATGTTCCTCACTACCTCGCTATGTGTTGGTTCCAGAGCCGCGTAGAGGGGTCAAGCATGGGGCCTCAGCTCGATCGGGCTTGCAGTTGTTCTTGTGTGGTTCTGTGCTCTTATTGTGGCTCACTGGCCTCACTCTTCCGGGAAGGTTGTAAGCAGAAGTCGACTGGCGAGCGGTAAGCGATCTGTAGGTGCTCCCGACTGTCAAAGGCGGTGGTGTGCTTGTTGTTGTTGTGTCGACGTTTCCTTACGGTGTTCTTCGTCTGTGGGTCTCTTGCCTTGGCAAGACACGACAGTTGTAGCCAAGTCGTGTCTTGCCCCATTGGCGCTTGTTGGTTTAGCGCTAGGGCCTGGTGCCCTGGGTTACTGTAGTGTTGCATTGAGTGAGCCCCCTGTATGATCCGGCTCCCTTGGGCCTTGGCCCCCGTCCTCGGGGTTGCACTGGACCTGCTAGTCTCGACGGTGTTGCGACAGCACGGTCAGTTGCGACATGCTTCTTGTCTCGCCCCCTTTGGGCGTCGCATCTTTGACGCGCCGTTTGGAGGCATCACGTTCTTGTCACACCGTCTAGAGGCGACGCGACTTCGTTCTGACTGTTCTGACGCTTGTCCTTTTTATCAGAATGGCATTGTCAAGTGTCAGGCGCGTACAACGTTGACGCGACTTGGCAGGCCATCGCGTTCTGGTTTGACCAGCCGTTGGTTTGACTGCTTTTGGGGTCACGACCTGGGGGTCAGTCGCGACATGGTGTCGCGACCTCTGGAGCCGTCGCGACAAAGTTCTTGTCGCGCCACTCCGGCCCGTCGCATTTCTGGGGCCGTCGGTTCAACCGAGGCACCCATTTCCCCCTTCCCCTTTCTTCTTTCCCTTCATCTTCCTTCTTCCTCCTCGAACTCCCTTGCTTCTCCGATGTGTTCATGGTGCTCGTGGCGAGGAGGTGATGTCCCCTTCGTGTAGGCAACGTGCTCGTGGTGCTTGGAGTGAGGAGGTGGAGGACATTCCTACGAGAAGGCCCCAACGGGTTCGCTCTACTTTTAGGTAGGGACTCCCCCTCTTCCTCTCATTCTACCATGTTCCCTTCCCCTCGTGATTCTTATATCTTCGCCATAGTTGGGGTTTGGGAATGAGTGATCCATGCCTCGTTCGTGGAGAGGTTTCCCTTGAGTGTAGATCTCCATGTTTAAAGCATGAATCGTGGGGTTTTGAGGGTGGTTTGTCTATTTCCATGCTTTCCTAGTGTTTCCCCATGTTTCCCTTCCCCTGTAGGTATGGCTTGTTCGGTTTTGGGGTGATCCTTGGGAGGACTGTCCCGGGACCCCCTTTGGCTGAGATCGCGACCGGCCTGAGGGTCGCGATGATGTCGCGACGCATGCACCGACCGCGACAGCCTTGGTTGTCGCGGCAGGCATGGGCACCGTGACATCATCGCGACGACCAGGAGCATCGCGACAGTGTCGCGGTTGGCCTTAGTGTCGCGACAGTGTCGTGACAGCCATAGGCGTCGCGATAGTAACAGATTCAGCTAAGTTCTCGCGAAGTCGTTTCTCGTTGAGTCTTCGCCGTTCTTGGTTCTTTTTGTACCCGTGGCACCAGTGCTAGTTCCTAGTACGGTCCTACACTAGTCGTTCGCCCGGTGCTCGGCAGCTGAGGACTTGTCCCGTGAGAGGTTGTTATCGTTTACCTGGGACCCCTATTCCCGTGCGCCTGTTGAGGGAGTGCTCTGGACGACTGGCGTGCTCGAGTCACAGACTCTGGAGCGGAGGGGGAAATGGTGGTTAGAACAGCAGCATTGAGTCATTTGTAGAGCTCTCGTAGTTGGTCTGGGACGCCGAGGTCGTTTGGAGTTCTTCCTGGCGCAGGCCAGTCAGTCCTTCTTCTCATTGCCTCACTCTTTGTGGCCCTGGAACCACTTGGAGAGGTTAGACGTGGGACCGTAGTCCGGCCAGACTACGGCGGTTATTGTTGTGGTTACATGTGTTCCTGCCCCACTCTAACGAGATGTGGTGGTCTTGACCTGGGTCGAGGGTAAGACGTCAGTGGACGCTCCTGACCTGTTGACTAGTGGTAGTTGTTTCCGTAGCTAGTGTCGTTTGTCCAGGCAGGGTTCCTTCTGTCTGTGTTTCCAGTCGTGTGGTGGTCACGACGTGCAGATTCTACAGAGTTTTCTGACCGTGTTGTCCTTTCCGTACCGTTGCTAGTTGGTAGTTCGCTTCCGCACTTTCCTATGTAGGTTATAATATATAACTGCTATCATTTACTTTAATTATGTATATTCTTTCACGTCTGTTAGATCCAGTAAGAGATTGGTAGTCCCTATTGAGCTTCTGTTGTGAAGCTCATCTCTTACTTTTTGCAGGTGAGACTTCCCAGCAGCGGCAGGGTGCGCGTCGGACAGAGTAGACGGGGCAGTCATCGTCGTCCCCATAGGTAGCAGTGGGATTCACCTTTTCCTCAGTTGTACTTCACCCTCGGGGTATGCCCCTAAGTGCCTTGTTCTTCCCCTTTTTGCTTACTTGTACTCGTTGTGTGTTGGGACTGTAGCTAGAGCGTTACATAACTATCTCGCTCTTTTCTTGCTTCCGCGTGTGTGATCCTAGTTCAATAGTTGACATTTATTTCCTTTACATATTATGTTAGACTTGTGTTATAGCCCTTCTGGGTCCTCGGATCCGTGGGTGGTGTCCGCGAAAATCGGGTTCTCGGCTTGAGCCGAGGGTCGGGTTCTCGGGGTCGTTACACCCCCGACCTAGTCGGGGTTTCCGTGGTGCTCCCATCCTTGGTCGTTGTACGAAGGGTTGGTGTGGAGTGTTCTCCGACGTAGGTACACTTTGGTGGTTTCTATCTTGGTGTTCTCTCGGTGTGCCTTGCGGAGGCCTCAACTTCGGTTTCGTAACTTGTGCTCGGTGCCGTTCGTGGTGGCACCTGTCTGTGTGACTTCCTGATCTCGTGGAGGTCTGGATTGGTTGTGCTTGTGTGGTGAGATTCTGTTCTCACGTGGTTGCTCCGTGAGCTCTTTATCTCGGCATGTGTGTGTCGATGGTTACTTCCGCATTGTGTCTAACTCTGCTAGTTCTATGAGAGTCGTGAGTGGCTCAACCCTAGTTGCAGATCGTGGTGTTACTCTGTTCCCGCTATTTGTATTAGCTAGCTTAGTTGTTTCCTTAGTTACTGCTCTATAGTGTAGTTGCTCCCGCTTTCTTTGGAGTTCTTGTTGCTCTGGATGGTAAGGGACTGATTATCCCTACTGGGCATTGTTCATAAGGCTCACCCCCTACTTTCTTCATGTAGGGGCTTGTTGTCGCAGGAGTTCAGGGCCGGACGGTTGAGGTGGCGGTTTGTTACGCCGTGCATTGCCAGTAGTGTGGGTGTGTTAGCGTGAGAGCTCTTGTACTTGTGTGAGTTGAGAGTTGCCTTTTTGCAAGTTCTCGAGGTATGCTCCTTAATGACTACAATTTTCTTTTTGTACTTGAACTTTTACTTGAGACATGTTGTACATAATATTCTTATTTTAATGTATGAATTTCTTGTTATAGTTATTTGAATTCATTACTTATCTCACATGACTAAATGCTAACCCTTCCGAGTTTTCGGGCCCGTAGGTGGTTGTCCGAGGTTCGGGCACTTGGAGAGCCTTCCGGGTGTCGAATCCTCACGGGCCGTTACACAATGGTTATCTGTGTTTCGACCTGTTTCCGACCTTTCCATATTCATTTTTCCGTTTTCGATTACTTTCTGATTTTTCATTTTCATTTCTGATAATATATTATTTTATTTTATTTACAAAATATATACTCTTAAAATCTTATTTCTTAATATTAAAAAACTTTAGACTAAGTTTTTAGCTTCTTCTTAATTTGTAAATAGAATCTAATTAATTTGTCACTCTCGTAGTATTTATTATACATATTATTATCAAAAATATCTTTTTTATCATTACTCTTAATGTTATATACATCTACCATTTGATTGTACTAAATATTTTGATTATTTTTCATTTTCTGTCCGATTTAGATTTTTTTTTATAGAAAATAGATATAAAAAAATATCATTTTCATTTCCGACACCGAGCCGTTGATAGCCCTACATATAACAACTATTTATAACATATATATATATATATATATATAGGGAAGGACTTTCTTTTGTTGTATAGCGCATATAGCAACTACTTATAACATATATATAGAGAAATATATTTTTTTGCTCTACAGTGTCCAAGATTATTGAGAACTCCTAATCTCCCTCAAACTCGAACTCAATGTTGGTGCCTACTCTCTCACAACAGAGAAATATATATATATAGAAAAATATAATACTCGCTCCAAATATTCGGTTGAATATTATATATTTTTATAAAAATAAGCGTGGATCGTGTTGCTATAATGGCACTAGATATGTGTGGATATATGTCATCGAGCGAAGAGTGTATAAAATAAGAGGAATAATAAACGGATCCGGTCACCGAACCTATCCAACCCGGGCCGTCGCTGTTGCGGGGAGCGCGTCATGACCTGGCAACCTAATAAAGCACCCCTACCCCTACTCTAATATCCCACATACGACCTAGCCGTAGGCGCTTGCGTCTTGGCCTCACCTTGGTCGACGGCTCCCCGGTGCACGCGACCGTTAACCTGCAAGGAAGACCCCACCCGGCCCCCTCTTCTCTGCTAATTAATATCATATGGCTAGTAATAATATCATGGTCGCTGCTGGTTCTTACGGAATCCGCTCCACCACCAGCGTAGCTTGATGGCGACTGTGGTTGGCCTACGTCCACACACACACACACACACCCGACCACCAACTGGCTGCTATTTATTATAGACTTAATACACAAAAATATATCAAATATATTTTAATAAAATATATGTTATATTTTACATCATATATTTTAGGACGAATTACTAATCAATCTTCATTTTTAATATTTATTTTTAAGTCTCTAACTTACATATTTATAATTATAGAGATAAGTATATAATTATATAATTTTCTAACCATGTTTGGTATTTAGATAGATCGGAAATAAAGTGAGATTATCCTCAAAATTTCTATTCCCGATCTATTTAAATACCAAACATGATCTAAAAGACTTACATAGTTGTCAAGAACTTAAAAATAAGTCCCTAAAAAATATGAATTGATTGATAATTCTCTCTATATTTTATCATGCATGTTTTTGATTCTATCTATTTAACTCGATTATAATTGAGTTATAAAATAAAACTTGTCCTCTACAACTCTCTCTCTCTCTCTCTCTCATAGATCTCAACCCCAACCAATCAACTCTCCTAGTTCATTTCCCTCTCTCCTCTATTGAAAATAGATATTTTAGTACCTCTTATGTTCACATGTTAAATCTATTATTTCTTCTATTTAATTGATTGCTAAATATAATTGTTGATTTTTTTAATTTTTTTTAAAGATATAGAATATAATATGAAGATTTTAAGAGTGTATATATTATAAGAAAACAATATGATCTGTTAGGGATATATTTATAATTTTCTCTACGATATGTATTTTAAGTGCTTTCGCTGTTACTGCCATCATCACCGGAATGGTCTTCTTTAGTGTTTTAACAGCATCAAATCCACTCTTCATCTTGTCATCAAATGATCCATCGTTTGGTTCGGCCCGTCGAAACGCTATGCACCTTTTTAACAAAACAAACACATTTGCTTTGTTTAGTGGACAACTTTATTTGCCGATAAGTTACACACAATTTTAGGGTCCTTCCATTTTGATGGAGTCCACTAAATCATATAATATGTTATTCACATATAAGGCTTGTGTTTACCTTAGATTAATTTTAAGGATTACGAATGAAATGGATAGGACCTTAAGATATATAGTGTATTAAGTAACCTTAATATAATTGTCAAAACCCTCACAGAAATGTTACTGATCATATTATCTCTTCAATGGTTATCAGTGCCAATCAAATGCCATCTAACCCTTTATCTGCCAAATAAAATGGGCATATGCGAAGCTCATTAACATAATAAAGACATAAAGAAATTAAATTGAAAAGAATCAAAAGTATTTCTCATTCATGTACATAATGTATTTAATATCCGATCATATTAATTATAGGTTCATTTTCCACATAAATGATTAGTGCCTAGTTAATTAATTGTGCGTCTTTCTACTCTTTGTAATTGCAAGGTACTCTTAATCACCTGCACACATGGAGTAGAAACTTTGAAAGGCCACTATTTTGGGCCCAAACTACTCCGGGCCACATACTAATTACTACCCGAGGAGCACCATGTCTAGGTAGCTCTATTTATTGTTTAATTTAATTATAGTTGTAGCACCATGTCTAGGTAGCTCTATTTATTGTTTAATTTAGTTCTTTACTCCTACTTTTCGTAAGTTTAGTGTTGTTTCGACTTTTGAGAGAGTTTTCTTATTGAGCCAGTGACTTGTGAGGCTCACACCTACTCCTTTCAAGTGAAGGAGAGTAGGAGAGTTCTAGTCCCTCATCTAGTTCGGAGCCGTGCCGTAGCGGAGTTGGACTTGCACCTCCAACAACGTAGTTCTACTTTCTGTTTCACCTCGTGATATGCCTCACGCTGTTGTACTTTGACATTTGTTGAGAACTGATTATATAATCTCATATAAATATATGTGAGACGTAAAATCTTATATATATTTAATGTGTGTCTTTATATTTTTACGGATATATGTGTTGATATCTCTTGCGAGACATTAATCTATTCGTTGGAGACGGAGTCAGATCAAATTTTTTATTAAATTAACGAGTTTGAACAACGAAGATCATCACAGTTTGCTCAGGCTAAGCTCCCCCTCCAAGGGAACCCGATGGGAGAAAGAGATGAGAGAGGGGCGGTGCTAAAACCATTCAATTTTCTCAAATTTTTTAATTTTCCTAGCATGATGTCTCCGAACCTTATTACAACCCTTTTATAGATAGAAAATTTAAAAGGCCACTATTTTGGGCAAACTACTCCGGGCCACATAGTTACTACCCAAGGACTCAAATAAAAATGCATAAAATTTATAAAAGCTCCTAATAACTTAAGTACACGGTATTGGACCCATATAAGATATGTACAACTATAGTTTAGAAGATATCAAAAGCCCAAAACAACAAGTGAGCAAAGACTGATGCGCTGTCCTCATGCATCACTTCTGCATATAATCGTAATGATACGCGTTAAACAAACAACAAATCGGGAATTCCGCGTTCATGTGTGACTACAAAGCAATGCCAATACTCTTCCCTTGCGTTGCGTTGTGCGATCCGTCTCCATATTTTTGACAAGGCCCTGTGTCCCCACTAGAAAACTAACCCACATGATGTGTTCCTGGATTAAGTTATTATAAAAAGTAGGTGACCCAATTGCACTGCAGAATTATAATAATTAAAACGTATAAACATACTTATCCAAAGATTACAATCATAGTTGGGGATTAATGGGGATGCTCCAGTCGATTAAAAAGCAAAAGTCTCTGAAATCGACCGTTTTCACATATTCACATCCACACTCTCTGCCCTACGTCTTAGGGGGTGAATATGGTTCAGTTCAATTCCGTTCACCTCATTTTTTTGGTAAATCAAAATTGAACTGAATTGAATTGAACTGGTTCAGTTCAATTTAAATCGAAAAAAAAAAATCATATTTAAGAGTCGGTTCCCCATGACTAGTCAACTGATTATATTTTTTTGTGTGTTATTATTTATTATCAAATATATTTAATATATATACAGTTTAGTCAATTTTTTAATAAAGAATTAAATTGAATTGCAAGAGTTTTTAACAATCAACACGAATCGAATTAAATTGAACCGATCGATTCGATCTAATTTTTCGAAGTTGAATCGTATAATGAACACTTTTACTACACCTTCGTGTAGACGGAGTAACCGGTGAGCACTGTTCCACAGCATAAAAGAAAAAAAAAACGACTTCTTATTTTAAAAAATCGATCTTTGTAAATAAAATTTGAAGTGACGTGTATGATAATAAATTAATTTAAAATAACATTTCTCCGTAAAGAAAAGGTGAGGCGGGGGGAAAAGGAGAATGACCGTCCTACTGTCCGGCTTTTTCCCTATCCATCCGCCCGCTAAATCTGGCCGTTCGATTCGAATTATTATGTTGGACGATAGATGTACCCGTTTACGTCGGTGGGCTCCTCGGCTGATGGACCTTTCGCGATAAAGCAACGGGAGGGCTCCGGTACGCAACGGGCACGTGGAGGTAACGAGGGAAACGAGTACGTGCCGATGCGCACAGGTATTCGAGAGAAAACCGGAACGAAAGGGAAGGGCATCTCACAGGCTCCACATTTTTTGTCGTGTTGTGAAGTTGAGCATCTTTTTCCGTATTGTAGACTCCATGCTGCGCAGCCTAAGCTGCGAGACGCACCGCACTGAGAAATCCAGGCTCACTCCCCCCGGCAGGTCACGGCTTATCCGTGAAAGCCGTGGGCCCCATCCACTTCAAGACAAGCGAGAAAAGGAGGAAACCCCTCCGCGACTAGTCGGTAGAGTCGATACTACTCCATCCACAGGAAAGAAAAGATATATATATATATATATATAAGCGGTTGCACTGTAGCTTAAAGCCAGACGAAGCTCCGCACGGTGCCAAGGGAAGCTGGTCGTCCGTGCCGCACGAATGGGGGGAAATTACCGCACGTCACCACCGGTCACCACACCTGGGAAGTTCTACCTCTAAAACCGTCGGTTCGCCAATTTGAAATTAGAGTTGCGCATAATTTGAATCAAATGAAAGAATTAAATCAAATCGATTGATTTAGATTAGTTCGATTCGAGTTGAGATGAGAGATGTGGGTAATTTAAGTGAAATGAAATTAAATCGATTGAATCGAATATATTTTAAATATAATAATAAACAAAATATTTGACAAGACCACCGTAGTAGAATTGGTTAGCCCCTTGGTCTTTGAAGAGAAAGGTGAGAGTTTGAAACTCACATCCCTCTTAAAATATTTAATTTTGTATTTTTGGGGTCTAAACTGAGCTTTTATTTGGGTCAAGAGTCGGTTCGATGCCCGGGTGCGGTTCGAGAAGTGGGCATATTCCGTTCTCTTGGTCCGATGTGCAGGGGCACGAAGGTCAAAGTCCTGTAAACGCGTGGGGCCCACAATGGAATGAGGGGTAAAAACGAGATCGCCCGTCCCTGTCGGGTGCCCGCGGCCTCGGACACGCGTAAGTCTCTCGTAGCATGGCACACCAGAGCCGGCTGGCCCGCTACCCTGGTGACTGGTCCCCCAACCCCAAACTCCGACTCCCAGCTGATCATGGCACTCTGGTTGAACCGTGTCCACGCCAGATGCCACGTAGCATCTGATTCAGCAAAAAAAAAAAAAAAATCTTGAACTGCTGCTCGGCTGCTCCTCGCGCACACAATCTTCCCCACCGCCCTTAAAACGCAGGCCCTCTTCTTCTTCTACCGCTACCGACTGACCTGCTATGCTGAGGTCCCCACACCCTCTCACGCCGAGGAGCCTCCGGCGACGGCGATCGCGCCTTCAGACCACTCCCCGCTTGTGAATCCACCGTAAGAAGGGCGGAAGTCGAACTCGTTAGGGGTGGAATCCCCGCGGGCATGGAGTCGCAGACCGTCGGCGCCCGAATACCGCCTAGAGACCGCCGGAAAACCGCCTACCCTCTCAGCCACGACTTCCCCGATCCGCGCTAGCCCCGTCCGTGCCTTCCGCGGAAGCTCAAAGGTTGTGGAAACTCCTGCCTTTGCCTTGGGAACAATCATAGCAGTTATTCCGTTCTTGAGGTTTAAGCAAGCAACCTCTGCCCCGGAATTTGTTTTTCTTCTTTTATTCTTGTGTGTGTGTGTGAGAGAGAGAAAAGAGAGAGGTAGAGGTGTGCATCTGATGCGTCCTCTTGATCGCGATCTTGGGTACTTGTCAATTTTTCTTTTCTTCTGTAATTTTTCCTCGTTTTCGTTACCTGTTCTGTGCCAATCTTGTCATACCGCTCTTGCTGTCGTCAGACGAAACCCCTAGCCATTTAGCCATTTCTTTGATCGTTTCTGGGATTGTAGCCTTCGGAAAAGGATCTTTAGAGGAAGCCGTGAGGCAAGGATTTTACCCAAGTTGCAGATAGGGGAAGATCTTTTCGATTGGACTAGCAATCATGCCGTTCCCGTCAAAAATCCAGCCGCTCGACCCTCAGGGGGTGGCGTTTCCGGCGCCGGCCGACGTCCCGAAGGTTGCCCTCTCCTCCAAGTTCCGGCTTAAGAGGCTGTTCGAGCGGCAGTTCACCGGTGCCCTGAAGACCCCCTCGGTCGAGAAGACTGCCTGCGCCGGGGACGGCAAGGAGAGGGAGGTAGCGGTTTCCGAGCTAGAGCCCAGCTCGCTATGCCTCGCCAAGATGGTGCAGAACTTTATGGAGGCGGAGCCGAACGAGCGGCCGCCGCCACCACCGAGGTGCGGGCGGCGTCGCTGCAACTGTTTCAATGGCAACTGCGACGACAGCTCGGAGGACGAGCTGGACTATGGCGACACCTTTATCTCCACCGCCCCCTCCGGCGATGCCGCCGACCTCCTCAGAGTACTCTCTCTCTCTCTCTCTCTCTCTCTCTCTCTCTCGACATTTCCTCTTTTTCGATCGAATCCGTTGGTGTTCGCGTCGCACAATATTCCTCAGTTTAGTTTCAAATACATCGATGAGTGATCGGTCTGATGTTTATCGATAACTTTTCCTTGGTTCTAATTAAAAAATGATGTGGATGACGAACAGAGTTTGGTGCCTTGCGCTAGCACGGCGGAGAGGAACCTCCTGGCGGACACGTCTAGGATCGTAGAGAAGAGCCACGGCAAAACCTGCTGCGGTAGCAGAGGGAACAGGGGAACTGTCTGCAGGAGGATCGTCGCCGATGGCCTCGTCGCCCTGGGACACGATGCCTCCGTCTGCCGCTCTCGCTGGGACAAGTCCCCTTCCTTTCCCGCCGGTACGCAGATTGCCGACGGGGGTTGATCAATAGTTGTCCTGTTTCTTCCCCCATCCATTCCGATGAGTTCTGTGAGTTGATTTGGGCATTTTTGGTTTCTGCAGGCGAATACGAGTACGTTGACGTGATCTTGGACGGCGGGGAGAGGCTGATCATCGACATCGACTTCCGGTCGGAGTTCGAGATCGCCAGGTCCACGAAGAGATACCGGGCAGCGCTGCAGACTTTGCCGGCGATCTTCGTGGGACAGGAGGAGAGGCTGGTGCCTATCGTCGCCGCCGTGTCGGAGGCGGCGCGGCAGAGCCTGAAGAAGAGGGGTCTCCACGTCCCACCGTGGAGGAAACCCGACTACATGCGGGCCAAGTGGCTCTCCCCTCACCAGCGGGTCGCACCCCCAGCCGACGCGCCGCCGGAGACCCCCATGCCGCCGGAGGCGCCTTCCATCAAGTCGACGGATGCGGAAAAGATGACACCTGGCGGGCAGCGGCTAACAACGACAACGGCGACGGCGGCCGCAAGTTTAGTCCCAGCAACAAGACGGAAGAGAGTGAGCGTTGGAGGATGATCACACCCCTCGATTTGAACGGCGAGCTCGAGCTGCGATATGTGGAATCCGGCCGGCTCGCGGTGTCCCCTCCGCCGTCTCCGGCAAACACCCCCGCCTCAGACTTCGCGGAGGGAAGGAACGAGAGAAATTGTACGGAAGAGATCCCACGGGCGGCGGCGGCGAGGGTGGTGTCGGCGTGGCAGCTGCCGGCTGTGAAGCCAAAGGCGCCCCTGCAGAAAGGGGTGAAGGTGGTCACTGGCCTAGCGTCCATCGTCGGGGACCTCAACTGATCTCTCCGTCCGGTCCGCGGTCTCCTCTCCTGTTTTTTATTTTATTTTATTTTTTGTTCCGTGAGGTTGTTTTTTTCTTCTGTTTTTTTTTTGTTCGGTCTATCCCTCACCAGGAGGAGGAGAGAATTTAAGAATTCTTCTCCATAATAGAGAGAGGACTAACTGAGGCCCGTTTATTTTTCTTCTCTTTTTTTTTAAAAAAAATGTTGGGATAATACTTTTGCATTTTAGTCCTGTCTCCCATCCCGGCCGGCTCTTTTGTGTGCGAGCGTTGTAAAGGCACGTGTGAAGCAAGTGCCCGCCGGTGGCTTATACAGGACTGTTGCATAGCTATAAAAGGCAATGATAAGAATTTCTTGTTCGTCTTTTGATCGTTGTTATTAGAGAAAATTAATTAAAAATCTCTGACATTAATATGATTTAATGAATATTGTAATTAAAAATATTTATTATAATAAATTATAATTTTGTTAAAATTAAAAAATAAATTAAAGATTTTTAATTAATTTATTTTTATTATTAAAATAAATTAATTAAAAATTTTCGACTGTAATATAGAGATTTTTATTATAACAGAGTTTAAACTTATATTATAACAGCTGTAATAAATTACAATTTTATTAAAAATTAATAAATGAGTCAAAAATTTGATAAGAAATTTTAATTAATTTGTCTTTATTATTATTACCGATTGTTTGTTAAATCGCAGAAGAAAAAGAAGAAGGATGACTTGTGGGTCAGGTTGAGTGGTTATTCCTCGCCGGTGGATAGGACGTTTTATTCCTTGTTCAACGGCCCCGTACCCTCCGTGGAGGTTATTCCTGTAATGGATAAGAAAATAAATAAAAAAGAACGAATAGACACTTTTTTTTTTTCCAAATTTTCTTCTTGCCCGCGTGACCAGAAGAAAAGAACACCCTGGAAATTGCGTGACCTCTTCCCGTTCTTTTTACTTTTTTTTTTTCTTTCTCTCTCTCTCTCTCTCTCTCAAGTTGAGAAAGAGAGAGAGAGAGGGACGAAACGACGTCTCTCACAGACCCTGTGCTATCTCAAAAGCTTTGTATCCCTAAAGTAAAAGGGCCGTGTGTGCGTATGTGTGCTTTGAAAAGAAATTTTTTAATTTTACCAGGACGGTACGCAAGCGCCAGAGCACCTATCTGAGTAGATTGGATGATGCCTCTCAAGTCACACAAGTCATATGCTCTTTTTCTTGATCTTTTTAAAGGGAGGAGACATGCATGTGTGCCTCCTCCTCACTACCGAGTAACCCACTATTTTTCCTCGCTCACAGCCAAGTGTTCCCCCGCATCGCCCTTTTCCCGAGCGGCGGTACTGAACGCCCCCATCTATCCATCTACCTCTCGGTGCGTGAAGAAGAAGAGCAGGTAGAGGTGGTGGTGGCTGTTGGGGTTGGGTGGGTGGGGGCAGCCGAGGCGCCGTAGAAGTGCGCGCCTGCGTGCGTGCGGTGTGACCCCTGCCGCTGCCTCCCATTTCACCCTCGGAATACAACAAACCCATGTGTACGTACTTTGCCTTGGTTTCCCCTCCGGACGATAACCGCCACACCTCACTCTCGTGCGGCCACCTCTTCAACGTTTCGCCCACCAACACCACCACCACCGCCACCACACTCCTTCCCATCGCTCTTCAGGATGACGTCAAGTCCCAACCCCCCAAACCATAGACCTCCGCTATTTTACTACCCCTCGTTAAACTAAACTAACTTCCGTTTCTTTTCCAAGATAACCAAGTCTACTAAAGGCGCAGTAGCTGCTGCGTTCCCAGCTCCGAGTTGTTACTTGTTACGCCTGTGTATATATGTAAGAAATCCTTGTCATCATAGTTGATATCAATAATTGAGGATATGGATCTCACATTAACCTAAGATCACAGGCATCTAATGCAGGTTGGTGTTGGGTGATGGGTCTTTTTTTGCAGCAGACAGCAATAACAACAGCAGCAGCGGCAGGCACGTACGTCTCTACACCTGCCGTAGTCAGGACCTCAAGGTTGGAATTGAATCATCAGTAGACACGGGGCCCCTTTTGGGCATTTCGTCGAGCGAGAAGTGGACGAGTGCAGCGATAAGAGGACCACAAATAATATAATATGATGACCTGAGCAGGTAGATCAATTGTGCTCTACAAAGAGGAAAACGTCTCCATCTCCTGCTGCTGCTGCTGCTGTGGCCGCAGCAGGCCGAGGAGTACTGGTTAACAGTTGAGGCGTGGGGATCGGGGTGTTTTGTTTTAGGCAAATGTTTATTACCAAAAAAAAAAAAAAAATCAAATACGTTTAAATATGTAGTTTTGTTTCTCATCAATGCGCTGCGCTTGTGACATATTATAATCATCTAATGAAAGATCAGAAGTGCACTTTTAAATATATTTGAAAAGTGTAATAATAATTTTTTTTCCCCATCTTAACGAGCTTTGTAGATAGATCACCCCCATTTAAGTTAAATGGGGTCACATCTCGAGAACTGCCATGTGGTTAACGCTTTGCTTTGGTTGGATGGGAAAGCAACCCCTCACCAAACTCCCTACCCTCATTTGCCTTATTTCCCCATCTAACCCCATACTAATTGAGTATGGACCCAATTAACCATTGATTTCTCTCATAAACCCATCGTCATCATGGCTCTCCCCTCCCTCCTCTTTCTGATATGGATGGGGATCCAAGTATGTTGGGGGATAAAATAAGAGAAATACTTGATACACTTCATCATTGGTGTAAATTACACACCAATAGTAGAGATGCATGTTATTCATCCTAGTGACATCCATTCGAAAACCTTCTATGGCAAGTGACATGCATCTCCACTATTGATGTGTCATTTGTATCAATAATAGAGTGCACCTAGTATTGCTCAGGAAATAATGGCCCACTTGGCCAAGCACCATTTGCTTGGGGAACCAAACCCCAACTCCGCTTCGAAAGTCTTAAACCCATACATAGAGATTAGAGAGAGGAGGGTTTAGCAAAGCGTCGATGATGATTCAATGTATCACCACAAGATGATCATTGAATCGTGTGTGAACACATATACATCTCGACAAAGCTTTCTTGTGTTGTATTTTCGGATCCTTACTTTTTCGTTTGCTCTAATGTATGATGCTCGTACATTAATGAGTGTAGAAGAGAAGATGAAAGATTTTAATATAACAACATTTTGATTACTGTGGAGATCTAACAAGGGTAAAACAATTATTTTTTCCTAGCTTAATCGACCTAAATTGAGTTAAGCAAAATATACAATTTTCAAGCGTACACTATTTTTCATGTGTGCCTCTACTTACAAAGAGAGGCCAAAAAATAAAATAAAAAAAGAAGAAGAAGAAAGAAAAGGTCCTGACCCACTTGGGCCAACAACTCAAGTTTGGCCCACTCTAAGCCTCGTTTGATAATGCTTAATAAAAGTTTGAAATATTTAATTTTTAAGATTTCAGATTGTTGATAAAATATCTAACATTATATCTTAATTAATTACTTAAGTCTAAAAAACCACTTAATTTTTAAGTTAATATGAATCACTTTTTTTTCAGATCAGCGACCGACGACAGATATCATTGGAATCCGGCGATCGCTGACGGCAAGCTCCAACGACCGCCGATGGCTAGCTCCGGCGACGATATGTAAATTGATTCCAAAAAGAATATTTTTGACAGTTTTGGGGTTTGAACCCAAGACCTACTCAATAGTAGTGTAGCATCTTAAACAATTGTGCTAAACTTCAGATATTGTTTAAATTAGTTATCAAACATCTCTTAACTTATATCTTATATATATTAAGTTCTTTTTAAATTTCAGATTTAGAGAATAGATGAAGAATTAGATTTAGATATTTTAAATAAGTGTTATCAAACGTCACCTAAGACTAAAGATCTATTTGATAACTCTTAAGGCAAGTCTATTGTCTGAAGCGGTCAGACATTATCTTTTTAGACTGTTTGATAAAACATCTTAACCAACATCTAAAAATATGTCTACTATCTTAAGTTGCCTCTTAAAAAAAAGTGAAGGCAGGGCACTTTTTTTTGTTGAGATCACAGGGCTCCTCCGCCTCCCCCGGCCTCCTCCGCTGCTCCTCCCTCCTGTTGTGCTGATGCACCTGCACCTCCCCTACTCGCGCTACTGCCGCTCCGTCCTGCTCGCGCTGTTGCTGCTCCGACTCCAGCCTTCCCGCTCGCCAGCTCGCCCACGGTCGGTTCGCCAACACGCCGCCTATGCTCACTGCGTCCGCTTGTGATCGCCCTCTCGCCCCAGCGTGCTGCCCGCCAGCGGCCAACCTGCTCACCGCGCTCGGCCCGCTCGCCCGCTCGCGGCACCCCAGCGCTCGCCTGCTGCTCTTGTTCACGACCGTCCCCCCGCTGCGCTTGCCCGACGCTCCCGACCGCGCGGCACCTGCGTCGCCCTTTTTCTCCTTTCTCTGTCGAAAAGAGCGCACTGCTCGCAGTCACTGCGCGCCATCTGCAGTCGCTCACAGCAGCCGAACCCGCTCCCCTGCACCGCCTCTTCCGCGAACCTTTACTCCTCCCCAATTCCATCTTCGTTGCTCTGCAAACGAGGTCATTTTTGGGTGATATAAAGGCATGTATCGGTTTTAGGAAAAGCTCATCACTTCAAGACAAAAAATGGTAATGGTAGTGCATGTTGCAATTTTACCTTAAGCTTGAAATTTTGTTTATTTGCATACCCCTGTTCTGTTCTATCTATGTCTAAATTTTATATATATATATATATATATATATATATATATATATATATATATATATATATATATATATATATATATATTTGTAGAGATATATTTGCAATATGTAAAATATTAGGTTTTTATATGTAATTAAAAAATATACTATATATAACCATATTCCTTTAACTTTAGTAAATATGAAATAAAAACTGCAAATTTAAGGATATTTTTAAGTATGTAGGGGTGTTTATGTAATATATAAAATTAGGGACTTATATGTAATTATAAATAGTTTAGAGATGTATATATAAAATTATGGAAATAAAAAATAAATATAGACATATTCTTAAGTATTGTGGTGGTGTGATCCTGTTTGGGCCTGAGCCAAACGGGCCTCCACTAGAGAGAGAAAGAGAAGACGATTGCTGGTGAGGACGAACGCCTGCAAAACCAGAAAAGGATCAGGGGCCCGGTGAAGACCGGGGAAACCCTC
The DNA here is from genome assembly GCA_014218235.1 of Colocasia esculenta. Lineage (NCBI taxonomy): Eukaryota > Viridiplantae > Streptophyta > Magnoliopsida > Alismatales > Araceae > Colocasia > Colocasia esculenta. The sequence continues at coordinate 164,684,630 of CM024760.1, read as the reverse complement.
CGATGCCTAAGTCAGTGGAGAACTTGAGAGGCAGGGGTTCCGGAATGCGAGAATTGAGTTCGCGTGAAGAAGAGAACGTACCATTGCATAGTACTATAGCTGTGCTTTTATAGGCGTCGGTGTCGAGGCCAACGTACGTAACATTCGGCGGATCGTGCCTGAAGAGGCGCCTTGACGCACGCGCATAACGGGAGGAGTTATGACTCTGGTGCCCGTTAGGCTGCCAGGCAGTTCACGCCCCTTGATGGTGAGAACGTGGCCTGGGACGGTTACAACCGTTCTGCGAGTCATAGAACCTGCTCGGAACCCTTTGGGAATGCTTTCCGAGCAGGTGACCCACGCGGGGGCTCGAACATGCTGTTCGGTAACATCGAGGGTAGTTTCAATGCAGCGGAGTTACTATTCTTGTTCAGAAGCCGTTCATAGCTATTCGGTAAGGGAAGGAGGGTGATCTGCTCGGAGGTACGCCGCAGCGGAACCTGACAGCTTCCGATTACGGGGGTCACACAATGGAGGTCTTCGAGCCATCCTGGAGAGGGCGTGCCCTTCGATGACGGTGCCACGTTGGTTGACAGGACGTGAATGGGCCGTAATGAGCCATCATGGGCCTAGGTGACCAGATTTGGCCACCACAAGTATATATGGATATTTATGTGAAATAATATATTAATTCAGATTTCAATTAAGTTGGTTATCAAACAACTCTTAATAGAAGTCTAATATATTTTAAGTACTTATTAAATTACAGATTTAGACAATAGATAACAAAGTAGACTTTAGACATTTTAATTAAGTGTTATCAAACGCCACCTAAGCTAAGGTCACACATCCTTATTTAGAGATAGACACAAGCCCACCAGCTAGGGAACATCGACCAGGTCGGTCCCTTGTGCTATTACATTGGAGTTTGTCCTAATTAAACAAGATTGGGAACCCTCCGATGCCTAACTCAGTATGAGACTCGAAAGGCTTGAAGGAAAGGGGGTTCTCGCGTGTGAGTGGCGCGAGGACGAGTGTGAGCGTCCGAGGCCACTTACCTCTGCATGGAGGTTACTTGAGCCTTTTATAGGTGAAGGTGCAGGAGGAGTGGGACATAACGTCCCTTGAAGTCGCCGGAAAGGGCGCGCCGATTGGCGGCCTTGGCGGGGAGTTATGCGTTGAGGCGCCCGTTGAGGGGCTCTGCAGTTAATGCGCTGCTTGATCGTGGGGCGCGTGCCGTGTAGCCGTTATAACTGCTGCGAGGGGGCGAAGGGCTGCTTGGATTCTCCTGAGCGGAAGGTACCGAGCAGGTTGCCTGTTCGGTAGGCTAGACCTGCTGTTCGGTAGCTGGGCCCAATGCTCAGTGCCTGGTACCCGGGCGCTGCTTATGCCAGCGGGTCTATGGCATGATTCCTGCAGGACCTGTTCGGTAGACAGTGTCTGAACCGAACAGGATGAGGGGTGTCCGGAGACTACCCTTGGAGACCTGGAGGGTGCTCGGCGCGGAGGCCATTCGGTGCCCGGTGCTCGGGTGCTTTGGTGATTGCGGGCTCGAGCAGGAGCTGCCTGGTCTGCTCGGTAAGGACAAATCCTGTTGGAGCAGCCAATGCGGTGTTCGGAAACTACCGCTGGGACCGTTGGGCATTTACAGCTGAAGCGTGTTCGGCAGCCGGTTGGCTGGAGCCAAGGACACGTGGCGCGAGGGCCATAGCCGTTTTGCCTTGCTGGTTCTTGATGGGCCTACGGGCCTAGGAGGCTAGAAATAGCCTCTACACTTGCCCCCCACCCTCTCAAGTCTGCTTGGATGTGATCGTGAGCAATTGAGAGGGGAGATGTCTTCATGCCTGCGGCGGAGCAACCGGTCGATTGCGATGAGGCGACGTCTTGCTGAAGAGCGCCTGTAAACGAGGTGAGGTCGCTTTGGCGGGCGCGGCTGCTGAACTGGTGGCAGACAAGGTGAGTTCCGCTGAAGTCTAGAGGCTTGTGGGTTCCGCGCGGGTCGAGCTGAAGAGCTCATCAACTCGGGGTTGAACCGAACACCTCTGTCATAGGACGGGTACCGCGCTGGTCTTCTGAGCTGAAGAGCTCGTGACCAGGGGTCGTACCGTTCGCCCGAATTCTAGCGTTGTCCTTTTTCCTTCTCTTTTCTAGGTGTGTTTTGTCCGAATCAGAATTCGTCGGTGTTTAGAGGCTCGTGGGTTCTGTGCAGGTCGAGCTGAAGAGCTCATCAACCCAGGGTTGAATCGAACACCTCTGTTTTAGGACAGGTACCGCGCTGGTCTTCTGAGCTGAAGAGCTCGTGACCAGGGGTCGTACCGTTCGTCCTTTACATAAACCGATAGAACAGCAAAGAGAAGTAGGACGCTAAGCAGGAAGGCTTTTTTAAATAATAAGCCTTTTACATGTCAGGTTCTCGATATGGTTTTGCCGCCGGAGGTAAGGAGCTTGTAGAAACCTCTTCCGAGAACTCAAATGACCTTATAAGGTCCTTCCCGTTTCGGGGTAAGTTCGCCTGGTTATCAGGTGGCGACAGTGGCATAGAGTCGTTTGTAGAGCTCTCTTAGCTGAGTCTGGGACGCCGAGGTGGTTTGGTGCTCTTCCGTCGTAGATCAGCTAGTCCTTCTCTCACTGCCTCACTCTACATGGTTCCAGAACCATTTAGAGGGGCCAGACATGGGACCGTAGTCCGGCCAGACTACGGCAATTGTGGTTACTTAGTTCCCCATCTCACTTCGACGAGAGGTGCCAGACATGGACTGTCAGTCGAGGGTAAGGCGAGGTGCCAGACATGGACTGTCAGTCGAGGGTAAGGCGCGTGGCGCACCTGACTAGTCGACTAGTGTAGTGTCTCTGTAGCTAGTGGCCTTGTCCAGACAGTTGTTTACTGTCTGTGTTACAGCCTTGGGTTCTTCCCAGTGCCGTGGTTTACGTGGTTTTTCCGATCTCGACTCTTAGCTTAGACTGTAGACCGTGTAGTTTCTTTACACTTCTGCACGTTACTCTGTTGGTAGGATAGATTTACTGCTTTATTTAATTATTGCACATATAGATCTATTCTGCTGTTAGAACCAGTGGGAGATTGGTAGTCCCTACTGAGCTTCTTCGTGAAGCTCATTCCCTCCTTTTCAGGTGAGACTTCACAGCAGCACCTTCCGCGGCGGGTTGAGGAGACGGGGCCATAGTAGACGGCATTTTCCGTGAGCAGTGTTTCCCAGACTCGTGTACTTCACCCTCGGGGTATGCCCCTAAGGGACCTGTTATCCCCTTTACTTTTTGCACTTGTACTTTACTACTTTGGGACTATACTAGACTTGTACGTTGTGTTGGACTCTTTCTTTCACTTGTTGGTACTTTTTAGTGCGTTTAGTTATTACTTACCTCCGTTACATATCTTGTTAGACTGGTCCGTTAGCCCTTCCGGGTTTTCGGGCCCGTGGGCGGCGGTGCCGATGGTCGGATCCTTGGTAGGAGTCAGGGGTTCGGGCATCGGGGCCGTTACAGACTGTCGCAACCTGAAACAGAACGTGACATAGAGCCGATCGCGACCAGGAACGCGAAACCAAGGTGTTGCCTTCAAATGATGAAAGCGACGTATCGACCTGTCGCATTCTTCATCTGAAGACAGAGCCCTTTGGGAAGAACCGCCCCAAGGCCCACACCCCAGGGAACCACAAAAACCAACCACCGATTGAAAGACTAGCCCCGTGCCAAGTTGGGGAGACCCCTCTAACCAACTTGGGCATGGGCCACTCCTACCAAACCCGAAAACGGGGAAACAAAAGGGTAAAAGGGAATGCGACGGCCAACCTGTCGCCACCAGAATGCGATAGGTTCATCGTCGCCATCTTTTAATATCACGACAGCCAACCTGTCGCGACATCAAACAGAAGTCCGAACCCAGGATAGGGACCATCCCACGGGTTCCCAAGGTAGAAAACGACCACAAAAGAGGGGAGGAAGGAGAGCACACACCAAGCACAATGGAAAAAGGCTCGAGGGGCATCAATATCACCTCTCCTTGCCCACAAACCACAAGGAGACCAAGCTACACAAGAGGGAGCACCACCGGCAAGCATCCACCTATGCAAAACCACCAGAAAACCCACGAGCACATGAAGGATCGCTCGAAACAAAGTTCCACCTCCTCAAAATAGGAAGAGAGCAAGAGATCCCTACATGAAATTGAAGAGCCAGACCCGTTGGGGCCCTTCACGTCAGAATGGTTGTCTCCTCCTTGCCTCCACCACACCCAAAGTACCTGAGAAGGAGGGAGGAAGCTCCCCCACCGCGAAGAGGAGGAGAGAAAAGGAGAAAGAAGAAGAAAGAGGTGCATGCAAGTTTTAAGGCTTCGGAACTAAGGTCGCGACAAGAAGAGCGTCGCGTTCTTAATAGAACGTGACATACACCTTGTCGCCTTCTCAAAAGTTTCGACAGGTCTTCTGACAAGTAGATAACCTCCAAACCACGTGTCACGTCTACATGTGTCTCAGGTGAACGCGACACCTGGCGCGTCGCCTTCACACACGTGTGTAGACATGTGGCACATCAGCCGCAAAAAAGAAGATCGCGACATAGAGGTCGTCGCCTTCATAAACCAGAAGACGCAGGCTACATCGTGTTCAAGAACGCGACGTCTCGACCCATCACGAGTCCAACGACAACACCAAGACAATCAAAACTCGAGATGTTACACATTGGCAGCCCTAGTTATACGGATATTGTACACAATGTATGAAATAGTCTTTATATGAATATTGAATGATCGATCTATCACATTGTTTCTTCCTCTTTCTTCCAAATTCAATGGATGTAGGTGATTTTTTTTGTGTTCGATCAAATATTTTGACTTTTTTTTGTTCTTTAAGTTATTTACTTTAAATTTGGCGGTCTGTTTGGGAGTAAAGAATAAATTTTGTTTCCAAATGATTAAAAAATGTTTGTGAGTAATTACTTCTTTATTTTTAAATACCATTAATTGAGAAATATTACATTATCGATTTTCTTTCTAGCAAAAAAAGTATTGTTTTAGTTTTTTTATCGTATATATAGAAACCAAATAATTCAAGGCCCTTTGATTCATTAAAAATGACGTCAAGGTCATGAGTACCGAATTCATGCTACTGCTTCCCATCATTCCTTGGCTACGGAGACGAGAGATGGAATTTATGGAAGAAAAGAAGTGGATAGTTTTCTCATTTTAAGTGAAATTAGACACCTACAATTAGAAACTTAGCATTAAAAATAATTATAAAAGATTTCTATATGTCACCAAAAGGCAAAAGCTTTCTGCATTTCCAAGGAGGGGTCCCCGGGTTCTTGTAGCTTGTTTTGTCCAAGCGAGAGCTAGCTTAGCTTGGAGTTTCTACTTGCTAATCTTATGTGTTGTGTTTCTATATATGGCTATGCAATCGCTCCATTTTATGGTTCCCTTTATTGTTCTTCCTGCAGCTCTTGGTGCTCCTAGGGCTTATCCCCATGCAATGTTCTATATGTCTTGTTTAAGTTACCTAGTGAATGGAGCATTTAGCTCCCCATTGCCGCCCCCCCCTCCCTCCAAAAAAAAAAAAGAAGAGTAATACAGGCCACTTTGAGAAAGGGTTAATCTATTTTGGGGTTAGTTAATGAGAGGTAGACTAACCCAAAAATTAGTCTCTTTTGAAAATAAAAATTGGGTTGGGTAGACAATCTCTTCTCTTTTAAATTTAGTTATCTTTAGAAAAATAAAGAATTTACATATTTTATGATGTATATAGTAGAATAATATTAAAATAATATGTGAAAAAAATTAAGAAAGAAAATTAACTTATTCTGAGTTAACCCTTTCTATCACATTTCTTGAGGTGGGATAGACTTACCTCGAGACAAAAGGGGGTAAAAGAGGCTGCCCCGGGTTACACAACCCCCCTCCCTATAGTGGGGCAGAGAGTTATCTCGGAAGTACCTCTTCTCTACCCCCTTTTACCCCGTCAACCAAAGTAGACTGTGCTTATAAACCACACTTTGATTGGTTGGTGTCATTAAAGTGAAGTGAGAGACAATCAATGACTGTCTAATTTGCGCGCACACCACAGGATGTTATCCGGTGGTGTGCATCAAATATTGCTCAAAAAAAAAAAAAAAAAAAGAGCCACCATGCTGCAAGTGGATTGGGATCTTTTATTCTTGCGGTCTTCCATTATATTGCCCTTCACTTGAGTCTATCCATTTTGCCGTCTTTGTCACTCATTATCAACTACATTAATGGCCATATATTACCGTCATTTGCCACCCATTGTGAATTATTTTACATCAAAGTACCACAAACTTAATATATTGCAGCAAGCTAAGACCCCCCCCCCCCCCCAAAAAAAAAAAATGAAAAGAAGGGGGGGGGGAGATGGGAGATCCCGCACCTTCTTTCAAAATTATCTTCCCCAATCAACTTACCTATCCAAAACAAAAAACAAAAAAAAACACTCCTGTGTAAAAAGTACAGCCATATCCGCAACATGCCATGTTGTGGTACCTTTGATGTTAAGATCCATGGAGGGCAATCATGTCTAGAGTGGGTGCTCATACCTACACTAAAGCCATATTGTGGAGAATATTGATGTAGGACAATCATGTTTAGGGAGAGGATGGTAGTACCTGCAGCATGCCATGTTGTGGGACAATCATGTCTAGAGAGAGCAGTCATATCACAATATGCATGCCATGTTGTGAGACACCGAACGATAAGATTCATAGAGGGCAAACATGTCTAAAGGTGTTCATTATTTGGTCCAAATCGAAAAATCGAACCGAATCGACCGGTTCGGTTTCATGAGCCTCACGGTTCGGTTCGATTTGGAACTGGAAAATCAAAATAAACCGAATATAGATATATAGTTATATAGATAATAAAATTAAACAAAAAAAAAGTGGTGGCCCGTGGCGCAGTGGAGGGCGCCACGTGCCGGGTGGTCGCGAGTTCGAAGCTCGCGACCACCCAAAAACCTAACTTTTTGTCAAGTTTGCCTAAAAAAGGGCCCAAAAATGTCAAAAAAACTTTAAAAAATCAGAAAAACCCTTAAAACACCAGAACAATTGGGATTTCGATTTGTTCGGTTCGGTTCGGTTCAATAACTGAATTTGGTTCGGTTCGGTTTCCTCCAAAAATGGAGAAAACCGAACCGAACCGTGTACACCTCTAAACATATCTACAGAGCATGGTCATAGTTGCAACATCCTATGCGACGATATTCTCATGCACATAGATTAATCATGGAGGTGGTGGATAATAGGGATATATAGTGAACAATGTTGGTAATAGATTGCAAAATAGATGGATTATGGTGCAAAATAAGGTAAAGAGATCATACAGATTATACTAATGTGGATTAAGGGATTCCAATATATGTCATAACCAAGTGCTAGCTAGGCCAAAATTTTGCACCCCATAAGATATTTCCACGATAGTCTAGTTTGACTTTTTTTTGTTTACTTTCATTTCTTTTAGTGAATATTGGCCATCTAATAGCTTAGGTTTTGGGGGGAAAACACTTTTCTACTATCCAATTTATAGGATGTTTGGTTACAGTTTTTTTAAAAAATTATTTCTATCTAAAAAATTATAATGTGTTCTCTTTTAATTTAAATTTTAAAATTAAGAAAAACAATTTTTGAGTGTTTGGCGAGAGCTGTTTTAGAAATTAGGAAAGAGGATGCGGCAGGTCCGGTGGAGGGGGGCGTAGGGGAGGGCGAGGGAGGGGGAGGAGGGGGGGGAGCCGGAGTGGAGGCGCCGGGAGGAGGGGGGGGCCGGAGGGGGCGCTGGGGGGGGGCCGTCGGAGGGGCGCTGGGGGGGGGGGGGGCGCTGGGGGGGGCAGGCAGGGAGGAGGGGGGACGCCGGAGTGGGGCGCAGGGGGGGCAAGCAGGGAGGAGGGGGGGTGCCGGAGTGGGGCGCAGGGAGGCGGGGGGGGTGCGCCGGAGGGGGCGCTGGGGGGACACAGGGAGGCCGAGGGGGGCAGGCAGGGAGGAGGGGGGCGCCGGAGTGGGGTGCAGGGAGGCGGGGGGGGCGCGGGGGGGGGGGTGGGCCGGAGGGGGGGGGGCAGAGGGGGGGGGGCGCCGGAGTGGGGGGAGGAGGGCAGAGGCGGGGGTGGTGCGGAGAGGGCGCAGGAAGGTAGGGGGGCGCCGAAGTGGGGGGAGGAGGGCAGAGGCGGGGGGGGTGGCGCCGGAGGGGGGGGAGGGCAGAGGCGGGGGGGGTGGCGCGGAGAGGGCGCAGGAAGGTAGGAGGGCACCGGAGTGGGGGGAGGAGGGCAGAGATAGGGGGCGCAGGGAGGCAGGGGGGCGCAGGAGGGGGGGGGGGGGGGGGGGGGGGGGCGCCGGTGGGGGGAGGAGGGCAGAGGTCTGGCCGGTGTGCTGGGAGGCGGGGAGGGCACGGGTGTGGGGGGGACGGGTGCGCACGAAAGTTTTGAAAAAAAAATAGGTGAAGAGTTGTTTTTTTTTAGAGAGAGTTTTACATAGAGTAAATTTTTTTTACTAAAAAAAAAAATTACTTACCAAACACCTCTTTGTGTCTATCTTCTCTCTTTTTAAAATTTAAAAAAAAAGAGACAAAAAACTGTAACCAAACACCCTATTAACATAATGTTTAGAGAGGGGGGCATATTTACACTATGCCATGTTGTGGGACATTTAATGCTAAAATTTACGGAGGGCAATCATGTCTAGAGAGGGGGGGTCATATCCACACTATGTCTGGAGAGGAAAATGGTTTAATAATATTATTTGATAACACATTAAAATAACACACCAATTAAAGTGCACCATAATTTCACTATTTATGAGGTGTTTTTAATTTTTTATTTCAATTATTGATGTGACACAATTTAATAGTGATGTTATCAAATTGTGTTACAAAACCGTCTGGAGAAGGGTGGTCCATCTATCTTGCCATTTTTGGCATCCATTATTAACTATACGTTGATGAGTGATGACCACAGATTACATATTGCGAAGCAAGATGTCAAGTTGGCGCTTCAGATGAGGACAAACTTACGATATCAAAGTAGCTTCTCTGCTGTATATTAGGAGTAGCTGGCTTGCTGGGAGTTCTATCACAAATTAGGTGGGAGGAGTTTAATATCAATTCTATCACATATTACGTGTGAGAGGAGTTCAATATTAGTTCTATCAAGTTTATAAGAAGATTTTTTCAAAAATTATAAATAATTAAGATTTAAATATATGTTTTAATTCTCGAACATAGGACATATCTATACAATTCAAAAAAACTAAGTCAATCAACCTAACACACACAAAAAAAAACAGCCATTTGTCTAAAGCCTGGTCCAAATCTTGAGGACATTGTGTTTGGAACGGTGGTTTGAAAAGTCAAAATCAGTAAAAATCGATTTCGCGGAAGGCGCCGACAGTGAGGCATTTTTTAGCCTTGCCGCCTGTGCCTTTCGCGACATGGGCGATGAGGCCTCGCCGCCTGTTCTCGCTCACGAAAGGGGCGCGAAATGAATAAAAAAAATATTTTTTATCTACACCTGCTGACGAATTTCATCGAGGGAAATAAAGAAAAAAAGATATTATTCATATCGTCGGGAGCCTAAATCTCAAAAAATAGGTGTCCACCCACTTTTCGGCAAAGGGAAAGAAGATTTATCTACTCTCTATCTCTCTCCTCTTTATAGAATCTCTGTGAATGCAGAAGTCGGAACAACTGGATATATTTGAAAACACTATAAATACTTACATCCAAAATCTAACGCAAAAGTGTTTCCGAACACTTCCTAAATCTCATGCCTTCGACCTCCTTCTATGTAATTGTGAGAAGAACAGCTCGAACCACGTAGGTGTAGGCCCACAGGTTGAGAGAGATCACTGGCTAGCATGGGCAACTTGTGCCGACAGGGCGGCAGACTTGGCTAGCCACGTTCTTCTTATCATCTTCACATTCGAAGTGGCAGCAGTTGGGCAATTAATATTGGCTCCTAAGGTTAGCTAATCCTATACTTCTCAGCAATTAGGGATAATTATATATATATGGTTCGGATGCGCTGATTTTGGGATATACCAAGCAATCCCTTCTCAGAAAGATAGCAATCAATGTTGCTCCAAATCTCATCAAGCAAATTTTTAAGAGATGTTTGATATTGAGATAGATCAAAAATAAATTAAAAATATTTTTAAATTTTTAAAGACATTTTCATTCAAAGAACGAAGCTAACAAGCAACAAATCTCACAAGGCCAAGGAGGAGAGGTCTTCTATACAAATAGTTCTATTTTTTAGGTAATGTAGTAGGGATAGAGGTTTGATCCTAGGTCCTCAAGTTGTGATGGTCTTAACCACCGAACGACTGACTTCATATATATATAGAAAAGTCTTTTCTCGGCATTCAAAAAGAGTAGCATGAACATTGATGGAACTCTTATGTAATTTCTTTCAGTTTCGTAGCAAGGTTAATATGGAACATCTTTTTTTTTTTTAAATTATCTACCTCTATGTCTTCATCTTTCTCTCCTAAATTCTCCTTGGTTCTATCTTGCTTCTCACGCTTCAAATTTCTAATTTCAATCTCATATTTGCTTGCATTAGAGTTTAGACATTAGTTTGCAACATTAATTTAGAGGCTTATCTTCCTTATGGATACGATCAGTTCTTGCTATCATACTATGTTTATCATTTCATTGCGAGTAATTCTTGCACATCAATTTTTAGCGCCGTTGTGGGAGAAAGATTTTCAACTTATTTTGCTGTTAATCTATGATCTTTTATGCATATTTGATCACTATCGTTTTTTCTGATTTTCTGATGTAGGAGTCAAAGAATGGAAAAATGCAAGAAAAGAGTGGTGTGCAAAAACTCTGAAAATAGAAATGTAAATAAAAAAATTTAAAAAACTTAAAAAAAAAGGGGAAAAAGCTCCAGAGTTAAGTGCTCATTCCTAACTTTGTATTTTTCAATTTTAGATGAGCATGCTTAGGACTTTCTTTTGAATTAATGGCTAGATATATTCATTCACTAAAATTTGAAATAAAACAGAAAAAAGTAGTAACAAAAAAAATCTTCATCTCAAGATTAGAAGTCACACCTTCATGTTTTAGGAAATGCATCATTTTTCTTGCATTTTTAGTTGTTTTCATTCTTGTTAAATTCCTTCTTGTTGAAGAGTGTTGGGGGGACAAGGTGAGATTCTTTTAACTTTCTCAAAAAACATACTCACTCATTCTATGCTTGCATAAAATCCCTTATTTCAATATTGTCTGTTGAACGTCATTCTAAAAACATCTTAAGGACAAGTCCATTAACAACACAAGTAGAAATTTGATCACCCTTGACCTAAAAACTACTATCAACCTTGCACTCTTGCATTAACCCAAGCCCAATCAAAGCTAAGGGGTGGAGTATTGCCAAGAAAGGCATCAAGAACAGAGAGAACCTGAAGAAGTCAGGGAAACCCAATCTTCCTTTGAAGCAACCAGCTAGAGTTAAAGAATCGCCAAACAGTACATCCAATTACCTTTCTAAGAGAGTAATATCTAGTAGAAGAATGATCAGGTCCCCATCTGTTAGAAGGGAGGTTAATTATTAAAGCTACTTGGATGGGCAAGGAGGATAGAAGGGGTATAAGTCAAGAACACAAGGCAAATCAAGGCATGGCAACGAGGTAGCAGCTTCCAAATTTCAAAATTAATGACCAGCGACCACCTTAATGGACAAAGGCTTGCTTGTGAGTACAGTGCATTAGTAATTAGCTTGTAGTAGTCTAATGGAATTTGGTGGTTCTGTTTGTGGCATCCTACATGTATAGTGATGTACTTTAGTTGATCCTGTTTATGGAGGTTTCCTCTCACTGTAGTTTGCTCGCTTCACATCCTGGAAACAAATGTTGGAAAGCGCATAAGGGATAGTAGAGGTCCAGGTTAAACTGAATTTTACTACTCTAGCCTGCTTCGCCAACCAGTCTGCCGCAACATTAGAGCATCTGTGAGTATATCTGACTGTGTGACACTTCCCATCTATTTAACAGGTTTTTGTCTGTTCTGCAAGTCCTCCGATCTCAACTGGTGCCTTTGCCGGAGCCAGGATTGCATTTATAACTTGAACACAGTCTCCCTCTAAGTGGATCCCATCAAACTGCTGTTCTCTGAATGTTCCCGCTCTTTCCACACAAGATTTCGCTGCAAACATTTCTGTTTTTTGCTGCAGCCAAAGGTTCCCCATCATCGTTTCTCAGAATGTATCTTGTGCCTGACGATTCTTCCGATTCCTTCCTCGCCCCCATCAAAGTTGCCCTTGATCCATCTGAGCTCTGGTTTACTCCAACTCACTGTATTAGGTAAGTGGTCATCTGAATTCATGGTATTAGAGCCTCTCCACTCTGCATTTGATCTACCTTGCCCCTCAGGTGTTTGACAGATTATCTCCCTAGTAACTTCGTTTGCTGCAATAAATCTCTGAGTTGCCTCCAACACTGAGTTTACTGAATGACCTTTAGCAACTTCCTTTCCCTCAAATAATTCCACCTTCCATCCTCAGTCGAGAAACTAATTAACCAGTCTTTCATCTTCTGCTACTGCCGTTGTGTTGAACTCTATTGGCCACCTGTTGAATCCACTCCCAAACAACCAGTTGTCTTGGTGAATTCTGATGCTCCTCCCATCCTTTGGCATCCACCGAAAACCATTCTGATGCCTCTTAAACTCCATGGCGATCCTCTTCCAAGTATCAGACATTGGTACAGAGGCATAAAAGCTATCTATCTTTCTCTTTTTCATGTACTTGTCCCTGACAACCTCAGTCCATAGGCTGACCTGACCTGAACAGAGTCTGTCCACATGTTTAAGCATCAGTGCTGTCTGTAATTCCAAAATCCAAAACCCCCCATTTCTTCTGTCATTTTCAGAGTCTTCCTTCCAATCAGATATAGACCTTTGGTTTCTTGATTTCCTTTCCATATGAAATTTCTACGAAGCCTTTCTATTTTTTTTCTGCATTTGTCTTCCGAAGGTTAATTACTGCTGCCCAATATGTAGGGATAGTTGCAGGCACATATTTTACAAGGACCACCCTAGATGCCATGGAGAGGAGCCTGCCCTTCCATCCCTTGAGTTTATTTTCCATTAATTTCAACACATCATCCACAGCTTTTTCTGCAGGTTTTATGTGAGGTATCTTAACCCCCAAGTACTTACCAATACTTCTGTCATTTCTCAGATTCAATGTTGCTTCAATGCTTCTGCCTGTCCTGGAATCTACAGCAGGTCCAATGTCTAGTTTAGATTTCTTGAGATTTATAGGCTGACCCGTTTGGTTGCAATAATCAACAACAATGTCCTTCAGAATTTGTATTTCTGGGTCAGAAGCTCTAGCCACTAATAGCACATCATCTGCATAAAGAAGATGGTTGATGGACCCAACCACCTTACCATGAGAGCTAGCTCTGTGAATTCCTGCCGACAATAATTCTGACAAAAGGACAAAAAGATAAGGAGATAGTGGATCTCCCTATCTAATTCCTCTTGTAGGCTTGAACCACCTACTAGGGTAGCCATTCACCAGAACAGACATTGTTGTGGTAGCTAGACGACTTTGGATCCAGTTCCTCCACATTTCCCCAAAGCCCATCATCTTAAGTACTTGATCAATACACTGCCATTCCACCCTGCCATATGCCTGCTCCATGTCAAGTTTAATCAATACTAGCTAGGTCCCTGGGTCTCTTTTTCCTTTTCATGGCATGTTCCAATTCTTGTGCGACCAGAATGTTATCAATTATATTTCTGCCCTGAATAAATGCTGTTTGTTCCATAGAAACTAGCTTGCTGACCACAGATCTATTCCTGTTCACAAGGATCCTACCTATGATGTTGTAAAGTCATTGCATAAATTGATTGGTCTAAACTCCTTAGCCCTCCTAGGATGATCAGTTTTTGGAACTAGGGCTATAAAAGTAGCATTGAAAGTTCTTGGACGGCTCCCTGTAGCAAAAAAAGCAATGAATTGCATAGAATACATCGTATATTGTGGTGCAGTGTTTTCTATCTTAATTTCTCTGTTGTATTTACTGCTTGAACTAATAGTAAAATTGAAGTCTTTCAATGTCCAAAAAGACAGAGGAGGCGTACACGTACAAGCACATGCACACATATAAAACCCTCCTCCACCCCCCAACTAATACCTGGATCTCTCTTTTGACACACATCTACCCTCCATGTCAATTCACAACCTGCACATCAGGAGTGGCCCAGGGTAGGGCTCTTCGCCGTACATCAAGTGGGTGGGATTCGATTCTCAAATTTGTGAGACTTATAAGAATTTTTTTATGAGAAATTGTAAATAGGTAGGATATGCGCACATCCTTAACCTCTGTTTGGAAATGGGTTGGAGTTAGAGATAACTCCAACCCATGACTAAAGTATATAGGGTTAACTCACTTTTTAATTTGTTTTCTTGTGTGTTAACCCAGTTTAACTACAGTGAGTTAACCCACTTTCTCTTGATTATTTTGACAAGATAAAGTGAGTTAACCCACTTTTATATCAAAAAGTGACTTGAAAAGAGAAAGTAGCAATTAATGTTGTGTTGAAAAAAGAGAAAGTAGCAATTAATGTTGTGTACCGTCAGGACAAAAAAGTAGTTAACTCAATAGGTTAACTCCAATCCACTTCTAGAGGTGGGTTGAAAAATTGTGAGTTAACTCACATCTGACCCACTTTTAATCTAACCCACTTGAGTTAACTTTTTTTTGTTACCAAACTACATTTTGAGTTAACTCTGAGTTAATTTTGAGTTAACTTTAAATTAACTCGTTACCAAACTGAGGCAGGGTCTGTTTGGTTCCATGGAAAATCTCTCACATGAAAAGTTTTTCCAAAAAAATCTTATAAAATTAATAGTTTAGTTCCATTGAAAAGTTGATCTAGAAAATATTTTTCCTGAAATCTCCTAATTTTGGCATCCGACTTAAAACTGTGAATGCCGTTTTCCCCGTAACTCCATTTCTCTTGTTCGCGAAACCCTGATCGGGACCATCCCCATCCCCTCTCGCCTCAAGCCCCCTCAACGCCATCCCCCTTTCTGCGTGCATCGCCGTCGATGCCGCCGTCCCCCTTTCTGTCGTGCATGGTGCTGGTGGTGGCCTTCGCCGCTCCTTCCCTTGCTTCCCCCTTCTTCTCCTCCTCCCCCTTTCAATCGCATTCCCAGAGTTTTTTGTTCTTTTACGTTTCATCCCGATCGATTTAAGGAGGGACAAGATCAGATTTGAGGTCCCCTGGAGCTACCTTCTCATCAGTGTCGTTCTCCTGATCCTGTTGTTGTTGCTGCTGCTCCTCACTTGTGGAGGAAGGGGTTTTGCTAGGGCTTTGGGTGTCTGTAATCGAGAGCGTTCTGTGTCAGCGCTGAAGGAGGAGGCGGCGGCGGCGATCGTCCAGGCGCGCTCAACATGATGCAGATTGATGAGGGCGTGAATGGGGATGACTGGCTGCTCGATCTTGTCGACCCGTCGTTTGACCCTCACGGCGGCGATGACGACTAAGATTCTGCGACGTCGATGTTGACGATCAATCGCGAGAGATGAGAGGATGCTGCCATCCAAGATTACGGACTGGGACCAGTGGCTTCTCCAAGTTCAAGATTCGGCGGCTGATCCCCACGGCTACGAATCTACGATGATGCGACAAGGACATCGACGGCGGGTGAGATGTGGGTAGCCGGCGGCCGGTGGGAGATGCAGATTGACAAGGGTGACGACGGGGAGTGGCTGCTGCGCTTTGATGATTTGGTGACTCACCCCCACGGCGACGATTCCACGACGGCTACAACTTCTGAGTCATGGGTCAAAGGATATGATCATCGGCAACCTGGTGCTGGCGACTGCGGCGCCGGCGGTGATCTCCCTCTCGATTGGTGGGCGCCAGAGCCGATGGGCTCTCCTGATCAGTTGGCGCAGGGCGGAGGCGTCCTCCCGGATCTTGAAGCGGCACTCTCGCTCGTACATACGAGTACTAGTTGATGATCCTCCAACCACACCAACAGGCCGGATTAGGCCTCTTGCAGCTTCACATACCTAATTGTGGATAATACTACTCTCTGTGGAGTCATCTCTTGTGATCCACTTCATTAGAGTCCATCAATTTTTGTCTATTCAATTTGTGATGTGTGCTAGTAACTCTTGGAGAATAATGAGCAAGAACATGATTAAAGAAGAGCATGTTTTGTTGTTCATAAGAATTCCTGTTTCCACTGTCTTATTTTCTCAGGCCACTTTCTTCTTGTTCAATTATCACTTTAATATGTACTTTTCGAGTGCACACCATCTGTTTGAAAGAATAACCCATTTGCTTGTTGCCCCTGTCTCAGCAGCAGCAGATCACTTCGTGCTCGAACCGAAAATCTCCCAGACACAAATTAAAGGTGCAGCCACCCTTTGGGCACCATCTGTTCATAAGGATTCATGTACTTACAATCTTTCTGATTCTGAAAAAACGGTCCTTTTCAATCCATATACTGTGTAAAACATCATTAAAATCTTGCTTTTATCTGGTAGAAGTTTTCAAATATATTCGATGGGTATCCAGAGTTATTCTTCCCAAGCCATAAGAACAAAAACATCATTAAAAACTTGCAATTTTTATAATAATTTTACTCAGTTTATTTTTAGTAATATGCGCAAGCATATTTTTAGTAAGAAGTAGCTCATGAAGTCATAGAAAAAAAATCTAATTATTCGTTCATTGCAAAAATACATATATAAGAACAAAATAGATAATTATGTTTTACACACAAACAAACATATGAAAATGACTTTCAGAAAATGTTTTACTAGAAAATAAATATCAAAAAATATTTTCAGGGAAAATATTTACATGGGAACCAAATAGATAGTTATGTTTTTTATTTTCCTGAAAAAATTATTCTTTGAAAAATCTTTTCACTAGGAAAATATTTTACATGTAATCAAACGGACCCAGTCTTGAATCTGAGACATGTCTTTACTCTAGTTCAATCTAGGCCAACCGATTTAACACATAAAAAAAAAAACGTCAATTCATATCCTCACCCTTATCTTAGATGCTACCCCCCGCCTTACAAACAAGAGAAGGACTTTACACCCGTCCCGCTACCGTATGGGGCTCGCCCTCTTGTACTTGGACGGACACGTGCCGTAATATTTTCTCTAAAAATAACTCAAGCCCTAAGACAAATCCATCAAATAGCTAGAAAAGAGAAAATTAACAATATACATATTATACACCAAATAGATGTTGATCTAAACTTATGGAAAATATTTATTGTAAAAGGGCATTGCAATTTGGATTATAAGAAAGTAATCTTATTAGGCAACAAATACTAAAAGTACGTGTAGAGGTTGAAAAATGATCTTATGATTTAGACCATCCGATCCTCATGGGTTTCTGCATTTTTTTGAGGAGGAAAACATCGCTCGGACATGCAAATGGGAGGGAGCAGTCGAGGGGCCCCATCCCAAGGGAAAGCCCTCTGAGGATCAAGTCAAAAACAATGGAGAATGAGGGTAGTTGGGAAGTGAGAAGGGAATCGGTGCTCCAATGTGCGGATATGAATGTCCGAGAATGGATTAACTTGTTTGGTCGTGGTTGTTCCCTCTTGCCGTATGAGTCGAGGGATCATGTTGTTCCTGCCATCTTCTCCTCTCTCCTATTGCATGGCTATGGGGGTAGTTGGATGCTTTTGTAGGGTGGACTGGACATGGTTATGAGCCGATATATTTTTTGACCTAGCCTGCCAGACATGGGGGGTGCCTTGCCCCCACTACCATGTTCCGAAGTCAAAGAGAGTGCTTGGCTACTAGTGTTGCCATGTTCTAGAGTGGTAGGGGCATGCCTAGCAATCGATGTTGCCACACTCTGGAGTGGAAAGGGTGTGCCTCAATATAGCTCATATGATCTCCCAATTGTGTGGCTGTAAGGACTCTCTCTTTAGCAATCGACGAATCATCTAAAGGATGACAGGTCTCATAGGGGGTTGCCCAACCCTCTTTGGGCTAAATCTTAGGGGTCTCGTGGGCTTCATGAATCAGGCTTTGATGGGGCGTATCCACATACTCTCTTCTTAATAGGTCTGTTGCATGGAATCAAGCTCCAATGAACTATGATCATTATTATCCTTCCCTAATAGGTCTAATGTGAGTAAATGAACTCTAATAGGGTATGGAACATTCTCCCTCCTCGGGACTCTTAACCAATAAACCCATTTTTTAAAAATCAACCTAAACTTTATTACATGATTTTTCCTTGCAATAAGCATTTCTTTAACCTATAGATCTTAGGATATGTGGATGCTCATATATATATATATATATATATATATGCATACATACCGTCCCCTCCATGGTAGATTAATATTTGGATAGATCTCTTTCCCTAGACATTGCACAGCAAATGGGAGGAGAAGTGGGGAAAGGAACACACGACACACTCGCCAACCCCCTCCATGTACTAATTTTTTTGGTTAGGCCCTTGTGATCGAATAGAAATTGAAAGAGAGAGAGATATATGAAAGGGTGAAGAGGAAAACCAATATGGTGAAAATGGGGCGGCCTCAGCAACAACCGTAGCCCCCTCTCATAAGCTACTATTTATACAAACCATGATTGGACTCTAGGGTACAAGTCAGCTTGCAGCCTAATTGGTCATTTTCTTTAAGTAGATTAAGTGATACTTCCTTACGAAGACCATGTTGAGACTTTGCAAATGCCTAGGAAATACTTCAATTCATCAAGGTCTTCAATTTCAAACTCTCATGCCAAACCTGTCTTGTGCTTACGGATTTTCTATGTATTATCACCAATGATGATCATATCATCAATATAAACAAGAAAAACCACCACTTTTCCATCATGCCACTTAGTGTAGCACCCCAAAAATTTAGTAATTTAAAATTTTAAAAATAAATTGAAAATAATAATTTAATATTATCAAAATGGTAAAAAAATATATATACACATCATGATCATATGTGCAAAAAGTGTCCATTGAATAAAATGAAATCTATGGCTAGACATTAAATAAGATGAGTCAACCATCAAATAGTATTATGGGCCAGATATACATTTTTGGCCCAAAGAACAAAAATCTAATGACAATAAATCCCAAAATTCGTAGCTCCAATTGAGCATAAATTAGAAAGAACAATTATAACAAAATCTAGATAAATAGACTTCTAAAATTAACCCAAATTCATGCCCAACATATGACATTTCCTAATAGTTATTTCACTCTAATTGGGATGGGAATCCTCAACTTTAGGAAAGGATCAACTCAAACACGGAGTTCCCTCTTTCCTAGTTGCAATGGGACTCCAAACAACCATAAACCCTTAAATACTCGCGATAAACCCCTTGGGGATGAGTTATCATCTTGCTGGGGTCGTGTGGAGGCTGGCTATAGCACCATAGGAGGAGGAGATCGCCCCAATCGAAGCCTTCAAGAACTCATTCTGCTTTGTCCTGCAGAAGACCCTTCTTAGGAACATTCAAAGGTAGGTGTTTTCGAGCCAAATCATGACAAATCTTATACCATGTTAAATCTCTTCGTATCTATATTCATATGCACCTATTTTACCTAATTTTTATCGAGTGTAATAGTCGTGGTAAGCATTTTCCAAACATCACGCAAGGTTAGGGCTTTTCATGTTCTCATCGTAATTCACACATCTCGAGACCAAATTGGGTCGAACAAAATTGTAGTTCTCTTTTATTCATCGTTCTCTACAACTTTCATGTTCATATATTTGTCCAAAGAACCCTAGATAGCGAGTTATAGATCAAATAAGTCGATCTATGTCGTTTTTCTGTGTTTTCAGGCAAGCACCCTAATCCGCGACGAATACAGACGTCGCAGATTCGAGGGGCTTATTGCGACATCCTTAACCGTCGCGCTTTAGTGAGCCGCGATCGCACAACCCCGTCACGTTCTGGGTCTGTCCTCACAGACCAAATGCATCAAATTGTGCGTCGTGTGGGTTTCAGTGTACATCAAGAGCGCGACATGCTAAAGCGTTGCGATTTGGTCATTTTCTCACCCTTACTTTTTGTGAAACTATTATATTCTTTTTTTTAACCCTTGCATGTCGCAACATATATAGTCATCACTATTTCAAGGAAAAGGTGATCGGGTAATCCGTCGCAATTTAAAGGCGACCGACCTAACCGTCGCTATTTCAACCTGAACCTGTTTACGTTGTAGCAACCCTGTTTTCACTGTGCACACCTTAGATATCTACGGCGACTGAACCCGTCGCGATTTCTAAAGCGTTTCAGAGACCTTCCAGTTAGTTGTATTTCGTGTCTTGCATGTCTTGACTAGTCTAGAGGCATTCTCCAGTCTGTCTAAGTGGCCTAAAAGTGGTCAATCCATGTAAAAGCTATAATAACTTGAAATTCTATTCTAATTGCTCTTAAATTTCTTGATTTGTTCATCATGAGATTGATATGATCCATCTTAATGTTCTAGCTTGATTTAGACTGAAAAGTATACCATGTTAAGATGTAGAAAAGCATGTTGTTACAATGTATTAATTGACCTATATCACATCGATATGTTACTTGCTTTGCGCTATGTTTTACACCAGTGGATTGTGATATCTTGAGGCACGTTCTACATTACACGTTTACACAAATAGGCAGCCCTTTCTTGGAGGATTGAAAACTCTCTACTGGACATTCCATTCTGGTAGACTAGTGATCTTTCCAACAAGACCTCTGTAAATCTCCTTACTCTGTGGATTCCCTCATGGAGACGAGTTGGTTGTACCATTGAAGTTCCTCGAAGATAGAATGCACTTCCTCTCTTGTCTCTTTCTCGTGAGTGTGGCTTTATAATCATGAAACCATGCTAATAAAGTAAATATTTAACTAAAATGTAAATTACGTCGTTATGCTGCCAAAAACTTTTCTCGATTATTGTTATCATGAAATCGTGTTCACATGACTTGTCTTTCTTGAAATCATTATGAACATGATATTGAAATATATACTTCTTGAAACTCTTGTTATTGGCCATGATTGACTGTGGATATCTACATTTGAAATATTGAGATATGTATCGGGCACGCCGAGTGTCCAAGGGCTCCAGTCTAGTCCCATCGACAGAGAGTCAGAAATATACTGTTAACCATGGGGTATAATAATTACTGACGTTGCATCTGCGCCAGAAATACTTGCATGTTGAATGCTAGATATATAACCACATACACGTGTTCATAGTGTGCATTCTAAGGTTGCATAGATCCTTAGTGCACATTGTGGCATTGTGCCTGATTAATGTTACATGTTATCGTGCGTGCTTACTTGCTTGCGTGGTATGGCCATCCTGCGTTCTTGCAATTAATTGATATCTTGAGTGCTTGGAAATACTGCTCTAGTGCTAGTTCTTACTTATTACCTCATTCTTGCTCTTGTTCAATCACTCTTGCTCAATCAATCTTGCTCACATGTCATGTTCAATAGCCTTCTTGTACATGCATATCTTGATAATAGTGTCTGCCTAGTTCTTAAAACCTTAATCACTTTTATCATTGTCCGCACATCGATATGTAAATCCTACTTAGCTAGTTTGGTCATTACCTACTTCTTAACATTTTAGGTGGCATAGACATGGAAGAGGAGGACCAGACAAATGATGGGAATACGTCTGAGTGAAGAGCATGTTCCAACCATAGTATCTGCCATTAGTTTAATTTGAGAGTTAGATTGATGTAGTAGGTAGTGAGGAAGTATAATCTCATATAATTTTCCCTTTTCTTTAGTCATTATAGTATGAAGTTCATGCGTCTATATTTGACATTAATGAGAATGGAATAAAGGCTTAGTTGTGTTCATTCTATGGGCCCTTATATTTTTTGCATTGATGCAAATCTAATGCTCGCTAGCTAGAGGTTTATTTGCTGACTGCTCACGTCTCGAATATCTAACTAATTTCCGTTGCGTAATTCTCGAGACGTGACACTTAGTGAACAAGATATGATCAGAATTACCATGTTTGTACCCAAAGTGTACCATAGCATCCTAAAAACGTTCGAACCATACACGCCAAGATTGCTTTAGCCTATATAATGCCTTCTTTAACTGACATACTCTTCCCCTTGCAGCAAGTCCAGGGGGGGCTACATATAAACCTCCTTATGAAGATTGTTGTTGAGGAAGGCATTTTTAACATCAAGCTGATGAAGAACCCAATCAAATTGAATAGCCAAATAAAGAATAAGGCACAAATTTGAGCTTGGCAATAGGAGCAAACATCTCAAGATAGTCTACACCATAGGTCTGAGTAAAGCCATGAGCAACAAGATGTGCTTTATAATGTTGCACAAGTCCATCAGAATTATAATTGATGGTCTAAATCCATCTTGAACCAACCTCACTCTTACCAAATAGAATGCTCAACTAAATCTCAAGCGTCATTTCATTGAAAAGTAGGCATCTCCTCATTCATAGCTTTTAGCCATTGGGGATCTTTCACTACTTCAGAAGAAGATTGAGGAACATGGACAATAGAGATAATATCAAAGAATGAAGAATAAGAGAGTGACAGTCGAGCATACAAAACAAAATTAGAAATACGGTAGCGAGGGTACGACCTTGTAGAGCGAACACCTTGCTAAATAGCAATAGGAAGATCAATATCCAAAAGAGGTATAGTACCTTAGGAAGGATGCAGTAGGATCATAAGATGGTTGGTGTATGACAGTGCCTGACTTATGCCTCTTGTGCCAGGAATAGGTAAGAAGGTCTAGTGCAAACACATCTAGCTAAGTAACAGAAGGAGAAGACCCTATAGAAGAGGAAGACAGTGTGTCTGGTATGATATAAATAGGTAGAGGGATACATGGGGATACACTAGACTCCCCCTAAGTAGAAGACCGGAAAGAAAAATATGATTGAAGACTAAAAAAAGTGACATCTTTCAAGACATATCTTCGACTAGTAGAAGCATCTAAGCATTTATTACCTCTTCTAGGTAGGAGAGTAGCCAAGAAAGATACCACAAATAGCATGGAGATCAAATTTTGTTGAACATGTAGAAAGACAGTGAATAAAGAACAAACAATCAAAAACACAAAGGGGAAGAGAAAATAAAGGGTGGTCAGGAGATAACAACCGTAAAGGAGAGGATTGTCCAAGTGTTCGCGATGGCATCCGATTGATGAGACATGCAGCAATCAGCACTGCATCTACCAAAAACTTCTTGGTCAAATTGCATTGTAAGTAGTAGAGTTTGCATTGTTTCTAGCAGATGACAGTTCTTACGTTCAGCCACACCATTTCATTGTGGCATATTTGGACAAGAAGATTCACGAAGAATGTCTCTGTCCTTCAAGAAGATATTGAGTGACCATTCAAAATATTCTTTGCATTCTCTAAGCAAAACACCTTGATATATTTTTCAAATTGAGTCTTCACCATCTGAAAAAATACTTGGGAAATTCTGGGAACCTCCTCTCATTATCATAAAAGATAACAATAGTGAGAGAATCATTAATCAGACTTAATAGTGTAGTGACCTAGATTTTTTGTAAAGAATCCGATAAATAGAGAACCCATTAACATAGGTAAATAATTCATGTGAAATAAATGATTGGGGGTTCAATTATAACTCAAATCAGAAGGTTACTGAACCTTTGTTTAGTAATCGGTTTGATTATAACTCCAATAAAATGGTTACTAAACCTTTGTTCAGTAATCGGTTCGATTATAACTTCAACTGGATGGTTAATGAACCTTTGCTGATCAGTAATTGGTTTGATTATAACTCTAATCTGATGGTTACTAAATCTTTATTCAGTAATCAGTTCGATTATAACACCAATCGTAAGGTTATTGAACCCTTGTTCAGTAATCGGTGTGATTATAAGGCTAATCGGAAGAATACTAAACCTTTGTTCAGTAATCAGTTCGATTATAACCCTTTGATCAGTAATCGCTATGATTATGACACCAATCGGAACCTTACTGAACCTTTGTTCAGTAATCGGTTCAATTATAAAACCAATCGGAAGGTGTTCAGTAATAGGTTTGATTATAACACCAATCAAAATAAGTGGTCCCTGCAGTCTCTTGCTATGGCGAAAGTCGACTTATGTACTAGTGGAGGTCAAAGTTGACTTTATGTGCTGGTGGAAGTGGACTTTATGTACTGGCGAAAGTCGACTTTTGGTAATGGTGGAAGTACTGGTACTTAGGTTTGGCTCAAGTACGGTGGGTATGTCCCTTCCCACGGCTAAAGTCAACTTCATGTACTGGCAGAAGTATGGGTGCATAGGTATGGCTTAAGTACGGTAGATCTTTGAATATCTGTCCTCATGATTGGGAAAACTACAACTCGTTTATGCAAGATATGGCCTTTATAAATACATTACATGACCCTCTTTGGCCAACCCAAAGCTTTTTTTGTCGTTGTTGGCGTGAGAGGAACACTCAAGAGCAAGAATGATGATCTAAAGGCTTGGGTTTGTGGAGTTCTTTCTCTTATTTATGCTTCGATCTATAGGAACTAGAGATTTGAAAGCAATAAAAGGTATGTGATCTCAGGCTCAACCATAATGAGCCAAATTCCGTCTGAAAGTTCTTCAAGTCTACTTTCTTTTGCTCGTATTTTGGGTCAATGTTTGTTGTATGTATGTAAAGAGCAATAATTGTTTCCTGATTGTCGCTCAGAGTTAGGACTCTTTTGGTTCATCCCTGATTCATGTCTTCCTAGTTGTTTGATCAAGACTAGAGCCATAGAGTCCCTCTACCTTGAACTTCCAATAGTTTTCTTACTAATAGGTTGGTCTGTTTGTTCCCGTAGAACATTGGTCACTGTTTAGAACTCTTGAAATAGTCATCGAAACAAGTTTTAAGCCTTCCAGAACCATTCTTTTCTCTAGTTTGTCTAGTTAGAGAATGTTCATGGCATGGCCAGTACCCTAAAGACTATCAAAACATATGAAAAAGTTTTAAATACCTAAAACTTATTCTAATCGCTCTTAAGAATCTCGATTGATCTTATCTTCTTGTGATTGATTAGAACCCATCTTGAATTGCTTTGCAAACTGAAAACTCATGTCTTAAAGTGTAAGGACTCATGTTGATATTAGACTACCTACCTTACTACCTGTCATGACTTTGTTATTGCTATCCGTTACACTCTTGAAATTCGTATTTCCTTGTTATTCTAGAGCTATTATTGTATCTTGTAATTCATGAGAATATCACACTAGTTACTTGTGTTCACACTTGGAATCTGTTAGTCATAATATATTATATGTGATCGGCACTATGTGAGACTTCGGTCCGTGATCAATGTATGTGTAAATGAGGGTCATGTCTGGTTCTGAAGAGGAGCACTCCAACGTACTTATTAACTGTGAGAGTATGGACTTGTGATGTGTGGCATCATTCTTGAACAACGGCGGTGGGAGGGGGTTGGTGTTTGGAATTGATTGAAAATTTAGGGGGGAATTGATTGAGGTTTTTCCTTCTTGAGCAGTTGGGCCATTTGGATTGGATTAGGGGATTTATTGGGTCAGTGGTTAGGGGGCAAATGGATTATAAAATATGGGTAGTGTCCTAATAAGATATGGATCAGGTCTAGAAAAGAGTTGTAGACCTAAAAAACTTGAGCTATGTTAAAGGATTATAGAAAACTCTAAGAGGATCTTACTGGGCTCTACATGCATGGGTCCGCCCAATATAAACATAATATGGCATAAAACCACCGGTGTTGTGCCTCCCCTTGTCTGCAATTGTTGGCGTTTGCTTCCAGTTGCCAATGTCATGTTACCAACACTACATTGTCGACGCCGTTTGATGTTCTGTAACAATCGCCATTGCCATCGATGTCCTGCCGGCAGCATGTTCTTGTGAACAGTACGTACTGAAGGTCTTCCTCGCCGCCACAGCTCCTCTCCACACGTACGGCCGCAGCTGCTCGATCACTTCGCGCTAACTCCTCCTTGCTGCTGTGCTCGCAGTCTCAGCTCCTTCCATTCAAGGTTTGGTGGCTCTGGTTCTCTTGGGACTCAGAAAAGATGAGTTTTTTTGGGTCTCAAATGGGGATCCAATGGAAGCCCAAGAGGGGTGGATGCAACTATATGCCATCCAATTTTTAAAAAGCAAAGAGTTTGCCGCAAATCCTCCATTAACTCTCCATCACATCAATATAATAGACAAATTAATAAGAAAACGGTATATTTTGATATTTAAAAGAACCTGGGCAAATGGGAAGGTCTATATTTATTAAATATCTTGGTCGTATCCGACTCTACCCAACCCCCATTTAATTCGCACCCCCTAACTACGTCCACGCATACGTCCGATTGCGAGTTCTCGGTCAAGTGCAACATTAGTCAGCAGTTTATTACTAGTTTAATATCTGATGTAGAAGATGGAAACTTCGCGGAGATTTTATTCGGTGACTTGAAGAACAAGTTGACTTCGTGTGTCTGCATGCCTCAGGAAGTTCCATCAAACGGCAAAATTAAGCAACTCTTTCTTTCCCCACCACCCTCTTGACCACTGCCAACTGATCCAACCTGCTTGTAAGAATGTGTTTCTGGTGCACCAGTATTATAACTTCCCTTCCAATCCATCGACACCCACCACCCAAGCAGGCGCGCGCGCGCACAAAGATGTTCCCACGCCCGGCGGCGGCGGCGACGTCGTTGTCGTCGTCCTCCTCCTCTTCTCGTTGTTCTTCGTCTCCTTCGAAGTTTGTCGAGACGGCGCTGTGCGCGACAGGCCCGCTCGCGCTGTCCTACGTTCACCATGGTCTCAAGTGGAACATCCGCGACCACCTCCTGTCGCTCATCAGGGAGTTCCCCTCCCTCGAACCCTCCACCGATCACTTCACCCACAACGACGGCACCACCGTCCGCCTCCTCAACGCCAGGGGCGCCCTGCCCCTCCCCCACTCCCCTCCTTTCCCTCCCACCGCCGTAGAGCTCACCATCTGGTTGCACCAGAACTACCCATTCGCCCCGCCCATCGTGTACCTCTCCACGGCTTCCGCCGCCGCGGTCGGTCGCGGCCACCCGTTTGTGAACCCCTCGGGAGCCGCCACCACCCCCTACCTGTCGACCTGGCAGTACCCCAACTCCAACCTCCTCGACCTGGCGAGGAATCTCGTTCACGTCTTCGCATGCTACCCCACCTTCGGCACCGGCGCCGACCTCCGACCGACGCGGCGTACTGCTGTCGTCGGCGGCGCGCTGGTTTCGCGGAGGGAAGCAATGGACCACCTCTACGCGTCGCTCAGCACCGAAATGGCCGAATTCCGAGCGCAAGTGGAAGAGGACGTCACAACCCTGGTGAGCATCCAGACTGAGCTACGGAAGCGGGCTCGCGCGTTGGACCGCGCGCAGGGCGAGCTGCAGATGGAGAAGAAGAGTCTTGGCAGGCTGGTGGCGGACACGAAGGAGAGGGCCGACGTGTTGCGGAATTGGCTGCGGGCAAACAGAGCTGTTCCTCCCGCCGGGGATGAACCGGGACCGGAGCCGGAGGAGGCGTTCGACGTGGGCGACGACGGCCGTTCCAGGCGCCTACTGGACAGCGAGGCCGCCTGCCATGCGATCGACGACGTAATAAGGGCTGCGGATGACGCGCTGGGGGAGGGAGCGGTGCCTTTCGTTGCCTATCTGAGGCAGGTGAGAAACCTTACGAGGGAGCAGTTCTTCCATACGGCCATGTCGACGAAACTACAGGCCCTCCTCCGATCACCTGCACCAGGAGTTGATCAGTTCGATTCGGAGGTTCCTCTGCAGGTAAGAAGGTGCGCCAGCCCAACCATCTAAATTATATTAGATCTGCCATGAAATCCTATGCTTGGAGTACGACTCAGGCAGGTAGAAGAACTCTGTGTGCGTACGAGCACATGTTATGTGAAGAATTCTAGGAAAGCAAAGCTCAAATCGACATGGGTTCCTCGATCTCTTCAGACAAAACTTGTCCGGTTTTCCCTTTCTCCTCCTTGAGTCCGACTCTCCGCCATCTTTGGGGGTACATATTGAAACGATTTAAACGATTCGGACTCTCTCGCATGTGTTCGGTTCTATTATACGGATTGCACACTTGATATACATACATATATATATATATATATACATACATATATATTATGTTAAAATTTATTTTTTTTCAACAATCTTAATTTTATAGTTCGACGTATCGTTCGGATCAATTGTGCCGCATTCTCCGTAATATTGTATCGTATCACTAAGATACGGTGGGAAAAGAGTTTGTTTGATTTTTTTTTAGTGTTCATCTAATATCGACATAATCATTTAGTGTTCATCTAATTTTGATTATACAATCATTAACTCTTACAAGTCAAATACAGTGCTCACACTACAAGAGAATCATCATTTATCAACGAATATATGTCCGCGGCTGAAAATTGAAGGACAAAAGAAATATAAGGTAGCGGCTAAAATAGACCGCTGCCATAAAGAAGTTTTGTCTGCGGTGATAGGGACTTGCTGGCAAAAGTTTAGCATACGTCAGTGGATAAAATGAAACTGTGGACACATGTATAGTTAAGGCCGCGGCTACCTAGAACCACGGACATATAGTCTTCAGCGGCTCTAGAAACCGCTGATATATATATTGTTTGTCCGCGGTTTTGGAAACTGCAGACATATATTAGATGTCTGCGGCTAAGCAAAGCCGCTGACAATATTAGTCAGCAACTACAAAGTGCTGACAAATACAAAAATTTCATTTTATTCATTCATTAAAATAAAAAAACTTCAAAATATCTAGAATATATAAATTTTTTAATAATAACTTATTTTAATTTAGTGATTGATATATACATATATTATTTATATTTGTAATTTCAAATATAAATATATATGTGTCACTAACTTATCAATATAAATATACAGAAATTTAGTGAATATATATACATATGTGTTTATATATATTTCTATGTGTTTATCAAACTTACATCTAACCATTAGAATTTGAGAACATAGTAAATTTATATCTTTGAAAAATATTATACCCATGAAGCGAACTGATCAACTGATCTATATGTGTGATCATGAAATAGTTTGTGAAAATATATTTGTTATCCATCACAAAAATCATATTGTTCTTTAGATTTTTATCATGTTTTCATGTATATGCATGTATATTGCAAATTCAAGTGCTGCCAAGTGCTATTCGAGCGGTGGTGACGAGAGATAAATCGGCAATCGCATAGCGCAGACATGCTAGTCTCGTGAGTGATAATATCTTCTACCTCCGAGAGTCAAAGGACTTTAAGTTTGTTTGCGCACCATTTGACTTCGTTAAATAAAAATTAGTATCGGGCCTGAATTTTCAAGTAATTAAGTCGACATGCGTCTTCAACTAGGTCGATCTAGGTCTTCAAGTAGGTCGACGTACCTATCCTCAAGCAAATCGACCTGGGTCTTCAAGTAGGTCGACCTAGGTCTTCAAGTATAGGTCGACCTATCCTCTAGTAGGTAGACATGTGTCCTCAAGTAGGTCGACATGTCCTCAAGCAGGTCGACCTGGGTCTTCATGTAGGTTGACCTGTCCTCAAGCAGGTCGACGTAGATCTTCAAGTAGGTCGACCTATCCTCAACTAGGTCGACCTGTGTCCTCAAGCTAGTCGACCTGTCCTCAAGCAGGTAGACATAGATTTTTAAGTAGGTCGACCTAGGTTTTCAAGTAGATCGACCTTTGTCCTCAAGTAGGTTGCCCTATGTCTTCATCCATACTGGTTTAAAATTATGACTCCACATGGTCAGATTTTAAATATGAATCAAATTCAACCGACTGATTTTAAAGATAAATCAAATTTAATAGAGTAATTCTAATGTACTTATAATAACAGAGATCTTGATGAGATGTAGTCTATGATTCAATGATCATATATATATATATTGATCAAAATTAAATGTAAGAGTAATTAAGATCCAAAGATATTCTATGGTCACTACAAGAAAAATCGAAAATAGAGACCGAAATATTCGATCTCTATTCGGTCCCTAAACAGCTCAGAGACCGAATAGTGACCGAATTTGTCGGTGAAGAATTTTTTGTCACAAATCTGTGACCGACTGAATTCGGTCTCTATTCGGTCACTAAATAGGGACCGAATAGGGACCGAATAAGTTCGGTCTCTATTTAGGGACTGAACTGATTCGATCCAAGTTCTGTCCCTATTTTAGGGACCGAATAGGGACCGCATAGTTCGGTCACTATTAGGGACCGAACTGATTCGGTCCCTATTCGGTCCCTATTTTAGGGACCGAACTGGGACTGAATCAGTTCGGTCCCCAAATAGGGACCAAATAGTTCGGTCCCTATTCGGTCCCTAAAATAGGGACTGAACTGGGATATTTTAGGGACCGAATAGGGACCGAATCAGTTTGGTCACTATTAGTCCCTATTCGGTCCCTAAAATAGAGACCGAATAGTGACTGAATAGTCAGTCACTATTTAGGGACCGAATAGTGACTGATTATAATCGGTCTCTATTTTTTAAATATTTTTTTAAATATATACATTTTTAGAAAAATATCCTGCGTAAAATAAATAACAATATCCACAACAATAATAATTGTCCACAAGAAAAATGTCTACAACACAACAATAATAAAATTGTCCACAACATTACAAGAATAAAATTGTCCACAAGAATAAAAATGTCCACAAGATAAAAATAATCAAAATGTCTACAACACAACAATAATAAAAATTTCACAACAAATAATAATAAAATGTCCACAACATCAACATAATAAAAATCTCCACAACACAACAATAATAAAAATATCCACAACACAACAATAATAAAATGTCCACAACATCAGAATAATAAAATGTCCACAATAAGAATAAAAATATCCACAACATCACAATAATAAAATGCCAACAACAATAATAAAAATGTCTACAACAATAATAATAATGAAATGAAAATCATGAATCCTCGTCTGCGTGCTCATCTCCTCCCACTCCACCCGATGAAGGAACCTACAATACATATATAACAATAATAAGTTAAAATTAAATACTATTATAAGCAATAACTTATTTTAGAAGCATAAATTAAATACTATTATAAGCAATAAATTATTTAATTTCATAGATTTTTATTCACTCACTTTCGGACAATATTTTGATCACACTATATATTTTTGTCACACAAATCAGGAGTCCGAATTGAACTCCGTTAGTTACCACAAATCACACTCATCGCCCCGACCGTGCTGGAACAAACCGGTGGCCAATCGGATGAGTATTTCTAATTTTGGAGCCACAAACCTAAGTTTTTCATTTCTTAACTAAACTAACTTGTTTATTGTGACTTTCAGCGTCGAGCTCAAACCGGGAGTCCGAATTGAACTCCGTTAGTTTTCACAAGTCACACTCATCGCCCCGACCGTGCTGGAACAAACCGGAGGCCAATCGGATGAGTATTTTTAATTTTGGACCCACAAACCTAAGTTTTTCATTTCTAAACTAAATTAACTTGTTTATTGTGACTTTGAGCGCCGAGCTCAAACCGGGAGTTCGAATTGAACTCTGTCGGTTTCCACAAGTCACACTCATCGCCCCGACTGTGCTGGAACAAACCGGAGGCCAATCGGATGAGTATTTCTAATTTTGGACCCACAAACCTAAGTTTTTCATTTCTTAACTAAACTAACTTGTTTATTGTGACTTTGAGCGTCGAACTCAAACCGGGAGTCTGAATTGAACTCCGTTAGTTTCCACAAGTCATAATCATCGCCCTGGCCGTGCTGGAAAAAAATCGGACGCCAATCGGATGAGTATTTCTAATTTTGAACCCCCAAACCTAAGTTCTTCATTTTTAAACTAAACTCATTTGCTTATTGTAAGTTTGAGCGTCGAGCTCAAATCAAGAGTCCGAATTGAACTCCGTCAATTTTCAGAAATCACAATCATCGCCCTGGCCGTGGTGGAAAAAACCGATCGCCAATCGGATGAATATTTCCAATTTTGAACCACCAAACCTACCTAAGTTTTTCCTTTTTAACTAACCTACACTACAAGAAAATTGACTTCTACCTACACTATATACCTACGCGTGTAGATACGAGAAGTGTTTACCTACGCTCGAGTAGTAGGTATAAATAATTTTCACTTTTTTTAATATTTTCCCTCCTCTTTTTCCCCTCTTCCCGCTCGAAGCCCCGCTTTCCCTTTCCCTTTTCCCCCTTTTCCCTGTCTCCCCTTCTCCAAAGCTGAAACCCCAAAGCCTCAAATCTCAAACCCTAGACTACTTCGCCCGGTAATCGCCCTTCTCCCCCTCGCCTGGGCACCACCGGCAGCAGAAGCAGCAGAGGAAGCAGGGCGGGGAGGATGGGAGGAAGCGGGGGAAGGGGTGGCGGGGCGAGAAGGACCGCCCCAACCCCTTCTCGGACGACCCAGTCCCCGGTGACCGATCTCTCGAGAGGGCCTTCAAGCCAGTTCGGCGAGGTCATCGAATCAAAGGTACGGCTGCGGGTCCTCTCTCTCTCTCTCTCTCTCTCTCTCTCTCTCTCGATCTGCTGTTAGTCTTGGTCTTTCGATCATTCAGATCCGGCGGACGCCCCAGGAAGAAGAGCGAGGGTCGGCCGCCCCTCGCTCTGGCCACTGCGCCCACTGCTCCCCGGCGGCCGGTGGCTGCTTCGCCTTCGCCGCCCGCTCGTCGCAGCGACCGCCCGCGGCGGGCCCCGCGGATGGACGACTACGCCGACTACTGCGACTATGAGGACGACTTCTATGTTGGAACCATTTATCCTTCCCCAAAACCTAGGCATTGAGGTAGGGGATTCCTTCTCTTTTAAACCAGTCCAACTCTTTGTGAAATCCAATGTGGGACTAAAGTCACTAGCAACTTTAGTTGGGTTGAGGGCCTCACACTCCCTCTTGGATACTCACACCATCCACCCCATAACAATACCTCCCCTTTACAAGGCCGACGCCCTCGTCGCTAGGTGCCGATCAAGGTTACGCCCGTTCATGCGCAGCAGGTAAAGGGTGTATTGATACGCCACATCAGATTGACAAAGATTGGGCTCGGACACCATTTATTAGGAACCATTTATCCTTCCCCAAAACCTAGGCATTGAGGTAGGGGATTCCTTCTCTTTTAAACCAGTCCAACTCTTTGTGAAATCCAATGTGGGACTAAAGTCACTAGCAACTTTAGTTGGGTTGAGGGCCTCACACTCCCTCTTGGATACTCACACCATCCACCCCATAACATTCTACTGGGACGACTATGAGGGAACGGGGACGGAGGGAGAAGAAGTTTAGGCTCCTCCAGAAGCTGCCGCATCACCACCACGGTGCGCCTCCTTCCTCTGCTTCATCGTCCTTCGAGCATGATGGAGCAGGAGGGCGAGGGCCCCTCACCCTCAAGAAGGGGAGGAGCTGTGGCACTGGCCGGGGCGGAGCCGACGGAGACCACTGCGAAGATGGTGGTGACCTTCGGTGCGATGGATCTGGCAGCGGCAGCGAGGGCGTGGAGGTTGGTATTCCTGTTTTCGTGGGTCACGACAGGATCCCCATCTGACCATGTCGCAGTCTCTCCAAATCCCCCCCCCCTTTTTTTATGATCTGCGTCGTATGAGCATGTAACGCTAGTCCACGTTTCTTTGTTTCTTTCTTCTGCACCGGACAAGCGCCTGGACTTGAACGCCCCCCTTCTCTCCGTCCGGCGCCACGTCTCGGGGCCTCTCCCCCCTCCGCCTTCTTCTTTGTCTTCCTCGTCCTTCACCAATGGTGCGGCAGCTGTCGCCGATTCTGGAGCAGAGGGTGGCGGCGGGGACGCCGCGGTGCAGGGGGCCAGGAGATCGTCTCTCCCTGTTTACAAGTCTGATTTGAAGTCCGGTCCCGTGCACAAGATTAGAAAGCTACAGGAATTTACTACAATTTGACTATGATGATTATATGGTTTACATCTTCTGTCAAGGCCCATTTCCTTGTCATAAGTTAAGGATTTTCTTTTACCTGTAATTTACTTGAAGAAGCTATTGCATCTGTTACTTGTTGATTATATTTCATCTTTTTCATTCAAACATTTTTTAATTCTTTATTTGTAACAGGTGGATGCTCCTCCAGATCTTCTAAAACCAATTAGCATGGGCAAGTCATCTGTTCTAAAAGTTGGCCAGCAATGTTTAGCTATTGGGAACCCATTTGGTTTTGATCATACTCTTACTGTTGGGGTCATTAGCGGATTGAATCGGGAAATTTTTAGCCAAACTGGGGTAACAATTGGAGGCGGTATTCAAACTGACGCAGCAATCAACCCTGGAAACAGGTGATTTCTAGCAACTACCACTTGTTAGGCATTCTCCGCCCTATTCCCTGCAGAATCATTGTTGATTAAAGAATAAAAAAAAATTATAACCACGTAATATTGTCAAGGATTTCCGATCCAAGTACTGTAAATACTTAGTTCCTTTCTGCTTGCACCTATTTATACATTTTGCATTATACTTTTGCAGTGGTGGTCCTTTACTAGATTCGAAAGGGAATTTGCAGTGGTGACTTCTTATTGAACTTGGTAAGCTTTATATGATTGTATGACCCACCCCGCCTTTCAGTCCCCCCACTCTAAAGTAAGACAAGGTTGGAATCCATGTGAAACCTGGAGTAGAACCCGCCCTGCATATATATCCACAGTGGGGCTCTCACTACCTGAGAGATGTTTGTGTTTGCCTTCCCACATCTCAGTGATTCCAGCTTGATCATTTGATTTTACACAGGGTGCAATACTCATCACGCATCTTTATGTTCTCATGGTCACTTCACATGGACTATGAAATGTCAAACAAGGGCAGGACAATCTCTATGTTTTGACATACTTATATTTCATATTCTTTTGTTTTCTTGCTGAAATCTGTTATCATGTATATTTTATTTATACATTTTTCTCAATTTTTTCCAGGCATTCTTCGTCAGTGCTATGGCAATTGTTGATTTGGTTAAAATCACTTTAGGCCCAAAAGAAAAATGCAGGTCTCTATTATGACTGGGTAAGAAAATGTATTTGGTATTTCTTAGATAGAATCTATGCTGAGCCACATTTTCTCAGAAAAACAGACCAATAAGTCTAAGTCATTTTGGTGGTATAGTCTTATATTTGCAACGTAGATAAGTAATGTTTCATGACTATGCTGGAATTATCATTCGTGCTTCTCTTTTTTTTTGCAGATATTGCCATATACATGATTTTTTCCCAACACTACAAATGTTCAATGCTTACTATTTATGATTCATTGTTTCCCCTTCATGTGGATCATCCATATGGATGATGAATTGTGATTGTTAAAATGTGTGGATGTTGAATTGTGGATGTTGAATTGTGATTGTTATGAATGTATATGTAAGAATATGGGGAGGAAAGGTAGATGCTATTTTTACACTGTCATTGTCTGAGAAGTTGTTTGACTTATAAACTTTTGTTCTTGCAGGTCAGAGGACCTCCGAATTCCATTTGAAAGATTTGGGCGAGTGCAGCATGATTTGGAATACTTTCTTTCTTGGAGGGGTATAATCTTTTGCTCTCATATCTATCATTTTTCTTTATTAGTAAGTATTCAAAAAAATGTGAGTTGGCATACTACTAATATTAGATTATTAGTAAGCCCATAAGTGGACTCATATTCTATGAATGAAGTTGTCTTTACCAATACAAAATGTGTTACAATCCATGTGCTTGGATAAGACTACCAAACTAAAAGATAGATAAAAATCATAATACAAAATAGCATGTTCTGCTTACCTCTTAGTTCATTTCCAGCTTGAGCAAGTTGAACATGACTGAGATTTATTCTCAGCTTGAGGTTGAGTGTTGGAGAGTGGCCCAAAGATAGTGACCCAGAACAGGGGATCTGCTCTCTAAAGCAAGGATAGCTCTTCCCATTTGTCTTTACTTTATGTTTGAGATTATGTTAGGTATATATTTATTACATTTTTATTCTAGTGAGGGGTGCCACATTTTTATTCTAGTAAGGGTGCCACATATTGCCACATATTGTCAATGGAAGTAACAATTACACATAGGTCCCCCTTTTCTTGCAGGGAAGAATTATGAAATGGTGGATAAAGAAGTGTCCCTGGAAGAATTTGTACACTGTTGCACATAAAAGATAGTCCAAAACTGAGGTATTGCAATCCAACCAACACTTTCACCTTAAGAGGCGTGAACTTTGTGCATGTATCTTTATTCCCCCCTTTTTTCGAAAGTGCACAGTACCACATGGATATACTAGAAGTTGTTTATCTTTCCCTTGGGATGAGGTTCTGTTCATGTCTGAAGAAAGTATGGCTCCTCTTTCAATTTCAAAAGAAATATGAAGTCCAAAACAAATGAATTATTTATTCCTGCTCTTTCTCAGATGTTCCTGTTTTTGTCCATCCACTTTGATGCTTCCAAGGCATATTCCTTTCCTTCTTTTAATTGGCTTAGATTCAATATTTCATAGTGTTGCTGTGGACAATGTCAATAAACTCACTAGAAATCTGTGACTACCAATCCAAGCTTGAACTGGCGCTTCTGTGTCTACTTAGATGTCATATTCTATGGTTTCGAAATTATGTAAATTTTTTGTTTATTGAAAATTTATACTACCTAACAAATCATCTAGTATTTTTATTAACTTCTGCTATTGTTTTCTTTCTATGTAGGTGTTGGCGGATGAGGCAAAACGAACACTATTTAGTGGTTAGCACTTTGTAAACACTTTGAAACAATTTGGTATATGTATATATTTGCAAACAGTTTCTAAACACAATATTTGATGAATGTGGTTATGTGTTGAATGAATGCATTATTATGACAATGTTGAATGAGATAATGTGAATGTGAAGTATGGATCTCACAAGGATGAAGTTGGCAGACTGATGTGTTGTCCTGAGTTGAGTTGGCCAACACTCTCATTGCTTAGCCGACTGCATAGGCAGTGGAGGCAAGCAGTTGGTTCCTTATGTGCATAGGCAGTGGAGGCAAGTAATGAGAGTGTTGTGGATGTATATTTGACATTAATATGAAAAATGTTGTGAATGACCACAATATGTGTTTGAATGAATGAATGTAGTTATGTTGATAAAGTGTAAGAATATGAATGAATGTGGTTATGTTGATGAAGTGTATGAATGAATGTGGTTATGTTGATGAAGTGTATGAATGAATGAGATTTTGTGAATGGGAATGAGTGAATGTTGTGGATGTAATTGTTATGAATGAAATATGAATAGGAAAGGCAGGTGAATATGTATATGTTATATGTGCAGGAATAATAGATAATATTTTTTTTTCAGGTATAAAAACCAACGACATTTAACGTTGTAGGTATAAAACACCTACAACATGTTCTTCTGTAGGTAAACAAAACCTACGTCATTAAATATCGTAAGTAAAGTACATGTACTTTATGTACTTTACCTACGACTCTGTCGTAGGTAATAGTATTACCAACATGTACTTTACCGACGACCGAAGTCGTAGGAAATGTCATAGGTATATATATACCTACGATATTTGCCGCATCACTGACGTTTTGGTCGTAGGTACAATTGTGTTTTCTAATAGTGCTAACTTGCTTAACATGAAATTGTGCGTCGATGAATCCAAATTGAAGTTAAACTACTTAACTAACTTAACTGTTAAAATAAAAAAAAGTAAAATAAAATAAATTTACTCACGTGAGGGGCGTGTGTTGATGTCGATGGTGCTGCCTGTGGAGGAGGTGCTGCCTGTGGAGGAGGAATGTTGACCTGGGTGAAGGTCTGGGAGATAACCTGGGAGAGGGTCTGGGAGAGTTGGACCTGTAGTGCATCGGTCACCTGCATCTGCATCTGGGCCAGACGAGTCTCCATCGACTCCGCCAGACGAGACTCTATACCAGATATTGTATTTGCAATGAAGCCCATCATGTCACTGGAAGAAGTACCTGGAGTACCAACTCCCGCGTTGAATGCACTGGTCTGTGACGCTGAACTGGATCCTCCAGATAACACCCGGCTCGTGTCGATACTGTGCCCAAAACCATACACATGGCCTTTCTTTGGGGCACCAGATGTCACAACCCATACCATACTTGAATATCTAATAATTATTTATATAATTAGATATTTATATTTATTTAAATATTATTAGATATATATATATATGACTAAATATATACCATACTTGAATATCTATAACATACATAAAATAATTATTTTCATATATTAGAATATATTTTATATATGTTTTAGTATAAATGTTACATTTAAATATACGACGGAGAGGGTGTTGTGCATGCATGTATTAACTATTTATAGTAGTTGTTGACCTAGTTAGATAAAATCTAATACCAAATTTAAGTATAGATTTTTAAATATCAATAAATAATTATCAATTTTTGATAATATTTTAGATGAATGAAATATATATTGAGCATATTTTAAGTTTAAATTACATACTAATATAGTTAATTTTTATTTCTATAGTATTTAATTATTATTGAAATATAAACGTGCATGTTTAAAAGTAAATAAAAATTATGCCACATGCAAGTGCATGTGCCGATAATATTGATTTGGTATCATGATATTACCAACGTCTGACAACATCAAAGATAAACTTTTGGAAATGGTAAGCAGATCAGGTGCATCTAGCTAGATTGGATAGATAATCAAATTGCATGAAAAAGTGGTGACGTCGCAGTGCGCATAGAAGGAAAACTTCCTACCACAAGTGGTCGAGAGCTAGGCCGCTTCGTCGGTTCTTATCGCCAAAAAATGGAACATCTTGAACCATGTGTCGCAAATATGCCATTGTGATGATGTTAGACATGTATTGTCAAGTAAAGGGTTAAAATCAGAAATAAGAAAAGTCAAGTAAACAAATTATACATGTGAGTTCTCAGGAAGTGAGAATTTCTCATGTATATATTGAACAATTAGATATTGAGTTTCAAATACTCATATGTACACTATATGAAACCAGATGTCTAGAAATTTTTAACATGTACTTTAAGTGCAATGCCACACCAAACTATTTACACTCCCATGGGCACAAGTACTTTTGGGTGCTCCTCCCAGGACCAGGTCAGGGCCCTTTTATTGAGTCATTCTAGCATTATAAATTCATGAGAGATCTAGAGATCCCAAGTTTTAGACATTACAAGTGAATTTTCAAGAACATGAGACAAGCAAATCGACTAATTACATGAATACATTATAAATCACTTTTCAGAAGAAGGAGTAGCTTAATAATTATTTCAAGTAAATCTGAAATTAATTAGTATATAATAGTTCATGTAAAAGTTATTTCAAGAAAGAATTCTAATTAACAGGGTGTGTCCACCTGGAACATGGGTGTGCTGACCTAAGTCACTGGAAACAGGAGTTAGGTTGACTTGAATACAGGGTGTGTCAACCTGAATAGCTAGAAGAGAGTGTTGACACTTTGAAGAATAATATCAACTCTCTGCAAGGTATAGGTCGATAATATGAAGGGATAGGTCGACGTCACTATAAGGGATAATTAAATAGGTCAACACTACTAGATAGATAGTGTTGACACTACTGGATAGATAGTGTTGACAATACTGGACAGATAGCTAGGTCAACACTAGTAGACAGATAGTGTTGACACTACTGGACAGATAGATTAACACTACTGGATAGATAGTGTTGACACTACTAAACAGATAGGTCAACACTACTTGACAGATAGTGCTGACACTGCTGGACAGATAGTGTTGACACTACCACTGCTTCCAGAACACAGTCAGAAGAAAAGAAGAAGAAGAAGAAGAGATCCTTCACAAAAACACTTGCCTAAGACATGAGTGTTAGTTAAGACACGTACATAAGAGACCAAAAAGTATACCTAATGATCTTTATGGCACATAAATCAAGGGGTAAATATTCAAGATCCTAACCAAAGATGGAGACACGAAAGAAAGGAGATACAGAAATATATACTACATGATGATCACGCAATTCCAAAAATCATATAGTAGCCTTTAAAAATAAAACTTCAGATGGAACATTTGTTTTGATTTATATTAACTGAAGTTCTTGACTTATAAACTAGATTAAGGATAAGAAAAAAAAATTATTATCTTAAAGGTAATGTGAAAGTACCTATCTTATGCACCTTATTTCCTTCTTCATTATTTCCAAAAAATCAAGTTAGCCCTTTTTCTTTCTGCAAAACTCCTCTCTTCCTGGCGTTTCTTCCTCTCCCAATACTTCCGCGCCAACACCTTTATATATGTACTCTTATATATATATATATATATATATATATATATATATATATATAGTATATATACTTGCACATGCATATAAGTACTTCCCATTCTCCCACGTAGCTATCTATCTACCTTCTAACACCTCACACACTCCATGTGACACTAACAAGCACAACTTACACGTATATATGTGCATGCAGGAAGTTTATCCATTTCTTTGACATTATTTTATCATTTCTTTTAATACACACATATATAATACTAATAAATATATACTCTTTTACACATACCTATCACTACCTACACATGTTCACATTTAGATGCATGTTAAAACCTTGCATAAATAAATTACGAAAAATAGAGACAATTTAGAGACCGATATATTCGGTCACTATTTTGAGACCGAATAGGGACCGAAAATTTCGGTCTAAATATTGATGCCGATTAAATTCGGTCCCTATTCAGTCCTATTTTGGGACCGAATAGGGACCGTATGCAACGGTCCCAAAATATAGAGACCATTATATTCGATCCCTATTCTAAAATTTGGTCCCTATTCGGTCCCAAAATAGGGACTAGATAGGGACCGAATAGTGACCGAAATTTTCAGTTCAAAAAATATTAGAGATCGAAATTTAGGTCACTATTCGGTCCCAAAATAGGGACCGAATAAAAAATAGGGACCGAATAGAGACCGAAATTTCCAATCTCTAATATTTTGGTCCCTATTCGGTCCCAAAATTGGGACCGAATAGTGACCGAAATTTTTGGTCTCTAATATTTGAGACCGATTATTTTGTTCCCTATTCGGTCCCAAAATAGGGACCGAATAGGGACCGAAAAATCGGTCTCTAAATCGGTCTCTATAAGCATTTTTTCTTGTAGTGGTAGAAGTAAAATATCTGATAATGATTTCTAATTAATTTATCATATTTATAGTTATAAAAAATTAAATATATTAATACAAGTAGTAAATATATATATTTTAAAGTTTTTGTGTTAAAATTTATACATATGGCGCTAGCGGCTTTTATTAGCCGCTGCTAAATAATGATGTAGCCACTGCCATATGTTCGCCCTGTCCGCATAAAACCCCATTCCTGCTCTCTCTCTCTTCTCTCTCTCTCTCTCTCTCTCTCTCCTCTCTCTCTTCTCTCTCTCTCTCTCTCTCTCTCTCTCTTCCCGAAGGCCGGCGACGCCCACCACTGACGACTTCCTCTCCTCCGGCCGCCCCGACCACGGACGGCAGGCGACCCCTCCGGCGACGCCCTAAGCTCCGGCGGCAGCCCCCAACCCTCATGGTGAGTCCCTCCGATGCCCAAACCCTCCTCCCCGGCCCCCCCTTCCTTCGACAGCCTTCATCCCTACTCCCCGCCCCCCCCCCCCCCCCCCCCCCCTCCAACGGCCCTCCCCTCCGGGGCCCCCACCCATTCCCCCCCCCCCCCCCCACACCCCGCGCACCCTCCCTCCCCCCCTGGCAGTACCCCGCCCCCTCCCCCTGCTTCCTTCCCCCTCCCCCCCCCCGGCAGTGCAATAAAATTCTTAGAGCAAGATTATCCAAGATAAGTATACTCACATCCGTTCTCTTCTTTTATTGAAGAATTTGAGTACTTATCTTTAACTATGCATTATAGATTAAGAGGTAGTGGCCCCAGAGTCGATGTTTTGAGATCTTAATTTGGATAGGCACATGAAGAGCAGGTGATGGAGAGAATACTTGTTCGAAGGTTTTTCATGTTGACCATGCTTCATGGATTTACATTGTGAATTTGATGTTGACTTAAGAAATTAAATTTGGACTAGCATTACTTGATAATATCTTCCTTCTACACTTGTGTGTTTAATTTTAATC
Source organism: Colocasia esculenta (assembly GCA_014218235.1). Classification (NCBI taxonomy): domain Eukaryota; kingdom Viridiplantae; phylum Streptophyta; class Magnoliopsida; order Alismatales; family Araceae; genus Colocasia; species Colocasia esculenta. Next base: position 164,642,588 of record CM024760.1, on the reverse strand, counting down.
ATTTATGTGTTGGAATGTTTAGCCTTTGAATGGAAATGGGGCCTTAGTCATACATTACATTATAACTTTTGGAATTTCCTTTTTTGCAAATGTTTACTCACAGCCTGTCAGGTGCTTCAAACTCATTTCAGTTATTTTTCTTTTGTGCTATATGAGAGCTCAATTACCTTGGCACCTTCATGTAGTCCCCGTCATGGGCCAGAGATTTCTTCATCACAAGCTTCTGGCATTTTTTTTTAGGTGGATGGTACCACTGTTGTATAAATTAAAAAAGTAGAAAGAATTTACAAGTATAGGCTCTACACAAGACATAAAAAACTACACAGCCGCCCTATACACCACCAATCACCCCAACACACAAATATCATTCAAGGGTGGACTAGTTGCATAACCTTAGACAATCAGTTTAACTCTACTCTAGTTAAAAGGCACTTGTCAATCTTATAGAGAAATGCTTTTTACTATAGTAATTAAAAGACGGGTTGTAGGAAAGTACATAACATATAGCAGACAAACACTTGTCAATATTTAACAAAGAAGTTTAGATATTTTATCTTAAAATTTGTCAGTCTCATCATGTAGGTGTCAGTATCTATTACATACGAGATGTATAATAAATATTACTTTTGTTTTGTGTTTCCTTCTCCCAAGTATTGATTCCACCAAACCTAGACGAGAAAATTTTATTGATATATGAAACGAATGATTACATCAAAATGACCAGAAGATAAAGTGCCAAGGAAAAGAAAAATAAAGCAAACTGAGTAGAAACCAGATTCCACAAGTATGCAAATGCTCGGGGGAAGACAACCTCGACTAGTAGTGTCTCTAAGGCAGCGTTTAGAACTGCATCAGGGGTAGATTCTTCTCTGCAAATCCCTGACAAAAGTTACAGCAGTTTTAAATGTTCAAACTCAATCTCTGTTACGTGCTAGTAATTTTTCTGACAGAGAGAGTGAAATAGAGAGAGCCACTTCTCTCACTTCCCACTGCGCAAAAGTGGTCTGGAGGCCGCTTTCTCCTGGATTTCCAAAGAGGCGACGGTGGGCAAGTGTTTGGCGATAGTTTTTTTTTAACATTTTTTTTATATGTTAAAGTTAGTTAGGGGCATGAGGGATGATAAAAAAAAATAAATAAAAAATTCATCATCTGCGGCACTGTTCAACCCCACCCAAATCAGGTGTCCTTGCAGCTTTTGCAAGAACATCCAATTTTCTCAATTTCTAGACTTTTAAAAGCACTCCCAAACGTTGCCTAATACGTACACCGACCACCACCTCCACAAGAACCGGGTGGGGTTGCCCTTTCAAACACCATCGACATTTGAAAATTTGCACTGTTTTATGTAGAATTTTGAGCCGGTCGTCAACTGGAGCAGCCATTAAAAAAAAAAGGAAAATTTTGAGTAGCACATGCCGAGTTTCAACATAAAGTTAATAGCATGGAAAGTCTTGCCGATATTTAAACTGATCACTTCATATCTTGCAGTGCATCGTGACTTTCGAATGTGCCATAAAATTTATAGAGCCTAGCAAAACCAAGTGGGGTTTTCAGTTCGATCGAGAGCACCTAACTATATGTGCCATTGAATTGAGAGATTATGCACTTTTAGAATGCCAAAATGCACATCGGATTATAACGAATGAGTCCAACGGATAAGCCTATTTAGTTGAACATTAGCCCATTAAAATTTATTGATTAATTTACATAAATAACACGTATCAAAATCCAAATCATATGAAACTTAGTTCATTAAAAAGATGTTTTAATTCTCTATCATTTTTTAAAATTTTATTGATTAATAGATGTAGAAGATTAAATAAAAAAAATCGACATAGGAATCAGAGGCGGTTAATGTATCTCTCGCATCCCATCCCATCCCATCTTTTTTTAAAACATTCCTACTACGTTGAATATCATACATTTAATGATTATGATAACCATTTACAGCCCTATTTTTTTCCTTTACTCTTCATAATATATAAAGTAAACTATCCAACTAACTAGTTCAATCTCTCCTACAATTACAATAATGGGTGTCCAAATTTTTAAATGGGAAGTGCAAGAAATTTAGGTTTTCGGAATAGATGGGCACGATTTTTTGTAGGCACCTTTTTTTTTAACAGAATTTATGCAGACATGTATGTGTGTGTGGAATGTAAATGTGAAAATGCTCCCGTATAAGGGAGTGCGTCAATTTTTTTTGTGAATTGTCGGTTAATCAGATATATTCGATACAACTTAAAGATCGTTGGGGTACAACTTAGGCTGATGGGTTATTGTCAATGCAGAACTATGCATCCTAAAATGACGAGACTCGATAAGAGTTGGATACAACTTAGAGATCGTTTGGATCCTAGATATGAGAAAGGAGTAGATGAGTTTTTAGATTTTGCTTTTGATGAACAAAGACAATCTTTTAGACATGGACGGAATCATGAGTTCATACAATGTCCGTGTCGTAACTGTGTTAACGGATTGAAGTTGTCCCGGATGGATGTTGAAATTCATCTTAAAGTAGATGGATTTTGGACACGGTATACAAATTGGGTATGTCATGGAGAGGCACCATTAGTTGATGTTCAGCAAGTTAGCCCGTCTGCTAATGAAGCACAAATAGAAGAACAGATTGATACGATAATTGAAATGTTATATGAGTTACAAGAGGCTGAAATAGAGAGGACAGAAGAAGAATATGAACCAAATCAGAGAGCTAGATATTTTTATCAATTATTAGAAGATGTTGAAACACCATTATATCCTGGTTGTGTCAAACTTTCAAAATTGACATTTCTGTTGAAACTATTACACATTAAGACCATGAACAAAGTGACAGCTTCTTGTATGGGAATGTTTCTTGAGTTGCTTAGAGAAGTATTACCAGAAGGAGCTAATGTACCTCGAACATAGTATGAAGTGAAGAAGACTATGAAAGATTTGGGGTTAGGTCATGAGAAGATAGATGCTTGTCAGAATGACTGTGTCTTGTTTCGAAATGAACATGAACATAGGGATCGATGTCCAGCATGTAATGCTCCCAGGTACAAAGAAAATACGCAACAAGGTAGCCTGAAGAAGAGAAGTCGCAAACAGGTGCCTTACAAAATATTGCGTTATTTTCCAGTTAAAGATAGATTGCAAAGAATGTTCATGTCTTCTAAGATAGCCAAGTGGATGACATGGCACAAAGATGGCCGAAGTCTCTCGAAAAATGGAACTATGCGACATCCTGCCGACTCTGAAGCATGGCAACATTTCAATGATCAATATCCAGATTTTGCTGTAGAGGTTCGCGACGTGAGACTCGGCTTAGCGACTGATGGGTTCAATCCATTTGGGATGATGAGTAGCAGATACAGTGTATGGACTGTGATGATAGTAGTTTATAATTTGCCGTCATAGATGTGCATGAAGCAGACGTTTATGATGATGTCATTACTTATTCCAGGTCCTAAAAGTCCTGGAAATGATATCAATGTCTATTTACAACTGTTGATAGAAGAATTGAAAGATTTGTGGGACAACGGTGTTGAAACATATGATGCTTCAAAGAAACAGAATTTTCAAATGAAAGTTGCTCTTCTGTGGACGATCAATGATTTTCCTGCATATGCCAATTTATCAGAATAGAGTACCAAAGGAAAAACATGCATGTCAATCATGTCATTATGATACAAATTCAAAATGGTTACACAATTGTCAAAAATTCTGTTATCTAGGGCACCGACGATTTTTGTCAATCAGTCATAGATGGAGAAGGTGTGAGTATCAACACAAATTTGATGGTGTGGCTGAACGTCGTAAGTGTCTAAAAGTGTTAACGGGTGCTGCAGTGTGAAATCAACAACTTCAACTTCCTCATATCAAATTTGGAAAGAACTTTAAGAAGGATATCAAGAATTTAGACGGGTGGAAGTAACAAAACTTTTTTTTTAAGAGCTGTCGTATTGGTCAAATCTACTCATTCGGCATAACCTGGATGTAATGCACATTGAGAAGAATGTATGTGACAATTTGTTGGGAACTTTGAATCTTCTTGGTGGGGAAAAGAGCAAAGACAGTCTGAATGCACGGTTAGATATGGAACAGTGGGGAATAAGACCAGAATTTCATCCACAGACAGACAGTCAAAATAAGACCAGGTTACCAGCGGCAGAATATACATTGAACAGATTGCAGACAACGGCTGAGTGTAACTTTTTGCGTAATATAAAAGTTCCAGATGGATATTCCTCTAATTTGATGAAATGTATAGATATTGCAAGTCGAAAATTGGTAGGGCTGAAGAGTCATGATTGTCATATATACATGCAAGTATTATTGCCATTGGCAATTCGTGGTATTGTCAATCAAGATGTGACAGACCCAATTACAGAGTTAAGTATATATTTTAGAGATGTTTGTTCCAAAGTTCTTCAATCTGATCGTTTGCCTACATTGGAAGGTGATATTGCAGTAACATTATGTAAGTTGGAACAAATTTTTCCACCATCTTTTTTTGATGTCATGGTTCATTTGATTGTACATCTTGCATATGAAGCGAGAATTGCCGGACCAATTCAATACCGATGGATGTATCCTATAGAGAGATTTTTGGAAATTGAAAGGCTATGTTTTAAATAGGGCACATCCAGAATGTTCAACTGTTGAAGGCTATCTTTTGGAGGAAACAATCTTATTTTGTTCAATGTATATGGAAGGTATTGACACTCACTTTAATCAAAGGGAAAGAAACTATGACGGCCCCTCTGAAGACAATAATGAAGGAGGTTGTTCGATATTCAAGTCTTCAGGACGTTACTTAGCAGGAGCAGGTAATAGTCGTATATTGTCTGAAGAAGAAGTTGAGAAGGCACATCTGTACATTCTTAAACAGATTGAAGATATCAATGAATATTTTTTTGAACACAAGAGATGTGTTGAGAGTTCAAGCCATACAGAAAGGAATTTCTTGAAGTGGTTTCAAATTTATGTGAAAGATTTGTACGATGCAAATGATCCTCGGTGTACTCCTGATATATACTGTCTGGCACGAAAACCTTCAAGGTTTGCACGTTCACACTCGGGCTATATTGTCAATGGAGTCAGGTTTCGTACATCATCTATTGATGCAACAAAGGTCACTCAGTTGTCTGGAGTTATTGTCAATACAGAACTTGAATCTGGATGTGATGGATATTATGGACGTCTGAATGATGTATTAGAAATATATTTTGATAATCAAAGACGTGTTGTTTTATTTGAGTGTGACTGGTGGGATGTTTATAGAAAAGATAGAGGATTTAAAATAGATAAATATGGAACTATCAGTCTAAACACTCATCAAAGACTCAATACAGATGAACCATTTGCCCTGGCAAGTCAAGTGGAACATGTGTTCTATGTCAATGATAACACAACACAAGGATGGATCATTCTTGTCAAAGCACGTCAGCATGATTACTATGACTTGCAAGATAATGCTCCTGAGAATGATATAGAACCAAGTGACGAAACGTTTCAGGACAATCTGATTGATGTTCCGATTAGAGGAGAAATTCAAAATGTGGATCTATGTCAAGAAAGTAGCGTAAGAGTGGACGATTATATTGATATTTAGGTGATTTATTTACGTTAGTATTTATATTTCATTTTTAACATAAATTTACATAGATGTTCAAGATTGAAAATTTTTAACTTGTTATGTTTACATATTTACTAACAATTTTTTTAACAGATGGCTTCTGCTAGTGAGCGCTCTTCTCGTGATGGCTCACGCCTACGGAGGCATCGGACTCTATCCGTCCCTCTCACCCTCAGGCGATCTGTCCCCTCCCACATCTCAGGGGCTCCCTCCCGCTCCCCACCTCAGGCGCTTCCTCTCCCTCCCACTCTTCAGCATATAGCTCCCTCTTCCAGCCCTCAGGCATCTACATCTTCTGTAGCATGTTCATATTTAATTTGGTGTAACTTTTATATTCATGTTCAATAGATATTCTCTGATGATGTTTAATGTTTATATTTCAACGGGTCCATCTGCACCATCTGGGGGAGGGGCACTGGCCATCAAGGGCCGACTAGGGGAGTTACATAGAGGAGGCTACCTGATGGACAACAATGGAATATCTCCCTCGTCCGAGGATATGGCATGGGCCCTATTGCAGATCACTTTACGAGTCGCATGGGCGTTGTATCAAAAATGTATTGTAAGATTTGGCAAAAAGATTTTGCGAAGCTGCATGTTGCGACTAAGGAGTTGATATTCAGAGATCTTCAGGTAATTATTGTTTAAATTGAATAGTATATATGTGTCTATTTTTCATATAATTGAGTGACTTTGTTTTGCAGTTGACGCACCACTGGGAGCGAACAGAAAAAATAGATAGGGAGATGCTTGCTCACATGAGCGCCATGCATCGCAGCTGGCGTAGCAAGCAAAAAAAAAGAGTAAGTTAATATACTATTTCATTTTCATATGTACTTATTTTTTTAACTTGTTTATATATTGACAAAAATTTGTTATTCATGTCAGCATTTTAATGGCAAGTCTTTAGATGATGCGATTGCCTCCGTCCAGCAGGTGTTGACTCCTCAGATTGGCAAACAATGTACGAGATGTGGACTACTGCGGATGAGCGGGTAATATTTAAAATGCTTAGAATATAATTGTTATGATTATTTTGTTTCTATAAATGGAACAATAACTGTCTATTCTTGTCTTTTTAGAGAGTGCTTACCGAAATAAGCAAAACTGTGCCACTTAGTCAATGCCATATAGACGGGGCATGACTAGTCATTATCAGTTGATGAATGATTTTGTGAGTTATGTTTTATGAATTATGTTATCCCTTTATTTAGTTGCTTATATGTCTTTCTTATTTTGTCTCAATTTAAACGGTCTCATATGCATGGATGTACTCTGCATCGACTTGAGGTTTTCAAGATGGGTCGATGCAAAGACTTACCTGACGGCAGTAGAGCTGGGTAGATGAGGAGAGCAGAGACGATATGTAAGCAACTTTATTTCTATTTTTTATGTGAATATGTTTCATTACAATAGTTGTATCATTAAATTTTTTTCTCTACCTTTGTTGTAGGAGGCTATGACTCAGTTGATTGCTCTTCCTCAGACATTGATGCCGAGAGCCCCACCCCAGTGACTTCCGAGGACGCCTTCATTTCGGTCATGGGAAAAGATCGACCTGCCCGTGTTCGCTGTGCGGGTAGTGGAGAGACGTTGGGCACATGGTATAGATCTACAGGAACGTCTGCCAGTTCAGAGCGAGAAAGGATAATGCAAGAATAATTAAAAGCTCAAGAAAAAAAGTTGAAAGCACAGGAAGAGGAGATGACTCAAATGCGAGAAAATATTTCTCGATTGGAGAATGTAGCGACGAAGGTGGACGAGATGAGCATACTCCTCTCCCAGATACAGGCATCACAGGCACGTACCAAGCATGTACCTTCTGCAGTTCAGAGCGGGAGCGATAGCAAGACAGATGAGGCAGCAGATGATTATTCTGATCATGATGATCATGTCTCTTGATTCTCTCTTATTATTACACTTTCACGTACATTTTCTACTTTTCTGGATATTTGTATAATAAATTTATGCATTATATTCTATGTGTGTGATTGAATGATCCAGCGAGCCTGGGTGGTGGCTCAATAGTGTGTGATTGAATGATCCAGCGAGCCTGGGTGGTGGCTCAATAGTGTTTTATTGAATGATCCAGCGAGCCTGGGTGGTGGCTCAATGTTAATATATGTGATTGAATGATCCAGATGGTTCATATATGAATAGAGTGTGGTATTAAATAAAAAAAAATCTTTCTGACAACATGTCAGCGGCTAGAAAGCCGCTGCCAAATGAACATATGTCCGCGGCTAGTACATGCTGACAAAAATAAAACATATGGCTGCAACGCTTATGACTACTGACAATAAATATTAAGGCAGCGGCTTCAGCTGTTGATAAAATCCACATATGTCCGCGGCTACAAGCCGCGGCCATAATTCTAATGGCCGCGGCTGACAGTCGTTGCTGTAAAGTCTATCGCGGCGACTGTTCCGACCGCTGCCAATTATACTTTATGTCTGCGGCTTCAATGGTCGCGGACAAATGATATATATGTCAGCGGCGACAGTAAACCGCTGACGTAAGGTATGTCCACGGACTTTTTGGCAACAGCTTTGGCAGCGCTTGGATAGCCCCAGACATAACCATATGTCAACGATTCCTTAGTATTTGTCAACGGCTTCCAACCGCTGACAATTGTTCGTTCTTTTGTAGTGTCATATCATCGTCTTCACGTTCCTCATCTTTCTTTAAAATGTTCAGTCTTCTTTTTCAACTCCTCCCTTAGCCATATGCATAAAAAGTTACAAATTAACATCATCTTCCTAACATATAAATAAGAATTAATATTTAACAAGTTCTTACCTAATCCTCCTCATCATGCTGAGCATATATGTTCACAAAACCCTCGTAGTAGGGGGTATAACTTCCATCTTCGAACAACCTCACATTATAGGTGCTCTTCAAAAAATGCAAATAATTATAGAAAGATATGTAGTTTTTATATAGGTCTTGATACATATGTTGATATTCTATATATTGGTGTGTTTCTTGGCATACTATTATAGGCCCTGGTGGTGAAATGATTGGAACTTGCACGTATAAATCATCATCACCATACTAGTATCCATAGGCATAATAGCCATCATACTCATGATGTTGTCTATATGGATCCAGCTATGTATGTCCTAAAAAGAAAATGTGACCCTCATTGACAGCCTCAGATGTTGTGTCATCATATGTGCTCAGTCTCTCAAGGATACAATCCCTTGATAGCTGCTACTGTCTACATGACCTATATGTGTCGTCCTTTGTCATTTGCTTTCCACCTTCTTATTGTAGTTAGTGGAGCACTGTGATCTCGACTGTCCTGGATAGCATGTGTGAACTCTGACGAGATGACATAAAATATTAATATGACACTAAGAAATTAAAAGAGAAAGTAAAGTATACGTAAGACATGACCACAAATATAAAATATAATTATTTTAATTTTAAAAATTCATATTATTAATATAATTCTGATACTATCTTTGATTGTGTGCACTTCGACGTGATGACATTCGGTTCCGAAACTAAAGTCAAATCTAAAGTCATCATAATTATCAGAAAAATATATTGATTCTAAAAATATAAATATAAAGAATTATTGATGCATAGATGTTGAGATTCAGTCGACCTAATATTTCTGTGATAATTTTTACTTGATGAAAAATTAATTTAAAAAATTAAATTAAAATTATATAATTTATATCATCTCTTAATTAATTTATGTTTGAAATTTCATCACAACTAGACACCATTTAGATCCCTTAGATGTGCTGGATGTGAGAGGGGATGGAAAAAAAAAATAGGTTCAAACAATTTGCCGCGGATCAGACCGTACTGATCCGAAATGGGCCGTGACGTGCCGTAGTGGCACGCTCAGATCACCCCATTGGGGTGACTCAACCGTGCCATGATTCACAAGAGCCATGACACGATGATACGGTACGATTTGACCGATCGTGTTTAATATAGTACGATACGTTTAATATCATACCATATCATAAAGAATACCATACAACCAATATTTAGGTCTCTGGAATCATTCTTCTTTTTCAGTTCACCAGTTAAGATATATACATGATCAGGAAAAAAAAAGGTTATGTGAGAAAATCCTGGAACTGATCCGACTATTTAAACTTCTTTCTCGTGTTCGTTCAACTGCTTCTTTGGAACCTTATTAACAAAAATATTTTGGAATGGGAATAAATTTGACACAGGTCGTTGGGTCAAAATTAAACTTAATAACTTGGGTTAATCCAACCCATCACTCCGAGTGTAGTAGAGTTAACCCTAGGTACCCAACATTTAATATTCCTTCAAACCCTCACGTGACACAGGACTCCCCTTTTCAATTCCCTTCTTCTTTCCTCGATTAATATCTCACCGACCACAGCCCCAAGTTATGTAAAAATTTGTATCGTATTACTCCAACGTATAATTATTGCATGTGTACATAACATATATAACTCCATCACATTTCAGATTATAAATATGATATTGTCAATATACATATAGCAATATGCTCTCGACATTTAATTAATGACTATAACTTGACCTGCTTAAAGAAAATTTAGTACATATTAATACGCATATACCATACTGACATATTGGTTTTGGGAAAGGCTTAATACCCGGACCGGCTGGGCAAAGCAAGCGTGGCAGGAAAGGGCCTCGCTCGCCAGCCAATTCTGGCGCGGCCGGGTAGGTACTTTACCAGGCCAAGCGCAAGTAAGAAGTGCATCTCATTTGTTTTTCATCACAGTAAGTGAAAAGCCATTTTAGTGATACAAGTTAAAAAGAGATGTCCAGAAGTTATATTAGGTTTACCTGATTTATATGTAATTTTTGAGGTGTGTAAATTCGGAATTTTTCCGATCAAGTGGGGTAATAACAATACGGATATACGGAAAGTAGGAGCTGTCAAATTCTGACATTGGAGTTCACGAAACACCAATTCTGAGCCCACAAAATCACAAGGGACGGGATTTCCTCGTTATCAAAAAAAAAAAATGGAGATATAAGACAAGGGTATTTTAGATGTGAAAAATACTTATTACTCGAGAGCCAGATAGGAATGTCATGTTGGAATAGTCGAGTGAAATGGTATTGGGCTATGTGGAGAGGACACGTGTGAGCAATGCAATGAGATGTTATCTCTACTTGTCCCATCACATTTTTTATTGACGGTGTTAAACAACGTGCTAGAGGCTATAGGTGATGAAAGCAAGCATCAATTCACGTTTAATGTTTTAAATTTTAAGTTCCTTTTCTACCATTTTGCGTCAGAGAGAAGAAAGTTAGTGCAGCAATTTCTCTCTTTCCATCCACAAAAAAGGAGAATGAAAGTGCTCTCTACTCATGTGCAATTCATCTATCGCCTCAACAATGAACACTGTACGATCAAAACTCTGCAAGCCTCTCCTATAAAACTAGAAAAACAATGTTTTGTTCATCTGTGAGCCATTTCCCTAGAAAGTATTGTAATCTTCCTCCCAGTGATCATATATTGTAGCGTTCATCTGCTACTCTTCCCCCTCCATCATCAAACACATCAGAGAAGTTAAGAAGACCGTCGTGCTTCGTTTCCTCCACTATTTATGAGAGGAAGAGAGTTCAGTCATGGCATCAAAGTCGAAGGAACCTAAGGTCTCCACTGCTATAGAAGAGATAGGCGCAAGGTAGGAAGGCTTATGCGTCCTTAGGAGAAGTGAAAGGTAAAGTTTTTTACTAGACTATCTACAGAATGTTTGTTTGTTCGTGATTTATTTATGAGTGCGATTCATGTGTTTTTGTAGTTTGTTTGTTTTATTTATTTTGTTGATGTCATATTTTAGGTCCCAAGTGCATGATGTTTATCATATAAAAGTTAACCAAATTACATGTACAAGAGTGACAAATAATGAGATAATGGTGACAAATAATGAGACAAAGGGAACAAATAACTATTCAAGGATTTAAAATATCTATAAAGTGGTGACAAATTGATGTTTAACAGTGACAAATATCAGGATTAATGTTAGTATTTCTTACATATTTGTTGATCAATCAATTAACTAATTTTCTTATTTTCATGTCATTTTGAATGTAGTTGAAATAGGTAGTGATGTGACAAAGATGACAAATAATGGAATAAGGGTGACAAATAGCTATATGAGGGGAATAAATAGCTATTAAGGATTTCAAATATGTGAAAAATGGTGACAAATATTGTTGATCAGTCAATTAACTATTTTTTTTCTTATTTTCATACTATTTTGAATGCATTCAAAATAAGTAGTGATGAGACAAAGGTGACAAATAATGGAACAATGGTGACAAATAGTTGGACAAAGGGAAAAAAAATATTTAAGGTTTTGAAATAATTACAAAATAGTGACAATCAATGTTTATTGGTGAAAAATTTTAGATTAATCTTAGTATTTGTTGTATTTGTTGATCAATCAATTAACATTTATTCTTATTTTTATGTTATTTTGAATGCAGTCAAATTAAGTAGTGATGGGACAAGGGTGACAAATAATTGGACAAGGGAGATAAATAGCTATTTAAGGGTTTGAAATATCTAAAAAGGGTGACAAATCAATGTTTAATGGTGACATATATCTAGATTAATTTACTACTTTTTTATATTTGTTGAACATTCAATTATATTTATTCTTATTTCATGTTATTTGAACATAGTCAAAATAGGTAGTGATTGGACAAGGGTGATAAATGTATAAACAATGGTGGCAAATAACTAGACAAAGAGGACAAATAGCTATTTAATAGTTTGAAATATTTGTAAAAGAGTGACAAATAAATGTTTAATGGTGACAAATATCTGAATTAATCTTAGTATTTATTGTATTTGTTGATCACCCAATTAACTGGTTTTCATGTTCTCATCTTATTTTGAATAAGTCAGTAAAAAGGTCATTAAGCCCAAATGTTCTATGGATATCAAAATGAAGGATAGGGATCAACTGGCTTTCTGAGAATGCCATAAGACTTTGATGAGAAATGCTCCGTTCAATCCACTTGTTGGCAATTCATCTCCAATACCATTCAACATAACTATATTGTAGGAGATAATAAATGTCTATATTGGAGAGAATAATTTTCTTGTGGGTAGTAAGGATGTCACATTCATGGTGAAAGATGTGAATATAATATTATGATTGTTTGTTCTGGTCAATCGGTTCACCATTATGTAAGCTAAAAAAGAAGTGAAAGTTTCACCATTGATTTGAGCTCACTATGACATTTGATTGGAAGAAGATGTGTGCTCTCATCTAGCAAATAGTTGATTCGGATGAAGAGTAAGAAGTGGCCAACACTGTTCGGCTATAGATTGTACCTCTATTGTGCACCTTCCCTTTACCTAAGGTCGATACACTGCTATCCATGGCAATGCTCTCATATTTTGATGAGATTGAGATAATTGAAAAATATGATTGGACATCCAGCTACAAGAAATAACAATACACAATTTTGACCAATTAGCATCAGCGGTGAAAAATCAAAGGTGTGGTACAAGTGGTCGCACAAAAGAAGAGTTGGGGATAAATCCCATGCACATTAATACATTCTTATTTGGTTGCACTGTCGCACTCACTGTAAAATTTGATCTTTTATTGTGTAGTAATATGTAAATTCTGTATTCTAATGAAATGTAATAACTTTCATGTATTTCATATTTCAAGTATGGTTTTTTTAGCACATGTGGGTGCAATAACCAATAATGTGGGTAGTGTTGGGTTCATATTCTGGAAACTAAGTGAATTCACATTCTAAATGATAAATGATAATCAAACAATGTTTTTAATGATGAATGAGTTGAATTGAGGTTTCATACATGTCAATTAACATGATACAATATTTGGTTATCTATGTCTTCATTATACCTAACTATACATGTTTTATCATGTAGGTACAAGTGCATATAACCAAGCCTTCACAAATCATGAGAAAATGATCACAAGTACATTGTATACATGTACCTGTCGACAGACCCAAAGGTATATGTCGACAGATGCCACAGTTGTGATCAGACAGAAAAGCACAGTTCAGAAAAAAGAGCACCTGTCGACAGATGCTCAGAGACCTGTCGACAGATGTCACAGACAGAAATGCCAGAGTTCTATGTTTTGGCAAAACTGACTTTGTCTGTCAACAGATGGATGTCGCCTGTCGACAGATGCCACAGGCCAGAACAACCTGAAATCTGTCTATTGCAAATCTGTTGCAATCTGTCGACAGACACTCAATACCTGTCGACAAACGCAGAGAATCTTCAAATACGGAAACCTTCCTTCATATCCGAGATTGTGTTTTCAAGTCCCACGACTCTCCATATGAAAACACAACTATATAAGCATCCTTTTGAAGAGAATCTCGTACAGAAGCAGCCACAACCAAAAAACCCTAAAGCCAAGTCCAAGAGAAAAGAGTTGTTGCTGCTCTGCTTCAAGTCTGCAGTGCAGAGACCGAAAGATCTGTTGATCCTGCAGTACTGAAGATAGATCGTCGTGGATTCAACCTTCTCCATCAATCCAAAGCAGTCAAGTCGAAGTTTGAACTCCATCCAGACGTTCTCAGAAGAGTTCCACATCAGGATTTACTCCTATACTCTGAACTCTTCCTGTTTCACAATTCTTATCAATCGTGTGTGTGTTTGTGTGATTCAAGCGTCTCTTGTGCTTGAGATCACGTGTGTGTGTTGTTCTGATCGTGGGTGCACATCAGAAAACACGTGTGTGTGTGAGTTGTAGTCACCGAACTCGCTCATAAGCAGTTTATTCTGTGTGTGTGTGTGTGCCGTGGACGTAGGATACACTGTTGTGTACTCCGAACCACGTAAATCTGCGTGTCTCGTGGTTTGATCGTTTCTACGATAGATGTTTGATAGGCACGTTGCATATTCACACGCTAGATAGGTTTCTACTTCATCTACACATAGTTTAGATCTTGATACTGTCTTGTTAATCTGTGCTTTAAGAAAAAGAACGTGATAATAGTTTTTAAGAGACAGTAATCTATTCAACCCCCCTTCTAGATTACCATATTGGGAATTCCGCAACCCTTCAATTGGTATCAGAGCCGAGTTTCTCCGATTTATTGCTTTATCTATTTGATCTTACGATCAGGAGATTCACGGTCAAATGGAATCTACCAAGGGGTATATGGCCGAGGACACTCAGTGACCAGGCCACCCTTCTTTGATGGCACTGACTATCCATATTGGAAAAACCGTATGCAGGTGTTTCTACGTGCACAAAACTTTGAACTATGGAAGATAGTCAGCAAAGGAGCGTACATACTACCTCAAGATGAAGATACATGGACTAAGGACCAGATTGCCAAGGGGACACTCAACTGGAGCGCCCTCAACATGATGCAGTGCGCGGTCCACCCAAAGGAGTATTCAAGAGTCTCCACATGCACCTCAGCTAAGGAGATGTGGGACAAGCTCGAGTTGATATATGAAGGTACGTCTGAGGTGAGAGAATCCAAGGTAAGCATGCTAGTCTCAGAATATGAAATGTTTAAGATGAACCATGATGAGACAATTTCTGACATGTTTGCTAGATTCATGGTACTTATAAATGGATTGAAAGGTCTTAAAAAGGAATACTCAGAGAGTGATTTGGTGAGGAAGATACTTCGGTCTCTTCCATCCTCTTGGAACACCAAAGTCACTGTCATCGAGGATTCCAAGAATCTTTCAACAATGAAAGTGGATGAATTGATTGGATCTCTCATGACTTATGAACTAAATGTAAAAAGAAAAGAAACTGAAGAGAATCCAAGGAAGTCTATTGCCTTGAAGGCTTCCAACAAAGTATCTTCAGATTCCAAAAAGAGTGCCCAACAGGAAGGTTCTGAGTCTGAAACCTCCACTGATAGTGAGAATGACGAAATGGCCATGCTCACTAGACAGTTTAAGAAGTTCCTAAAATTCAAAAGAAGAGGTTCAGGAAACTCCAAACCTTTCCAAAAGGGCACCAACAGGTTTGATTCGTCCAATAAAAAATCTGATGTTGTGTGCTATGAGTGCAAGAAGCAGGGACACATGAGAGGAGAGTGCCCCGAGCTCAAGAAGAAACTGAAAAAGGACAAGTTCGTCTTCAAGAAAGCCAAAGCAATGCTGGCTACATGGAGTGATGAAGACGATGACGAAAAAAGTCAAGCTACCTCAGGAGATGACGAGATTCACTGTCTCATGGCAAGGAGTGATGACTCCTCTGAGGTAAACTCTTCCTTTGAATCATTTTCTACTACTGAATGGGAAGAAGCTTACACTGTCCTTTTTGAAAAATTCTGTCAATTCAAATCAGAAAATAAAGCACTCAAGAAGAGAGTTAATTCCCTTGTTCATGAAACTGATAATAATGATGAAATTGAATCTCTGAATAAGGTAATTGACATGATGAAAATAGATGAACAAACACACAGTGAAGAGATGGATAGCATGAAAATTAAGCTTCAAGAAGTTCAAAAAGAGAAAGATGATCTAATGAACTCTCTTGAAACTCTAAACAGTGAGCATGCTAATCTAAAAGAGAAATTGGAAAAAGCTGAAAAGGAGTTAAAAGGCAAATCAAAGGATCTATCTAGTTTTGTTAAGAGCAAACAGAATCTAGATGCAATCTTAGGATCCAATGTGTTTGTTGCTAGACATGGGATTGGGTTTCAAAATCCTAAGCCAAAGGAAATCGGCAAAAATCTGTTGACTGATTTCATTGATCCTACCCCAAGTTCTAGCAATCAAAATCCCTCAAAGAAAAGGAAAAATCAATCCAAGGGTAAAAACCAGGAACCTAAGGCTACCAAATTTGTTCCAACTAAGCTTAAGGAGTTTGCTACTAACCCCAAACAGGGATGTCCCAAGGAAAAACAGCAAGTCCCTAAAGCTAAGTTCACTAGGCAACAAAAGGGTAAGATGCCTATGCATGCTCCTAAGAATCCAAAGCCCACTGTTGTTCATAAGCCATCATCATGTAAAATCTGTAAAAAGATTGGGCACAATGAAAAACAATGCTGGAACAATCCAATAAAATAGAAAATCAAACAAATTTGGATTCCAAAGCATTTACTGTTTGGCATGAATGATAAAACGGCACCCAAAGTAATTTGGGTACCAAAACCTCTTGTCTAATCCACATGTGCAGGAATGCCTAGCAGCTCACAATCAAAACAAATGGTACCTGGATAGTGGCTGCTCGAGGCATATGACGGGCGATAAAGAAAAATTCAGTTTGCTCGTGGAAAAAGACGGAGGTCACGTTGTCTTTGGAGGTAACAACAAAGGCCAGATCATCGGCTCAGGTAAGGTCGGTAAGTTTGCCTCCAACTCAATAGATAATGTACTATTAGTTGATGGTCTTCATCACAATTTGCTTAGCATAAGTCAACTGTGTGATAAGGGCCATAAAATTGTTTTTGAATCAGATTCATGTCAAATCTTTGATAAGGAAACAGGAAGTCTCAAATTTTCTGGAAAAAGAATGAACAACATCTACATGGTTGATTTAGATGATCCAGAAAATAATGATTTATGTCTTGTAGCAAATAAACAGGATGAGCTTACATTGTGGCATCGTAGGCTTGGTCATGCGAGTTACAATGTTTTGCACAAGATCATGAGGCTCAAACTGGTAAGTGGACTTCCTGAAATCCCATTCAATAAAAATGAAAATTTCTGTGATGCATGTGCACAGGGAAAACAGACCCGAAAAGCCTTCAAATCGAAAGCACCGGTAAGTACTTCCAAAGCTTATGAACTGTTGCACATGGACCTTTTGGACCTACTAGAACACTGAGTCTCAATGGCAAACGGTATGGCTTTGTCATTGTAGATGATTTTTCTAGGTTCACTTGGGTGAAATTTCTGGCTCATAAGAATGATGCAATTAATGTTTTTGAAGAATTCTTCAATAAAATTGAGCATGGAAATGTCCACAAGATATGCTCCATCCGCACTGATCACGGGGGAGAATTTGACAACAACTCCTTCACTGATTTCTGCAGGAACCAAGGAATAGAACACTTGTTCTCCTCCCCAAGAACTCCAGAACAAAACGGGGTTGTGGAGAGGAAGAATAGAACCTTGGTGGAGATGGCTCGTACGCTTCTGGTCGAAAATCAACTTGCAAGAACCTTTTGGGCAGAAGCGGTAAACACGTCATGCTACATTCTTAATCGAGCCATGGTAAGACCGGTATTCAAGAAAACTCCCTATGAGCTTCTGAAAGGTAAGAAACCATCCCTTGGATACTTCAGAGTTTTTGGTTCAAAGGTGTTCATACATAACAATGATAAAACTGATTTGGACAAATTTGAAGCCAAAAGCGACAAAGGTATTTTTCTTGGATACTCAGAACACTCTAGAGCTTATAGAGTGTTTAATCTTAAAACCAGAAAAGTGGAAGAAACTCCACATGTTGTATTTGATGAATCTCAAACCAAATCTAACAGTTCTAATCCTTACAGGTTTCAAGATGAAACTGAAGATACAACACATGAAGAACTGCAAAGCAAACCAAATACAATCTCTAAGTCAGTTCCAAAAATAAACAGTGGCTATCTACGCAGGTACAATGATGATGATGACGGACTTCTGTTCAGAAATGAAGATGAAGTACCTGCACAAGATCCACAACAAGAGGATGAACCACAACATGAAAGTCCTCCAGCCACCCCTCCTCCAGAACAGTCTCCTCAAGTGCAAGATCAACCCGGTCCTTCAACAATCACAAATGTGAGGTACTCTAAAGCACATCCACTTGAGAATGTCATAGGTAACATAAATGATTCAGTTCAAACTAGGTCTCAAGTTAATCAAATAGTTGAACAGGATCATTTAGCCTTTGTCTCTCAAGTGGAGCCTAAAAATGTTGAAGAAGCCTTGAAAGAAAACTCATGGATTGATGCTATGCATGAGGAGCTAGGCCAATTTCAAAGAAACAATGTCTGGAGTTTAGTTCCTAGAACCCCCAAATTTCTGTAATTGGGACAAGATGGGTCTTTAGGAATAAACTAAATGAAGAGGGAAAGGTGGTGAGAAACAAGGCTAGACTGGTTGCAAAGGGTTATAATCAGGAATTTGGTGTGGATTTTGAAGAATCTTTTGCACCTGTAGCTAGGCTAGAAGCAGTCAGAATCTTGTTAGCTTATGCATGTTCAAACAAGTTCAAACTATATCAAATGGATGTTAAAACTGCTTTCTTAAATGGCTACATTAAAGAGGAAGTTTATGTCTCTCAACCACCTGGCTTTGAACTTCATGACAAACCAAACCATGTATATAAATTGCACAAGGCTCTCTATGGTTTGAAACAGGCACCCCGAGCTTGGTACGACAGGCTAAGCCAATTTCTGGTAAGCAAAAACTACTCACGAGGTAAAGTAGACCAAACTCTCTTTACAAAGAAAGTTCGCACACACATCATTGTTGTTCAAGTGTATGTGGACGACATAATCTTTGGTTCTACTAACCCTTCACTGTGTGAAGAATTCTCACATCACATGCACAGTGAATTTGAGATGAGTTTAATGGGGGAGCTTCAATTTTTTCTTGGTCTGCAGGTCAAGCAAATGGAAGATGGCTTCTTCATAAACCAAGAAAAATATGTCAAAGAGCTTCTCAAGAGATTTCAGTTTGAAACTGCAAAACCTGCCTCGACACCGATGAGCACAAGCATTAAGCTAGAAAGTGATGAGAAAGGTAAACCGGTAGATGCTAAACACTTCCGAGGTATGATCGGCTCACTTCTCTATCTTACTGCAAGTAGACCTGACATACAATTCAGTGTTTGCCTCTGTGCTAGATATCAATCTAGTCCAAAGGAAAGCCACCTAATTGCAGTTAAGAGAATATTCAGGTATCTCTCAGGTACACATGATATGGGTCTTTGGTATCCAGCAGGTAGTAGCTTTAACTTAATCTCATATTCTGATGCTGACTATGCTGGATGTAAAATTGACAGAAGAGCACTAGTGGCTATTGCCAGATGCTTGGTGGTTGCATGGTTTCGTGGGCATCCAAGAAGCAACATTCGGTTGCACTCTCCACTGCAGAGGCAGAATATGTTGCTGCAGGGAGTTGTGCAACACAAGTGTTGTGGATAAAAAGTCAGTTGTGTGACTACGACATTGACCTTGGATGCACACCAATCCTATGTGACAACACTAGTGCAATCAATCTATCAAAAAATCCCATTCAACACTCTAGGACAAAACACATAGAAATCCGTCATCACTTCTTGAGAGATGAGGTAGCCAATAGAAATTTGGAAATTAGCTTCATACCAACAGAACAACAACTAGCTGATATCTTTACAAAACCATTGGCTGAGGATAGGTTCACATCCCTTAGAAGAGAATTAGGCTTATGTAAAATTCAGTGACACAAATCCCAAGTCCTTGATGTATGTTCCTGTAAGCAACAACTATGGGGTATATCAAATGGTGATTTGTGGAAAAACAAGTTCGGCTTGTTTGGAAACTTTCATTATGCGTGAGAAAATATTCTCCGCCAAGTACCCGCAGTTGGAGCCCATTAAGGGACATCCATGTTGGATAAAGGGGTAAGTTTCATTTCATTAGCCAAATTACTCTGAAAAACAAACAAAAAAATCATAAATCGAAAAATACCAAAACAGTTTCAATTCCATGAATGGTCTGCTGAATACATGTGTGCATATCTTGCTTGAATTGAATTGCATTGCTTAAATTTTGTGTCTTTTCATGAGCACACATCATGGGGGAGCTAGTTTAGATTAGAGGGGAGTTGTTGTGAAGGACATTACTTACGATTGATGTTCATATTCTCCTTCACAAATAATTATCATTTCACATTCCAATCTACCTCTAAACTGGCCTTCAACAAGGATCTGTCGACAGCCCTTTCTTCCCTTGTCGACAGATAGGCTTCCACAGACCACAGGTTCTGAACTCTGTGTGCATCTGTCGACAGTCGACCATGCATCTGTCGACAGATTGCACAGGTTTTGTCCTCCCCGCACAGCCTACAATCTGTCTGTGTGTAGCTGTCGACAGACACAACTTGGCTTGTCGACAGATAACACAGTAATCACAACCAGCAGAACATTCATTCATCTGTCTGTGTGTGACTGTCGACAAGCTCTTCTTAGCTGTCGACAGACACACTTCTACTTGGAATTTCAAGCCTATTCAATCAAAAACTCCTTGAGCTGGTTTCTCTAAAAATGTCTAAGGTGTCTATATGGTGTTAATTCATATATGACCACATCATGTGCATAAGATATTAAAGCAATTTCAACAATCTTGTGATTTTTACATACTACTCATGTTGAGTCTAGGTTCTATCATTCTGGAAACATTTCACTATTTTCGAAAACTTAACACCTAACTCTTCTACATAATTTACAAGTAGGCAAACATGGTTCCCTTTTTTTTGAAAGGTATTATGATCACTGAGTTTAATGTCTACAATTGATGGATAATCAATCACTACATTGATCTTTGGTTATTAAAACAATACTTGGAGAAAAGCTACCTATTTCTAAACAATTTCATTCCATTAGCTTAAAATGAATTAAATTTGGAAAAATGCAGAGCAATGATGAGTTTTTGCTAAGTAACCGGGGAGTGGGCATCACAAATGTTTGCCCTCGCGTCAAAAGGTTAATTCATCAACTCTGTACAACGGTATGATGGACACTTTCACTGAGTAACTGGGGTACGGGCACGTATAATGTCTACCCTCATGTTCAAAAGTGAGAAGTCTTCTTAACTACCACTTTTTCCCATTGCATAAAAGAATGGCAAATATAAAAATAATGGAATAGTGTGAAGCCTCCACTGAGTGATAATTCCCATGGGTCATTGATGTTTTTGAATGTCTTGGCATTTAGATATTTCTCTCCTTGATCATTTGAACCTCAACTATGAGGATTGTGTTGTCCTACACTCTAATTAACAAAGAGAAGAGTAAAAGTGTTTCTTTTTTATATCAGTGAGTGTTTTCTTCATGCTTCAACTTCAGACTAATTAAGTATTATGTTTGAACCATAAAGGATATTGAAGTGGCTTCTTATCTCCATGTAAATGATCGGTTTCTATTATGTATTCACCTTCTATACACCTTAAGTCATCAGTCAAAAATCATTGCTCAAGAGTTTTTTTTTTTAATTCCAATCAAACATCAACAAGCATACATTCTGCAGGGATCTGTCGACAGATCCAAGTTCCTCTGTCGACAGACGGCGGCTGCCCTGTTTGGAAGTCCAACGGGCACACCGTTTGGGGCTGTTTGGTGGGCCATTGCCTTTTAAACATCCCCCCACTTCTTTAAATAGGCATCTCCGGCCCTTCCACCTCCAACACCACCCCAATCATACCCTCTTTCTCCCACATACATCCCTTTCCCCTTTCTGGACGGGAAACCCTACCTCCATCCCCTTGCTTGATATCCTTGCTCTTCCCTCTGTCTCCTGCCCTTCTTCCCCTCCTACGTCCTTGCCTCATTTTTTCCATGGCCCCCAAGGCGAAGAAGTTGGTCTCACGTCGTCGTCCCGCCTCCTCCTCGCCCGGCGAAGGATCCAGGGCTCACGATGAACGCCGGACCAAACACCGGGATGATCGTCTTCCAGAGTTGGTCGTACCTCCCCGTCTCCACCTCAAACGGGTTCACGGTACATTCACAAAGTTTGTTCCTCCACGTTATGTGGATTTCCATTCATTGGCCGATCTCTTCCCCAACCTCCAACCCCTATTCGATACCCAGGGTTGGACAGTCTTTCTCTACGCTCATACGGCATACTCTCCCACTGTCGTAACTGAGTTCTTCAACAACCTAGCTTCCTCCATCAGGCGTTCTACACCTCTGTGAAGGGCACTCCCTTTAAACTCACTGCTAACCTTTTTAGCACTGCCCTCCAGATTCCGAACACCGGGGCGGATATTCTTGATCATCACCCCGACGCCTCTGTCTACTATCCCCTTCTTACTCTTCAACCCTATGATAACACCAAGAAGATTGCTAAGCTCAATGCCAACACTTTCCCTCCCCTCAACCGCATGATCCACCAAATCTTCACCACTTGCATTGCGCCGAAGCATGGCAGTCGTGAACTCGTCACCAATGTTCACAAATCATTGTTCACCTTCTTCCTTGATTGTGAACCCATCAATCTTCCTCTCCTGATGCTTCGCTTGATCACCCAGTGCTTCTACCAACCCAGGAGATCCATGCCCTTCGCTTGCCCAATTACTTCTCTTTTGAAGTTTATTGGCATTCCCATTCCAGACAGTGAGTGTGTCTCACTCAACTCCCGCAACAGTTTTGATATCACTGCCGCAACACGCATGGGATACAAGCTAGTGGATGGGGTCGTGACCCGGGAACTCAAGGGCAAGGCACCTGCTGCTGACAAAGATGATGAAGACTCCATCGGGGATGCAGATCAAACTGCTGATGAAGACTCCCAGTCAGAGCCACTAGATGCTCCGGGAGATGCTGGTGTTGATGTAGCTGCTCAGCCCTCCATTCGGGATTTGATAGCACAGCTACAAGTGCAGATGACACATGGCTTCGAGAGGCTGAATGCAAGAATGGATACCTTGGACACACGCCTTGACAGACTTGCCACTGAGCGTCATGCCACCCATCAAGCTCCTGAAGATGATGCTGCATAGATAGATTTGATGTTTAGGAGTGGGTCATGTCATGTATTTTCATTTCAGTCTGAGAAATGTCGCTTCTCTCTTATGTTATTTCATGTTTTTTCTCCTTCACTTCATGTTATTTCAGTCACACTTTTGTCATGTGAATGCTTCACTTTCCTATGAATGAAATCACATGTTCTGTGCAAATCTCAAAGTGTGATTGTTGTCTCTACTTTTGATGTTGTCAAAAGGGGGAGAAGAAACCTCAATTGCATGAGCATTAATTGAATAATTTTGTCATCATCAAAAAGGGGGAGAATGTTGGGTTCATATTCTGGAAACTAAGTGAATTCACATTCTAAATGATAAATGATAATCAAACAATGTTTTTAATGATGAATGAGTTGAATTGAGGTTTCATACATGTCAATTAACATGATACAATATTTGGTTATCTATGTCTTCATTATACCTAACTATACATGTTTTATTATGTAGGTACAAGTGCATATAACCAAGTCTTCACAAATCATAAGAAAATGATCACAAGTACATTGTATACATGTACCTGTCGACAGACTCAAAGGCATATGTCGACAGATGCCACAGTTGTGATCAGACAGAAAAGCACAGTTCAGAAAAAAGAGCACCTGTCGACAGATGCTCAGAGACCTGTCGACAGATGTCACAGACAGAAATGCCAGAGTTCTGTGTTTTGGCAAAACTGACTTTGTCTGTCGACAGATGGATGTCGCCTGTCGACAGATGCCACAGGCCAGAACAACCTGAAATCTATCTATTGCAAATCTGTTGCAATCTGTCGACAGACGCTCAATACCTGTCGACAGACGCAGAGAATCTTCAAATACGGAAACCTTCCTTCATATCCGAGATTGTGTTTTCAAGTCCCACGACTCTCCATATGAAAACACAACTATATAAGCATCCTTTTGAAGAGAATCTCGTACAGAAGCAGCCACAACCAAAAAACCCTAAAGCCAAGTCCAAGAGAAAAGAGTTGATGCTGCTCTGCTTCAAGTCTGCAGTGCAGAGACCGAAAGATCTGTTGATTCTGCAGTACTGAAGATAGATCGTCGTGGATTCAACCTTCTCCATCAATCCAAAGCAGTCAAGTCGAAGTTTGAACTCCATCCAGACGTTCTCAGAAGAGTTCCACATCAGGATTTACTCCTATACTCTGAACTCTTCCTGTTTCACAATTCTTATCAATCGTGTGTGTGTGTTTGTGTGATTCAAGTGTCTCTTGTGCTTGAGATCACGTGTGTGTGTTGTTCTGATTGTGGGTGCACATCAGAAAACACGTGTGTGTGTGAGTTGTAGTCACCGAACTTGCTCATAAGCAGTTTATTCTGTGTGTGTGTGTGTGCCGTGGACGTAGGATATACTGTTGTGTACTCCGAACCACGTAAATCTGCGTGTCTCGTGGTTTGATCGTTTCTACGATAGATGTTTGATAGGCACGTTGCATACTCACACGCTAGATAGGTTTCTACTTCATCTACACATAGTTTAGATCTTGATACTGTCTTGTTAATCTGTGCTTTGAGAAAAAGAACGTGATAATAGTTTTTAAGAGTCAGTAATCTATTCAACCCCCCTTCTAGATTACCATATTGGGAATTCCGCAACCCTTCAGGTAGCATATCCCTGACTATTTAGGTGGGGGCCATTCATTGATAGAAAAATGTTTTTTGTCCATGGGATCCCTTAAGGCCAACAAGTATTATGAGTGCTAAAAACTTCTTTTCCTTTCTCATTGAATACCAATGCATAAGATTTTATGTGGTTTGAGGTAGGTGATCAAAGACCTCCGTGTTGAGTCTAATGAAAGGGAAATGGTCTATAGTTGTTAGCCAAGGAACTGACCAAACCATGAGGGGCCCAATCAAGTGAGCCCACCCAATAATAATGAGACGCCTTCATCAGCTACTTCCATATCTATTTTACAAGATATGACAGCTTCAATAAAGGTTCGAGACCAAAGATGGGAAACACTTGCCACTGACATGATGGTGCAACAATGACAACTTCTTGAGAAAATAATGTAGTACATTTTGACTAGCTTGGTATGCATTCTTACAAAGAAGAGGGCAAAGCGGGAACTGGCTATAAGGCAAACTTGCTTTTCATTGCAGAAGACCAAGAGTCAGAAGCTACCTTCCCCTCTTGTATTGGAGCTATGCTGATTGAAGCTTAGCCAAAGCAGTTAGTAAGATAGTTGCTACGTGGGTCACACATTCAACATAGCTTTCGGATTCACATGCCTTCCAGAACCATGGGAGTTCTCTTGCTCCTGCTACGTAAAATTAGCCAACCTTGGACCACCGAGCCTCGCAAGAGCGATGGGTACAATTGATTGGACATGAGAGACGACGTTGTTGAGTATATGAAGATGTGCTTACTAATATCTGCTTTTTGGTTCTTTCTTCCATAATTCAAGCTCAAAGAAGTTCATTATATTCACGAGAGATTGAGTCATTAGTTTAAAGAATGGTGTCTGAGGGTGGAGAAAAATGAGGGCATCATAATAAACTCATTCTTCTGGTAGTGGTATTGTTCAATCATTGGATCCATCTAATCGATTATAGCAACAAAAATCCCATTGGCAAACCATAATGATAAAATCATGATCAATGTGAGGATGTTCAAAGTAATCTTGATCGATTATGGTTACTTAAGATGCTTGAGAAAATTAAGACATAATCAATTCAATTAATAAATTAAGTAAAACTTGTATTGATTATTGAAATTATGAGAAACACCATAATCAAATTCAGTCTGACAAGTCATTTACACACTTCTGAAGATATAATTGATTAGCTCAATCAATGTGTGGATTGTCACATTTGATCAGGTAGACTTAATTGATTAGCACATAATCACTATAAAGTATAATCGAAACATATTCATTCAATCACAAAAATACATAATCGATTAATAGAGAATTCAACATCATATTTAATCGAAACACATGTCTATCTATGTACTAAAACTTAATCAATTAGTTTGCTCCTTGTTAAGGACTTAGCCAATTTCTCATAAGGGAACACTTAACCAATTATCGGGCACATGGTGTAAACCATAATCGATACTGTGCATTGTGTGCTCGTTACTTAAAAATTTTCAATATGAAACTTACTAAGAAGTACATTCGATTATTGGTGCAACAAAATCAAAATTGTGTGGAGTGTGGACTTAGAATATTTCATATGGTACTAAAATTGTATACTTTTATATTGTAAGAATATCATTTTTTGTGTGTGATTGCACATGAAACAGCGAGCAATTGAGCAATTATACGAGTCAATTACATAACATGTTTTGAGCCATTTCATAGTTCTATGAGATTTTTGTGAATTTTTTTAATTTAATACTACATGTGCAGAATGATCCCACCTTAGTAGGGCTCACAAAAGACAATCCATTTTTAGTATGAAGATTTGAATGGCAACTCATGCAAAAGAAGCAACTAGTCACAAGCATAGTTGGGGATTGTTCATCTTCATTTCAAATCCAACCATGCAATGCAAAGAAAGACCATCCATGTGATAGGCTATGTAGCGTGAGACAGCCATGCACACTTCGCAATGAAGAATGGAAGCAGCTAGCTCGTCCTGTACCATGCATGTCTCATACCATGCATGTTTAAAGTAGGGGGTTTTTTTGTGCGAAAAGTAGGTGTGAAGGGAAAGTTTTTAAGAAATGGCCAGTGTGAGTTTAGCAGTGAAAAGGAAAAGCTAACAAAGTTTTGTCAAGCCTTTGGAGATCTTTGAATGATTTTCCTATATTTGGTTGGACTTGATCTCTCTCTCACACACATTCTTATAGATAGAGGGAGGAAGGCATGAGAGGGGGTGTTCTTTCTTCTTCTTTCTCCCTCGTTCTTTTGGCTTAGATATTTGTCTCCTTTTTTACTCATTATTTTCTCTCCCTCTCAGATCTCTCTTATCTCTCTTGCTCTCTTTATCTCTCTTCTTCTTTGTCGTCTCCCCCTCTCTTCTCCTCCTTCACACCATCACCGTCGTTGCACGCCACCCTCCTTCTTCTTCTCACCACTCGCATGGCTTGTTCCAATCTGTCCTTCTTCTTCTCCTCCTCCACAATTGCACCCTTGGCTGCCATAGAAGCACCAAGCCCACCACCATTGTTGCACTTGCACCTCGAGTTTCTTCCTCTATATATGTTGCACCTACTTGTCGCGCTAGGCTTGTAATGATTGTAAGCAACCTTCATCAAAATACCTCGGTACTCTCCTGATTTGGGATTTCCATCATTTTATGGGATGTGCCCTTGGAAGCAAAAGTAAGAAAACTCCTACTCTATCGAGCTTTGCAGTAATGAAAGCCTTCATTGGCTTTTCAGATGCTACTTCAACTTAAAGAAGACACTGAAGAGGCAAACCATGAATTGGAATTGATTTTTCTTACGAAGAACTATGAAGGCAAAGATGAAGGTATACAAGTTGGAAGCCAACTGCATTGATGCCAACTCGTAGTGATTCAAAAGAGAAACCACGAAGGAATGAAAAAGTGTTGGATCGGATGACAGTAGGGCTTTTCACCTAGAGGGGGGTGAATAGGTGTTTTTCGTCGTGGAAGCTAATTTAACTATTGCTTAAGAACACACGTTAGTAAGGTTAGTCAAACCATAAAGGACACAAACGGACCTTCCTTCCAATGGAAGTCCTACATCGAGTCCCTAAGCCAAGCTTAAGATTTCACTATCTCTTCAAAGATACAACACCCTGGTACTTCCTTGTCTCCCTTCTACACTAGGGGAAAGATAAGCCGCTAGCTACAACTAGTCTTCCCTTGACAAAGGGGAACAAAACCGCCAAGACTACCTTGGCCTTCTCTCTTCCAGAGAGGTAACCACCATGCTCAACAGGTCTTCCCTTTCTAAGGGGTGCACTTCCTTTTAACAGGCTTCTTATTTAAAGGACTACACTTTGGAAAGACTTCAGACTTTAGGGATAGGACAGAGACATTTTAGTCTAAAGAAAGACTTCCTGAGTCTAAAAGAAAAACCTTTACAAGGCCAAATTGAATAGTTGCTTTACTGCATGCACAAACAGGGCTTCAACACAGCGCCCATGCAATGTTTATGGAGAAGAGACTTGACGCAGCACACTTGCACCTTCTTCACCTCTTAGCGTGTATATGCTTGTATCACTCTTTTGCTTTCTTGTATATGGCCTGTTATCTCCCACGCTCATGTATGTATTTGGTTCTTTTGACTGTCATTATATTTATAGGCATCATCTTTGTAGCCGTTGCTCGAACTGCTTGAATCTATCAGTTGGAGAGATAGTCGTTACTTGATCTATTGGAATCTACCCATTAGAGAGAGAGAAAGAGAGAGAGTCGTACACGTTTTCTTTTAAGGGCGACGTGCATGTCTTCATCCAAGGGCGACGTGCATGTCTTTTACATTCACATTGATCAAACAGTCTTTGATTCTATTTCATCTTTATCCTAAAATATACAAGTTTCAAGATATACTAGACTGGGTTCAGTATGTTAGCTACGGATATGAACATAGGTACTTGTGAGATATTTCAAATCTTGACAGCTATCTTTTGTGCACTAGCAATTAATGTTCTATGAAAAAAGGTTCTGCACATAGATAGAATATGTAGTAGGTAGAGATCGTGAGAGCAGATCTGATAGGGGACAATATGGATGTTTTGTGGCAAATGTCATAAGACCTTTTTTTTCGCAATCTTTGACTCAGGCTCTTGGGATAAGGATACTTTTAGATTTATGGGCCAGAGCCATAAGATTTTTATATTCGAAGGTTTTGTAAAAATAAGAGTGAAATGCATGCTGATTTATCATTTGTACCAAAGATTCGTAATTCACAATGTAGTTGAATTCAGGAGTTTGATCATGAGCTTACTAAAATAAAAAATGTCATGAATATGATACAAAATGTTAATGATTAGAAAATATCACACAATTTGTATATTCTTCATTTTATCTGATAATGATATATTGTTATTTAATCGAAGTGACACATCAGATATGATGAAGTGAACTTCATATATGCCGAAGTAAGACTTCGGATATGACGAAGTAAACTTCGTATATCACGATTTCAACATGATCAGTCAAAGTAAGATTTTTGTGTTTTATTTCGCATATGACGAAGCTAACTTTGGCTATGACGAAGTAAACTTCAGACATGACGAAGTGAACTTCGTATACCATGATTTCAACATGATCAGTCGAAGTAAGATTTTTGTATTTTACTTCGCATATGACGAAGCTAACTTCGGATATGATGAAGTGAACTTCGAACACGACGAAGTGAACTTCGAACGTGACGAAGTGAATTTCGTATATCATGATTTCAACATGATCAGTGGAAGTAAGATCTTCATGTTTTACTTCGTATATGAAGAAGCTAACTTCGAATATGACGAAGTAAACTTCGTATATTTCTTACGCAAATGAAGTTATACTTAGGATTTCTAAGAGAATAATTTGTATGACTGAACATGCTTTAGGGATTGTGTTATATGCTATGTAGGAGGGAAATATTGTTTTGTTTATAAGTAGATATTTATTTATTTTGTCATCTTCAAAACTATTATATATTATGCATTAAATCTTTAAATATGCAATGTATATTTTGGACAGAGGTTCAACAATCTCCCTCTTTTGTTGATGACAAAATACTGATATATAAAAAAAAATGCAACACAGCAAATATTTCCACACATAAGAGACATGAAATTTTATGAGTTTTCTCCCCCTTTCATTTATAATTTAACTCCCTTTTTACATTTCAGAATTTGCATTACATCTCATTTCATCTCTCCCCCTTTTTGTCATATCAACGAAAAGAGAGTGAGAACTCATCATCAGTCAAGTACAGGGTGGAAGGAAAAGCTTGATAGTAAGGAAGGAGGAATTTATGAAGGGTAGGTTTAGTGCTTCACAGGATTCTTTCAAAGAGAGGGAAGTCCATAGTGGCAGTTGGACCTAGAGAGTGTTTAAGATATGCAAGATGCCTTTTATGAAGGGTATGGATAGTGGTGGTAGTGGGAGGTGTGAGGTGAAATCTGATAAGAACTAATTATTGGTGTTTGGACTAAAGGAAAAAGAAGGTAGAGGTCATAGCCCACAAGTAGTATTCTTCCTGGGCATCATGTTTTGCTTTATAGTAGAGACTAAATCTGTCAGTCCAGATGGGAGTAGAATATCCGCCTAAGGTGGCATACTTGTAACAAAATAGTCATCAATGTTACCCTCAGAGGAGGTGTACTCAGTAGACAGAGTATAGTAGGAGTTGTGCTATTCATATAGAGACAGTACTTCCAGTTGACCCAGAAAGAGCTGAATGGTATGAGTATAGGAGGAGTATTTTTTGGCAAGAAGAAGGAGACATTCAAACAATGAGAGAGAAATTTGATATTTGGCTAGTTTCAGGCATTGAGTTCTTATGGCCATTGTGAGAATCTGTGTAGATTCCGGACGGGTAGCAATGACACCAATGAGAGAGGGATAGAGATTAGCCTGAGGAATGTGAGAGGTATGTTGGGTTGAGTGTGAATATAATTCATTTCTCCTCACATTTTGATGATGACAAGTTGTGATTTTAATGCATAACCATTGGAACATGTAAAATACATCACCTGAAATTACAATATTCAAAAAGCATGTTTCCAAGCACATTTATCATTGATATTCATGATAATATATTTATCTAATGATTTATGTGTTTATTTTCTCAGGAACAAACATTTTCTGCAAAGGTAGTGTCGACACAACCATCCCTGGTGTCGATACAATGGTTCAGAACAAAGGCAGAAATGTGAAGAAAAGTCCATCTCAGGTCGACACGAGTCCAGAGCAGGTCGACACTAGAGACAGATTCCAAAGAAATATGTGAACAGATTGCCATCTCAGGTCGACACCAAATCAGGCAGTGTCGACACTAGATAGCCTTCCCAGAAGGCCAGTTTTGCTGTCTGGGACAGCAGGTCGACACCACCTCATCTCAGGTCGACACTAGAGACCTCTTCCAGGGAACTGTTTTGCTAGTCTGGGACAGTGTGTCGACACACCTCAAGGGCAGGTCGACACACTCCGGAATCTCTGTGACTTAAGATTCCTCCTAGACACGTGGCACCCTAGGGAGATGTCAGATCAACATTGGATCATGTGCCCACGTACCCCAAGGGTATCTTTCGGATATTTAGGGTATAAATACCCTCCTTAAGGGCACTCATCTCAAAAGAATCTCTTTAGAGCCTCCAGAAACCTGCAAGCGGCGGCAAGAGAGTCTCTCCTCCCTGTTTTGCTCTCTCTTGTGCTTCCACACCTCAATTCACCCTTCTCCAAGCACAAGGATCGAAGTTTGATCAACATGAAGCACTAGGATCAACTTCAAAGGAGCAGATCAAGTAGAAGCCAGCATTTGTGAAGTTCTCAAGGAAGATCCCAAGATCAAAGTTGCAGAGCATTGGCTAGGGGACTTCAAGTGATCAAGATTCTTCCAATTCGGCCTCTACAAGGGAGTTTTCTTGAAGAACAAGAATTGTCAACCTCGAGTCTTAAGTCTTTCTTGTTTCTTCTTGGCTATTCTAGAAATTGTGCATAATATGTTGCACCAACTTTCTTGAATTGGCCTTAATAGATCATATCATTGTTAGAGGATCTGGATCTAGTTGTTTGTGTTCTAGCATGTGGTTGTGAGCCTTTGTGCTCAAGGTTTTGAGTCGTCGTACTCAAGTTGTGTGGTTGAGCAGTCTTGCTCAGAGTCTAGAGTAGTCTTGCTCTAGGTAGTGTGTGAGTTGTCTAACTCATTTGTGGAGTTGTCAGGCTCCAGTGTGGGTTGTGTAACCCAGGTTGTTAGTGGATCCTCACTGTGTGTGAGGGGTGGATGTAGGAGTCACGTGGTGTGATTTCCGAACCACCTAAAAATCTCTGTGCATTGGTCTGCTTGTGGTTTGAATTTTCTCCTCGTTAGATGAATGCATAGGATCGTTTAAATCCATTTAATCAACCTGTTCACTCACTCCAATTGCTTAAGTCACTTAATATCATTTCAGATCTGTGAAATTTGCTTTCAATCTAACTCTGATTTAAAGGTCTTTTAAAATTGGTTTAGCTTCCGCATTAGTTGGCATAGATCTATTCAACCCCCCCCCCCCTTCTAGATCTTGTCCACACCTTTTATCGATCCTTCAATTGGTATCAGAGAGGTTTACACTTGATCTGATCTGATCTGAGCAGTCTGTGAGTGTTCTGTGTTGCTTGTTTGCTTGATTGTTTGTTTTGCTGAGTGTTTCCTTCCTTGCACCATCTGTTTAATTAAATGGATTCCAGAGGATTCATAGCCGAGGGTCATTCCATAAATAGGCCACCATTCTTTAATGGAACGGACTATTCATATTGGAAAAATAGAATGCAAGTGTTTCTAAGAGCCCAAGACTATGAAATCTGGAAAGTAGTGGAGGTAGGACCCTATGAAAACCAGGGAGAGGAAGAAACCTGGACTAGGGAACAAATAAGAAGAGCTACATTGAATTATAGTGCCATGAACATGATTCAATGTGCTGTTCACCCCAAAGAGTACTCAAGAATCTCAATGTGCAAATCTGCCAAAGAGATGTGGGATAAACTTGAGGTACTCTATGAGGGAACATCTCAGGTTAAAGAAACCAAGGCTAACATACTTGTCTCTGAATATGAGTTGTTCATAATGAAATCTAATGAGACAATCTCTGAAATGTTTGCCAGGTTTATGATCATAGTCAATAGGTTTATGATCATAGTCAATGGACTGAAGACCTTAGGTAAGGACTATACGGATGCTGACTTGGTGAGAAAAATCATGCGTTCTCTATCTTCAATATGGCACACCAAGGCCACTGTCATTGAAGATTCTAAAGACTTGTCCAAAATTTCTTTGGATGAGTTGATAGGATCCTTAATGACATATGAAATTAATCTAAAGAGAAATGAGGAACACGTAATCAAAACCAATCCAGTAGCATTAAAGGCCTCATCTAGTAACAAAGACAAAAACCAAGAGAAAACAAGTTCTGATGAGTCTGAGTCTAATGAGGATGAGCTTGCCCTCATGACCAGGCAATTCAGGAAATTCCTAAAATACAGAAAAGGAAAATTCTCAGGGAAAAAGAAATTCCCATCAGGTAAAAGAAATATTTCCTCTTCTAACGTTAACTCAAATAGGAATCAGAAATCTGATATTAATGTCATTTGTTACAGGTGCAACAAGCCAGGACATATGAAGGGAGAATGTCCTGAGAACAAGAAGGAGAAGCACAAGAAAATTCACAAATTCAAGAAGCCGAAGGCCATGGTAGCCACTTGGTCTGATGAAGACTCAAGTGAAGAAGAAGAAGAAGAAAAATCCTCAAGCTCTGGAAGTGAGGAGATATGCTTCATGGCAAATAGTTCGAATGGAAAGGTAAGCACTTTTTTTGAAGATTTTTCTGTTGAAGATTGGCAGATGCTTATGCTGAATTAGTTGAAAAATATTCTGAAATGAGAAAAGAAAATAAGCATCTCAAAAAGAAAATTGAAAACATTTATCATAACCAATCCTCAAACAAAAGAATTTGTGAACTAGAGAATGAAGTAACAGAATTAAATGAAGAAAAAGAAAATCTTCTGAATCTGATTGATGAACTTAAGCTAGCTTCTCAAAAGGCCACCAATGAATTCAAAGACTTATCTGAAAAGCTGGAAAAAGAAAATCAAGATAAACAACAAAAGATTGAAGATATCAAAATTTTGGAAAACCAGCTAAGACAAAAAGATAAAGTCATTGAAACATTCACAAATGGCAAAGATAATTTGGAGGCCTTGTTGGGAACAAATATGAAATCAACCTCTCATGGACTAGGATTTAACAAACAAAAAACCAAGAAAGACAAATCTTGTGAGAAAAAGGATAAAGCACCCTTAATTAAATTTGTCAAAGGTCCTAGTCTTGAAAACAGTGAAATCAAACAAAAATCAAGCAAAATAAAAAAAAAGTCCAAAAACTCAGAACAAAGACAAGGCAACCAGGTCGACACAATCTTCTGACAGGTCGACACCAGTCCACAAGAAGAAGGCTTCTGTGGCTGTAGTGTTGACACCAGTCAAAGAAAGGTCGACCTGCTCAACAAACAACAAAAATCAAAAATTCAAATAAAATTTTGAAAAATAAGACAAAGTCAAAGGAAGTCATTCATGAAGAACCTTGGACTTCCAAGACAAGTTATCAAGCTGATTGGAGCCAATGGTATAACAATCCATGTTGGTATCATCCTCAATTTTTCTATCCAAATTTTCTGATGTACCAACAAAATCCTTGGATTCCACCTCCTAATCTGAATTCTCATGCTCAAATGAAAAACACCCCTCCTACCAAAAACTCTGGTGTTTTC
The DNA here is from genome assembly GCA_014218235.1 of Colocasia esculenta. NCBI lineage: Eukaryota > Viridiplantae > Streptophyta > Magnoliopsida > Alismatales > Araceae > Colocasia > Colocasia esculenta. The sequence continues at coordinate 164,607,918 of CM024760.1, read as the reverse complement.
ATTCCTAAAGAAAAGAAGAAAATGAAAAAGTCAGAGAACACCAATGTCATAAAACCAAAATTAAAAACAAACCAAATTTGGGTGAGAAAAGATTTGATAATGTTGTCCAAACTTTCTGATGGTCCCAACTCTGTTTGGGTACCAAAATCTTCTCTCCACTAATTGTTTTTACAGGAAGGTCGTGCACCCAATTCAAATGTATGGTTCCTTGACAGTGGGTGTTCACGACATATGACTGGGGATAGAGTCAAATTTTCTTTCCTGCTAGAGAAGGAGGGAGGTTCAGTAACTTTTGGAGGTAAAAATAAAGGAAAGATCATTGGATCTGGAAAGGTTGGTCAAACTTCCTCAAACTCTGTTGATAGTGTTTTATTAGTTGATGGTCTTGATTACAATCTGCTAAGCATTAGCCAACTATGTGACAAAGGTCACAAAGTTGTGTTTGAATCTAATCTCTGTAAGATCATTGATTCATCAACTGATAAAATAAAATTTTGTGGAAAAAGGGAAAACAATGTTTATATGATCGACCTTAATAAAAACTTCTCTGAAAATCTTTGTTTTGTTGCAAATAAAGATGAAATTGCATGGACTTGGCACAAAAGACTTGGCCATGCAAGTTTCAGAACATTGAATAAATTGTTAAGGCTGAATCTGGTTAAGGGTCTTCCTGAATCTTTCTCAAATGTTGAAAATCAAGTTTGTGGGATCTGTGCCCAAGGAAAACAAACAAGGAAATCTTTTAAGACCTTCAATGAAGTACTCACATCTAGGCCACTAGAAATACTTCACATGGACCTTTTTGGCCCAACAAGAGTTCAAAGTCTAAGTGGCAAGAGATATGGGTTTGTAATCATTGATGATTTTACTAGATTTACTTGGGTTATCTTCTTGTCCCACAAAAGTGATACTTGCCTTGAATTCAGGAAATTCTGTACCACTGCCCTAACAAACTTTTCATATAAAATCAAAAACATTTTGACTGGTCATGGGGGAGAATTTGAAAACCAATCATTTTCTGATTTATGTGCTGAACTTCAAATTTTCCACAAGTTTTCTTCACCAAGAACTCCAGAACAAAATGGAGTTGTAGAAAGAAAGAACAGAACTCTTTGGAAATGGCTAGATCCATGCTCCTTGAGAGTAATTTGCCCAAATCCTTCTGGGCTGAAGCTGTAAACACAGCAAATCATATTCTCAATAGAGCATTGGTCAGACCAAAAATCAAGAAAACCCCCTATGAATTATTGAAAAACAAAAAGCCAACTGTTTCCTATTTCAAAATCTTTGGTGCAAATGTTATGTACACAACAATAATAAAGAAAATCTTGACAAGTTTGATGCTAAGAGTCAGGAAGCTATCTTCCTTGGCTATTCAGAAGTGTCAAGAGCTTTCAGAGTGTACATTCTCAAAAGCAAAACTGTTGAAGAGTCTCCTCATATTATATTTGATGAAAATTCCTTTTCCACTAACACTTCTAAATCTTGCAGGGAAAAACAAGATAGTGAAGAGGATGACTTCATTGTGGACTCTTCACCAACTGTTGAGGAGCTTGAAGACTGTGATGAGAACTTGAACAACAATTCACCATCTTCAAGTGGATCAGGTAACATTGTTCCAGATTTAGATAACCCTCAACAGGTAACTACTGATCATCGCATTTTGAGAGATCACCCATTGGATAATGTAGTTGGTAATTTGCATGATACAGTTAGGACTAGATCATCTTTCTTGCTTACAATTGAAGAAGACCCACTAGCTCTAATTTCCCAAATTGAACCAAAGTCAATTGATGAAGCTTTATCAAGCTCTGATTGGATAAATGCCATGCATGATGAACTTCATCAATTTGAAAGAAATCAAGTATGGGAATTAGTACCTAGACCTAGTGACCAAACAGTCATTGGCACTAGATGGGTCTTCAGAAATAAATTGAATGAATCTGGTCATGTCATAAGAAATAAAGCTAGGCTAGTTGCAAATGGGTACAATCAAGAGTTTGGAATTGATTTTGAAGACTCATATGCCCCTGTAGCTAGACTAGAAGCAGTTAGAATTTTCCTTGCTTTTGCATCCTCCATGAAATTCAAAGTTTATCAAATGGATGTTAAAAGTGCATTTTTAAATGGATATATCAAGGAAAATATTTTGTTGAACAACCTCCTGGATTTGAAAATGAAAAATCCTAACCATGTTTTCAAGCTTCATAAGGCTCTATATGGTCTTAAACAAGCTCCAAGAGCTTGGTATGACCGTTTGAGTTCTTTTTTGCTTGAAAAAGGATACTCTAGAGGAACTGTTGATCAAACATTGTTCACAAAAATAGTAAATAATCAAATAATTGTTGTCCAAATTTATGTTGATGACATAATATTTGGATCAACCAATAAAGGCCTGTGTAATGAATTCTCCACTCAAATGAAAAATGAATTTGAAATGAGTTTAATGGGAGATCTAAAATTTTTCTTGGGATTGCAGGTTAACCAAACTCATGAGGGGATCTTCATCAGTCAAACCAAGTATGTCAAAGAACTTCTGAAAAGGTTTGACTTTCAGAACCTCAAGCATTCAAACACACCAATTGCTATTAATGCTAAGCTAGAAGAAGACTCAAATGGTAAGTCAGTAGACCAAAAGACCTACAGAGGTATGATTGGTTCTCTACTTTATCTTACAACTTCTAGACCTGATATTCAGTTTAGTGTGTGTTTGTGTGCTAGATTTCAATCAAATCCTAAAGAAAGTCACATGCTAGCTGTCAAAAGATTTTCAAATATCTTGTTGGAACATGTGATTTAGGAATTTGGTATCCTGCTAATGCAAGTTAGATTTGATTGCCTATTGTGATGCTGATTATGCTGGTTGTAAATTAGATAGAAAAAGCACAAGTGGCTTGTGTTTGTACTTAGGTGGGTGCCTAATCTCTTGGGCTTCTAAGAAGCAACATTCAGTTGCTCTGTCAACTGCAGAGGCTGAGTATGTTGCTGCTGGTAGGTGTGGAACCCAAATTCTTTGGGTGAAACATCAACTTCTTGATTATAACCAAGACTTAGGTTGTGTTCCCATCTTTGTGATAACACAAGTGCAATAAATCTGTCTAAAAATCTCATTCAGCATTCCAGAACCAAGCATATTGAAATTAGACATCATTTCTTGAGAGATGAGGTAGCAAAGAAATCTTTTGAACTCCATTTCATAGAAACTGAAAGACAAATTGCTGACATTTTCACAAAACCCCTTCCTGACAGTAGATTCTCATCCTTAAGGAGAGAACTTGGTCTTTGTAAATGTCCATTGGGATTGGGTTGAGTGTTATGCATTTCCTGAGGGGGAGTTCATTGCATCATCATACTCATTTGCTTCCTTGATTCATCATATCTCTCTCCACTTCACCTCTAATTCTTTTGGTCAATGAACAATTCACCTCACATTGTGTTGAACTTCTTGGTATATCAAATGGTGATTTGAAGAAGGACAAGTTCTGCTTGTCTTGACACTTTCACTATGCGAGAGTATATGTCTCCGCCAAGTACCAAGAAATGAATATGCAATTGTTGAGGGGGAGCTTTTGTTGTTCAAAAAGAATTATTTCTGATTTCAAAAACTTGCATATCTCTATTATGATGAAAAATGGTTGAAATCATCATCTCAGGGGGAGCTAGAAAATTCACAAGTCATACATTTTGAAAAATTCAAAACTTCTCTTGCATTACATCAATTTCCATGCATGATGCCCTCATTCAAGTGTCTAGAGTCTCAAAATGATCCTTTGAGTGATCTACTACATTCATTTGTCAACTCTCACCTATATTCTTCAAAACTATAGAAATTCAAAATTCTTTCAAAGACTGAAGGATATTGTGTGGCTTGAATTTAAACATGTTTTTGTTTGCAATTGATGTTGGATATAGATGATATCTTTTTGTCAAAAACTCTCCAAAATTTATCAATTCAACAGAGCAATGGCACATGTGCTGAGAAACTGCACACCTTCACAATGAATGAAGTGCCATGTATGTCATGAGGTACTAATGCTATCTCTGTTCAAAGGGGTTTAAATTTCAAAAATAAATGAAAAGCAAAATGAATATGTCCTATTCTTTTTTGATGATGACTGAGTAACTGGAAATATTAGCGTCTAAAAAATATATATTTTCATGTCAAAAGGTCATCATTTACCCCTTTGAGACTTGATAATGGATAAATCTTCAGTATCCAGGGACTATAGTGTGTAAAAAGTATTAGTTCTTAAGTGAACAAGATATATCTCATTTGATAGTTTGTTTCAAACAAAATAGATATGTTATTGGAGAATTTGTTTTAAAAGAATCACTCTTATTCATCATCAAGTTGTTCTTAAAAATTGTTTACTGTCAACACACATGTTTTCAGTCTAAAAGATTTTTTTTTATCTCTTTGGAATTGAAGAATATGGTAGTGTGTAGTTGATTGTTAAATGTTTTATATCCCTCAAATCATCATTTTAATGACTCAAGTCACTGAATGCTCATATCCTGTTGGATATTGTGTAAAACTTGAATTGTGTTGAATTTTTGCAAAATTTAACAAATGAATTTTTTAGTCTCTTAAATATCCTTGAAATGATCATTCCACCCATTACTTATCATTATAAAGATGTCCCAAAAGTCACATAATTTTTTCATACTCAAATCCAAAATCTTTCATCAGGCCAGGTCGACACTACCCATCTAGTGTCGACACACTTTGAGTCAGGTCGACACTAACCTCCTCTAGTGTCGACATTGACCCCTGCCAGACTCCTTTTCACCATGGGCGCCGGTTAAGGCTTTGATGTACCTGTGGGGTAACACACCTTAAAAACCCCCTTTTCTTCTCCAGGTCGACCCGACGGTCTGGTTCTTCCTAGTTTCTGGCAAGGGTTTTGAACTCTCTACATCCTCTCTCTCCTCCATCTCATCTCCATCCATCTTCTCTCATTCCTCTCTCTCTCCATCAATCCCGATTCCACTCTGCTCTCATGGCACCCAAGCAGATTCCTCGCCGTGGAGCAAAATCAAGGGCTTCTGCAAGGCCCATTCCGGCGGATGAGGTTCCTTCCACTGAAAGGAGATCAAAGCGTCGCCATGATCCTGCCGAGCAGCCAGGATCTGCATCTGCTAAGAGAGGTAGGGCATCCTCCTCTGGTCGAGGTCGAGGGTCCATGTACCCTAGGAGAAAAACCCTAGACTCTTCTCCTGACATTTATGAGAAGTCCTCATCCTCATCATCATCCTCCTCATCAGAGTCCTCCCAGCCCTCTAGGAGACCCCCTTCCAAACCCCTCAGTGTCGGGAAGACTTTACTGAAACCAAGGGCAGTAGATTTGGATGACAATGAATTGATAGCTGCATTTCCTGAAGTTTTAAACTTCTTCAACTTCCAGTCTTGGCAGTCCTTCATATCAGAATTTCGAGTCATTTACCCTAGACTTGTGCAAGAATTTTATCAGAATTTGGAATGCACAGATGAAGGGTTTCAGTCAAAGGTTAAGGGGATTGCTATTGACATGCCAACAGCCATAGCTGCCTCAATTTTCAAAGTTTCAGATGAAGGTGAAGACTACCATAATTTTGAATTCAACCTCCATGAAGCCTACACCATATTGACTGGTTTGCCTGCAGATGAGTCAGATATTAAGCAAACCCATGTCACCAAATTCAACACCAACACCTTTCCCCCTGTCTTGAGGCTCACTCATCACATGCTCACTACCATCATCACACCTCAAGGTGGTGGGAGAGATAGGCTAACAGACATCCAAAGGTTTGTCCTTTTCTGTATGAGCAAGAACCTGAAGATAAACCTTCATATAATCATGTACCAGATCATCTCTGAGACCACCAGGGCAGATTTGAAAAGATCACTTCCATATGCAGCCCATTTGACTGCAGTCTTCAAGCACTTTGGTGTGCCTCTAGAGAATGAAAAATCTGAGAAAATCCCTAAGTCCAACATTTACTACTTTAAGCATGTGCAGAAATTCATGGGATTTAGAATTGTTGGTGATCAAGTGAGAAGAGGGCCAGCTGCAGTAGAGGCCCCTATAGTCCAAGAGGATCAGCCTCAAATGCAAGAGGAACAGCCTACAATGCAAGAGGACCAACCTCAAATGCAAGAGGACTAGCCTCAAGTGCATGAGGACCAGCCTCAAATGCAAGAGGACCAGCCTCCCATCAATGAGGATCAGCCTCCTATGGCAGCTCAAGCTAATGACCCAATTATTGCCCCTCATTCACCTCAACTTCAGCCTTCCTCCTCCATGAACTTTGACACTGAAATACCATCTTTTTCTCCACAACATCCAGTTCATGCATCCTCATCCTTTGGTGGACCTTCTGTTCCACCAGAGTTGCTCACCTTCCTAAATGACAAATTTGACACCTTGAACAACTCTATTCAGACCATGTCATCAAATTTTGAGTTGAGGATTCAGAGATTGGAGAACACAGTATCTGCTAAGTTCATTGAGCAAAAGGCAGCCTCAGACTATGCTGCCCAAGGTTCAACAGATTGATTGGGACAATGGGAGATGCTTCGATTGAGCTGAAGGAGCACCAAAAAACACTGGAAACTGTTCTTCAGGGAATTTTGGCAAATTCCCAAGCTGATGTATTCAACACCAAGCAACACTATCTGAGATAAGCAAAACAAGACTATCATTTGCACATCTAGTGGATGACTTGGAGAACATGAAGAATCTATCTGCTCACATAGATGAAGAAATGTCTGCACTCAAGCAAGAATTCAAAGTATTAAATAGGCCTGGTTGGTCAACTGGTTCATCTTCCTCTTCACAGCCAAGGCCAAATGAGTTCAGTGCACTTCAAGCTTCATTGTCAGAAAATTCAGAGAGAATGGAAAATCTTTTGCACACCAGACTCTCAACTATCCAAGCCCAAATGAAGTCTAGTCTAACTTCAATGCAAAAGAGGCTAACGGATATTGAGACTATTTTGTTACCCGTTCCTCCTCCTCCTCCTCAGTAATGTAACTTCTTTTGATAATGTCAAAGGGGGAGAAGTTTGTTTGAAATTGTAATGTTCACATCTTGAATGAAATGAAATTAATAGAAATTTCTATTCCTATCTATGTGCCCTGAATGTGATTGCAAATCTTTTGAATGAATTTGAATGTGATGAATGCTTGTCAAGTTGCTTGACCTGTGTATTTCAAATGTGTACAATTCTCAATGTCACTAAAAAATGTTCAAAGGTCCTTGACAAGTACAAATAAAAGAAAATGAAAATGCTTGAAATCACATCTCATTGAAATCTTCTAATTCCAAATGAACTTAATGTTGTCATCATCAAAAAGGGGGAGATTATTGGGTTGAGTGTGAATATAATTCATTTCTCCTCAGATTTTGATGATGACAAGTTGTGATTTTAATGCATAACCATTGGAACATGTAAAATACATCACCTGAAATTACAATATTCAAAAAGCATGTTTCCAAGCACATTTATCATTGATATTCATGATAATATATTTATCTAATGATTTATGTGTTTATTTTCTCAGGAACAAACATTTTCTGCAAAGGTAGTGTCGACACAACCATCCCTGGTGTCGACACAATGGTTCAGAACAAAGGCAGAAATGTGAAGAAAAGTCCATCTCAGGTCGACACGAGTCCAGAGCAGGTCGACACTAGAGACAGATTCCAGAGAAATATGTGAACAGATTGCCATCTCAGGTCGACACCAAATCAGGCAGTGTCGACACTAGATAGCCTTCCCAGAAGGCCAGTTTTGCTGTCTGGGACAGCAGGTCGACACCACCTCATCTCAGGTCGACACTAGAGACCTCTTCCAGGGAACTGTTTTGCTAGTCTGGGACAGTGTGTCGACACACCTCAAGGGCAGGTCGACACACTCCGGAATCTCTGTGACTTAAGATTCCTCCTAGACACGTGGCACCCTAGGGAGATGTCAGATCAACATTGGATCATGTGCCCACGTACCCCAAGGGTATCTTTCGGATATTTAGGGTATAAATACACTCCTTAAGGGCACTCATCCCAAGAGAATCTCTTTAGAGCCTCCAGAAACCTGCAAGCGGTGGCAAGAGAGTCTCTCCTCCCTGTTTTGCTCTCTCTTGTGCTTCCACACCTCAATTCACCCTTCTCCAAGCACAAGGATCGAAGTTTGATCAACATGAAGCACTAGGATCAACTTCAAAGGAGCAGATCAAGTAGAAGCCAACATTTGTGAAGTTCTCAAGGAAGATCCCAAGATCAAAGTTGCAGAGCATCGGCTAAGGGACTTCAAGTGATCAAGATTCTTCCAATTCGGCCTCTACAAGGGAGTTTTCTTGAAGAACAAGAATTGTCAACCTCGAGTCTTAAGTCTTTCTTGTTTCTTCTTGGCTATTCTAAAAATTGTGCATAATCTGTTGCACCAACTTTCTTGAATTGGCCTTAATAGATCATATCATTGCTAGAGGATCTGGATCTAGTTGTTTGTGTTCTAGCATGTGGTTGTGAGCCTTTGTGCCCAAGGTTTTAAGTCGTCGTACTCAAGTTGTGTGGTTGAGCAGTCTTGCTCAGAGTCTAGAGTAGTCTTGCTCTAGGTAGTGTGTGAGTTGTCTAACTCATTTGTGGAGTTGTCAGGCTCCAGTGTGGGTTGTGTAACCCAGGTTGTTAGTGGATCCTCACTGTGTGTGAGGGGTGGATGTAGGAGTCACGTGGTGTGATTTCCGAACCACCTAAAAATCTCTGTGCATTGGTCTGCTTGTGGTTTGAATTTTCTCCTCGTTAGATGAATGCATAGGATCGTTTAAATCCATTTAATCAACATGTTCACTCACTCCAATTGCTTAAGTCACTTAATATCATTTCAGATCTATGAAATTTGCTTTCAATCTAACTCTGATTTAAAGGTCTTTTAAAATTGGTTTAGCTTCCGCATTAGTTGGCATAGATCTATTCAACCCCCCCCCCCCTTCTAGATCTTGTCCACACCTTTTATCGATCCTTCAAGGTAGAGGGATCAGGATGAGCATGGAATTGAAGAAGCCTGTCATACGAATGATAGGAGATGTGAGGGATTTTTAAAATTCAACCTTTGTTTGTTGAAGAGAAGGAGCCTAATAATCTGACTTGTCACCCGTTCAAGATAATCATTGTGCTCAAAGTGAGCTTCCTGCGCAAACCATTCATCCAAACTGAGTGCAATGCGACCTGTTCTGATTCTGTGATCATTGGACCTGAAGAAATCTCTGGCATCATCTGGATGTTGCTTAAGCCACTGGTCCTCTGTTAGATGCTTAGTTGTATCTAAAATATGTTGCAGTTATTTCCCATCAAATTGTTTCAGATCCATTAGGAGGAAGAACTAGGTTTTGAGGTCCAGGGATGAAAGTCCAAGAGCTAGATGATATTTCCAAAATTTAAGATACTCTCTATAAATGTCTACTTCATGGGAATGAAGAAAGTGGTAAATCAATGGTGGGTATTTAGGCTCATATGTGGTAGGCTTGTGACGCTTAGATGTGGATGACCTTGAAGAGGAGGCTTGAGCACCTAGAGAGACTTCAAAGACAATGTCTTCAAGTTTGACCTCAAGAGTTGTCTGAGGAATGGGGTTTGGTTGGGAGGGTGGAGGAGGAGGAGAGGGAACTGAGGATGGAGCAGGTTGACTTGGAGGGGGTGGTTGGTCCTCAGTAGGTGGATGGTGATGATCAGTCTATCTCCAAATATATATTTATATATTATATATATCTTTGGTGATTAACAAAACCCTGAAATTTGTTGACTAACACTATTTTCTGAAGCTTGTCAACATGTATCAAATAAAACAAATTTAGTAAGTTATTTACACTCATTTTATTAGAAGTCAATTGCATATGATTTGCCTAAGTCTACATTGACTACTGTTATAAGATCACAACGATTATTGTTTTGATTTCACATCGATTCTGTTAAAAACATCGGTTTCACTTAAACATCGATTTCATTTAAACAACGATTACGGTTCAACATCGATTTCACTTAAACATCGATTTCATTTAAACAACGATTAAGTTCAACATTGATTTCACTTAAACATCGACTTCATTCAAACATCGATTTCAGTTCAACATCGATTTCACTTAGAACATCAATTTCATTTAAAATATCGACTTCACTCAAACATCGATTTCAGTTCAACATCGATTTCATTTAGAACATCGACTTCATTCAAACATCGATTTCAGTTCAACATTGATTTCACTTAGAACATCGATTTCATTTAAAACATCGACTTCACTCAAACATCGATTTCAGTTCACCATCGATTTCATTTAGAACATCGACTTCATTTAAACATCGATTTCGATTCAACAACGATTTCACCTAGAACATCGATTTCAAGCCAACATCGATTACATTTGTACATGGATTACGTTCACATCAACTTCATTTTAACATCGATTACATCTCTACATAGATTATGGTCACATCTCAACATTGATTTCATATGAACATCGATCCCAACAACGATTACACTCACATCGACTTCACTTGAATATCAGTTGTGTTTGGACAACGACTATCATTATACATAGACTATCTCTAAACATCGACTTTCGTTCAACATCAATTATGTTTTGGAAAATTAATGGAGAATATTGATAATGATTTTTACAATCACTCTAGATAGTCTTGATTAGATTTTATCTCTCATGTCATTCAAATATATTTTGAATCACTGTGCATTTCAAAATTTTCCGTGAAATATGGCGTATCTGTTGCCCAGTTGACGAGCCCAGAGGGGGGTGAATGGGTCTTTTAAAAATTAATCTAGAAGATACCTGAAACTAAAAACATTCACACAAGCGTTCTTCGAAGTAGGTTAGTGACTGTTAGTTTAAATATCAAACACACAAAGAAGACAATCACACAACACAAGGATTATCCTGGTTCGGACCTCCTTTCCTTAGGAGTCCTATGTCCAGTCTCTGAGCAACAACTCAGGATTTCACTAACTAGGGTACAGTCCCCCTAAGGACGCTACAATACCCAGCTCAGCTGGTCTTCTTTCACACCCGAAGGGAACAACACCCTGGATACCACACCAGGTCTTCCTTCACAACCGAAGGGAACAACACTCTGGATATCACACCAGGTCTTCCTTCAAAACCGAAGCGAACAACACCCTGGATACCACACCAGGTCTTCCTTCACAACCGAAGGGAACAACACCCTGGATACCACACCAGGTCTTCCTTCACAACCGAAGGGAACAACACACTGGATACCACACCAGGTCTTCCTTCACAACTGAAGGGAACAACACTCTGGATTCCACACCAGGTCTTCCTTCACAACCGAAGGGAATAACACAAAGAGAATAAATGAAATTCAAGCCCCTCGATCAAGCTTCTGACAAGCAAGGATCTGAAGCAACTAGAACTGAGAGGAAGAGATTTAAGCTAAGCACACTCTCAGAACTGCACAGGCTCTCTCAAGATTTTCACAAACTAGTGGAGAGCAAAAGAGCAAAAGCTAAGTGGAATGAAGTTCTTGGCTCTGGACTTCTTCAGAAGAATTTGAATGCTTGAATGCGCGATCTCTATTTTTCTTCTGTTCTTCTAACTTGAATTTATATCTTCAATTTGAAATCTTGACGTTGAAGTGTCCGTTGTCTCTCTTTTGAGTAGTCGTTAGACTGAATGACATCTGGAGTCTTGGAAGCTTCCAATCAACAGTCTTTTGATCACTTGAGCACGCAAAGAGATGAGATCTTCAGAAATATCCGTTGGCTTCTATTTTGTTTAACGTTGTACCATGAATCTAGTTCAGAGGTCTGCACAAATGTCAATCTCAAATAGCAGACAGCTAAGCTGTCTCTGATGTCAGTCAACGTCAATAGCAATAGACATGAAAATAGTAATGCAAAATAGCTTAAGTCTAAAAGACGTAATCAGAGTAGGCACGATAAAGGATGATATGGTCTGCATGCATGCAGAGATACGTTCAGATCTCATAAATGCAAAAGCGTCAGAGAGATGTCTACGCGGAGTTTGACTAGTCAACGCTTTTAAAATGAATAAGATATCAAGATATGAAATCGATGGCTATATGACTTATGAAGTCGTTATGAATACTAACAAGTCATTATAGAGAGCAAATCGTTATGAACACTTATTAAGTCGTTATGAACTCTAAAGAAATCGTTGCGCAAAGCAAATCGTTATGAATACTAATAAGTCATTATAGAGAGCAAATTGTTACAACAAACAAGTCGTTGCGAGTTCTAAAGAAATCGTTATGGTAACTTATGAAATCGTTACAACAAGCAAGTCGTTGCGCTTTCTAAAGAAATCGTTGTGATAACTTATAGAGTCGTTATGACAGGCAAGTCGTTGCGCTTTCCAAAGAAATCGTTGCGATAACTTATAGAGTCGTTATGACAGGCAAGTCGTTACGGGCTCTAAAGAAATCGTTACGGTAACTTATAGAGTCGTTGTGACAGGCAAGTCGTTACGAGCTCTAAAGAAATCGTTACGGTAACTTATAGAATCGTTGTGACGAGCAAGTCGTTATGGGCTCTAAAGAAATCGTTACGGTAACCTATAGAATCGTTGTGACGAGAAAGTCGTTACGGGTTCTAAAGAAATCGTTATGGTAACTTACAGAGTCGTTGTGACAGGCAAGTCGTTACGAGCTCTAAAAAAATCGTTACGGTAACTTATAGAGTCGTTGTGACATTGACTTGTGAAACAACATGACTTTTCAGTCTTATAAGGAAATCGTTATGATAATTCTATTGAAATCGATATGCTTATAAAGAAATCGTTATGGCCTTCAATAGAAGTCGATATGGACTTAGAGAAATATCATGTTGAAAAGATTAAAGCTTCAGAGAAGTAATGCATACCTTTATTGGCTTGTTTGACCTTAATATTTTTCCTGTACTTAAGACTTATGAAATATTCATTAGATATAATTGATAAACTCTTGTTTGGTTTTGTTTAATCATCAAAATATATATATATCTATATGTAATTAATTAAAATTACATGGGGACAGACCGATCATCAATCTCCCCCTTTTTGGTGATGACAAAACTGAACAATAAGTATGGATGAAAAAAAATGTCTGAAAAATTATTGAATTTCAGACATGCTAATTTTCTCCCCAAAAAAATGTATTTCAGACATGCTAATTTTCTCTCCCTTTTTGTCATTGAGCAAAAAGACAATCTTCGACAAAGAAAGAAGAGAGAAAGAGAATAGGAGTATACAAAGAAGGCCATTTCATTAACTTTGTGGAGGGACTGGTAAATAGAAGGCAGGAGACAGAAGAGAGGCAAAATGGGAGATGGTTTCCCATGCATGTGCTTCCTGCTCTTCAAAATGAGTTTTGAAGACTCCAAAGGATACAAAGTAGGATGGTCCCATGGTGGAAGCCATCCTTTTGAGATGAAGATCTAGGTGTTGATAGAGAAGATTAGCATATGCATTCTTGTCCATGTTCATCTTGAGAAATCGACGAGTCCCAAAGCTGGCACAGGTGAGGAATTGGTCCATGGTCACAAGATAGTGATTGTGGTTATCTCTGAGAGCTTTGTGCATAGCCACATACACTTTGTATCTTTCCTCTCAGACCTTGAAGGGGTCATCAACAAGATGAATGGAGTTCATATCTAGGAAAATAGCTGGAGAAATGGCTGGTTTGCCTTCTCTAGATTGAGCTTCATTGATGTTAAACAGCTGCTGAGCTGACAGGGGGTAGAACTTGGACCATTCAGAAGATGTCAGCCTTTCACATTCAGACAGAATAGGGGCTAGAACTTCAGCACTTACATGCCCCTGGTGATATTCCCTAAATAGGAATCTAGGAAAAGCAACCAGGCAGCCTTTGTGTACTTTAATTCTGCCCATTACTCTGGCAAAACATTCAAAGATGATGGATCCTACAGAGGACTCCATAACTAGAAAGGGAATTTGAGGAAGGGCTACTTCTTCAGGTACTTGGAAGGTAGCAAAATCTACTGAACATCACAAGTTTGAGAGATATCCGGAGTCAGAGCTGAAATGGCCCTTTTGAACTGACTGAGCTGAACCTCTGGAAGTCTATGAATATCTTAGTTGTTGAATAGCATGAGGTGCCTGATCATTTTGATTTCCTTTTGAATATAGGGTGCCCAAAGTTCCCTATGATAGATCTTGAACCACTCTGATAAGGTCAGGGAGTGGTCCCTTGGAGGGAATCTAGCAGATTTGGCAAGAATGAATTTCTTTAGGAGATCCTTGTGACCTTTGCCCCACTGCTCTTCAGTTTTGGAGTGGGCAAGAGAGAAGATTTTGTATTTTTCATATTTCGAAAGAGAAGTGTAGGGTAGAATAGTGTTCAAATGATCTGTGAGATCAAGAAAGGGAAGGTTAATGATGGTTGCAAAAACAACCTTTGAGAGATATTCTCTGTACAGTGAGGGATGTTTGTTGTCCACTGTGAGAGAAAACCACAAAGGTGGGTATTTGGGTTCAGAGGAAAGGGAGGAAGTAGAAGTAAGCTTCCTCTTCTTGGGGGCAGGACTGGAAGGGGCTGCCCTATGAACATGTTCCCCAACCTTCAACACAGACCTGAGGATCCCTTCCTCAAACTCATCCTTTATTTGTTCCATAAAGGGGGAGTTAAGTTGGGCTCTTTCAGGTATGATAGTGATGAAAGAGGGTGGAGGAGTAGGATGAAGAAAAGAGTGGGAAGTAGTAGGGAGGTCATCAACTGGTCCAAGGGAGGGACCAGAGGAGGAGGAGGATGCTTCAGCTGAGGATGCTGGAGGGACCTCATGTATAGGAGAAGGAGAAGGAATGGAGGTAGAGAGGAGGCAGGAGATGAGGTGGACTGAAATGGTGTAGGAGAAGAAATTGGTCTAGATTGAGGCTTCTTGAATGTTTGAGGAGCAGGAGGTGCTGTAGGAGCTGAGGGTGGAGTTGGAGGAATAGGTGTGTGAGAGGGAGAAGAGGGAGCTGGGGGCTTGGGTGCCAAGAACTCTTCTGCTCTATCTGCACAGACTCACTCTCCAATGGCCTGATGATGGCCCTGACCTTGCTCAGATGGCCCTGGAGGCCTTCAACCTGATCAGCTGGCCCTGTTGGCCCTACCTTTTCTGGTGCTGCTGCTGCTTCGGGTGCTGCTGCTACTTCTGGTGCTGGCCCTGATGGCCCAGATACATTTTCTCCAGGCTCCTGAGCTCTGGAGGAGGGGGAGCTTGAATGCCTGAGATATATCCGAGAGCATGCCTTTCATGCTACTCATCTCTTTGTTAAACCATTTCATAGCATTTTTGATTTGACCCAACTCTTTGTTGGCTGAAGCTTGGCTCAGAAATATAGAATTACATCTGACTGGAGAGTACATAACAGCTCACCTTTGCACATTCAGCTTTTAATCACTGGCTTTAATTTATAACTATTTTCTGTTGACCTGCCTCTCAAAAGGTGTATCAGCCCCGGAGAGGAGAGGAACTTCAGAGGCAACTTCTTTTCCTTTCTTTTGCCTTCTTTTGCTGGAGGAGAGTTGATCACTCTGAGCTCGAAGAGCTTGCAATCTCTCCTTCTCTGTCATCCAAATTGGGAGAATCTCTATGCCTTTCCTCCTGACCACACAACTGGAGTTGTTTCTGCTGAACCTTCTTTTGATAGCTCCCCCTCAATAGGAGCATCTTCTTTATTTGATACTGCTCCCCCTGAATGGGAGCATCTTCCATTAAGAGTCACCTGAGCAGCTGAGTGCTCTACCTCTACTTGGACATCTTCCAATGGTTCATCAATGTGGCCTGATGTCACAGCCTCTTCTGCAACTCTGCCACTGGTTTCTAGAGTACTAGAGGTAAGGAATCGAATTAATAATGTCTAAAGAATAGATGCAACCACAGTTGAGGCTAGGGGTCCTCAACTGAAATAATATCCTCTGGGAGAATATCCTCAATTCTCCTCTCTGCAAATTTTCAGCTAATTCTTCTGGAAATTCTGAAGCTGGTGCTGATATTCTTTCTTCTTCCATTGCAATTTCAGACTGAACTTATGCTAAAGAGGGCCTGATGATTCTGCTACTCCAACTGCTGGAGCTGAAACTGACTCCACTGGTACTTCTAGAATCATATCTGCTGATCCCATCTTCTGATAAACAACTGAGGTGTCGTCGATGATGGCTTCGCCTTCAGCAACAGAAGCCTTGAACCAGACACCATTTTCCACAGAGAAGCCACTCTTCTTTAGGTTCCTGGACCTGATTGCTTGGCCCATTTTCTCTACAACTGCCCTAGAAAGATCAACACCGAAGTGCTTGAAGATCTTGGTAAGTAAGGGCATAGGGCATAGACACATTTAACTTACTCTTGGTGTCCCAAATGATCTCTGGCAAATTTCATTCTTTCATCATCACTGCGGCCATATTTATCTCCTTATTTTAAATAGCCCTGTACATCATGTCTGAGTCGACCTTTGTGCAAGAGGAGAATGTTGCACTTATGGGAACTAAGATTTGACAGACAATAAATGAAGGAGGCGGTTGAAAGCAGATAGTTGATTTATATCAAGCTTTTCGTCCCTTAGCTTGAAGCCCGGTCCTACAATTCCCAGACCTTTCACTTGGGCATCCACAGTGTGAACCCCACTAAATCCGGAAGTCTTCACATCAAACAGCATCTTCAGCAACTCAGGGTCTATTCTAATCATGGTTCCCTTCACTGAAGAAACTAGGGACCCATCTTCCTCTGTTCTCATACACAAGAAGAAAGCTTTTACCAGGTCTGGATAACTGACCTCTAAAAAGGTGGTGACTCCCGTCCACTGCATCTGATTGATCAAGTCTGCCACAATGCTCATTCATTTTCCTCAGATTAGCAACATCGACTTCTTTATTGCCACAGAGCTTCATCTTCACAAAGGTAAACCTCTCTGCTGCTCAGGAGTGAGAAACTCGGCGTTGTAGCCTCCCAAACTGCCGGCGATGACTGGTGCGGCCATGGATTCAGTGGGAAGATCTCTGGAGGGTTGAAACGGAAGGAGAAGAGAAGGAATCCTCAAGAAATTTTGCGGAAGGAGGAGGAAAGGTTCAAATTTGCAGAGGGTTGAGATATGAGTTGTTAGGGCATCGGCTCATGCGACAGGATGAAAAAGGGGAAAAGGTAGACGATGAGATACGAATCGTTCTGTCATTGATTTTATGAATAAATTATGCGATGTAGAAAGTGAGGCGTCAAAAGGCGCAGCAGAAGAAGACAAAAGAGTTTGACTATTCAATCGACTTCAATGAGAGAGCGGTTATAAAGGATAATTTGAATTTCTTTTGCTTAACGCCATGGAGGGAAAATTTACTTAATTCTAAAATTTAATGTGCATTTGTAAGCAAACTTTTATCACAAATTGCACATGCCTAATTCCCTTCTAAGAGATGTGAATCTCTCTTCAGGTAAGATTTTTGTGAAAATGTCTGCTAATTGGCCATTTGTATCAATAAAGGATATTTCAATATTTCCATTTGCAACATGATCACGAATAAAATGATATCTAACCTCAATATGTTTGGTCCTTGAGTGCTGAACTGGATTCTTGGTGAGATTAATGGCACTGGTGTTGTCACACAGCAGTGGGATGGATTTGATGTTTAATCTGAAATCTTCAAGTTGTTGCTTATCCATAAGAGTTGTGTACAACAATTTTCAGCAGCTACGTACTTAGCTTCAGCAGTAGATATAGTGCTACTGAATTTGGTTTCTTTGAAGATCAAGATATTAAACATCTGCAAGAAATTGACAACCACCACTGGTGCTTTTTCTATCTAATTTGCATCCAACATAGTCAGCATCAGAGTAACCTACTAAGTTATTTCACAATGTTTTGGATACCATAACCTAAGTCATGAGATCTTGCTAAATATCTAAATATTCTTTCACAGAAATTAATGTGATTCTTTAGAATCTGCCTGATATCTAGCACACATGCATACACTAAATAAAATATCAGGTCTACTAGCTGTTAAATAAAGGAGTGACTGAAACTATCATACCTCTGTAGATCTTTTGATCTACTTTCTTACCATCTTTGTCAATGTCCATTCTTGTTGATGTACTCATTGGCGTTGACAGTGGCTTGGTATTTTCGAATCCAAATTTCTTTAAGAGATCTTTTGTGTACTTTGCTTGACAGATGTGAGTCCCTTCTTTCTTGTTTGATTTGTAGTCCAAGGAATAATGAGTTCTCCCATCATGCTCATTTCAAATTCTCCCTGCATCACTTTTCAAAGTACTTGCAAGGGATTCATCAGTAGACCAAAGATAATATCATCTACATAAATTTAGAGTAATAGAATGTGTTTGACCTTTGACTTTATGAAAAGAGTACTATCTACTTGACCTCTACTGAAACCATGGTTTAAAAGAAAAGAACTAAGCCTTCATACTGGCTCTAGGTGCTTGCTTTAAACCATATAATGTCTTGTGAAGTTTGAAAACATGATTAGGAATTCTGTGTCATCAAAACCCTGCGGTTGTTCCACATAAACTTCCTTTTAAAAACCATTTAAAAATGCAGATTTAACATCCATTTGAAATAGTGTTAAATTCAAAGCAGATGCATATACAAGTAATATTCTAATGGCCTCAAGTCTAGCTACAGGTGCATAGGTTTCATCGAAATCTATGCCTTCCTCTTGAGAATAGCCTTGAGCTACCAATCTGGCCTTGTTTCTTAAGATTGCACCAGTTTCATCAGTTTATTTCTGAACACCCATTTGGTGTCAATGACTGGATGGTCTGATGGTCTAGAACAGTGACCATACTTGGTTTCTCTTGAATGATTTAATTCATCTTGCATGGCTACTATCCAAGATTCATCAGAAAGGGCTTCATTGACTATCCTAAGCTCTATTGAGAAACAAAGGCTAGGTAATCATAGGAATAACATTACCTCTTGTTCTTACCCCTATGGATGGATCACCAATAATATTCTCAAGTGGGTGATCTTTCTTGTATCTCACTCCTTTGGAAGATTTTCATGAGTAACTTCTTCTTGTTGCAATTCTTCCAGAGGTGGATCATCCTTGTCCTCAATTGATGTATCTTTTAGTTTCTTGGACAGTTCATCTGCATTATCATTGTCACTATCTACTTCCTTTCTCAAGGAAGGGTTAGTTTCATCAAAAATAACATGTACAGACTGTTCAATCAAAAAGTACGTTTGTTAAATACTCTATAGCCTTTGGGTTTAGAGGTGTACCCCATAAAGATGCCTTCATCTGATTTGGCATCCAACTTACCAATGTCCCTTTTTCCATTGTTGTGAATGAAGCAAGGACATCCAGAAGTCCTGAAGTGGCTGATCTTTAGCTTCTTCCCTTTGAATAGTTCATATGCAGTTTTCTTCAGGATTGGCCTGATCATTACTCGGTTGATAATGTAGCTTGCTGTGTTGACTGCTTCGGCCCAGAAGTATCTTGACAGATCATATTCTAAGAGCATAGTTCTTGCCATATCTAATAGGGTTCTATTCTTTCTTTCAGGGATACCATATTGCTGTGGTGTTCTTGGTGCTGATAAATTATGCTCAATTCCCTGATCATCACAGAATCTAGCAAAATTTTCATTCTGAAATTCAACACCATGATCTGATCGGATAGACACAATGCTGAACTTCTGATCTTTCTGAACTTTCTTACTGAAGTTGACAAAGTTTTCAAAGGTATCATATTTATGCTCTAGGAATGATACCCATGTGAATCTTGAGTAGTCATCAACTATGACTGATGATCAGTCTGTCCCCATGTAATTTAACTAATTATATATATATATATATATATATATATATATTGATGATTAACAAAACCAAACAAGAGTTTATCAATTATATCTAATGAATAGTTCATAAGTCTTGAGTACAGGAAAAATACCAAGGTCAAACAAGCCAATAAAGGTATGCATTACTTCTCTGAAGCCTAAATCTTTTCAACATGATATTTCTCTAAGTCCATATCGACTTCTATTGAAGGCCGTAACGATTTCCTTACAAGACTGAAAAGTCATGTCTTTTCAATCAAGTCGATGTCACAACGACTCTATAAGTTACCGTAACGATTTCTTAGAGCCCGTAACAACTTGCTCATCACAGCGACTCTATAAGTTACCATAACGATTTCTTTAGAGCCCGTAACGACTTGCTCGTCACAACGACTCTATAAGTTACAGTAACGATTTCTTTAGAGCCCGTAACGACTTGCTCGTCACAACGACTCTATAAGTTGTTGCAAAGATTTCTTTAGAGCCCGTAACGATTTGCTCGTCACAACGACTCTATAAGTTACCGTAACGATTTCTTTAGAGTCCGTAACGACTTTCCTGTCACAACGACTCTATAATTTACCGTAACGATTTCTTTAGAACCCGTAACGACTTGCCTGTCGCAACGATTTCATAAGTTACCGTAACGACTTCTTAGAGCCCGTAACGACTTGCTCGTCACAACGACTCTATAAGTTACCGTACGATTTCTTAGAGCCCGTAACGACTTGCTCGTCACAACGACTCTATAAGTTGTCGCAACGATTTCTTTAGAGTTCATAACGACTTGATAGTATTCATAACGATTTCTTTAGAATTCACAACGACTTGCTTATATAATGATTTGATAAGTATTTCACATCGATTTCTTCAGAAACACATCAATTTGCTTTGTGCAAGGATTCATTAAATGTTCATGATATATCTTCTGTCACATAATGATTTGCTATGACTCATAACGATTTCATAAGTCATATAGTCATCGACTTCATATCTTAATATCTTATTTATCTTAAAAGTGTTGACTAGTCAAAGTCCACGTAGACATCTCTCTGATGCTTTTGCATTTATGAGATCTGAACATATCTCTGCATGCATGCAAACATATCATCCTTTATCGTGCCTACTCTGATAACGTCCTGTAGACTTAAGCTATTTGGCATTACTATTTCCATGTCTATGGCTACTAACGTTGACTGACATCAGAGACAGCTTAGCTGTCTGCTATTTGAGCTTGACATTTGTGCAGACCTCTGAACTAGCTTCATAGTACAAAGTTAAACAAATAGAAGCCAACGGATATTTCTGAAGATCTATCTCTTTGCGTGCTCAAGTAATCAAAAGACTGTTGACTGGAAGCTTCCAAGACTCCATATGTCATTCAGTCTAACGACTACTCAAAAGAGAGACAACGGACACTTCAACGTCTACATTTCAAATTGAAGATATAAATTCAAGTCAGAAGAACAAAAGAAAACAGATCGCGCATTCAAGCATTCAAATTCTTCTGAAGAAAGTCCAGAGCAAAGAACCTTCATTCCACTTAGCTTTTGCTCTTTTGCTCTCCACTAGTTTGTGAAAATCTTGAGAGAGCCTGTATAGTTCTGAGAGTGTGCCTTGCTTAAAATCTCTTTGCTCTCAGTTCTAGTTGCTTCAGATCCTTGCTTATCAAAAGCTTGATCTGGGGGCTTAAATTTCATTTACTCTCTTTGTGTTGTTCCCTTCGGTTGTGAAGGAAGACCTGGTGGTATCCAGGGTGTTGTTCCTTCGGTTGTGAAGGAAGACCTGGTGTGGTATCCAGGGTGTTGTTCCCTTCGGTTGTGAAGGAAGACCTAGTGTGGTATCCAGGGTGTTGTCCCTTCGGGTGTGAAGGAAGACCAGCTGAGTTGGGTGTTGTAGAGTCCTTAGGGGGACTGTACCCTAGTTAGTGAAATCCTGAGTTGTTGCTCAGGGACTGGACGTAGGACTCCTAAGGAAAGGAGGTCCGAACAGGATAAACCTTGTGTTGTGTGATTGTCTCTTTGTGTGTTTGTTATTTCAACTAACTGTCACTAACCTACTTCGAAGAACGTTTGTGTGAATGTTTTTAGTTACAGGTATCTTCTAGATTAAATTTTAAAGACCCATTCTGTAACGTCGCGTGCTTTTCGGATCCATGCGGATCATGTGCATTGTGGTTGTGGCGGCCGTTGTGAGGCCAGTGTGAGTTGGGTGTGTGGAATGCTTGGTGTGTTTGCGTGGCTTGAGCAGGTGAAGAGCAGGGTAGGTCCTGAATTGGAATAGGACTGCTGCTATTCTGTCTGAGTTGGCGGCCAAGGGGTGGTCGTTTACTGTTGGCGTCCAGGTTCATTGACGTTTACATCATGAACTTGACGGCATCTTTTGTGGACGTTTAGTCTGGCGGTGCATGTGGGCGACAAGGGGGTTGACGCCAACCTGTCAGTTCAGCAGGTTATATGTTCACCCGAGGGCAGCTCTCTCAGCTCACCTTCTCTCCTCTTGCCCCAGCTTGCTACCCCCGAGTTTTTGAAGGTTCTAACAGGTATCGAGGAGTGGCTGGTCGATCGTGGGACGCGCGGCGTCGCCGAATTGCGCGAGGAAACGTCGCGGCGTGGTGCAATTCGCATGGGAGCTTGCAGAGGGCTCGGCGTAAACCGGGGAGTTGCTGGAGATTCTAACGCGTTCTGAGGTAGGGGACGAACCCTGGTAGCTCCGTAGAAACATTAAAACACATCATAATACTTGAACCAGCATGATAATCCATGTTTGGATAGAGTTGCACCATATGGGATAATGGGTGGTTTGAGTAGTTTATTATACGAATCATGTTTAAACGGGTTGCATTGGGTTCTGTCATACTAGAGGGTATGCATTTGCATGTTTTTCAGTAATTAGAACAGCTAGAGAACTCGCAGGACCGGATTAGGGTTTCTGCAGGGTTTAAGGCGGGGAACTTGGCGTCAACATCTTTGCCGCCAAGATCTTCAGCCAAGAGGTTGACGGCCAGGGACCTTGCCGTCTACTTCCTGTAAGCGGCAATCGATGTGGCCGCCTACTCCTACATGAACAGAAATGGCTAATTATGGTGTTTTATCGATAATGCATGCGTGGAATTATACGAGGTGCACTAAGTGCACATGGTTCCCGTGTTTAGCATACAAGATATGTTGTTAGTTGCCTACTTCGGTGACTGCGCGTTGTGTACGCGAGTCAGTTGGGTTCACGTGTAGTGGACCAGTGGTTACTTGTGGTTTACGTGAGGTTTCACGTGGTTTGTGTGTGACGTGCACGTGGTTTTGTGTACGTGGCAAGTAGTACGACGCCTACCGTGGTTACCTCTCCAGTTGGGTGCCCCAGGTTCTTTGTGAGCCAGGTTGTTAGCTCGGGGTTTGTCCCGGTACTTGTGTTGTACCGTCGAGGTCTGTGTCATCTGACCTGGACACTCTCACTCTTGTGTTAGAGTTGCACGTCCGGCTGAGGGAAAGACGACAGTGGGACAGTGACAGTTGTGGTTGTTTTTAGTCACTTGTAGCGCGCTCGTAGTTGGGGGTACGGACACCAGTAGACGTACTGGACCCCAGCTAGTCCTTTTTCCAGTGCCTCACTCTAGCGAGCCCAGGCCAGGGTCTCTGGAGGTGCCAGGCATGAGCCTGTGACCGTGTGGTTTGCAGGTTGTGGTGGTTTAGTTGGTCTCCACAGTGTTTGACCTTTTTACGTGGAGCGACAGCGGACCTTTCGTCCGTGGCTGCGAGACTGAGAGGTGGACCTGTGTTAGTTTGTCCGAGTCAGTTTCTGGTGTCGCGAACCAGTTTACGTGGCTCGTGTTGGCTGTCTCTACTTTGGCTTGTACACCTGTTTGGGTTTGCCGTTTAGTTACTACAGTGTTTCTCGTAGTCGGCAGACAGTGAGTAGTTTTACAGCTTTACTTACCTGCTTAGCTGTTTATTGTTGTGGTACTGTTTCTGTTTTGTACCTGTGGTTTGTGGTTTGTTCGGCTTTGGGGGAGTTCCTACTGAGCCAGTGACTAGAGAGGCTCACCCCTACCCCCACAGGTGAGGGCGAGGAGGACGTTTCCCGTCCGGCGTCCAGTTCTGGGCCGCGTCGTAGCGGAGCCGGGTCTGTACCTCCAGCGGAGTAGTACCTTAGCAGTGCAGCCTTGTAATTTTGTAGTTGTTTACTTTCTTTTGTTGTACCTCGGGGTATGCCCCAGACTCTTGTACCTTTACAGTTTTAAGGAGTATGGCTATGTAAATTGTGAAAAATTATATATGAAATGTGGTGTGTTCTTTATGTTTACACGGACTGTGGTTTGGTTTCCCTTGCGAGGCTATGGCCCGTTCGCGGGAGGCGGACTCGGATCAAATGCGAGCGTTATTGGTTTAAACGGGCTTGGCCGAGGCGTTCCGTCACACATTCACCCCCCCCCCCCTCTGGGCTCGTCAACTGGGCAACAAGTGGTATCAGAGATAGTCTCTTCGACAAAGAAAGGATCCAACGATCTGAAGAGTAAAAATCCATGGCATCCCAAGGTAACTTTGAAGGTCAGTCTGTCAACCGACCCCCTCTCTTCGATGGTGAAGATTATCCTTACTGGAAGACCAGAATGGAATACTTTCTACAAGGGCACGACTATCAAATTTGGTCCATAGTAGAAGAAGGTGATCTGTTAGTCACAAATGAGAAAGCACAATGGACAGATGATGACAGGAAGAAGATTTCCTGAATTGCAAAGCAAAGAGCATCCTGTGTTGTGCTCTTAGTAAGAAAGAATTCAACCGAGTTTCAGCCTGCAAATCCTCGATGGAAATGTGAGAAAAGCTCAGGATTACTTATGAAGGTACAGACAAGGTAAAGGAGACAAGAATCGACATTCTTGTCACTCAGTATAAAAGATTTCAGATGCAGTCAGGTGAGTCGATCACTCAAATGTTTAGCCGATTCACTGATATCACCAATGGTTTAGCCAGTCTAGGGAAGACATATGAGATTGCAGATATGGTAAGGAAATTCTCAGATCCTTGCCATCCTCGTGAACACCTAAGGTTACAGCTATAGAAGAAGCTAATGACTTGAAAGAATGTCAGTGGAAAAGCTCATTGGGTCCCTCATGGCCCATGAGATCAACATGGAAAGGCTAGGAGAGTCATCTAGTAGAAAGAAGCACTCAAATGCCTTGAAAGCAGAAGAAGACTCACCAGAAGCCAGCTCAAGTGAAAATGAAAGCGATGAGGACAGTGAGAATGAAGAAGCAATGCTCTCTAAGAGATTGCAACGAATCTTGGCCAAAAAGAAAAAGTTTCAATCTGGCAGAAGGCACTTTAAGAAAAACAAGACTTCAAAAGATCAGATGGTAAGGAAATGAAGAAAGGAGAAACCATCTGCTACGAATGTAAAAAGCTTGGACACATCAAAGCTGATTGTCCTAAATTCAAGAAACCAGATTTCAGGAAGAAAGAGAGCTCCAAGAAGTTCAGAAAGTACAAGAAGAAGGCAATGACAGCAGCATGAGAGAACAATAGTGACTCAGACAGTGAATCAAGCGCATGCAGCGATGAAGAAGAAGCCAACTTGGCCTTCATGGCAGATGTTGATGAAAAGGTAACCTCTGACTCCTCCTTCGATTCATGTAATGATTCTGATTCTGATAACTTAGAGGAAGCATTTAATGAATTGTATAATAAGTACAAAGAAGTAACTAAACTATTAAAAGCAAGTAAGAAAAATAACACCTGTTTAGAAAACACTAATTCTGATTTAAAAACAGAAAATGAAGAATTAGAAAAACAATAACTGAACTTAAAAGAAGAAATGAATTGTTATGTGAAGACCTAAAAGCTAAGAATGAACAAATAACAAAATTGGAAAAACAGGAAAGCACAGATGAATTAAAAAAGGAAATTAAAAACTTAAATGAAGAAAATAATAAACTATCAAGCACACTAGAGAAATTTACTAATGGTAAAAACTCTCTAATATTAAAAGGTGCTAGAAGATCAAGTAAGAAGAAAAATGGGTTAGGATATACACCCCCAGATAATGAAGAAACCATAATCTACCCTAAAACATATCCAATACCAAAATTTGTACCTGAACAAGATATAGCATATAAATCTGATTTCAAGTATATAGAAAAGGTAACAAAATTATCCTGCTGTGATCACTGCAACAAATTAGGACATATCGTAACAACATGCCCAACAAGACATAAAAAATGGATAATAAAAGGTAAAATTAATTATACTAACCAATCAGGACCCAAAAGAATTGGGTACCTAAAGCTTGATGTTTTTATTTCAGGTTAACCCTCGAGCATCTAAATGGTACTTGGATAGTGGGTGCTCAAGACACATGTTAGGTAACCAGAAATTATTCTCTCATCTCCAAGATAAAGAAGGAACAGTCACTTATGGAGATAATGGGAAAGGAACAGTGATAGGCAGTGGGTCTGTGAATAACAAAGGAAAAACTGTCATAGAAGATGTGTTATTAGTCAAGGGATTGAAGCACAATCTCATCAGCATCAGCAGTTGTGTGACAGAGGCCATCAGATCAAGTTTCAAGAGTCAAAGTGCAGCATAGTGAAGGATGGAGCAGTCATCTTTGAAGCAAATAGAGAAAAGAATTTGTATGTGCTCTATCTTGAAGAACTCAAAGAGCAAAATGTTTGTCTGGCAGCAAGTAAAGACAAATCTACTGAATTATGGCACAGACGACTTGGACATTGCAGTTTAGATGGCATGAGGAAATTGCTAAAGAAAAATCTTGTAGAAGGTCTGCCAAAGGTCAGTGCAAAAATGGAAGGTGTATGCGGACCCTGTGCTAAGGGAAAGCACACTAAAATCTCCTTCAAGTCAAAGACGGTGGTGACCACCTCAAAACCCTTAGAGCTCCTACATATGGATCTATTTGGGCCAATGAGGACTACCAGTCTTGGAGGAAAGAACTTTGGATTTGTCATAGTTGATTACTATTCAAGATTTACGTGGGTATCATTTCTAGAACATAAAGATGACACTTTTGAAAACTTTATTAGTTTCAGCAAGAAGGTGCAGAAAGATCAGAAGTTCAGCATTGTGTCTATTCGATCAGATCATGGTGGTGAATTTCAAAATGAAAGGTTTGCTAGATTCTGTGATGATTAGGGAATTGAGCATAATTTCTCAGCACCAAGGACACCACAGCAAAACGGTATTGCTGAGAGGAAGAACAGAACCCTACTGGATATGGCAAGAACTATGCTCTCAGAATATGATCTGCCAAGATATTTTTGGGCTGAAGCAGTCAACACAGCAAGCTACATTGTCAACCGAGTGATGATCAGGCCAATCCTGAAGAAGACTGCATATGAACTGTTCAAAGGAAAGAAGCCAAAGATCAGCTATTTCAGAACATTTGGGTGCCCTTGCTTCATTCACAACAATGGAAAAAGAGACATTGGTAAGTTGGATGCCAAATCAGATGAAGGCATCTTCATGGCGTACACTTCTAAACCCAAAGGCTATATAGTGTTTAATAAACGTACTTATTGATTGAACAATCTGTGCACATTATTTTTGATGAAACTAACCCTTCCTTGAGAAAGGAAGTAGATAGTGACAATGATGATGCAGATGAATTGTCTAAGAAACTAAAAGATACATCAATTGAGGACAAGGATGATCCACCTCTGGAAGAATTGCAACAAGAAGAAGCTACTCATGAAAACCTCCAAAGGAATGGAGATACAAGAAAGATCACCCACTTGAGAATATTATTGGTGATCCATCCATAGGGGTAAGAACAAGAGGTAATGTTATTCCTTGTGATTACCTAGCTTTTGTTTCTCAAATAGAGCCTAGGACAGTCAATGAAGCTCTCTCTGATGAATCTTGGATAGTAGCCATGCAAGATGAATTAAATCAATTCAAGAGAAACCAAGTATGATCACTTGTTCCTAGACCATCAGACCATCCAGTCATTAGCACCAAATGGGTGTTCAGAAATAAACTGGATGAAACTGGTGTAATCTTAAGAAACAAGGCCAGATTGGTAGCTCAAGGCTATTCTCAAGAGGAAGGCATAGATTTCGATAAAACCTATGCACCTGTAGCTAGACTTGAGGCCATTAGAATATTACTTGCATATGCATCTGCTTTGAACTTGACATTATTTCAAATGGATGTTAAATCCACATTTTTAAATGGTTTTATAAAAGAGGAAGTTTATGTGGAACAACCTCCGGGTTTTGATGACACAGAATTTCCCAATCATGTTTTCAAACTTCATATGGTATTATATGGTTTAAAACAAGCACCTAGAGCCTGGTATGAAAGGCTTAGCTCTTTTCTTTTAAACCATGGTCTCAGTAGAGGTCAAGTAGATAGTACTCTTTTCATAAAGTCAAAGGTCAAACACATTCTATTAGTCCAAATTTATGTAGATGATATTATCTTTGGATCTACTGATGAATCCCTTTGCAAGTACTTTGAAAAGTTGATGCAGGGAGAATTTGAAATGAGCATGATGGGAGAACTTAATTACTTCCTTGGATTACAAATCAAACAAGGAAAGGAAGGAACTCACATCTGTCAAGCAAAGTACACAAAAGAACTCTTAAAGAAATTTGGATTCGAAAATACCAAGCCACTGTCAACACCAATGAGCACATCAACAAGGATGGACAGTGACAAAGATGGTAAGAAAGTAGATCAAAAGATCTACAGAGGTATGATTGGTTCACTACTTTATTTAACAGCTAGTAGACCAGATATACTATTTAGTGTATGCATGTGTGCTAGATATCAAGCTGATACTAAAGAATCACATTTAATTTCGGTGAAAAGAATATTTAGATATTTAGCAAGATCTCACGACTTAGGTCTATGGTATCCAAAACACTGTGAAATTAACTTAGTAGGTTACTCTGATGCTGACTATGCTGGATGTAAATTAGATAGAAAAAGCACCAGTGGTGTTTGTCAATTTCTTGCAGGATGTTTAATATCTTGGTCTTCAAAGAAACAAAATTCAGTAGCACTATCCACTGCTGAAGCTGAGTACGTAGCTGCTGAAAATTGTTGTACACAACTCTTATGGATAAAGCAACAACTTGAAGACTTCGAATTAAACATTAAATCCATCCCACTGCTGTGTGACAACACCAGTGCATAAATCTCTCCAAGAATCCAGTTCAGCACTCAAGGACCAAACATATTGAGGTTAGATATCATTTTATTCGTGATCATGTTGCAAATGGAAATATTGAAATATCCTTTATTGATACAAATGGCTAATTAGCAGACATTTTCACAAAAGCCTTACCTCAAGAGAGATTTACATCTCTTAGAAGGGAATTAGGCATGTGCAATTTGTGATAAAAGTTTACTTACAAATGGCACATTAAATTTC
This sequence comes from Colocasia esculenta, assembly GCA_014218235.1. NCBI lineage: Eukaryota > Viridiplantae > Streptophyta > Magnoliopsida > Alismatales > Araceae > Colocasia > Colocasia esculenta. Next base: position 164,578,743 of record CM024760.1, on the reverse strand, counting down.
AGAATTAAAGTAATTTTTCCCTCCGTGGCGTTAAGCAAAAGAAATTCAAATTGTCTTTTGTAACCGCTCTCTCATTGAAGTCGGTTTGAATAGTCAACACCTTTTGTCATTTTTCACCGCCTTTTGGCGACTCATTTTCCACATCGCATTAATTTATTCATAAAATCAATGGCAGAACGATTCGTATCTCATCGTCTACCTTTTCCCCATTTTCATCTTGTCGCATGAGCCGATGCCCTAGCAACTCCTATCTTAACCCTCTGCAAATTTGAACCTTCCTCCTCCTTCCCGCAAAATTTCTTGAGGGTTCCTTCTCTTCACCGTCCGTCTCAACCCTCCAGCGCCTTTCCCACCTGAATCCATGGCCGCACCAGTCATCGCCGACAGTTTGGGTGGCTACATCGTCGAATTTCTCACTCCTGAGCAGCAGGAGAGGTTTACCTTTGTGAAGACGAAGCTCTGTGGCCATAAAGAAGTCGATGTCGCTAATCTGAGGAAAAGTGGAATGAGTAGCGTGGTAGATTTGATCAATCAGATGCAGTGGACAGAAATTACCACCTTTTTAGAGGTCAGTTATCTGGACTTGGTAAAAGCTTTCTTCGTGTGTATGAAAACAGAGGAAGATGGGTCTCTAGTTTCTTCAGTGAAGGGAATCATGATTAGGATTGACCCTGAGTTGCTGAAGATGTTGTTTAATGTGAAGTCTTCCTGATTTAGTGGGGTTCACACGGTGGACGCCCAAGTGAAAGGTTTGGGAATTATCGGGCCAGGATTCAAGCTGAGGGACGGCAAGATCGATATAAATCAACTATCTGCTTTCAACCGCCTCCTTAATTTTATTGTCTGTCAAATCTTAGTTCCCAGAAGAGCAACTTTTTCATCTTGCACAAAGGCCGACTCATACATGATGTACTAGGCCATTCAAAATAAGGAGATAAATATGGCCGCAGTGATAATGGAAAGAATGAAATTTGCCAGAGATCAGATTTGGGACACCAAGAGTAAGGTATCTTCAGATTTGGGACACCAAGAGTAAGTCCAGTTGACGAGCCCAGAGGGGGGATGAATAGGTCTTTTAAAAATTAATCTAGAAGATACCTGAAACTAAAAACATTCACAAAAACGTTCTTCGAAGTAGGTTAGTGACTGTTACTTTAAATATCAAACACACAAAGAAGACAATCACACAACACAAGGATTATCCTGGTTCGGACCTCCTTTCCTTAGGAGTCCTACGTCCAGTCCCTGAGCAACAACTCAGGATTTCACTAACTAGGGTACAGTCCCCCTAAGGACGCTACAACACCCAGCTCAGCTGGTCTTCCTTCACACCCGAAGGGAACAACACCCTAGATACCACACCAGGTCTTCCTTCACAACCGAAGGGAACAACACCCTGGATACCACACCAGGTCTTCCTTCACAACCGAAGGGAACAACACCCTGGATACCACACCAGGTCTTCCTTCACAACTGAAGGGAACAACACCTGGATTCCACACCAGGTCTTCCTTCACAACCGAAGGGAATAACACAAAGAGAATAAATGAAATTCAAGCCCCTAGATCAAGCTTCTGACAAGCAAGGATCTGAAGCAACTAGAACTGAGAGGAAGAGATTTAAGCTAAGCACACTCTCAGAACTACACAGGCTCTCTCAAGATTTTCACAAACTAGTGGAGAGCAAAAGAGCAAAAGCTAAGTGGAATGAAGTTCTTGGCTCTGGACTTCTCAGAAGAATTTGAATGCTTGAATGCGCGATCTCTATTTTTCTTCTGTTCTTCTGACTTGAATTTATATCTTCAATTTGAAATCTTGACATTGAAGTGTCTGTTGTCTCTCTTTTGAGTAGTCGTTAGACTGAATGACATCTGGAGTCTTGGAAGCTTCCAATCAACAGTCTTTTGATCACTTGAGCACGCAAAGAGATGAGATCTTCAGAAATATTCGTTGGCTTCTATTTTGTTTAACGTTGTACCATGAAGCTAGTTCAGAGGTCTGCACAAATGTCAATCTCAAATAGCAGACAGCTAAGCTGTCTCTGATGTCAGTCAACGTCAGTAGCAATAGACATGAAAATAGTAATGCAAAATAGTTTAAGTCTAAAAGACGTAATCAGAGTAGGCACGATAAAGGATGATATGGTCTGCATGCATGCAAAGATACGTTCAGATCTCATAAATGCAAAAGCGTCAGAGAGATGTCTACGCGGAGTTTGACTAGTCAACGCTTTTAAAATGAATAAGATATCAAGATATGAAATCGATGGCTATATGACTTATGAAGTCGTTATGAATACTAACAAGTCATTATAGAGAGCAAATCGTTATGAACACTTATTAAGTCGTTATGAACTCTAAAGAAATCGTTGCGCAAAGCAAATCGTTATGAATACTAATAAGTCATTATAGAGAGCAAATTGTTACAACAAACAAGTCGTTGCGAGTTCTAAAGAAATGTTATGGTAACTTATGAAATCGTTACAACAAGCAAGTCGTTGCGCTTTCTAAAGAAATCGTTGCGATAACTTATAGAGTCGTTATGACAGGCAAGTCGTTGCGCTTTCCAAAGAAATCATTGCGATAACTTATAGAGTCGTTATGACAGGCAAGTCGTTACGGGCTCTAAAGAAATCGTTACGGTAACTTATAGAGTCGTTGTGACAGGCAAGTCGTTACGAGCTCTAAAGAAATCGTTACGGTAACTTATAGAATCGTTGTGACGAGCAAGTCGTTACGGGCTCTAAAGAAATCGTTACGGTAACCTATAGAATCGTTGTGACGAGCAAGTCGTTACGGGCTCTAAATAAATCGTTACGGTAACTTATAGAGTCGTTGTGACAGGCAAGTAGTTACGAGCTCTAAAGAAATCGTTACGGTAACTTATAGAGTTGTTGTGACATCGACTTGTGAAACAACATGACTTTTCAGTCTTATAAGGAAATCGTTATGATAATTCTATTGAAATCGATATGCTTATAAAGAAATCGTTATGGCCTTCAATAGAAGTCGATATGGACTTAGAGAAATATCATGTTGAAAAGATTAAAGCTTCAGAGAAGTAATGCATACCTTTATTGGCTTGTTTGACCTTGGTATTTTTCATGTACTTAAGACTTATGAAATATTCATTAGATATAATGATAAACTCTTGTTTGGTTTTGTTAATCATCAATATATATATATATATGTAATTAATTAAAATTACATGGGGACAGACTGATCATCAGTATCATGTGCACTCAAACATTTATTATTTTGGGTACAATATCTATGCACGACATCTCTTTTAGATTACCATATTCATGTCACATAGAGTAAAACTTTAACAGATGACAGAACAGAATTTCCTCTTCGGTATATCCTCCTAAAGCATGGCCTGTGACGTTGACTAACAGTTTAGACACATTTAAGATGTCTATGCTCCAGCATTTATTGTGTGTAGGTTTTAGGTAGTCACACACGTTAAACGTTGGACTTGTCACATTGACAAAAGCAAAGAGGATATCTAGATAATCTTTCACTCTGTATGTGTCTATTCCAGCATTTTAATGACTGCAGGTTTTCCTAATTCCTACGTTGAACTAGACACAGGTAACGTGTTTCAAGATGAGAGACAACAGACACTTCAACGGATACTTCCTCAAGAGAAGATAAATAGATGTATGTTGACTCCATGTGAAAAATACTTTTGGAAGAACGGAAGAAAGAAGAGCTCGTTCATTCATTCAGAAAAAGCCTCTTGCTCTCAGCTCTCCACAAAGCACTTGTCTTCTAGTTTTTGAGAGCTTATTTTTAGATCTGAGGGAACTTCCTCCTATGTAATTCTCTTATCTCTCATATTCCGCCTTAGATCAAACATTTTCTATAAGCTTGGTCTAGGGGTCATCATCCCTCTACTCTTCTTGAGTGCTCCTCTTCATTTGTGAAGAGAGGACCCACTGTGTAGTGGGTGTTTACTTCCCTTTTGTAAGAAGGAAGACCTGTTGTATCAGGTGGACTATTGCCTCTTCGTGTAGTGAAGAGAAGGTCAGCTACTACTGGATGTGTAATTGTCCTTAAGGGGAACTATACCCTTAGTTAGTGGAATCTCAAGTCATTGCTTGGCGACTGGACGTAGGACTCCTTGTGATAGGAGATCTGAACCAGGATAAAAAAAAAAAAAATTTGCTCTTGTAATTGTTTTTATTCTGTCTCCATTACTTATTAACTCTAATATTTGAGTTTAGTGTCCCTATTCAAAGTAATCTTATTAATAGAAATATTTATAGAAGAAATTTTTAGCAATCCATTCACCCCCCTCTGGGCTTGCAACCTGGTCAACAGAGGGTAAATTGACTTAGTAGTTGCGGGTGGTGAGGCCTGAGGAGGTGGAGGTGGTGACTGTTCAGGAGCCGGGGTTTGTGAAGGCTCTGGAGGTGGAGGTGGGGAGGATGGGTGTGGCTCTGGATCTGAAAGGGGAGAGGTAGGGGGTTGTTGAGAAGAGGTTTCACCTTGATTCGGAGTAGGATGGGGCCTCTTGGTAGTAGACTTCATTCTTAGAAGTGTCTGAGGCACAAAAGGGGTTGCTGAAGGTTGGGAGCAAAGAGTGGCTTGGACCAGGGTGGTGAGAGTGCTCATGGCAGTATGTAGTCTGCCAAATTCAGAAAATAGCTCTGACGTCATGAACTCCAACTGATAACCAAGTTTATTGACCTTAAGTTTGATTTATGCAATGTCTTGTTTCCAGGGAGCTGGAGTGGATGGATCTTCAGTTCTGTGTTGATCATGTGCCGCAGTCTGAGCTCTGTGTGACTGATCAGACTGCAATGGATCTTAGTGGCTTGATGTTGCTCCTCCTGAGTGGTGGAGGGATCATCTAGGGGTGGTTGGTAGGAGATTTGAGGCTCTGGTGGAGGAGTATGTACTTAAGGAGGGTGCTCAGTAGAGGTCCTTGTCTCCCCCTAAGGAATTGAATCTTCCACAACAGAGATATTTGAGCCTCCAGGGAGAATTGCGCTAGGAGTGTCAGGTGATGGAATACTAGTGGAAGCTTCGACTAACTGCGTAGCTGGAATTTCAGCTGGTCCTACAACTGGGGCTTCTGCTGGTGCTTCAACTAGGGCTTCGGCTGGTGCTTCAGCTGTGACTTCTGATGGTGCTCCAAGTGGTTCCCCACCATCCGGTTGTTTAGCTTGGACTTCGACTGGAGCTGACATGGAGGCTATAACTGGGATGTCCTAAAAAATATGATGGGAACAGGGAGGGATGTTGTGTTTGGTCCAGTGACCATCAATCAGTTTAAACTGACTTCTCTTCAGATTTGATATTCCTAAGGGCCCAATTTGAGGAATAGCCAATTCATTGTCTAGGTCAATTTCAAAATGCCTAAAAATGATGCTGAGCATCGGACCATAAGGAAGGGCAGTGGCTAGTTGGGCGGTCGACTGCATTTGCTGAAGAATGAAGGAGGCAAAATTGATCTGATGTCTTTGAATTGCCCAATATAGCAAATTTCCATCTCGCTGAGTGATCACAACATGATTGCCTTGGAGAGGGAGGAGAATGTGGCTAA